>CM076577.1:1204667582-1205267582 GCA_034641835.2 Pinus albicaulis
TTTCCATATATCTACATGTGTCATTTGATTATAGAATTTTTATTGAAGTTTTGTTTGTTTTTGGAAGTGCTTTTTTAACAAAATTTGTAGAGTAGTGAGTAAAATTATGAGTGATAGTAGTGTGAACTAGTGAAGTTTTGTCCTTGAACATTAGAGCTAGGCCTGATAATTGCATGCATCTTTAAAGATAGTTTTTGAAATAGTAGTTATAGTAAGGGTTTGTAAATGTTTCTAGTTCTAAATTTGAGAGAAAGTAGTGTTTTACATTCAGATTGTGAAATCCTACATGTAGTTATTCTTTAAAAGTAATATTCATAGCACAGTGTTCACATTAAGGGTTGCTAGGTTTTGAATTAGATTCCAGTTGAGGTTTGATTAATTAGTAGAATTACAGTGTAGTCTTTTAATTGAGTTTTCCTTGTATTGAATCTCATTTCTATGTGTGATCAAATAGTATTTCAAAGTTCTACCTTTTCCTTTCATTTCCTAAAATAGAGCTAGGATTTGGTAGAGTTTTGCAAGATTAGGTGTTGGAAATATATTAAGGATTTCTTACGAGATTGTAAAAAGATTTCAATGGTGTGTAAAATTAGTTAAATCTTAGAGATCAAAGTTTATTAATTTCATTTGATTGAGTGTGTGAGGAAGATAGAGTAGTTAGTCAATTTAGAACACTGTCAAGTGTGATTCAAGTTGATATCATAGGGAAATTAGTCAACCATAGCATAGATTCAATTTTGCGAGGAGTGTGTTTTAAGTTGAATTTATTTTTTAAATACGGAAGTTGATTTCATAGCAGTAATTTGATTTTGTATATAGATTGTTCATTCCCAGAGTTTAATTTTCTTTTAGAAGTCTAATGTAGAGTAGTTTGAAGTGTGACTTTAATCTCATAGCAGAAGCATTAGTTAAATTTCATTTGGTTTTGTTATGAATTTCATGTTTCATCTAGATTAGGAGCCTTTAAATTAATAGCTTTTTGAGATTCTTTTAATTCCTTAGATCAGTGTTCTTTCCAGAAAATGAGTGGTATATTAGTGTTTTCTTCCAGAAAATGAATGGTATGTTATTTTACAATGATCTTATGCCCTAGTATAGGTTTTATGCTTGATCCTGCGTTACCTTTGCTTGCACATCGAAGCTCATGAGTCTCAGATTGATAATTTAATGTTGGAAACTAAAAAAAATTAATTTCACCAACAAATACGTGAGGAATTACAAGCGGATTCCTTTTATATATGCATTTCATTAGTGATATAGTATAATAGGGGCCATAATAACAAGTATGTCAACATGTTGTCAAGGACGTTGATATCAAAGATCACAACTTTTTGAAATATCATGCACATCGAGCCATCAACCCATCATAATAAAAGGATTCATATTCATAGGATGGGGAGTTAAAGGAGGTGTATCAATAGTTGTAGAGCCATGTTCATGTGAAAAATGGTGACAACACAATTGACTACCATTTCTACGATGGGTTACTCTACTAGATAAATAAGTTATGCATTAGTAAGGGTGAGTGATTTTTGTTAAATAGAGAGCATGACACCTGCAAAGTTTTAGGAGGTTTTGGTGTAGGGAATATAGTGGCCAACTTGTAGACGCATGTGTATTGGCACAACATGCAAGAACATGTATACATGATCAATAAGAGAATGCATGTTTTATTGTACCAAGAATCTTAGTAATAGGAAACAAGGTCTATATAATCTCTGTTACCTATATCCACTCACCATTAGGAAATAATTTCCGTACAATCTATAAGAGGTTTAACAAAAAAATAAAGTACACATGACTACTTATTCATGGTATTTCATAGGTTTAACAAGATATGTGTTTTAATGCCCCATAAAATGACCATGTGTAGGAAATAAGGGGCAAAGGTTTTCTTTGAATAGGTATGGGTGCACTATGGGAAAGCAAGGACCACATTTTTATATATGGGTAAAAAATTTGTTAGTGCATTTTGGACTAGATTGTGGGAGAATATGTACATTAAGGTACGGAGGTATACAACATTCCATCCACATAATAATGGGAAAGATAGAAGTAGTTAACACGACTTTGGTGTAGTATTTGAGGTGTTAAATTCATAAGAATACGAACACTTAAGATATAAATTTAGTGTTGATCCAGGTTGATATTGGTCGCCACCCACGTATTCCATTTGGACCCGCACCATCAGTTCTTTTAGTTTTTCAGTTTAAGCACAACTTACTATTTTTAGCAGGTTTTCGGGTCATGAATTTCCGAAGCCATTTGGAGGACCTAATGATCCAGGTGGATATTAGTTGCCACCCAAATATTCCATTTTAACCCCCACCATCACTTCTTTCATTTTTTTAGTTTCCGCGCAACTTACTATTTTTAGCGGTTTTTCAGGTCTAGAACTTCTAGAGCGGTTTTGAGGCCCTAAACGACGTTTTTTGGGAAAACCGGGAGAAACATGGTTCCATGAACCAAAGCTTCTCACATAAGAAATTTTTTCCCTCGGATAGATATTTCTAACAAGGTATGGTGCGCGTCAAACATAGAGCGTATGCCAAAGTTACATCCCGGGGAAGTTGAAACACCAATTTTACCCACACGAGGCCCATAGTTTTGGTGCTTCATCTCCTATAGTTAGGTTTTTCAATGTTTAAGGCTTTCTATTGTTTCTAAAAAATAAATAGGCCTTTGAGCCTCATTGCAACACACTTCAGAGTAATGCACACATCTCTTCTCAGAGATACACTACCAGTGCCCGAGCTAGTTTATTTCCATAATGTCTGTAAGCATATTTCTATTATTTGATATTAATGAAATGAAGTTTTGTTTCCACTACATCTCTATTTTTATGTCTATTTCTGTATTTTATTGTGTTCCTGCATAAATCTAGATTGATCGTATGAGAGGGGTAGGCTCTTTCTCTGTTTTTATTTTCTTGTCCCCAACGCAGTTAGGGTATAAGGAGTTAGGGCTCGATTTGGTTGAACCCTTGTAATATGAGCCTCGTAAACCTCGATGAACCCCCATGGTGGAAGAGAAGAAATATGAGGGAGTATGAGATCCTATCGAAATATTTCACGAGGAGGCCCTCAAGAAACAAGACCGCGATGATGGACAACTTTGCTCATATCCTTCAATGGTTTCCCACATACGATGCATCTGCATCCAAAAACCACTTTGGAGGCACTACTCCCTTCAAGGTATAGGTAAACTTTGTAATTCCTTTATTTGAAGCCCAGATAGATGAATATGTCATCAATAGATGGTTTAATTTTCTACAAGAGTATTTATTGGTCCAGGATTTCTCCAATTGAGAAAATATTATTTTTGCACTCTTTAAAGCCTCCCCCCATGTCAAGGACTAGTGGGAAACCTACTGTGATAAAAAGGATGAAGGGGAACCCTATATGTTCTCCGTGGCACCCATCTAGAATTCATTCTGAGATGGCATCAAGGAACAATATCACCCTACAAGGAGCTATGAGGACAAGTACTTCCAGTGGACCATGTTGCAGCAACAATGGGATTAAGATGTGCACGAAGTGACGAATTTGTTCCATATGCTGCGCACAAAGTTGGGTATTAAAGATTCAGAGAGACATTTGGTTCTCAAGTACAATATTTTTCTGCATAGACACATTCAAAAGGAAATGGAGTTCCTCGACATTACCTCTCTTAGCATAACATATCGTTATTCTACCAAGATTGAGCATAAATGTAAGCATAAAAAGCGAGACATTGGATCCATGAATTTGAAGATAGGGAGAGGTGACCCCAAACCACATAACAGGGGGTAGAGGCAAAGCAGGGTGACTCAAAACACCACCAAAAATCGAAATAAGGATATAGGGAAGTATGAATTTCATAATAGCCCCACTCACAGCACAAATGAGTGTCGGGCCAAACAGTCGTTGGTGGCCGAACTGAAGGCACCCAAATCATATGCATGTTCTGATCCTGAGGCAAAACCAGAAAAGGGAGATGAAAAAGGGAATAAGATCATTGATGTGGACCCCAGTGCCATTGTTTCCACCACCAAGCTCTAGAGGGAGGATCTCGAGGATCCAAAGGAAGGGAAGCACCTCTTCCATTCACAGATGTGGGTGACAGGTTGTCTAGTGCAATTTCTTGTTGATAACGAAAGCCAAAAGAACCTCATTTTAGTGGAGGTCATGAAGAAACTTAGCCTACTGACCATATCACACCCGCAGTCGTATACCATCAGGTAGCCCCACCCGGGGAGGGATCTCCATGTTTGCTAGTAGTGCTGAATTTCGTACAACATCAAGCCATTCACCAATGAGGTATTTTGTGATGTTGCTCCTCTTAATGTAGTTGATGTATTATTGGGCCAACCATACTTGTGGAGGTGACATGTTATGTATGAGTCTAGGCCTCATTCTGTTGTTATTACTTTGGGAAATAAATTGTACAGGATACTAGAGGTAGTACTGCCTCCTGCCATCTCTTTGAATATTGCAAAAAAACGCAGTAAGATTGTTTCTCAAACCAGGAAATTTATTTTCCTTACTAGTCACTCATAGGGAAATAAGAATATTGTGCCCAAAAACTTGAAACAGGGCTCCCATGCAAAGCTGTAGCATTAGGAAAAAATCATGGAGGAATACAAGGAAATTTTCTCCTCACCCACAGAGGTTCCTCTACATTATCAGGACAAGAAATTCATCGATCTAACCCCCGAAACACCACCGCATGATATTTTCATAGCTCATGCATTTTCAAAAACATAATCTACACATGTAGTGTTTGAGGAAACCAAATTTATTGAACGCATCCAGCACATCTGGCGGCACCTCCTCCAGCAAGTCCATGACATCCTCGGCAAATCCAATACCATAATTTACCTCTCATGGAGGAACTTAATGCAATGGGGACCATTTCTTCTTAAGGTGGGAGGAATGATCCATATGGATATATGTGGCCACCCACCTATTCCATTACGAGCTGCACCATCAGTTCTTTTAGTTTTTCAGTTCTAGCACAACTTACCATTTTTTGCAGTTTTTCGGGTCTTGAACATCTGGAGCTGTTTGGAGGCCCTAATGATCTAGGTGGATATTGTCTACCACCCACTTATTCCATTTGAACCCCCACCGTCTATTCTTTTAGATTTTCAGTTTTGGCACAACTTGCTATTTTTCGCAGTTTTTTGGGTCCTCAACTTCCAGAGCCATTTTGATGTCCTAAATGACGTTTTTTTGCGAAAACCGGGAGAAAAAAGGGTTATTGGAATAATATTGGTCACATTAAAAGTTATATTTCTTGGATATATATTTCTAACGAGGTATGGTGCGCATCAAACAAAGATCGTATGCCAAAGTTACGTCCCAGGGAAGTTGAAACGCCAATTTTACCACAATGTGGCCCATAGTTTGGCCCTTCATCTCCTACGGTTGGGTTTTTCGATGTTTAGGGTTTTCTATTGTTTCTCAACAATAAATATGCCTTTGAGCCTCATTTAAACACATTTCATAGGCATATAGCCGCTACAGCTTTTCTGAGAGATACGCTACCACTACCCTAGCTAGTTTATTTCCATTATCTCTGTAAGCATATTTTTGTTATTTTATATTAATGAAATGAAGTTTTATTTCCAATGCATCTGTGTCTTTATGTCTATTTCTGTATTTTATTGTGTTCCTGCATAAATCTGGATCAGTGGTATCAGAGGGGTTTGTTCTTTCTCTATTTTTCTTTGCATGTCCCCAACTCGGTTAGGGTATAAGGAGTTAGGGCTTGATCCGGTTGAACCCTTGCAAGATCAACCTCACAAACCCTAACGACGCCCCATGGTGGAATAAAATAAAGACGAGAGAGTAGGATATCCTATCTAAATATTTCTCGAGGAGGCCCTCGAGAAGAAAATGAGCATGATGGTGGATAACTTTGCTCAGATCCTTTAACGACTGCCCACCTATGGAGCATCTGCATCTGAAAACCACTCTAGAGGTGCCACTCCCTTCAAGGTACAAGTAAACGTGTGCATTCATATATTTGAAGGCTAGATAGATGAAGATGTCACCGATAGATGGTTTTATTTTCTATTAGGGTATTTCTCGGTCCATGATTTCTATGATCGAGAAAATATTATTTTTCACTCCTCAAAGTTTCCCCCATGTCAAAGAGTGGTGGGAAACCTACTGTGAGAAAAAGGATGACCGGGAAACCTCTCTGTTTTCGGCCGCACCCACTTGGAATTTATTCTGAGATGACATCAAGGAACAATATTACCTCGTGGGGGCATATGAGGATAAGTACATCCAATGGACCATGCTGCGGAAGTAAAGGGATCAAGATGTGCACAAATTGAAATTTTTTTTCCATACCCATACGTCTGTTTCTGCAATTGAATTCTTGTAGCAAGTTCATATGTTTATTTACATGCTTATTGTGTGACAAATTATCAATTTTTTAAGCTTATTAAATGTATGAATAACAAACATAAATTGTAGAGAAATAACCAACCACACATAACAACAAAATAATAAAGGAGTTTACCATCAACACTTTGGCTACGTGGCCTTCAGCCTCCATCAATGCACTAGGCTCTCTGAGATTAAGATGCTCAAATTATTTTAAAAGTTGTTTCTCAACTGCATTAGTTTTGAAAACTGTAGCAATGGGATCATAATACCAATATACCCCTAGATTGATTTTTCAATCACCCAAAATGGACCATGGCTCCCTTGGGCATGACCTCTTCTACTAGTGGCCTTGATGCTTCCCTGACCTATTATGTGGAAAAACACCCTTATAATTCTTCATATGATTTTGAAAGCTATCTCATTATTTCAATAACATGTCAAACATACAAAATACATTATTCATTCACTCAGAATGGACATTGGCTCCACTGGCTATGCCTCCAACACCTAGTGGCTCTAGGTGCCATGAAAATTATCTATGGAAAAATCGCACTTAGAAGACTCAAAATGCCTTTGAAAACTGTACCATGGGCTTTATAATGTCCAAGATAGTAAAAAATGACTATTCATTTGTTGAAATTTTACTTTGGATGCTCTCTCAATGGCCCCAACACCTGATGGCCCTAGCCTTCAAAAATATTCAAATGCACTAAAGAACCTGAAGATGGCCTTTTCTTCCTATGCAACCTACTCCAATGGATTCCCAGCATGACAAAATGCTAAGAATGTCTTTTATTGAGCTCCAGTTGGTCGAATATTTGTTAGCCCTATTGAGCCCTAAAAATGTCTTTTCTTTTCACCAAACTCCACTTCATTCCATTAATCCTTTATCATTTATAGGATTAAAAGATCAATAAGAATCATTAAAATCAATTTAAGAATACATGTAATGACTAACTTATTATACTTTTGTCTTTTTGTTGTCTTAGTGATTTCTGAGCAGACTTAGCTACAGAATGCAGTCATTCCGTAGCTAGTCATATGTTCTGTAGCCATATTGGTGTTTAAACAGGTTACAGGTGTCATCTAAGGGAAATACGTATATTGTTAGACTCCAAAAATCTCCTGCATCATTCCTTGTCAACCACGAACACTGAGTAAAAATCTAGAAGTTGTTATGCACGTGGACAAATCTAAAAACCAAGAAGCAGACTTCTATAAGGATAAGGACTCTTGGATTGCCTTCATCAAAACACGAGTCCTTAACAGGAGTTTTAGTTTGATTTTGATTATAAAAGACACCTATGCCTATTTTTACTCAATAGAAGTTATGCAGTTTCTTATAAAAATAACTCGGTGAATCGAGAAAAGGAGTTGATGTTTTTAATTTTCAAATACTGTGACACTCTGTTTCTGAGCATTTCTTTTAATTAAAGAAGTACAAATTTGATGCATGATTTGAAGGAAACATTAAGGATTTAAATATTCATGTGCCAATCTGATAGTAGAGGGCCCTTGCTATCTGAAGAGGCTTTTGCATACTTTCTAGATAAGTAACCTTTAATTCTCTTTTGTTCTTAACTTAAGAAGTTTTCTAAGTTTATCCTTTTGCATCATGTTTTATGTCATTTACTGACATTGAAGAATCTCATAATATTACATTCAATATTTTTCCCATAAGCTGTTCCAATATATCTCTAATACATGAATGAGATCTAGTTGTAGTACTTTTAGTTAATTGCATTTTAGTTCTGTTAATTGTATTTCAATCCTGTTAGTTAGATTTAGAAGATCTTCATTATTCTATAAGCTACTCCTATTCTCAAATTATTCTAACACATCACTATTATATGAACGAGAATTAGTTGTATTATTTTGAGTTATTGACATTTTCTGTTCTACAATTAGGTAAGAGATTCTCATGATTTTACAAACAGTCTTTTCCTCAAGTTGTTCCAAGAAATCTCTAATTTTTGAATAAGAATTAATAGTAATATTGTGAGTTACAGAATGAGCTAATTCTAGTGTCATAGGTTATTTTAGCATAGGGTTCCTTACTATGTTACAGATGATATTTTTCTCAAGTTGTTCCCACAGATCTCTAACAATGAATAAAATTTCTCTGTGATGTTTTAAGTTGTTGTTCTCTAAGAGAACCTCATTACATCAGAACTAATCCTTTTCATAGTTTGCTCCAATATACCTCTAATGAAATGAATTGGACTAATTTTAATGTTATGAGTTACTTTCTTAGCAGCTTTACAATCTGTGGATTAGCATTCTCTGTTCTTGTTATCATTCCTAGCTTAGAGTAGATTTTATTCTATTTTAGAGCATTCAGTAATTTTTCTTTGCTATTAAATTAGTTTTTCCCCTTAGCATAAAAACATAAAACCAAAAACACTAGAAAAAAATTAAACACAACGAAGTAGGAAGAGGATACTTAGGCAGATATGGTGCACTTCACTTCAACAGTTTACTAGCCGTAGTTGACAAATTCATGATATCAATTTAGGAACACTAAATTGACTAGAAATTTTGGCATCGTTGTTGGGGAAGTGTAACTAGGTAGCCTTATTTCCTGCCTCCCAAAAGCAATGATATGCGTAGAGAAAGAGACTAAATGGGTAGATTTATAAGAAGCAAAAGCTTGATTCCCAGAACACCACTCATTCCACCAAGACCAAGAGGTAGCACACCTCAAGCTCAAACCTAAATTCCATACTATACTGGTCATAGACTTCCAAAAGAATTTAGATCAGATATTCCATCAGAGATATCTCCCACTTCATCTACTGAACCTGTCTTAGAAGAAGATCCAAGGACCCCTACTGGAGACATAAACTTTTTCACTTCCACAGAAGAATCAACCATGGCAGAAGAAGGGGGAGGAGGAGTCTTTAATGGAGAACATACACTGTTTGGAGAAGGTAGAGGTAGGGGTAGAGGAGAATGAGGTAGAGCTAAAGAATGAGGTAGAGGAAGAGGTAGAAGGGAAATGGGAAGCTCTTTTGGGTTCCCTATAATAGATGAAGAAACCAATGCAACTATGAAAAATATTTCACCCTCTGTCCTTCCAAAATTTTATGGACTCAAAAGTGAAGATCTTGAAACCTTCCTATTTGAATTTGAAGTCCTATGTAGAACCTATGATTACTTACAAGATGCCCAAAAACTTAAACTATTCCCTTCAACATTGAAAGGAGCAGCATTAAAATGGTTTATGAGTGTAATCAATAGTTCTGTTAGGACATGGGAAGATATGAAAAAAGCATTTCTAGAGAGGTATTTGGATTACTGTATGCCAATCAACCATAAGGAGAAAGTGTTTAAAATGGTACAAAAAGAGGATGAAAATTTGGAAGATTTGTTGGAAAGATTTAACTATAACATCAAGAGAGTAAAAATGGAAAGCTTAGACAAAGATACTTTGAAAGCTCTCTTGTTGAAGACAATCAGGGATGAATGGACAGATATCCTTAATATGATGGGAAAAGTGGATATATCTCAACTCACATTACCTGAAATAGCTAAATTATGTGTCAACCTTTCAAGAGGGAAATCTAAAAATTTAAAAGGACCAAGAGACCCTGCTCTTGCAAGGGCAAGTAAGTCTGCTTCTCGAACAGTAAGTAGGGCAAAAATAGGTTATATTATTGATGAATTCAAATCTGAAATCTTAGGGAGTCTTAATGAACAAATAGACACCCTTAAGTTACAAAAGAAGAAAAAAATTGAATCTGATGCCTTAGCAATATTTTGTCCCAAATTTAGAAAGAAGCATGCCTTGAGGGAGTGTCCTTTGGATGCAAAAATAGTAGAGACTTGTGTAATTTGCTCAGAAAAACATGAGACTAAGATTTGTCCTTCACTTCCTGGTCTTAAAGTTGTCTTTCAAGAAGAAACCCCTACAAATTCCATGGAATCTCTCAATTTTGTCTCTAGGAGACCTTGGCAAGGATCTCAAGCACAAGGATTCAATGATTAGATGTATAATCAACCCCCAAAAAATTGGAATTTCTGGCAGCAACCTTGGCCCCAATTCCAAAATCAATCTCAAGCTTGGGCACAAGGAGCACAAAATCCCTATGGAAGATTCTCCCAGTATTAGTAATATCCACCACGTTATCCACCATATCCAAATTTCCCTCCTCAACAAAATCCTCAACAAAATCCACAACATCAAAATCCACCACTTCCATTACCATTTCCTCAGAAATAAAATCAGTTACCTGCCCAACCCATACCAAACCCCAACAATAAAAATCCTTAGAACACATACATGATAGAAGTTCAATAGTTCCCAACCTATTTGATTACTCCTTTATACCTTAATGATGTTCAACTTAGGTCTGGAAGAATACTTGAAAAGAAGAAACCTTCTGTAATCATACAAGGGCAAAACAACTCTGAGGAAGATTCTCTACAGGCAAATAAAAGTCTTGAAGAGAACACATCTTTTCAAGACCCAAATATTGAAAAATCAAAACAAAAAGAACCAATAATTTCAACTCCTATATTAGAGCAGCCATCAACATTCACCTCTACACCACCCTTTCCAGAAAGATTACAAATTGATAGGGGTGTAGAAAAACAAATTTTGGTGCCTAATTATGATTTCCTAGATGAGCTAAGGAATGTTTGTATTAAGATCCCATTATTACAAGCTATCAAGGAAATTCCAATCTTAGCAAAGACAATAAAGGAGTTAAGCATGAAAAAAACAGGAAAAAGAATCAAAGAGACAAAGAAAATTCAACTAGCAGGAAAAATAGCAGACATCATGATGGGTAAGATTTCTATTCCAAAGTATCTAGACCCAGGAAATCCAGTTGTTAAAATACACATCAATGGAACTGAGATTCAAAACACACTTATTGATTTAGGAGCAGCAATCAATATCATGAGTAGACAAATCATGGATAAACTAAAACTTCCTAATCTTATTTTTACACCCACATTATTACAATTAGCAAATAGATCTATGATTAGACCTGATGGAGTAATAGAAGACATTCCAGTGTCCTTAGATTCTTGGGAGTACCCTGTGGATTTTATGATCCTAACTCCTAAAAATAATCTAGGAGGACATCCTATTATATTAGGAAGACATTGGTTAGCTACAGCGGATGCCTTCATTAGTTGTAGATCCGGTGATATGTACATCTTTGATGGTAGTTCAACAAAGAAATTTAAATTGTATCCTCCAACAAGAAAAATTACAGAGTTAGATGATACTCAATGGATTGAGTATGAAGAAGATATACAACCTCTCTTCACAACTTTAGAAATTAGTGAAGATAGCCAGATTCTAAATACCTTAGAAAATTTTGAATTATCTTCAGAATACAAACATGAACAAAATCAAGAAGAATCTAACATTGAGTTTTTATCATCAAGACAGATGTCTCTTTACTCCATGGATAAATTTGGCAGCTCTACAATTGAGATATTTCCAGGTAAAACTTTAAACATAAAGAAGAACCTAGAGAAATTTCAACAAGAAAATCTAGACAAAATATTACAGAGACATTCTACTACATATGCATGGGACTACACTGATATGAAAGGGATAAACCCTAATACTTGCACTCATCACATCTACATAGAGGAAAATTATAGACCAATCAGGCAACTTCAGAGAAGGATGAATCCAAACCTTAGGGAGATTTTTAAAGAAGAATTGCAGAAATTGTTAAATGTCAACTTTATTTATCCCATTTCAGATAGTCAGTGAGTTTCTCCTTTGGTAATTGTGCAAAAAAAAAATGGTAAATGGAGGGTATGTATTGACTACCAGAAATTAAACAAAGCTACTCTTTAAGATCATTTTCCCCTACTTTTCATAGATCAGGTGTTAGACACATTAGCTGGCAAAAAGTACCTCTCATTTTTAGATGGGTTTAGTGGTTATAATCAAATTCAAGTAGCACTTGAAGATCAATACAAAACCACATTTACTTGTCCTCTGGGTATCTATGCCTACCGAGTATTTCCATTTGGACTATGTAATGCACCTGCTACATTTCAAAGGGCAGTATTAGGAATATTTTCAGATCTAATACATGACTGTGTAGAGGTATATATGGATGAATTCACAGTCTATGGAAACACATTTGAAGAAGCCTTAGCAAACTTGGAATTTTTTTTAAGGAGATGTAAAGAAGAAATTCTTTCATTAAGTCATGAGAAGTGTTTCATGATGTTTACTAAAGGGATTTTTTGGGGGCATTACATTTCAGGACAAGGGATCAGATTTGATGAGTCAAAATTTGAATTCATCTATAACTTATCTGTTCCAAGTTGTCAAAAATATGTTAGGATTTTTCTAGGATTTACAGGGTATTACAGAAGATTTATAGAAAACTTCACCAAGATAGCATCTCCACTTTTCAAACTACTTACCAAGGACTGTGAATTCAAGTGGAATCTTGATTTCTAGTTAGCCTTTGAGACCCTGAAAAAAGAAATTTCTAAAGCACCTATTTTGAGGGGACCTAACTGGAAATTACCTTTTCATATCTCAACAGATGCCTCAGATACAGCTTTAGGAGATGTATTGGGACAAAAAGACCTGATTCCTTATGCCATCTACTATACAAGTAAAAATTTGACCCCTTCAGAGTTAAATTATACTGTAACTGAAAAAGAGTTCTTAGCTGTTGTTCATGCCATAAATAAATTCAGACATTATATAACAGGCTATGAATATTTTGTTCACACAGATCACTCTGCAATTAAATATCTAATGAAAAAATCAATCACTAATGGAAGAGTCATAAGATGGTTATTTCTTTTACAAGAATTTAACATTACCATTCTAGATAGGCCTGGAAAAAAAAATACAGTAGCTGATTTCCTATCTAGACTCCAAAACATCAAAGACACTACTCCAGTTGAAGATCAATTCCCTGATGAATATCCTTTTGCAATTTATACTCAAACTCCTTGGTTTGCCGACATTTCCAATTATCTAGTTTCAGGGAAATTTCCTTCAATTATGAATGCAAGAGATAAAAAGAAAGATTATTTATGACAGTGAAAAATATTCATGGGTTGCTAATGAGTTATACAAAACAGGTCCAGATTTTATTATTAGGAGATGTGTTTGAGAAGACGAGATGCCTAAGATTCTCAAGGCATGCCATGATGAACCTTGTGGTAGACACTTTGTTGATAAAAGGACAGCTTATAAGATCCTTAATTTAGGATATTATTGGCCATCCCTCTTTAAATATGCTAAAGAGTATGTCAAAAGGTGTGACAGCTGCCAAAGGGTAGGAAAACCTTCTCTTTCAGGTGAGATGCCATTGCAGCCTCAGGTACATATTGAACCTTTTGAGAAATGGGCTTTAGATTTTGTAGGACCTATTAGTCCTCCATCAACACAAAATAAATATATATTAGTTTGCACTGATTATGTTACTAAATGGGTAGAGGCCAAGCCATTACTTTCTGCTATTGAAGCATCTGTAGTTAATTTTCTTTTTGAGGATATTTTTACTCGTTTTGGTGTCCCAAGAGAAATTGTTACAGATCAAGGAGCTCAATTCACATCAAATTTGGTGGAACAAATGGTAGATAAGTACAAAATTAGACACATAAAATCCACTCCCTATCATCCACAAGCAAATGGCCAAGTGGAATCTACCAATAAGGTCATTGAAGGGATCCTAACGAAGACTGTTCATTTACATAGAAGAGATTGGGCGGACAGGCTTCTTGAAGCCTTGTGGGCCTACAGAACTACATGGAGAAACACAACAGGTCATACCCCTTATGAACTTGTTTATGGAAAATAAATCTTGTTTCCCATAGAATTTTAGATTCAAACTTTCAAAATGGCAGTTCAGCTAGGACTTGATCTAACAGAGGCACAAAATCACAGATTGGAGCAGATTAATGAATTGGATGAGACCAGACAAGATGCAGTCCATAAAACAAGTATAGTCCAACAAAAAAGGACTAGATGGCACGATAAGTACATTAAGGAAAATAAATTTAAAGAAGGTGATTGGGATCTCTTATTTGATTCAAAGTTCAAAGATTTCCAAGGTAAATTCCAAACTCATTGGATTGGGTCATATGAAATTGTGAAAATCTTTGACAATGGAGCAATAAAAATCAGGACAATAGATGAAGATAAGGTGACTTTTCTTGTAAATGGTCATAGATTGAAACTGTATCATAAGCCACTTTCAAGAGAAGAATTTGTCAAGAAATTCCAAGATAACAGTGATGTGAAGTTAATGAAGAAGAATCCCTCTTCTTCATTAACTTAATTGTATTTTCTGTAATCTAGTGCTAAAAAAAAAAAAAAAGTATGAACATGAAAAGTAATCATTGATTAGCATGTTTATACATAAAAGATAACGTGAAAATCAGAATTCTTCTGACACTTTAGATTTTCAAAATTGTTTTTTTTTCTTTTTTCTGCAATCAAGTATTACAAAATCATAAGTTGCAGGCTCACTTTTTATATCTCATTCCACTTACATTTATGATCCATTTCATTCCATCATATCTCACTTCATTCATACTTCATTCCACTCCATTTCATGATCCATCTCATTTCATTTTAGATTTTCGAAATTGTTTTTTTTTTTTTTTTTCTGCAATCAAGTATTACAAAATCATAAGTTGCAGGCTCACTTTTCATATTTCAATCCACTCCACATTTATGATCCATTTTATTTCATCATATTTCACTTCATTCATACTTCATTCCACTCTATTTCATGATCCATTTCATTTCATTTCATACTTCATTCCATCCATATTTCAATACATTTCATTCCATGTCTCAAAGCTTTTACAGGTACATTCTGCAGCTAGATATTCTGCAGCCACTTGTTCTGCAGCCAATTGATCCTGAAAACGTACTTCATCAAGCAAAATCAAAAGGATTATGGAGTATAAAAGATCAATAATTTTTAGAGGAAAGACAAAGCATATAAAAGAAGAAAAAAAATAAAAAAAAAAGAAAAGGCTAAGGTAAAACTATGTGTGAAATTATTTTGATAGTGAATTATGAAAGATATAATATGGTTAAGTCATATGTATGTTTATAAAGTTATTTTGTTATTCGAATTGATCAAGTCTATCATAAAATCGTTGAACAAATCCCTTCCATTCCGCTCCATATCAAGTCATCATTAATTAGAAGTTAACGATCAGTACTTGAAGTGACCTATTAGGTCATGTCATCAGACCGAAACATTCATTGATGATTTTGAAAATCTTGATGAGATTTACTCGCGGTCTTTTACTCCATGAAAAACTCTTAAACTCAATCATTCTTATGATTTACCCTTACCGTATTTCACTCATTTCGTATCCACTCAATGCCATTTTATTCTGTAGCAAATTCCTGTCTGCAGAAACAGAGAAGCCATTTTTAGAGTGAGACAACCCTCTATAGCCATTTTCTTCCTCAAACAGGAGAGCAGAAACAGAGCAGTGAATTGAAGCTGAGGAAAGGAAGCAATGGGATTGATTGTAAGGTCAGAGCCAATTGGAACTAAATATCTAGAAGGTTATCCTCAGATTAAAGAGTTATTACAGTAGGTTGGATGGCTAAAGTTTATGGAGAATTTCAATGGATTTCATAAGGAGTTCACCCCAAGTCATTTGTTCGGTCTTTCAATGGGTCAGAGGTCGAAATTAGTGATATCAAGTTCACTATTATAAAGTCATTCATAGCAGAAGAAACAGAGTTGCCGAGGCAAGGGGAGCGTTGGTTTAAAAACAAAGAATTTCACAATGAAGCCTGGAGACAGATGTTAAAAACACTAGGTATGGACATTTCAGTATTTAAGAAAGGCATTCCTAGTTCAGCCTTGAAAAAAAAATGGAGAAATATGTTGCTAATTCTACAAAATTTCATAACCTGTGAGGGGCGATTTGGCACTTTATATGTTTATCACATTAGACTTATGATGAATTTTCTAGATGAAGAGATAAATCTACCTTTTTTCCTACTCAATAGTTTAAAAAGGATGGCTTCTAATGTCAAGAAAAGGGTTCAGTTCTTAGAAACCACCTTATATCATCATGGCTTAGTTAAAATTTTAATTGAGTATCATTTGAAGAAGGTAGGAGATAGTTGGGATGAATTCTTCTTGAGAAATCATTTTGAAGAACTTAAAGAAACTCTGTCTGAAGAAAAATCTGTAAGGAGAAGTAGGAGGGGAAAAGTTTCTAAAATAAAAACTTACATATCAACAGAAGAAGACAGTGAGGAAATAATCTCTGAAAAATTGGCCAAAATCAAGAAACAACTCAGAAAGGAAAAGGTAACAAGAAAGGGTGCTAAAGAGAAAAATGAGGGACCATCTAAAATGAGAAGAAGTCATAGGATTAAAGGCATAATGAGAAAGAAAGGAGTTAAGCAGACATGAATCATAGATATTGAAGATGAAGAGACACCAATTGACAGATCTCCTGAATACCAGTATGAAGAAGATCCTGATAGATGAACTCCGGATGTAGATCTAGCCCAACAACAGATCTATGATTATGTTGAATCATTAGAAAAAAGAGCCTCAGAAAACAGAGAAAGAACTCCTAGTCCACAAGAACCTCCAATTGAAGTGCTGAAAAGAGACAAATATGAATTAGAGGTACTAAATAGGCATATAAAAAATGAAAATGAAATTTTAAGGGAATAATTCAAACTTAAAAGTGACATGAACACGACTCTATCTCTGCAAATGAAAAGTTGTATAAGGTTAGTAGGAAGGTAAAGAAGAAAAACAAGAAATTGAACAAGGAAATTATAGATCTAAGGTTCAATTTGTTTATGAGGAAGCCTAGAATGCCATTGAACACCAAGAAAAGCAGAAAAACGAGGCTAGATGTCCTTACTGAATTTTTAGAATACATGGATTGATTGCATGAGGACATGCAACAGTTTTGCAGTGGGGGTATGTTGAGCCGTAAAAATTTCTTTTCGTTTCACCAAACTCCCCTTCATCCTATTAATCATTTATCATTTATAGGCTTAAAATTATCAATAAGAATGATTAAAATTACTTTAAGAATACATGCAATGAATAACTTATTATACTTTTGTTGTTTTGTTGTCTTAGTGATTTCTTAGCAGACTTAGCTATAGAATGCAGTCATTTTGTAGCTAGTCATATGTTCCGTAGCCATCTTGGTGTTTAAATAGGTTACATGTTCCATTTGAGGGAAAGAAGTATATGGTTAGACTCCAAAACGCTCCTGCGTCATTCCTTGTCATCCACGAAGACTGAGTAAAAATCTTGAAGTGGTTATGCACGTGGACAAAGCTAAAAACCAAGAAGCATACTTCTATAAGGATAAGGACTCTTGGATTTCCTTCAGCAAAGCACGAGTCCTGAACAGGATTTTTAGTTTGATTTTGATTATAAATACACCTATCCCTATTTTTACTTAATAGCAGTTATGTAGTTCCTTATAAAAATAACTCGGTGAACCGAGAAAAAGAGTTGATGTTTTTAATTTTCAAATATTGTGACACTCTGTTTCTGAGCATTTATTTTAATTAAAGAAGTACAATTTTGATACATGATTTGAAGGCAACTTTAACGAGTTAAAGATTCGTGTGCCAATCTGATAGTAAAGGTCCCCTGCTATCTGAAGAGGCTTTTGCATACTTTCTAGATAAGTAACCTTTAATTCTGTTTTTTTCTTAACTTAAGAAGTTTTCTAGGTTTATCCTTTTGCATCATGTTTTATGTCATTTACTAACGTTGAAGAATCTCATAATATTACAGTAAATCTTGTTCTCATAAGATGTTCCAATATATCTCTAATACGTGAATGAGATCTGGCTGTAGTACTTTGAGTTAATTTCATTTTAGTTCTGTTAATTGTATTGTATTTCAATCTTGTTAGTTAGATTTAGAAGATCCTCATTATTTAATAAGCTACTCTTGTTCTCAAATTCTTCTAACACATCACTATTATATGAACGAGAATTAGTTATATTATTTTGAGTTATTGAAATTTTATGTTCTACAATGAGGTAAAAGATTCTTATGATTTTACAAACAGTCTTTTCCTCAAGTTGTTCCAAGAAATCTCTAATTTATGAATAAGACTTAATAGTAATATTGTGAGTTGCAGAATGAGCTAATTCTAGTGTCATAAGTTATTTTAGCATAGGGTTCCTTACTATGTTACAAATGATCTTTTTCTCAAGTTTTTCCAACAGATCTCTAACAATGAATAAGATTTCTCTGTGATGTTTTAAGTTGTTGTTCTCTAAGAGAACCTCATTACATCAAAACTAATCATTTTCTCAGTTTGTTCCAATATACCTGTAATGAAATGAATTGGAATAAGTTTAATGTTATGAGTTACTTTCTTAGTAGCTTTACAATATGTGGATTAGCATTCTCTGTTGTTGTTATCATTCCTAGTTTAGAGTAGATTTTATTCTGTTTTAGTGCATTCAGTAATTTTTATTTTCTATTAATTTAGTTTTTCCCCTTAGCATAAAAACATAAAACCAAAAACACTAGAAAAACACTAAACAAAACGAAGTAGGAAGACGATACTTAGGCACATATGCTGCACTTCACTTCAACAGTTTACTAGCCCTGGTTGAAAAATTCATGATATCAATTTAGGAACACTAAATTGACTAGACAAGGGCATACCTTTCGGTGCTGAAAAAAATTTCGGGGGTGTGAATGTGTGGCATCGCCTTTGTGCGTTATGGAGTGTTGATCACAAAGTTGTTTTCAGTTTGGAGAATGGACCTTCTGAGCTCTCATTATGGTCCTCCAAATTTTTTGAAAAGGGTGATATATAGGTGAATATGGCCCTAATTCAATTCATTTGTGTCTGTTGAGTATTGAGAGGTTAGAGCCTTCTGCGGAGCAGTTCTTTCTGTTGTGGTTAGCCTGAGCACCAGGGATTAGCGATATCATGCCCAGGTAAACTCTGTAACATCCAGTACTTTAATTTTTTCATTCTGAGGGTGATGGGGTCCGTACAAAACTGGTTTGTATGGATTCTGAGCCAGTTTTACCCGAGATTGCATGGGTGATCAGGGTAAGAGCGTGCCTTTTGTGCGCAAAATTAGGGTTTTGTGCACCTTAGGCGCGCTTTCCTCATCCTTGGGCACACCTTCCGTGCGTTTGTCTAAGCGACAGGCGTGTGGAGGGCCGAGGCAATTTTTTTCCAAAATTTTGAAAATTTTTCCTGTTTTTTGATGTTTTTATGTTGCTGATGTGTTCCTGTTTGGTTGACAGGATATTGTGGAGGGAGCGAGATTGGCCCGAGTTTCGTACTGCTTTAGCTGCCAATGGTTAGGTGCGCTAACAGTTAGCGCAATGGGGTCTCCTAAAGTTTCTGGATAACGATGCTCTTCGATCATAGGACTGATTTCTGCGTTACCTGATCGAGCACTGGAACAGGCGGTGCAATGTGTTTGTGCTACATGGATGTGACTCTACTATATGTCATGAGATGGATATATACGTTGTGACTGGGCTACTACCTCAGGGTGAGGCATTTCGGTATCCACTCCCTTCTGGGAGGGTGGACTTTGAGCAGTTTCAGATGCATCACTGTGGAGGGGCGCCCCTTACAGAGGGGTGCATATCCATTGCTTCCGTGACAGACTTGGCCGAGCAATGCGCTTTGCCGGCTATCGTGCGACTCGCAGGGTCATCGGCTCCACATCGGGCATTGGGCCCGTAAGTTGGAGTCTTGTGCCGGTTGAGGGCCGGAAATTTTTTCAATTTTTCCCGTTTCTGCTATGACGGGATGGTGGCACAATTTTTCAAGATCCAAGATGGATCGAATTTGTTTGCGTATGTCAGAATTTTATGCTGCATCATGTACAAGTAGGTGGTGTTGTTGATACCGATGGTGGCGGTGCCTGCTGGGGAGCCACAGGTGCCTCGCATGAGGAGGTGGGTCCCTATGATGCCTCGAGGAGGTTGTGGTAGGGTGGGGCGTTACTGGAATGCCACGATGGAGGCCTAGTTTAAGGCCAACCCCCAGATGTTTCTACCATTCCCATATGCAAGGATGGTCTTTCGGGGGGTCCAGAGATGGGTCTCCCTCCTGGCTACGCTTGGGGGCCAGCAGGTATGCTTTTTTTTTTAATTTATTTGAGTATTTATGTTTACACGTGTTTTTATGGTGACACTGACATAGTTTTGGTTACTCTTGCAGATGTTGGCGAGGTTGGTTGCCCAATGGCTCAAGTGGTTGGCCATGATCCTCTTAGGAGACCTCGGGGAGCTCATGGCGGGCTGGGAGGAGATCCTGCATAGCCTCAGGGTGGTGGACTTGGTGGTGGTTTCGGCCCTTCGGGGGAGGGTAACAGCTCGGCTGTTGTTGAGGCTGTAGTTGAGAAATCTCATGCTGATGCAGCAGAGGCTCGTGTACAGGTGGCAAAGTCTCGTGCTGCTAAGCTAACCACACAGGTGTCAGTTTTGGAGGATGCTTGGGATCGAGTGGACCGCTTGACCCAAGGGATGCCATCTCAAGTATTTTTGGATGACCTCGAGGAGGTGTGGCTGGAGACCTTGATGGCTCAGGAGAGGAAATATCGACTAGTTTTATGTCGGGTGGCAGTCTCAGTGTTGATGGGGGCTCTAGTAGTGGTACCGGGAGCGGAAGTGGGTCCAGGTGCTCCACCTGGGGGAGCATCGCCCTAGAGTCTCTTTTGTACACGAGGAAAGCACCCATTATGAGGATGCTTCCTCTATTTTTTTGACAATTTTTTTGTGTATCTTTTTGGGCTGACCGATGGGTCAGAGACACTATTTTTATACTCAGACACATACACTATGATATATATGTGAAAGATATTTTTTGCGGCTCTACATGGTGTGCCCCCTGTTCCTGTTTATGGATTATTTTACGCTAATGGATGTCTAGGTTTTTTTTTTTTTATGTATGATGGTTTATTCGAGATGCATTCCAGTTTAGACTATTGTTAGCTATGCGATCAACTGTATGGTTTTGACTCCTTGATGTAGGGCAACCCCTGCAATACCCAGAATCACACTTTTGGATGCATATAAAAATGCAATTCCAAATTCATGCCAAGTAATTCCACTCACTGACAATTTAAACTTATGCAGAAGCTTCTTTTTTACAAAATAAAACAATGGTTATAAAATCATTGGCATTTCCCACTTCATTAACATTCGAATTGTAATTAAATTCCAGCCAATCTTTGGCTCTAAGGTTTTGGTTCTCACCTCACATCAAACATAATATATATAATTATATATTACGTTCACAACTTAAATAAAGTCTGAAGGTGTATATCCACCACGGCGTTAATCATTTCATTTAATACTGAGTATCAAAACCCATCATATAAACCCCTTTAACTCTGGATTTAAACATAAGCACCATAATGGTTATCCCACAGTAGTTATAGCAATTCAACGCTTTCAAAAATCTCCTGAATGATATATATCAACTCCGAGATCAACATGTATTAAAGCTCTGCCCACAATGTTTCTTACCTTGCATAATTTCTATGCAACTTCACTTGCAATTCGCCTCAGCTTGTTCAAGATTCTGTTGCGCCTTCATCACGGTTCCCTTGCACTTTTTCATCGCTCTTTAAATGTTGTTCATTAGTCAAACCATCACTGCATCATTTAACTCCCCACGCTCTAGTTCCAATTTCAATCAACCTTCGGCTCCTTCAGCATCCGATTTCCATCGCCAAACTCTTGATCCTCATTTCGAATTGGATCCAAAATGAATTGAATGAGCTTTGCCTTCAAATTAAATTATTCCTTAACCCATTCGATGGTTAAACCATTCGCACCATTTCAAGAGCCGGCATCTATCTGTAATTGGATGATTTTAATAATAAAAATCGACTTCAATTACCCAATCGAACCCATCTGCCAATTATGAATCCGCTCCAATTGCTGGTTAATTCCGCCCTTTCTTAACGCCTTTCTCTGCATTAACAATTGGAATCGATGTCAGGTATCCAACGCTCGCATAAACAGATCTAGATTTTAACTCAAAGGATCCAATACGATTTCTTCTGTGTTTCCAGTTGCAATCTAAACGACTTGCCAGACTATACTTCGGTAATTTTCCAGCACTACAATTCATCGACTTTGCCAAACTCAACTCAGAAGAAGTTGACCTACGTTTCTTTTGTTCAATTTGAGATGTCAATTTACAGAAATCGAACCATTAAAATCTTGTCTCCTCCATCTGGATTCTTGTAAATCGATTGCACAGACATCGACTCATCAACATCCCATCTCCAGAAAACAACAAACTGTGATTTCAAATTGAACTGGGCCACATTTGATTTCACAATTTCCCTTCGTGGCTTCAACCATAAATTCCCACGGAAATATATGGGTTTCACAACTTGACTTATAAGACTGCGCTCCTTAGCATCCTCATTTCCATTCGATTTAAATTCTTCACACAGATTCAACGTATTCAAAGATCAATTGTCTATGAACTTAAGGATTGTGGCTCTCATATAAATCCTATATCGATTAACACAATCGATATTACTCGCATCATTCGACAGAGATAACAACAAATGAATTTCCAAAGACAAGAATCTTCAACATATAGGATATCATTGAAAGCGTATAAGACAATTTCAGCTTCAAAGAACGAGTTGGGTTTTCACACAGAGAAACCATTCAGATCCCTCAATAGCATAATAACTCAGGAGTTTAAAGGGAAATCTAACCCTTCCTCAACACATTTAACACATAAATTCAATAATGACATAAATTCCAGAAATCAAATTCTGCATTAATACACAGTACTTACATAATAATCTTTCTCCTTGGCCTGATTTTCAACCAGTGGCCACATTCCACAATTTGCCTGAAGGCTTACAAGCAATTTCTCTTGTTGCTACTCTAATCACTCTCTCTCTAATTTTCAATGCCTTTGAAGCTTGATAATTTACACAATTTTAAAATGATCTAATTTGAGTTCAATCCCTTCAACTTCTCAACAAAATCCTAAAATCACTCTTGAATCCCTAAGGATCCTCTCTCACCCATAATTAATGAAACTAATTTCTAAATTAATATTTAGAAAAATCTCTCATCCCTTTACATCCTCAACTGACCAAATTCTCTCATATTCTCAAATATTTGAGAATTATTTACAATATTTAATTAAAAATACTTAAAACCCACTCAAATCATCCATAAAAATATAGCTCCTCTAAAACTTTAAAAACCCCTAAGTTTTAATAAAATACAAAGTAATTTTCCGAGCTAATGCTCTTGCATCAGACTGCCAAGGTTGAAAATGATCGTGATCTCCTGATCATGCGTTTTAAGTCTTTGTCCTTGTCTTCCTGGATCCCATACTTTGTTCTGCAAATCATCATCTGCTGTCGCTTGCTGCTTTTCTCCAAGTTTCCATATTTTATTTTGCATCCTGCCTCCAGCTATGCTTTCATACTCTGCTTTTGTCTTTCCCTTGCTAAAATTCCTCTGCTTTCTTGCTGTTGTCTGCTGCTTCTGAGACACCTTCATCATCAGTCTTCTGATACTTTCAATCTCTATGTCCAGCCTATTGTTGTCTCCAATTTCTGTTAATTCAGCTGCTGTAGCTACTTCTGTTGTTACTGCTCTTCTTGCTGCCAACATTGATGTTGCTGCTGTCAATGTTGCCTCAGTTGTTACCTCCTCGATTGTTGCTAACATTGTTTTTACTCCTGCAGATGCTACCCCACATGTTGCTGCCTCCCAAACTTCTTGTCCCTCTGCAACATTCTTTTGCTCATCACCTGCAAATTTATCTTCAAAAAATAAACTATCATTTAATTCTCTTCCTGCGGTAACATATCCATTTATCTCTGTTTGTATACTAGTAAGCAAAATCAATTTTAACAAACTAGTATCTGTTCCTTTCTCAACTTCAAGCAAATTTACTTCAGTGCCTGCAACTTCTTTCTCTGGTTCAAATGTCTCCAGCAAACATTTCAGCCATTTCTTCTCAAGCATTTCATCAACATGCTGCAAATTACTTCCATCATAACCTTCGTCTTCCCCTTCGACAATCTTCAGTAATTTTCCATCATCATCTTGATTGATTCTGGCAATCAAATCAAGTTCTTCAAACACTGTAGCCTCATCCTTTAACACTATAGCAGTTCCAAAATTTTGTCCACCAATATTCTCTTGGCTATTCAGACAAGCCAACTCTTTCTTGTCACCCATGGTAACAAGCCTCTGCTTATGAGACATGATTGTCTCATCTTCTTTCCGCAACAATTCTTCTTCTTCCAAGACAATTCCAAGTGATGGACTGTCCTCTGTATCACCTGTAATCAAATTTTTAGCTTCAAAATCACAAGACCCAATGGTCTCACTTGTTGATTCAGTCACCAAGTTTTCTCTCTGTAGCTCCAAGTCTTCTTCAGGATTCAGAAAATCTTCACTGGATTTTTCCTCAGCTTTCTCTGGCAACACTTTAGTATGTTGCTCTGAGTTCCTTTCCAACTCCTTTGTCATCATATCAGTACGCTGATTTGCATTTACCATGAGACTGTCAGTTAGTCTCTCCTTCTTTCCATCCTCTGCTTCATGACTATCATTCATGAAAACTTTCTTGTCTTGCTTCTTTAGCAAATTATCCTGTGTGTAAGTTCTCTGCCTCTCCAATTCTCTTCTTTGAAGATCTAATTTCCTATACAATTGAAAATTTTCATTAGGAGTAGAACTTGGAAACTTCACACAATTTTCCATACCTTCACCGGTTCTTGACCAATCATCAGCTAGTACTTCTCTCTCTGCACCAATATTCTGATTAGACTTCTTTGTCTTCATTTCCTCTTGAGATCTTGCTATCTCAGCATTGATCTGAACAGACTTCAGATTCAATTCTCTCTCCTGCTCTTTAACAAACTTTAAAGTTTTCTCATCTCCCTGTACTGTACCTGCAAACATACACAACTCATTAGTTTTTAAACCACAAGACTTTTCAGTCTTGACTGCTTCCTCAAGCACTTCCCTTTGAACAGATCTGCATGTGGAATCTTCAAATTCCATCTCTGGCTCAAGAACTCTAAGTTCATTTTTCAATAAGGAAATCACACTTTGCCTCAACTTCATCTGTAATGGTTTCCAAATCACTCTCTTTCCCTTCAGTGGAAAGATCCATCCTCCTTTCTGATTTTCCTGCTCTTGCAGCCATTCCTGTAGTACCTGCAATTGTACCTTCATTACTGCAATTTCTCTTTCTCTGACTTTATCAGTCATCTCACCTCTGTGGCATTCCTCTGAACCTCTTCTCTGATCCTCCATGATCATCTTCTCCATGAATTTCTCACTCACCATGAGTTGCACTAGCCTCTGCAACAACAAGCTCTCCTGCTGCTACTTACCTCACCAATCCACTTCACTGGACCCGATCTTTTGGTTAGTACTAGTTCACTGCCTCTGGAACCTCTTGAGCACTCTCTTCTGCTCTCTCTAGGCTATCTCTTCAACTCACCTTCTCTTCAGAACACTGCAATTGTCTTCACTATCCAGCTTTTAGCTGAATGTCAGGTTCACTGCCATCATCTTCTCTGCAACCATAAACCTTAATCACAAGTTTCAAATCAGAAAATTATCTCACCTTTAAGATCCTGCATGATCTTATCCTCCATTCATTTCTGCAATCCTGTTCATTGCAATTGTGTACCTTTTCATATTAGATTTAGAATATGATCTTCCTTTCAGTATTCATCACACATTCAAATAAAACACACTTCAGTTTGTTAGCCCCCCTATGAAAATTTTTGACAAGAAAATAGGGGGCTAAATCACTGTTGAGTCTTCAAGGAATGCATTTCCTCTGAAAACATAGTCTCCTTGAAGCCTCTATGTGCCTTTTATCCTTTGATCAAATCCCCTCTACTGATTCCCCTTATAAAGCCTCTCTGCTATGTGAAGAAATGCCCAAAGGCCCCCTTTTTCCCTCTTATTTCATCCCCTCGTCTTCCCCCCCTATTCCCCTTTTACTCCCCTTCAAATCCTCTA
The DNA here is from genome assembly GCA_034641835.2 of Pinus albicaulis. Lineage (NCBI taxonomy): Eukaryota > Viridiplantae > Streptophyta > Pinopsida > Pinales > Pinaceae > Pinus > Pinus albicaulis. Next base: position 1,204,693,963 of record CM076577.1, read on the forward strand.
AAATCCCTTTAATTTCTTCCCCACCCTTTGTTTTCCTTCTTCCTTCTATTCCTCTATTTCGTTAATTTCCCTACCACCATTAAAATGGGCCAAAACCCACTTCTCGGCCTTATTATAAGGCCTAGCCACTTTCCGCACCCCTTCTAACCACTTCCCCACATGCCCCGACGCCGGGGGACCAAGCGCCAGTCCCAGCGCGACCGCACCCAAGCCTATGGGTGAGAAAATCCTTTCAGAAAAGCGTTAAAACCCTCCGTCTCGTTCCGCACCGTTGATCCCATCTCAGATCGACGCGGCGGAGCGCTAATCGCAAGCCCCCCGTCAATCGCAATCACAACACCCAGGCTGTCACCCCCGATTGATCGCATCGCTCCCCGATCACTTCATCCTCCGATTTAATCCCGTCCGTTCGTTCGATGCACGATCTAACGGCTGGGTGCTAATCGTGCTTCTCCTCGCTCCTTCCCGATCAGAACTCCGATTACATCTCCACTGGGTTCGATCTCCCCGCGATCCGACGATCCTCCGCCATCGCAAATCCTCCGATCGATCGCAAGTGGCTTCCACCATGCCCGATCACAATCCTCCGATTCATTCGCGACCGCTGATCTGTCATTAAGATCCGACGGCCAAATGGGCCAACGGGCACCCCGCCCGATCGCGATCGCAAGTCCTTCTCCTAACGCTCCGATTCAATCCCCGACTGCCCATCCTTCCCGCAATCCACGGCCGTCATCGCACCTCCCCGCCCGATCGCGATCGTGTCTTTTCCTCCCGTCTCCCGATTAAATCACAGCCGTCCATCTCCCCGCTGATCCTACGGCTCAGCGCTAATCGCTTCATTCCCTTCGCACCTTCTGTTTCTCCCTCTGATGGATTGTGAGCCGTTGATCTGGACCCGAGATCAACGGTCAGCGCTCAATCGCAAGACCCTCTCCGATCGCAATCGCAAACCGTTTCGACTCACCCCCGATTGCGATTGAGCGATTAGATCATAGCCGTCCGTCTCCTCCCAGATCTGACGGTTCTGGTTTATTCCCTCTCCGCCTCCGCCGGGTCCCACCTCCATGGCCTCCGCTCCATTGTCTTTCGTGTTTTCCTTTGTATTTCGCCCAAGCAATAATCTTTGGGTTTTTACACTGTTCGTTCGTTTTCCCGCTCCTTTCCGTTGGTTCCACTGTTTCTCCGCCATTTTCATTGTTTTTCCGCTCTTCCGCCACCATTCCTCCGCCTCTGCAGCATTTCTCAGTCGCCACTGCCCGGTCTATAATATGTTTATTTCACAGCGCAGACAACACAGAGAGGCCTTTTCAGCCGGCCAGCGAAGCAGCAGAAACAGGATTTGAGGAGGATTCAAGCCTGTAATTGAAGATTAACGCTTTAATCCGGCAGTCAAAGGCTTAAGGCACTATTTGAAGACTAATGAGCGCACCAGCAACGCCATAACTGCGCTACCTAACAGCAGGACATTTTCCTCCAGAAGTACGCCTTCCTACGACGATCTCCATATCTCCTCGAGCCCTGAAAAGATTAATTGTGCTGTCCGAAATCCATTTAGGAAAGTCAAGCAGCAGTTATGAGGTATGGAGAGCCTCACAGGTCTTTCACCCAGTTCATTTATTCGGAAGGCTAGCACAGAGCTCTAGACACCCGAAGGACTTCACGAAACACCAGAGGTCAAAATATGACCTGACAGAGCCTCCAAACAAGTCTACAGAGTACGCACAGCGTCATTAAGCAGAGTGGGCGTGGACACTTCCGCTGATTCTGTCCTAATGAAATCAATTAATTTTCTATCTACCTCTTTTTCTTCCCCTTCTCCTATATGTAATCCCTAAGAACGAATGAAAATGGTTGTTGTTTCAAATAAGCTGCGTAGGGCCGCTGCTAGAGGATCTTCCATTCTCGAACAAGTTGCACGCTGGGGAGGGAGTAGAAGAGTAGTTGTATGTAATAGGCTGGGAGGAGAAGTCTGGACTGTAACAGCCATTGAGCTTATTGTACATGACTGGTTTTGCATCAATTAATCAAAGCACATTTCACAGGATCCTGGTCTATTTCTATTGGTGATGTTCTTCTTACTCTGTTTATTACATTTCCATATTGCTTCATGTTCTTCTGGTAGGCATCAGAATAATGGTATAGGATTCACCCTTGTTAGGTGCCCTATGCTGTCTGCTCTCCCTACCTTTATGTTTTCTGCTCTATGTGCTATCTAAGAGCTGGTTTCAGTTGATTTAACCAGCGCAGCGGATGTTATTGCCTGCTGGCTGATGTATGAATTAGTTGAAGATGTTCTTAGATGTTCTTGAGGGGTTTAAGCTGGAAAGTTTGGGAGCACTGGGGATAAGTGTTAGCCCTGTCCACTAGAATCCTTGCATGACCAGTTTACCTTTCTGAGATCCCTTTGTTTATCTTATCTCTGTTTTCCCCTTGGAGTTGCTAAAGCAGACCTGGAGTTAAATGACCTCTGGTCTGATCTATAAGCTGCCCCTTTGTCTCTTTGAGAGCAGCCTTTGAGTATGTCCAAGCAGGTCTGGAGTTAAATGACCTCTGACCTGATCTATAGACAGAAAATTGGTTGCTTTCCTTCTTTCACTTTCCTCCTTAATGTTCCACCCCATCATCTGCCCAAAAGATCCTTTAGTGTAGATGACTTGCCCTTTAGAAGCCTTGGCTAGTGGATGCAAGTGATTTTCCTATCATGACTCCATAGCCCAATGGATGGCACGGTTTTGGCCCATTCTCTCTGCTGAAACGGCCTACTGTTTTGTTCCTTTCCTTCCATTGCTTTCCCAGTCCATGATCCCCTAACTCAACCCAACAACCCTTCAACCAAATCATTTTAAAATCCCCCTTCCGTGCTTCATAACTAGCCTAACACCTTATTTTTGAGCTTTAAAGATATATCATTCTTTGCTCTATTTGGAGAGATCCCTCTCCGGGTCCAGGAGGGCTAGATCCTAGGGCCCCAAAGTGGTTCTGATGTTGTCTCATCTTTTGGTCTTGCCAATCTGGCCAAAACATGGGAACCCCAACATAATGGCGACTCCACTGGGGACGAATCTGAGAGTCAAGAACCGCTGATAGTTGGTCTATTTCCCATTGTCGTCACCAACATAATGGCGACTCCACTGGGGAAGAGTGCATTTCAGCTTAAGCATTCCTAGGCACTCATAGACACAGAATCTCTGGTTAGATTGGCTTCTCATTGCTGATGGTGGACAGCATCCTGCTTCAAATTGTTAAATTCATCCACCTGGCGACTCCACACTCCATAATCCTAGAAGACTCCACTGGAGGAAGAACCTGAAAGATGGCCAGACCTCATAGAAGGGTAGAACATACGGGTTGGATTTGGTTTAAAGAATTCATTGTTTTTGTCTATCACTATGTTTTGTCCTACTTTAAGCCTAATCAAGTGTACAAAGATGAAACCCATGATGAGTATGGGAAGGATCTCAAGCCTCAGTCTTCAGACCGTGAGCAGACCTATACTCCTACGAAAAACTTGGTGGAACAAGAAGCTCATGTTGTATCTCCCACCCCCAAAGAAGCTTCAAGCAGCCATGAGCCTATTGTTACATCACCCACACCTACAAAGGTCATAGAAAGATATAAGCCTCTGGTTTTACCTATCTTCTTCCAACCCCTGCCTACAGAATTAATAAATCAGCTGCCTCATTTTGATGGAGAGAATAAAGGGTCCTCTGCTGAAGAACATGTTCAAAACCTTGAGGATTTAATTGAATTGTATGAGATAGAAGAAGACGATGTGTGCATTAGAAGGTTTGCCCTGTCATTGCAAGGAAATGTTAAGAGTTGGCTCAAAGGCCTTCCAGAAGAAAGCATTTTCTGCTTCCATCAGTTTTCTCAAGTTTTCCTTGATAGATGGGCGGCCCCGAAGAATGCCCTCCTCATCCTAAAAGAATACCAAAATTTGAGAAGGCAGCCAGGAGAGACAGTGCAAGAGTTTTCAGCCAGGTTCAATAAGGTATATGATGCAATGCCTTCTGATCTAAAACCACCTTTGGGATGGGCTTTATTGCACTTTCCAAGTTCTTTTGACCCAGAGGTGGAATTCCATATAAGGCAAAAAGAGCTTTCGAGCCTGGAGGAAATGCAGGATATAGCAATCACTGTCGAATAAAACATTCAGTGCAGGGAAGAAAGATTAAGAGCAGCGAGGAAGGACCGAACAGAGCAAACAGTGCAGATCTCTTTAGAAAACAAGCTGGAAAGACTGATAGAGACTGCCAAATCCTTGCTGAATGTGAAAGAGCAAGAAGATGAGGCTGAAACCAGAGAGGATGATTGGGAAAGACCTGTTCCTTGTCCTTAAGAAAGATAAATCAGATCTCTGCAAGACAGAAGTCGCATGCCAAGCATGTATGATGGACCAGAGCTTGAATCAGAAAATGAACTTGCAGAGTATTTTGAAGAAAGAATTGCTGAGAGTCCTGAAGATTTGATGGGTGACAATACTTACAATTATGATTTCTCTGATGTTGATATGTCTGACGATGAGTTTTTCCAAAGGGAAACTGAGCTTGCACGGCCATCATCAGAAGTCTCATGGGAGGAAGACTACGACCATCAACTTCAAGAAAATAATGAGCTAATGCCGGCCATCTATGATACTGATGGAGAAAGTGTTGAAAGCATGATAACAGACGAAGATTCATTGAACCTTCTATCTGCTTTATATCCGAGCATCAGTTATACTTGCCAAGCGGACAGAGGCCAGCAGCTCTTCAGCGCAGAGGACGAGGAGGAAAGAGATGAAGAAAATCTTGAGCGGAATGAATGCCCGGAGCCTTCTCCCGAAGGGATTAAGGTAATCAAAGAAGCCCCCGCTCAAGAATATGTTGATTTTTTCACAGAGTTTAGCCCGTTGCAGCAGAACCGACCTGTGGTACTAGAGGACAGCACTGTTGAAGATAATGAGCCCTCTAGCTCAAGCTGCATTGAAGATGAGCGAGGTCCTCTTTCCCACATACATCTTTGTATTGGTTCAAAGGAAGAGGAGGTATTCCTGGTTGATGCCCATATGCCAAATACTCCCAATCAAGAAGAGGTGGAGTGTGAATACAAAGGCCTCACTACAGACACAGTGATTGAAGCTGCCCAAGATGCAGACAGCCTATCAGTCATGGTAGGCTTTGAAGAAAAAAGTTTACATCATGAGTTTGTTGACCCTGTGGCAGACTACATGGAGGCCCTGATTGGCTCAGCTCCACAAGCATCAATCTTTTGTAAGAGCCAAATACATCAGAATTGGTCACCACTGATGGTGACTTCAGTTTTGAAGGACCACATGCAGAGCACCCTGTGGTTATCTCTGGCAGGCAGTCAGTGCTCATATCCTTTTTTGCTATTACTTGACTGGCTGCATTGGCATTACTGCATCACCTAAACCATCAGAGTTTTTCAGTTAGGGTAGGGTAGGTAGGAAAAGCTCAATAAAGCTCAAACTATGAGCAAGTAGGTTAGTTGGTTCATTTTTTGTCTTAGAATGTAGAGAAGAAACCTGCTAGACAGTCTAATCCTAGCAGGTAGTAGGGTAGATAGAGAAACATATGAGACCAACAGTCTAATCTGGTCTCATGGAGTAATAAGGGTAGAAGTAGATTAGGTTTATTTTTCCTGTTTGTAAAATTTAATGATGTAAAGGGTCTGCAAGTCCAAATGCACCCAAGAAGTAAAAATGTTAGGACTATAGTGTGGGTAGGTAGTTGTGTGGGATAATTTTATTGCTGATATGTTGTCTTCATAGTTTGTGGCAGCTGATCAAAGAAGAAAGGATGGTTCAAGCAGCAGGCACCTGGCCTACACCAAGAGATCATCTTCTGGTTTCTTGGCTCCTTCAAGAAGAAGCCATCCCCATGTGGAGCCACTGTTAGCCCCCCTATGAAATTTTTGACAAGCAAATGGGGGGCTAAATCATTGTTGAGTCTTCAAGGAATGCATTTCCTCTGAAAACACAGTCTCCTTAAAGCCTCTATGTGCCTTTTATCCTTTGATCAAATCCCCTCTGCTGATTCCCCTTATAAGCCTCTCTGCTATGTGAAGAAATTCCCAAAGGCCCCCTTTTTCCCTTTTATTTCATCCCCCTTGTCTTCCCCTTCTATTCCCCTTTTACCCCTTCAAATCCCCCCAAAATCCCCTTTAATTTCTTCCCCTACCCTTTGTTTTCCCTTCTTCCCCTTCTATTCCTCTATCGTTACCTCTCCCCGGCCCTCAAATTACATTAAAATGGGCCAAAACCCACTTCTGACCTTATTATAAGGCCTAGCCCCTTTCTGCCAGCCCCTTCTAACCACTTCCCCACATGTGCCCCGGCGCTGGGACCAAGCGCTTAAGTCCCAGGCGCTAATCGCAATCGGAAGCCGGGCGGGTGAGAAAATCCTTTGTAAAAGCGTTAAACCCTCCGCTCTGTTCTGCACCGTTGATCCGATCCCCAGATCGACGGCGGAGCGCTAATCGCAAGCCCCCCCGTCAATCGCAATCGCAACACTCATGCTGTCACCCCCGATTGATCGCATCGCTCCCCGATCGCTTCATCCTTCGATTTAATCCCGTCCATTCGTTCGATGCACGATCTAACGGCTGGGCGCTAATCGCAAGCCTTCTGCTCCTTCCCCCGATTGTGAACCTCCGATTACATCTCCACCGTTGATCTCCCCGGGATCTGACGGTCCTCCGCCAATCGCAAATCCCCTCCGATTGATCGCAAGTGCTTCCACCCGTGCTCCGATTGCGATCCTCCGATTCATTCGTGACCGTTGATCTGTCACAAGATCTGACGGCCAGCGCTCAATCGCACCCCCGCCCGATCGTCGATCGCAAGTCCTTCTCCCAACGCTCTGATTCAATCTTGACCGTCCATACTTCCCGCGAATCCGACGGCCAGCGCTCAATCGCACCCCCACCCGATCGCTGATCGCAAGTCTTTCCTCCCGTCTCCCGATTAAATCACAGCCGTCCATCTCCCCGCTGATCCTACGGCTCAGCGCTAATCGCTTCATTCCCTTCGCACCTTCTGTTTCTCCCTCCGATGGATTGTGAGCCATTGATCTAGACCCGAGATCAACGGTCAGCGCTCAATCGCAAGACCCTCTCCAATCGCAATCACAAACCGTTTCGACTGACCCCCGATTGCGATTGAGCGATTAGATCATAGCCGTCTGTCTCCTCCCAGATCTGACGGTTCTGGTTTATTCCCTCTCTGCCTCCGCCGGGTCCCACCTCCATGGCCTCCGCTCCATTGTCTTTCGTGTTTTCCTTTGTATTTCGCCCAAGCAATAATCTTTGGGTTTTTACACTGTTCGTTCGTTTCCCCGCTCCTTTCCGTTGGTTCCACTGTTTCTCCACCATTTTCATTGTTTTTCCGCTCTTCCGCCACCATTCCTCCGCCTCTGCAGCATTTCTCCGTCGCCACTGCCCGGTCTATAATATGTTTATTTCACAACGCAGACAACACAGAGAGGCCTTTTCAGCCGGCCAGTGAAGCAGCAGAAACAGGATTTGAGGAGGGTTCAAGCCTGTAATTGAAGATTAACGCTTTAATCCGGCAGTCAAAGGCTTAAGGCACTGTTTGAAGACTAATGAGCGCACCAGCAATGCCATAACTGCGCTACCTAACAGCAGGACATTTTCCTCCAGAGGTACACCTTCCTACAGCGCCTCCATATCTCCTCGAGCCCTGAAAAGATTAATTGCGCTGTCTGAAATCCATTTAGGACAGTCAAGCAGCAGTTATGAGGTATGGAGAGCCTTGCAGGTCTTTCACCCAGTTCATTTATTCGGAAGGCTAGCATAGAGCTCCAGACACCCGAAGGACTTCACGAAACACCAAAGGTCAAAATCTGACCTGACAGAGCCTCCAAACAATTCTACAGAGTACGCACAGCGTCATTAAGCAGAGTGGGCGTGGACACTTCCGCCGATTCTGTCCTAATGAAATCAATTAATTGTCTATCTACCTCTGTTTCTTCCCCTTCTCCTATATGTAATCCCTGAGAACGAATGAAAATGGTTGTTGTTCAGTTGCTACGTAGTTGCTGTTAGAGGGATTCATTCTTGACTGTTAGAACAGTCGTGGGAGGGAGTAGCAGAGTAGTTGTATGTAATAGGCTGGGAGGAGAAGTTTGGACTGTAACATCCATTGAGCTTATTGTACATGACTGGTTTTGCATCAATCAATCAAAGCACATTTCACAGGATCCTGGCCTATTGCTATTGGTGATGTTCTTCTTTACTCTGTTTATTACATTTCCATATTGTTTCATGTTCTTCTGGTAGGCATCAGAATAATGGTATAGGATTCACCCTTGTTAGGTGCCCTATGCTGTCTGCTCTCCCTACCTTTATGTTTTCTGCTCTATGTGCTATCTGAGAGTTGTTTTCAGTTGATTTAACCAGCGCAGCGGATGTTATTGCCTGCTGGCTGATGTATGAATTAGTTGATGACGTTCTTAGATGTTCTTGAGGGGTTTAAGCTGGAAAGTTTGGGAGCACTGGGGATAAGTGTTAGCCCTATCCACTATAATCCTTGCATGACTAGTTTACCTTTCTGAGATCCCTTTGTTTATCTTATCTCTGTTTTCCCCTTGGAGTTGCTAAAGCAGACCTGGAGTTAAATGACCTCTGGTCTGATCTATAAGCAGCCCCTTTGTCTCTTTGAGAGCTGCCTTTGAGTATGTCCAAGCAGGTATGGAGTTAAATGACCTCTGACCTGATCTATAGACAGAAATTCGGTTGCTTTCCTTCTTTCACTTTCCTTTTTAATGTTCCATCCCATCATCTATCTAAAAAGATCCTTTAGTATAGATGACTTGCCCTTTGGAAGCCTTGGCTAGTGGATGCAAGTAATTTTCCTATCATGACTCCATAGCCCAATGGATGGCACGGTCTTGGCCCATTCTCTCTGCTGAAACAGCCGGCTGTTTTGTTCCTTTTCTCCCACTGCTTTCTCAGTCCATGATCTCGTGACCAACCCAACAACCCTTCAACCAAATCATTTTAAAACCCCCCTTTGTGCTTCATAACTAGCCTAACACCTTATTTTTGAGCTTTAAAGATATATCATTCTTTTCTCTATTTGGAGAGATCCCTCTCCTGGTCCAGGAGGGCTAGATCCTAGGGCCCCAAAGTGGTTCTGATGTTGTCTCATCTTTTGGTCTTGCCAATCTGGCCAAAACATGGGAACCCCAACACAGTTCTCAACAGAACCTTCCTACACTCATTCAGAAAAAACAAACACCTTCAATATCAACAGAGCCTTCCTGCTCTGATACCAAAATGATGCAGGGCAACCCCTGCAATACCCAGAATCACACTTCTGAATGCATATAAAAATGCAATTCCAAATTCATGCCAAGTAATTCCATTCACTGACAATTTCAACTTATGCAGAAGCTTCTTTTTTACAAAATAAAACAATGGTTATAAAACCATTGGCATTTCCCACTTCATTAACATTTTAATTGTAATTAAATTCCAGCCAATATTTGGCTCTAAGGTTTTGGTTCTCACCTCACATCAAACATAATATATATAATTATATATTACGTTCACAACTTAAATAAAGTCTAAAGGTGTATATCATTTCATTTAATACTGAGTATCAAAACCCATCATATAAACCCCTTTGACTCTGGATTTAAACACAAGCACCATAATGGTTATCCCACAGCAGTTATATCAATTCAACACTTTCAAAAATCTCTTGAATGATATATATCAACTCCGAGATCAACATGTATTAAAGCTCTGCCCACAATGTTTCTTACCTTGCATAATTTCTATGCAAATTCACTTGCAATTTGCCTCAGCTTGTTCAAGATTCTGCTGCGCCTTCATCACGGTTCCCTTGCACATTTTCATCGCTCTTTAAATTTTGTTCATCAGTCAAACCATCACGGCATCATTTAACTCCCCGCGCTCTAGTTGCAATTTCAATCAACCTTCGGCTCCTTCGGCATCCGATTTCCATCGCCAAACTCTTGATCCTCGTTTCGAATTGAATCCAAAATGAATTGAATGAGCTTTGCCTTCAAATTAAATTATTCCTTAACCCATTCGATGGTTAAACCATTCGCACCATTTCAAGAGCCGGCATCTATCTATAATTGGATGATTTTAATAATAAAAATCGACTTCAATTACCCAATCGAACCCATCTGCCAATTATGAATCCGCTCCAATTGCTGGTTAATTCCGCCTTTTCTTAACGCCTTTCTCTGCATTAACAATTGGAATCAATGTCAGGTATCCAGCGCTCGCATAAAAAAATATGGATTTTAACTCAAAGGATCCAATACGATTTCTTCTACTTTTGCAGTTGCAATTTAAACGACTTGCCAGACTATACTTCGGTAATTTTCCAGCACTACAATTCATCGACTTTGCCAGACTCAACTCAGAAGAAGTTGACCTGCGTTTCTTCTGTTCAATTTCAGATGTCAATTTACAGAAATTGAACCATTAAAATCTTGCCTCCTCCGTCTGGACTCTTGTAAATCGATTGCACAGACATCGACTCATCAACATCCCATCTCCAGAAAACAACAAACTGTGATTTCAAATTGAACTGGGCCGCATTTGATTTCACAATTGCCCTTCGTGGCTTCAACCATAAATTCCCACGGAAATATATGGGTTTCACAACTGGACTTATAAGGCTGCGCTCCTTAGCATCCTCATTTCCATTCGATTTAAATTCTTCACACAGATTCAACGTATTCAAAGATCAACTGTCTATGAACTTAAGGATTGTGGCTCTCATATAAATCTTATATCGATTAACACAATCGATATTACTCGCATCATTCGACATAGATAACAGCAAATGAATTTCCAAAGACAAGAATCTTCAACATATAGGATATCATTGAAAGTGTATAAGACAATTTCAGCTTCAAAGAACGAGTTGGGTTTTCACACGGAGAAACCATTCAGATCCCTCAATAGCATAATAACTCAGGAGTTTAAAGGGAAATCGAACCCTTCCTCAACACATTTAACACATAAATTCAATAATGACATAAATTCCAGAAATCAAATTCTGCATTAATACACAGTAATTACATAATAATCTTTCTCCTTGGCCTGATTTTCAACCAGTGGCCACATTCCACAATTTGCCCGAAGGCTTACAAGAAATTTCTCTTGCTGCTACTCTAATCACTCTCTCTCTGATTTTCAATGCCTTTGAGGCTTGATAATTTATACAAATTTAAAATGATATAATTTGAGTTCAATCCATTCAACTTCTCAGCAAAATCCTAAAATCACTCTTGAATCCCTAAGGATCCTCTCTCACCCATAATTAATGAAACTAATTTCTAAATTAATATTTAGAAAATTCTCTCATCCCTTTACATCCTCAACTGACCAAATTCTCTCATATTCTCAAATATTTGAGAATTATTTACAATATTTAATTAAAAATACTTAAAACCCACTCAAATCATCCATAAAAATCTAGCTCCTCTAAAACTTAAAAAACCCCTAAGTTTTAATAAAATACAAAGTAATTTTCTGAGCTAATGCTCCTGCATCACTCCTTGGTACATGTGTGAATGTAATGTAGTCAAATTGTCTCCTTAATCTTTTTGCACATAAATATTTTCTAAATAGATGTGAATATCATATCTCAAATGTTTGTTTTAACTGTGACACTACTAATAGAATCGAGATAGACATGCATATGGCATATGCCCTGATGGAGGGCATCACACATAAGTTTGATAACAGCATCATATTCTGCCTGATTGTTAGTTTTTGAACCGATACACACACTATTGGTGCAGAGTGGTGATCGGTCAGGGTGATAGATGACCCATGCAGCTGCTGCTAAACTTTGAGACCATCGTGATGCTCCATCGGCGAATCCGAAGTAAGGTTTGGGTTGGTAATCCATTGTGAGACTCAAGCGCATTTTGTAAAAATTATTTTGGTCAAAAAAATTTAAAATGGTTGGGTTTGTGAAGATTGACTCTAGGGTAGGGCCTGCTTGGCCCTCATGGAGGGAAAGGTCATTGATCGGGTTACTAAGGTATGTCCCATCCGGTTCCGTCAAGATGTATGCCCCCTTGAGGAGGAAATATTTTACAATGTAGGGTCCTTTCCACAAGGTTTAGAACTTTCTTGGCCCTAGTGCTTCTTTTGCGACATCATAGCGAAGGACTGGCTCTCCCTCGGTGAATGGGCGAGGGTTGATGTGGCAGTCGAATGATGCTTTTACCCATTTCTTATGGTCCTCGTTGTGTTGTAGTGACCATCGTCGGTTTTTTTCGATGAGCTCTAGTTGTACTAGACGTTGTTCTAGAGGTTGGGTATCATCGAGGAGTTCGATGGTGGCATGTAAATTCGGGATCTCGCGAAAATCAATGTAAAAGCGCAAGGAACCTTGACCTTTTGCGACAGGAATAAGGTGGAAATCTTGGGACGTGGGGGCGGCTACAATCATATGTCCAATATGCGATGAGACAAATCCTATGTGGTGTATCATGTTGTTGGCATTTGATGGGGGAGGAATCTCCGTGATGGGAGTTTGCATAAGCGCAAGGTTGGGTCCCCCGTTAGGATGGTCAATTTCTTGTTGGTGGAAATTGTGCCTGGTGCAGAGGTGCCTGAATGTTCCCATTAAAGAGCATGCCTCTGGTTCATGGTTTTGGCCAGTGAAAATGGTGCATGGTACCATTTTTCCAACTGAGTTGATTGTGTGGGAATCAACACCACTTTTCGTCCCAGATGTGGACGCTTGAAAAGGATCTGTTGTAGAAGATGAGGTCTTCTGCTTCCATTTCCATGTTGTTGGCTTAGGTGTGTCTGACTCTTTTGGGGAGTGTAGACTTAACGCTGCTCTTGCTGCTCTTAGCTTGGGGAGATGCTCACATTTAATTCTATGGTTAAAGTGTCAAAATATCTGGAAGTAAGTATGTGTGATCTTCTCTTGGTTAGAGAGAAGTCTCTATGGTAGAGAAGAGACTATGCGAAAACTGCTTGCGAGGGGCTTCAGTTCTTTGCACTGATTGACCTGGTAGTCATTCAGGTCGCATAGTCCACATGTTATCCTACGTTTGGCCTGGGTCATGCTTGGTTGGTGCGTCATCCGAGTTTTCTCATCACACTGATTTGGGTGTGGAGTTACTGGCCTAGGGGTGATGTACTTTCTATATTGTTTGAGAAGATCGTCCTGTTTCTTCTCTATTGTATGAATCATGTCAATGAGAGGAAAAACTCGTGGGATATAGGTACAATGTTGTCCACAGTGATTTCCCTGACATATTGCGCAAAATAGCCTAGATATGGGGGTCCCGTCATGTTCATTTTATGGTCTAGCGTTGTACCAACATCGTAACGCTACTAAATCAGGGCAACTGGTGACCACATGATTGGGTGTTTTACATAACACACATGTTGGTCTTCTCTTTAGAGAGTGGTTGGGGGTAACTAAGGGTTCCCTGATTGGTCACTTTTTAGCTGACAGGAAGAGGATGGATCTACTCGTCATATCTTCTTGGGTTGTTGAGCTGTTCATGGATTCCGAGTTCATGCCATCTTCTTGGGAGAGGAAGACTATGGCTGAGTGAAAATCAGCCAGTGCTAATAGGAATCGAGGGATATAGTGGAAATTTTCCAGAGGGCGGCTGTCAGCACATAAAGGGCATGTGAATTGCGATGCTCGCAAACTGACGTAATAAAATCATTCTATGGGATACCATATGTGGATGATTTCCAGGGCTGCACATTCTTCGATGAAATGACCACGTTCATTGCATAGTGTGCAGCGTATGATACGAGGGGGAAATATGAATGGCAGTCTTTCTGGTGACTGTCGTTCCTCCTACAGGTACAGGATGGTACAAGGCTCATCTCTAGATGACTAGGTGGATGGATCCTCTTGATAGGATCGCTCGATGGAATGTAAGGCATCCCTATATCATGAGATATCTAGGCAATGATGGGTATAGTGTCCATAATTACTACAGATAACGCATGCGTGATTGGTACGCAATGCTTTGAATTTACTTTTGGTGGCAGGTTCCTTTTTATGGGAATGTGGAGTTGCGATGTTTGTCTCAGAGCCAAGGAGCAGTTTTAGTTCGTCTAGCTCTGGGAAAATATGGGTAGGGTGTCCTACCACGTCACATATGGCACAACCTGGTGATTCCCGTTGTATGGCGGGAGTCTCCACCCTCTTTCCTCTCTCGTTTTTCTTAGCTGTAATCATCGATTTTGTAATGGTAAATTCCTTTGCAGGGATGTTTTCGACAGTTTCAAGTATGGGTGGGGCCTCCTCGGGACTAAGGGACTTTAACCCTGTGGCAATGTTATGTGTGGCTTATGTCCTAGTAGGGGGAATGAGGTACCAAACTGGTATTGCGAAAGAGATCTTTGGTAACACCATTGTTGCCAAAACCTGTTGGGATATGAAACTAGCTGGGGGGTAGAGGAAAGAGGTTTGGGAAGCGGCGTAGGCTAGAGAAGCTTTTGTAGCCTAGGACTCGGTGTCATTATTGCTCATGTCTATGTCCTGACTAGCTTCAGCGCTTGATGTGGACATCATGCACACTGGAACTCCTGTGACATTAGGTGATGACTTAGGTATGATGGGGGGATCTCCTAGGAATTATCCTAGGATGGACAACGGTTTGAACTGGTCGGGGCTATATTCTTGGTACCGTGAAAGAGCGTCCATGGATGTATCTATGTAGGGTAGAATTACATCAGTGTTTTTTAGGGTATTTTTTCGCTATGCGTCAATTAGTCAACGGCAATGATGCGGTCCTCATGGGGAAACATCATAGTGCGAAAGACGAAGGTGGCGATGGCTGACATGACGTACATATAACTCCGACCAAGGAGTATATTATAGTCCAAGTGAGAATCCAATACTTCAATGTCTATAAGGGTTGTCTTTCAAGCTAAGCAGACTGGGACATTTTGGTAGAGACCGACGGGGGTTGAAGGGCGACATAATATGCTCTAAGCGTGATGGCTGATGGCTTTAGTTCGGTAGACCCTAACTTCTGCCAAACATTCTTTGACATGATGCATGTGGATGCACCCTCGTCAATTAAACATCAGTGAATGGTAATATTTTGGACCGATACTAATATCTGAAAGGCGAGCATTGAAGGAAGCCTAGGGGTCGCTTTGTCTAAATCAAAATCCATTAGGCGTGTATCAGCAGGGTCGATAGCACCTAATGCAGAAAGAAAGGCTTTTCGTTGCTTTGGGCATGACTGTAATACTTCCAAAGCTGACATAGTAGCTGGGGATTGAGCTAGATCATCCACAATGTTATAGTTATGGGCTGCTTTGGAATAGTTTCATGGTCGCCTAGATGGTCCTTTAGCCATATTTGGAAAGGGTTCAATAGGCATATTTGATGTGGTCAAAGGTGCTTTTGGTGCATTGGTACTAGCCCCTAATGTGTTGTTTTCTGGTGGGGTATCGTAATTTCGATTCTGTGTTTGAAAAAACATTTCCTTGCCAATCTTGTAGATTTCGTGGCTATTCTTTCTGGAGTCATCGGGAGTTTGTGGCTGAGTGCTAATTTTCCCTTGATGGGTTAAGGGCTCCTGCATGACTTCTTGCTCCTGGGTGGATCCCCCTTGCCCATGGTTACCTTGCAGCTTCTTCAGCTCAGGCAGGTTGGGACAGTGGTGAGTGTAATGGTTGTACTCACCACAGATCGAACAAGAGTGGTTTGTTTGGAGAGGTGGCCTTTTTTTATGTTGTTGGGAATTGCTTGGCTCTTGGTTTTGATTTCGGTTGGAGTTGCCTCTAGCCTGAGATTGAGGAGGGCATTGCTAGTTGGTGCCCCCCTACCCAGGATTTCCTTTAGGCTTGTTTTTTCCTTTTTTCTTAACCACATTAGGAGGGTAGTTCTCCTGGTTATATGGTTGGTGTGTTTGGTTTTGGGAAGGCTACACAAATTTCACTAGTGCATTATTCTGCATAGACGAGTCTTGTGATGGGGACTGCGCATAACGTAGCCCTTGGTTTGCAAATGGTTGTTGGGGGGGAGCTCTTCCGTCAGTATGTCTATCTGCGTATTGGGTCCCCTAAGCCAGAGGATAGGGTCCTCTGTGCTAATGGTGATACAACGATGCCCTACTGGTCAAATTTTGCGGAGGCATGTGATGAATTTGGTAGCTGGGTTGTGGTACGTTCTGGGTAGAATCATACATGTAACCGGGGTTTTGAACGCTGCTGCCTGGGTAACTTTGGGTCAATGACCCAATTAAACCATCTGCAGAGTTCGACATGCCTGGAAATTCTTTGTAAGTTTGCAGGCATGGGGCGTTTGGCAGGATATTGAAAATATATCCCGACTGCGTATAGATCAGCTCGAATTGTTGGGCCTTAATAATGGTGTCCTCTTCGGATATGGGCTTTTGTTGAACCACATCCTTTGGAATCTCTACGGTGAGAGTTTTCAGGAACAGGTCTAATAGAACTCGATTGTCGAGTTTGTCTTTGCACAAACTACGACACCACTGCCATTTGTGGAGATCGTCCAAGATATGAACGGCGGGGGCTTGCCTAAAGTGGGTCAGTAACTCCATTATGGAATTATGGTGGATGTGTAACTGAAAATAGGTCAGAAATGAAATGGCTAGGGTGCTAAAGGTTCCGTGTGTAGTAGAGGGTTTCTCCACATACCATTTAGCTGCTACTCCGGTCAGAGTGCATTGAAATAGTCTTAGTTGAATAGTATCATCAACAATGTTGTTTGACGAACACCACAGGTGGAAAGTCATAACATGATTTCTGGGGTCTTTCACTTGCTTTCCTTCGAACTTTGGTATGTCCGAAGGGAGCTTCGTGGGCATGGGAGGCCATATGGGGTTGTGTGAAATGGGGTCATTTGTCAACTTGGTTAAATCTGGTAGATTTAACGAAGCTAGAAAAGATGACTGCGAGGTTGTCTCCATTGCTATTTGTGAAAACACAATGTTCTGGTTAGGAACAGGGTTTGTCTGCGACACACGCTGTTGTACCGATCAACTGGATTCCTGAATGGGTAGCACTCCTCTGTACTCTAGGGGTTGTGGGAGGAGTGGTGTGTGGTGTGGTGTTGGGAGACCAACCAGGATTCCCAACTAAAGATGCCCCAATAAAGGATGAACAAATAATGGTGGCAGTGTTCTGTCTTTGATGCCTAAATGGCGAAAGACCTAGAACCCCTCCCGGTAATGGGGGGAGGTCCAAAAGGCATCTAGATCGATGAGGTCCCATTGGGTCCATTCTGGCATCGACTAGGTATGGCTTTGGAAATATTTGAGAGGATAAAGATTATAATCAAAGAAAAATTCCAATCGCATACATAAAACAAAGCGAAAATAAAATAAGTTTTCACTTTAGATTAATCCTATGTGATCAGTCAATCAAAAAGTATGGTTTTTGTTTATTTTTGTATGATACCCAAATCCTAGAAGACCTAATCATCCTCACACACTCAAATGTAACTGGGCCTTGAGAAGATATCTTGCAAGTGTTGGCACAATGTCCCTTAAGATCTGGTGATGCCCACATTCAGTCGAAGAAAATCCACCAAGGTAAGGGTAGAGGATCTAGTGCTTGCCTCCACCGTCACCTATAGGGAAAGGATGCCTTAATTTTGGCCACTAAGCACCACTATCCCGCGTGAGAATTCGAGTCTTTGGCTTCTTGGTAGTTCAACTAACAGTACCAAGTATCAGCCGGGTCAGGTAGCCCCAACTGATACCGCACACACTGCACCTAAGCCAAAACCCCTCTGAATCGGGTCTTTGCCGCACTCTTGTTTTCTTTTCCATGGGCTAATAGGTGGATTTGAAAGCTCCCTAAACAATCAACTTCTATGTTTCAAGATGAATAATGATCAAGGCAACTTATTAGATGCCTACCCCCTTGATCCTAACTTAGACTATAAATTCTTTTGTGGCCCCCGTGGGGAGAATTTAGTGAGTTTTGTTAATTTAGTTTTGAGTGTCTTTGCTTTGCTTATTGTGTGGATGTGTGTGAGAAAAAAGTGAACAAGCACATAGTTTGAACATGTGGATATGCGATGATCATTTTCAAAATCCCCTATTAAACTATGTTATATTGTTCCTTGCTCCAAAGAAAAACATGCACGGATATGGACCACTGTAATATTCCCAAATGGGAAAGGCAGGAATATAATGCAAAATACTAGAATAGCAGTGTATAACATCATATAAAAGCAAGAGGCCAATATGGAGACCTTCCATTCATTATAACAGCAGCAAAATGGTACAAAATAATGGGCTACAAAGTAAACAACAAGATATAACAAGCCTCCAAATAAGAAATCCCTCTATAAGAGGTGCTACTACTATATAAAAATGTCGGAGACACTGCTACAACGTAGTTTTAAAAGAACTGCTACAGCAAATGAGTACAAAAAATATATGGGGCTTATATGTGCCACAATAGATGCAAAAAATAAAGATCTAGGCACTATATATCCTCCATTGAAGAAACCCCCAAGGGTTTTTCAACAATACACCAATGTACAAGATCTGAATCAAAGCCCTAGGGCTGAAGATTCACTGCAACATATAAACTAGAAAGATGGGGCGAATCTGATATGATACATAATTCGGCCTCCTCTAATATATCCTCTAGATGAAAGGCTGATCCCTTCACTAGAAAACCTCCTCCTCAAATGGTGTACTAAAACCACCCTAAAACTCCTCCCTCAAAATAACACAGTCCAAGATAGAAACTGCATTGTAGGGTGTTGTGGATCATCTGCACATCCTTTTCTATTTTGTCTTGAAAATTAGAAAAAAAAAAAAAAAATTGAAATTCCGAAAATGCATATGATATAGTATAATGTTTTATGTTGTATTATAAAAAAAAGAGAAGTATCCTTACAACCTCAATACAAATCAAGTTTATCATTAAACTTTATTTGAATGTATGTTTGGGTTTCATGCTTAAGTTACGAGCAACTTCCCGAGCGGAAGTAGTGATCGTGGAAGAACGTTGCCGGGTGATCAAATGCGGGGGTATAAAGCGCTCGTGCATTATCCGATTCGGCACCCCCGCAGTTGACTGGTCAGATCGCGGGTGAGCCGTGATCGACGGCTAAGATTCATTGCGGGGGGTGCCGGCCGAGGTTCACCGCCGTACTCCAAGACCCCCCGTGGTGACGTCATCAGGTGAGGTGGAAGACAGCTGTCATCCTCTTTCAACGGTTGTTTCCACGTCATGTTGGCATTTATTACCGGTTTTCGTAGCTGTTAAAGAGTTATTTTGTCCCATTCCCATCTATTTGTGATTTTTTTCCTTTTGGACCGTGTTCTTGCCACCTTTGCATTATCCGCTACTCCACGAATTGTTTCCATTGCCTATCAGCCATGGCAAAGCGAGTCTCCCTATCTGGTATCACAAGCCTCAACTCCCTCCTAGATAGTGAAAAAGACGTCCAGGATACCTTGTCTTCTATCAACCATTCCTTATTGTATCACCAAGTGGCCCTAAACGCTGAGAAATCCCCAGTGTTTTCAGCCATGAAGAGTTATGGTATCTTGTCCGCCTGTATCCCAAAAGCCCACTTTTTTCCCGAATTCATATCATGGCAGGTCTCTTCAATGTACCCTGGTAAGTGTTTCATCATGAACTCGCAGGGAGAAAACGTTCTGCAGGTATCGACGCAATTAATTCGACAAGCATTGTGCTTTCCCGAAAATGAGTCACCATTGCAGTTTTCTGAAGATTCATTGGCTCGTTATTTTGAAGACCTTTCAATGAAGAATTCAGTCTGTGTATGTCATACTTGAGATAAAATTCAGAGAAAGCTTATCTCGAAGGAGAAGAATTTAGTTTGGACGCGTTCGATGCTGAGTATAGACCAGTTTTAAGTTGCATTGCGGAGATTTTGGGCAAAGACAATGACAAGACAGTTGATAAATCAGTCTTGGGAATGTATGCGCTCATGATGAAGCCAGGGGTTGTTCTCGACATTCCATCTTTCTGGCAGGAGATTGTAAATTCTCAGTTGATGGCCTTTCCTCTTACAGGTTTCTTTATATTCCCATCCTTGATTGTTTATTTATTTTTGTATCAGAATGTCGAAGAATTTATGAGTTTGGGATTGAATATAGTTGATGTCAATAAGAAAAAGCAATCTGTGTTATTTTGGACTGATATGACTAGAAAAGAAGGAAATGAAGCAGGGCTATTTGAGTTTGCTAGTCATTATATGTCCATTGCTTATAGAATTTTGAATGGAGTTCCTCCTCCATGTTTTTTACCAAAAGCCCGGGAGTTCCTATAGCTAGGACCGAGTTGCAGATTTGGAGACTGGTTTGTGTTTGAAGAGTATTCAGAGATAAGGTTGTATGGAGCTAGCATCGAGCCCTATAGGCTCCCAACTTTTGTACCCATGCGGCTTTTCGCCTTGGAATTCATAAGACAGAGCCTTAATGTGGATCAGGTACACTTTCTTCCCATGAAGAAAGGTTTTATGATTAAATTGTCTATGAGTGTGGGACCTTTTGTGGTCAATATGAGGCAAGCTTTTGATGAAGTTTCTAAAATGTTGGAAGAGACACAGTTGCTACTAGGAGAAAAGTGGTCTTATGATCCGCATGGAGTAATTTCTCAGAGAAGAATTGAGAATGGATATTCTGCATTTTCTCATGTAAGCAGACCTGATCAGGAGAAGCTAGCAAACCCAGGCGAAATAAACACATCAAAAATGAGCATTCAAACACCTGTTATTACTGAAAAGGCAAACAAAAGAGGTAGGGAAGATGTTGTTGAAGTAGATGATGAAGAGCCCAGGGAAGAAAAGAGAACCAAATTGGCTGAGGATCATTCTTCCAACTCGCCTGGTTTTACCTTTCATATCAATGAAGAACAAAATGTCCCTTCTTCTCCTAGAGGACATGAACTTTATTCAGAGAAGATGCCTTTAGTCAAACAAATATTTACACAGATTGAAGAAAGAAATCAGAGGATAAAAGCTAATGTAGAAGCTCAGGCAGAGCATCACGTAGCTGCTGATCAGACCAGGTTATTGACTGTAATGGACCTCGAAAAGGATCAATTTAGGATGGCTCTGACACATCCAACCGGGATGTCCCTTGGATCTTCGAGCAGTTTTAATGAGGTAAACATAACTATGGATGTTAAAAAGATCCCTCTGTGGGATAAAATGAATCTTCATATGCAGACTGGGAAGTTAATTGTAAATGATTTAACCAAGACTAATGCCACAACAATTAAGACTGAGAACATGCTTGCAAAATTTATTAAACAGATCAAGATGGAGAAGGCTAATTCAAGGGCTTTGTCGACTCAAAATGAAGAATTGAAGAAGATCATTATGAAAATAGGTGTAGATCCCAATGATAAAGCTGCAGTTCAAAAGCTCATGAAAAGTGCAAAAATGAAAATATCCTCATTGAGGAAAAAGCTAAAATTACCAGCTGCAGAGCACTCAATGGCTGCAGAAGTAGCCGAAGTGGAGAAAGAAAAAGAAGAGCTACGTCTGCAGTTATTGCGGAAAGATGAAGAGTTGTCCAAAGTGAAGCAGACTGCTATTTCATTACAGAACCGTATCGAAAATCACACTTGCACTTTTGTTTTGCCTACAGGTGATGTTGATTCTGATCCTCAAGCACAGGTTCTTCAGCTCAGCACTGAATTAAAGTTAGCAAAACGAGATCGTAAGCAGGCTCAATCAGAGTTGGAAATAGCTACCAAGATCATGCGAGCATGGGAAGATAAAGCGAATGAGAAAAAGCAGAAATTACAAAATGGTGAGGATGAAATTAAAGATCTCAAGGAAAAGTTAAAGGGTAGTATCTCACTTTTAAGAGCTAAAGATATCATCTGGGGCGAAATAATCTCTGAAATGAAGTCCAATTGGGATTCCCTAAATATAATTGCTACGGAAAAACGCCTCATCTCAGAGCATGAAGAAGAGATATTATCTGAAAAGCAAATGGCCATTAAAAGAGCAAATTGGGCTAGAAAGTTTATAAATTTTATCAATTCCAAATCAGATGAAGAGTTAGAAGATATGGAAATAAAAGACAGATATTTTTATGCCGAAGAAGTTAATAAGATGATAATTAAGAATAATCTTCGGCAAGTAGCAGAGAAAAGGTTACTGGGAATAAAAGAGGTGGTAAAGAAGTTTGATATAACATTTGATAAATTGATCATAACAGGTTTACCTTCATGCTGGACAGAAAAGGGAAATATTTTGACGTGGAAGTTTTATGAAGATGCACTAACACTGGCAAAAAGCAAGGCAGATAGCAGGCACGAAAAGACACAAGTTTTAAAGGGAGAAACAGTGTTTAACTTTTTGCAGAGGCATTTCAACTTGCTATGGATGGTAAAAACACTCTTCACAGAAAGACTTACTCACAGTCAGGTTGTTGCATTTAGATTGGAATATCTTAGTTACAAGAATGCTTCTACAACTCAAGGTGAACTTTGGAAAAAGTGCAAAACCTTCTCCATGGATACAGCAAAAGATATCCCAACAGCTCAATCAAAAGTAGCCGTTGATTCAGCAGCCGCTTCAAGACCAGATGTCCTCATAGATTAGAAGTTTTAAAATTCTCATTATTATATTTTTCAAAATTATG
Organism: Pinus albicaulis; assembly: GCA_034641835.2. NCBI lineage: Eukaryota > Viridiplantae > Streptophyta > Pinopsida > Pinales > Pinaceae > Pinus > Pinus albicaulis. Next base: position 1,204,716,600 of record CM076577.1, read on the forward strand.
TAAATGTAATAGGACTTTCCGAGGCATGTGCCTCCATAACAGTTAGTGGTTTAAGCAGTTAGAATTAGTTGGAGCAGTTAGAATCAGTTTCATTACTGGAAACTGTCTTGTGATACTGTATTAAAAGACAATTTCAAGAAAGATGAAGGTTCCAAGTTTTGAACCTTGAAGCCAAATTTTGTACTGGAGAATACTGAATCAATGAAAAGTTTTGCAAGTTTCTATCATTCTACCTATGCTGAATAGTTTCCCAGTTTTCATTATGTTTTCATGTCTTTGAATAAAATAGAGTAATTTGAGCTGCAGGTCTCTAGATACATGTGTGTTTAAGAGTTAAATAAACCTTAATGGGCGCTCCTCTATTTTAACCTTATCATTGATTACTTCTTCAGGATTTTGTAATGATAGATTTTGTTTCGGACAACATATCAAATTAGAATCTTTTTCTTTCTTGTTTCTTCCGTTCATTCACTTCAGCATAAAAAGAATATGGCATTGCAGAACATGCATGGGTTTAATATTTGAAGATTATAATTAATGTTTAAAGGTTTATAAAACAGAGACAGTTAATATATTTATTTGTGACAGAATTAGATAATGTCTCAAGCACTGATTCCTTTTCACATCAAGGAATTGTTTCTTGAGGAAAAACATAGGGGAAAATAAATAAATAGCCTGGTGCCAAATGCTGCAATAAGGCTCAAGGGCCTTCCTTACTATCCTCCCAATGGAAAGGAACCCTTATCCACTAAAAATAAGCACCGAAGTGACCCAAATATGTTCTCCATTGCTGCAACCTGCAACACAACTCAATAGGATCTGCGCTGTAGATGAAAGATGAAGCTTGGCCTAAAGCCTGAATGTGGAAGTAAATTACAATGCTCTTCCAAGAGGCCTCTCAAGGAAATAGGTGGGATTCCTGATCAGGAACACCCAATGCTAAAAAACGCTTGCAATATTAGCTAAACAACCAAAGAAATCTATATTGTCTAAACAGACCATATATCAAAACATAACATATCATAAACTGAATAATATGGCTGCCATCATCTTCCTTATATAACAAATGAGCTTCCTAACCCTAAGCCCCATCCATTAATGACACTACTTCCATGAAAAGAGTCTCCATCTAAAATTGCGATGTCCCTCATTGAATGCCACTACTCCATGACAGTGCTGTTGATTTGGTCAAAGTTAACCCAGTCAAGGTGTTCCAGACCCTTTTCACACCTAAGGGTGCTCAATTAAGCCACCAAGATGTCCTCCTTTCATATTGGCATTGATTTTGTTCATATTAAGAATATTTATGGATCTCCATTATCCTCTTATTCATTAAACAAGAAAGAAAAACAAAAATTACAATTCCAACTAGCTCATGGCTAATTGGGAATATTATAGTCATCCCCTCCCAAATATTGCTTGTCCTCAAGAAACTGACAAGGTGAGTGCTGCAACTCTTCTCCTCCATCATTGGTGACACTCCCATGTGATAATATTCCCTCATAAGCTAAGTGTCTCCCAATCCATCCCTCCATGAAATGCTCCTCCCAAGGTCTCATGAGATGCAAATGACTCATCCCACAAGGAAGCAATAGATCCAATGAAACAATCATGGTTTTCCAAATGTCCTCCCTGAAACATGTAGCATAATGAACATGGAGAATCTCTCTCCCAAAGGGCACATACAATCCTCCCATCCTCCCTCCGATCATTCCCAGAAAAAGAATAAGCACATAATCAATGTACGGGATCAAAACCAAGTACATACAAATAGAAATATGCAAAAATGGAGGTGGGTCATAGTCTCACATGTGGAACCAGCACAATAAATCTCCTGACTACATCAGATAGTGATATGGTAAGTATTTTCCCAACCACTTACTTTCTTACATAGTTTTCTCACAATTTTTGAAAAGGTGAGAAATGTTTGGTGCATTTGGAGTGCACCCAGAGTGGTAAATCATCTCCCTATATCCTCCAATGGAGTGGCCATGTTCAGAAATGTTTATGGCCCAAATTTGGCCATGAAGTTTATATGGAGAATGCTCCTCCTTGGATCAATGGCCTGCATATACATGGTAAAGGAATGCAAATATTGATCAAGTGAAACATCATGCTCATAAACATGTTCCTTACCAAAATTTATGCTCATACAAATGGAGTGGTCCATAGATAGATCGCCTCTCATCCCAAAAGAGGAAAGAGGTGGTTGTGATAACTCATCCATAAATGTATGTATCTCTTTCATCTCCACATGTTCCATGCATCTTTTCAAATGCTGATATAGTTCCTCTTCAAAGCCTTCCCAAATATAACCCTCCATGATAGTGTTGTAGGCTCTCATGGAATAAGTATGGCTGAAGAGAAATTATTCATGAGCTCTTTGTAGCAACTTCTCCTTGAGATTGGAAGCTCTAGATAAGAATATCCTACCATGATAGTAGATGACTTCATCTTGGATTGAATAACCCGCGTAGCTAGTAATCAAGTATCATGCATGTAAAACGATCCTTGGAATAATCCACCAACAGATGGGATTTCCAATAGGGGTCTATCCTCCATAGTGACAATGTTGATGATCTATCACAAAGAACATCTGTCATATGGCTGCCCTTCTATTTGACATCTCCCATGCCAAGGGTACATATTGGAAGGTTTCTATCCTTCCCCTGCTGCTCCTTCCACAACGCAAAATCTGAAATGAGAGTGGGTAATGATGATGTTGGGAGAATGTCTCCCTCCTTCTTGAGTCTACCCAAGACTCTCAACGTTGTATCATGACCTCCCAATGCCCCCATTCCTCCCGGATTAATGAATGGTGCATCATGATGTGAGATATTTCTCACCAAATCTGGATCAGGTGCCCTCCCAGGTGGTTTTCCATAAAACAATAATGTCCCATGGGCCAAAGTCATGTGCATAATAGAAGGGATTGTTAGGTCCTTGCTTCCACTGCACAAATACATCTATGTTTTCTATGTGGAAGTTGTATGTGAGGGATATGTGTGCATGTCGTTAATCATTGAGTTTTACCACTCTTTTTATCCACCCATTCCATCTGCAAAGTCTCCCAATATGTGGTGACCTTCCCCAAAGTAATCAACCACTACACACCCAATATCACATTGGTGTTAGGTATGTCAACCACAAATAGGTGATCAGTAAATGTGTATGTTCCCATGGTGACAGATAAGGATAGAACATAATGCATGTACTGCATAGTTCTATCTCCTGGGACCAAAACAGAAAATCCCTCAAACTCATCAGTGGGTATTGCCCTCCTTTGCACTAGCTGGGTATCAATAAAATTGTGGGTAGCCCCACTGTCAATCAAAACAGAAACCCTTCGATCTAATATCGAACCTCGAACCCTTAAGGTCAAGTACTTGGGTACTCTTCTCAATGATGCAAGAGCCCTCCAATTGGAGAAAATGCCCCATTCCCATCTCTTGATGGTGACGGACCATCTCCTACTATGTCAGCATTGTGACCTCTTTCTGGTTCCTCGTCTTCTTGGTCCTCATCATCTGAGAAGACATCTATGTAGTGTGCCTTTCCAACTGCACATCTATGTCCGGGTTCCCATGATTCTTAGCATGTGAAGCAAAGCTTCCTTCTCCTCAAGTCTCTTTGGACATCATCACTAAGAGGTGTTTTATTTTGGCCCTCCTTTGAAAGAGGAGCCTTCTCATCTTTTCCATTTGATGGAAAAAGAGGGCTTTTGCTGAAATTTTGTCTTTGCTTTTGGCAAGGAATCTTGTAGATTTATAGCCCTTTCAATGGCATCTTGAAGGGTAGTGGGCTTGGTAGACTTAACCAACCCATGAAGAGGTTCTGCTAACCCATCAATGAACATATAGACCCTTCTTGCTGCAGATAAATCAGGAACCATAACAAAAAAAATTAGAAATTCATAAATATGAGTTTTTGGATTACCTAATTTTTTGAGCTTTGCTAGCCCCATGAATGGTGCCTCGGGATCTCTTCCATCAAACCTCTCCACCAACCTCATTGTGAACTCTAAATATGCAGTCACATTGGCATGACCCAATGTAGACAAGCCATGGAACCACCAATCATGTGCCTCACCCTCAAGGTGCAGTGCTGCTATCTTAATGGCCTCCATCTCTGGTACTTTGTTCAGCTGAAAGTAGATGTCAATCTTCTCTACCCATGATTTGGAAATGCCTTTAGATGACCCATCAAAGTTGGGTAAGAAAAATCTGCCCATAGTGCGGTGTAGATCATGATTCTGAATCAATCCCCCACGTCTATTGTGATGCCTGGGTCTCCTATTGTCCTTGATCTGACATAATTCTTGAAAACTCAAGTGGTCCTTGAATCTATGAGATTGAGACTCATACTCCATGAAATATTATTCAAGATTTTCTTGTTCTTGAAACCCTTCATTTCCCACTACTAAGAATGCATCCATTGTAGAGCGTTGGGAAACTTGTTGTTGCTACACTAGTTGATCACTCCAGTGATGAGAAATGCCGGAGACTTCACCATGTTGAAATCGTTTAGGGGATTCCTTGTATCTATCCATCCTTGTCTCCTTTATTTCTCTAGAAATTTCTTGCATAGCTTTGAGAAGAATCTTAGGAAACTCCTTCTCCTCATCTTCTCCTGATAAAGGGGTTTTACCCTTGTCTTCTTTATCATTTGCATAATCAAACTTCCAGTGTCTTCTTCTGAGATACCTCTTCTCTCTATCTGTGAGAGGATCTCCTTCTTCAGATGACATATTGGCTTTTCAAGATTCACAGGTTGTGCCAAGATTATGCTCTGATTCCACTGTAATATTCCCAAATGGGAAAAGCAGTAATATAGTGAAAAATAGTGGAATAGCAATGTATAACATCATATACAAGCAAGAGGCCAATATGGAGACCTTCCATTCATTGTAAAAACAAAAAAATGGTACAAAATAATGGGCCACAAAGTAAACGACAAGATATAACAAGCCTCCAAATAAGAAATCCCTCTATAAGAGGTGCTGCTACTATATCAAAATTCCAGAGATATTGCTACAACGTAGTTTTAAAAGAACTGCTACAGAAAATGAGTACACAAAAGATATGGGGCTGATATGTGCCACAATAGATGCAAAAATAAATATCTAGGCACTATATAACCTCCAATGAAGAACCCCCTAAGGGTTTTCAGCAATACACCAATGTACAAGATCTGAATCAAAGCCCTAGGGCTGAAGATTCAACACAACATATAAAATGGAAAGATGGGGATGATCTGATATGATAAATAATGCAGCCTCCTCTAATAGATCCTCTATATGAAAGGTTGATCCCTTCATTAGAAAACCTCCTCCCAAATGGTGTACTGAAACAACCCTGCAACTCCTCCCTCAAAATAACGCAGTCCAAGACAGAAACTACGCTGTAGGGGAAAATAAATAAATGGCCTGGTGCCAAATGCTGCAATAAGGCTTAAGGGCCTTCCCCATTGTCCTCCCAATGGAAAGGAACCCTTCTCCACTGAAAATAAGCAATGAAGTGACCCAAAAATGTTCTCCACTGCTGCAACCTGCAACACAACTCAACCCTCAACAAGATATGCGTTGCAGATGAAATATGAAGCTTGGCCTAAAGCCTGAATGTGGAAGTAAAGTATAATGCTCTTCCAAAAGGCCTCTCAAGGAAAGAGGTAGGATTTCCGACCAGGAACACCCAACACTTGCAATATTAGCTAAACAACCAAAGAAAGCTATATTGTCTAAACAGATCATATATCAAAACATAACATATCATAAACTGAATAATATGGTTGTCATCATCTTCCTTATATAAGAAATGACCTTCCTAACCCTAAGCCCCATCCATTAATGACACTACTTCCATGCAAAGAGTCTCCATCTAAAACTGCGTTGTCCCTCATTGAACGCCATTACTCCATTACAACATTGTTGATTTGGTCAAAGTTGACCCAGTCAAGGTGTTCCAACCCCTTTTCACACCTAAGGGTGCTCAAATAAGCTACCAAGATGTCCTCCTTTCACATTGCCATTGATTTTATTCATATTGAGGAGATTTATGGATCTCTATTATCCTCTTATTCGTTAAGCAAGAAAGAAGAACAAAAATTAATATTCCAACTAGCTCATGGCTAATTGGGAATATTACAGCCACTTTCAATTTTTCCTAGTTAATCTATGTGATCAATTATAGGGAGATGGTGAGTTGTGAATAGAGAGCATTCATATGCTTGCCTAGGATCACTGAAGGGTGCAAAGGCAACATAGATTACTTGCTCTTCTATCGACAATTTCAATCCTGGTCCCGAAATCCTAGTGCAAAAATTGAACTAAAATAATGACTTTTACAGTAGACAAGGAACTAGCTAAGAATGCGTGGACTTGGGCCACTTACTTTGGATAACTATCTAGGCATTTTGGTACCTAAATTTGCAAAACATAAAATATTTTCGGAATGCAAGTTAATTTTCCCCCCTACTTAAACTATGTGTGAACTTTGCAAAAATAAACTTGAAATAAAACTAGCACAAAGCCTACCAAAAGCAACTAAGAGTGAGATTTAGCAAGCTGTGAGGCACCTCAACCAGTGCTGGCAGGTGTATTATGGATTGTCATGCACTTTTACAAGCAGGAAAAGATGGAAATATTACAGAAATTTCTCATTCTTTTTTTGCATGCAAAAGGCTGAAACATGTGTGATGTCTGCGCGCAGGTTAGCTCTGAACGCGCGCCTTGGGTGCACTTGTCTATGGGAAATGCGCACAAGTTCTTGCAATGTAATTTTTTGGAGCTCTTCTGCTTCATTCTGTCACTTGGGATGAATTAGACAATGAAGGAGAGGAAGGGGGAAATTCTAGCCCAAATCCACAGCAAAGACGAAGGTCTCTGCAAAAAGGCACAACCACATAAACTTGGAAATAAAAGTTAGTGGAGTCACCAATCCCGTGCTAGTGTGTTTAGTGCACGTATGTAAAAAATCACACCAACTTAAGGGGTGTGGTTTTCCCTATTAAGTTATTGGTCACAGGCAGAAAATATATGGAGCTAAGCAAGTTAGTGGAACATGCTAGAACATAAACATACTATATAGGGAAATAACATGCATATTCAAACATAAACTAAAACAAATAACACAAAAGCTCTAAATAGAGTCAAACAGCTTCAATAATCCAAACGGCAGTGCTTACGTCCCCTCTTATTGAGTGCTGGTGGGAGATGAGGATGAAACTTTAACCCACTTGCCAAGGGGCCTTAAAACTTGGGGTTCTAAGTCCTGATGCAAGGATGTATTTACTTCCGAGTTGCCTTGGCGCAAAGTTTCTGTCTCTCTACTATGGTGGATTGGAGTTGTTGGATGGCCAACAACTGAGTCCCCTCTATCTCTTCTCTGGATCACACACTGCTAGTATTGCTTGGGGAAATTATGGCCAGCATAACAATGTGCTCTCAAGTTGTTCATCTCTTGGTGGCCTTTTATAGGAAAATTCAAATCATCCTTCCCTCTCTTGGTACATTTGTGGATGGTGACCCAAGAGAGGAGGGTGATTCCATTTTGTGCCATATTTATTCCATTGTGTGCTCCCTTGATGTCCTAAGGAGGCTTGGGCGGATGTCCTTAGGCGGCTTCAAGTGTGGAATCAATGTCCTGGAGTGTGCCTTATGGTCTCGGAAAGTGACTTCCACCACTCTCAGGATTGTGCGCTTTTTGGGTCAAAAGGCACGCGAGGGTGCATTTATCGAATGATTTTGCACACAAATGCACTTTTGACTAGTCCTTCTTGTCCGCAATTTGATTTTTCCTCAGACCTTAGAGATTTTTAAATACTTTCAAATTCTCTAATGTCTCTCAGTCTTGTAAATCCTTCTGCCTGACATTAAATAATGTCACCTTTTCTTGTACGATTTTCCACTGATAACAACCGCAGACAAGGTTAAGGAAAATAGTCAACGTTGTTGGAAGAATATTCAGGCCATCACTATAGAGGAAGTTGGTGCTACAAGAAATATTGTGATCCTTTGGGATCTCGACAAAGTCATTTTGACAGATTGGGTGGGAACCAAATTCTCTCTGTCAGCCTCCTTCCTCTTGATCGGTGAGAAACGATGGATGAGCCTAACCACAGCGTATGGCCCTCCCACACCCCGTGACAAATTCATGTTCCTTTCTCATCTACAATTTTTGAGCAGACCTTGGGCCAAGGAGGACTAGATTTGGGGAGGCAATTACAACATGATCAGGAATCTATATGAAAAGAGAGGGGGAGTGAGTAGGTTGGATCCCTTGGCTCAAGTTTTTAATGGCATCCTTGATGATCTACATCTGGTGGATGTTCTCCCCCACCAAGGCCTCCATACTTGGAATAAATTTTGTGGTGATCCAAACCAGATTGCATGTCAGCTGGATCGGTTCCTTCTATCTAAACATCTTATGCTGCAAGACCCTTAGATATCAACTAAGATCCTACCCTTCACAGGATTGGACCATTGGCCCATCAATGTAGATTTGAATTCATCATCAACTCCACACAAAAAAACCCTTCAGGTTCGAGAGCTTCTGGCTCTGCCATCCAGGGTTCCTAAAACAACTTGAAACCTCATGGACGACTATGGTCACCCCATCAGGCAACAAGATATAATATTTTTAGAAGAAGCTCAAAGCCCTAAAAGCTCAGATCGAGATATGGAACCACGAAGAATTTGGAAATATATTTGAGGAGAAGTGCAAACTAGAGGCTCACTTGGAAGCAGTGGAAAGCCTCATTATTCAATATGGTCGATCTCAGGCGTTGACAAAAGCAGAGGAACACCTCTCCAGGGAACTAGAAGAGCAAAGACAACAGGAGGAAATATTATGGTGATGTAAGTCGCGAATCCAATGGTTATGAGAGGTAGTGAATAGAAATTGTTTACATGGCAATACTACAGTTACATCTCTTCCATACCAAATTTTTACATAACAAGACAAGTCATTACAATACATTATTACAATACATTTTTCATACTAAACTAGAGAGCATCACTTGGCACAATAAAAATGACTTTACATTTAATCTTTTAAAATAATAAAATGTGTTTTAAATCCAAACTTTTTAATAACTTATTGCAATTTGTTATAATATTTTAATTAATTTTAGTATAGATAATATTTAGAAATAAATTTATTTAAATATGAGTGAGTTTAATAATTAATTTTTTTTTTTTTTCACAACTTTAAAACTATAAGGAAGTAAAGTTTGTACATGTTGATTGTCCATTGATTAATAGTGCCTTCAAATTTTGTAATGTGAAATTCCAATAGATTATTCATTGTCTCTTAACGTCTCATACTTTTCCAACTTATAATTTTTTATTAGTATTTACTGATCCAGGTGGATATTGGTGGCCACGCGCCTATTCCACTTGGATCCCCACCATTGTTTCTTTTAGTATTCCAGTTTTCTTAATTGTAGCACAATTTACTATTTTTGGCATTTTTTCATGTCGTGAACTTCTAGAGTTGTTTTGAGGCCATAAACGAAGTTTTTTGGGAAAATTGAAACCATCATGGGTCTTTGACCCATGCTCGTCAATCGAAAATTGTAGTTCTCAGATAAATATTTCTAACAAGGTATTGTGTGCGTCAAACAAAGATCATATGCCAAAGTTACGACCCCGGGAAGTTTATGTACCAATTTACCCAAAGAGGGCCCATAGTTTTGGTGCTTCATCTCCTAGGGTTAGGTTTTTGGATGTTTACAGTTTTCCATTGTTTATAAATAATAAATAGGCCTTCAAGCCTCATTGTAACACAGTTCAGAGACATGTAGCCACCACATCTCTTCTCAAAGATAAACTACTATTGCCCGAGCTAGTTTATTTCCATTCTGTCTGTAAGCATATTTCAGTTATTTGATATTAATGAAATGAAGTATATTTTTTGTTGCATCTCTATGCTTATGTTTATTTTTGTATTTTATTGCATTCCTGCATAAATTCAAATCATTTAATCTATTAACTTTCCTCAATTTTTATGATTTAAAAATAAATAAATAAAATTATAATATATTTACTTTTTATTTATATTAATAATATTAATATCATAATTAAAACTACACATTTCTTAAATATATATTTATTAATAAAAAATAAATATTTATATATTAATGAAAATTTTAATATTTAATATATAAAATATCATTTTGAATTTTGTGAATGTAAAATAAATTATTAATAATTGCCATTACTTAATTTTTCGTACAATTTTAAATAGTTTATTTAACACTCCATGGTTAGGTAAAAAAGTGACATTCAAATCACAGAAGTGCTAATAATTTTGTACAAATCCTAGATGTGATTATCATATTCCATGTCATGTAGTTAATTAATTTCAATCACATTTTACCTAAACATCAACCAAGTGTTAAATAAACTATTCATGACGATGAAAAAATAATTAATAATAACTAATACTTGTAAATATAATTAATAAATTAATAATTTTTTTATATAAATAATTTCAAAATTTATCAAAAAAATTCAAAATTTAAAACAATTAATTTTAAACCAAAAAAACAATTATTTTTTTATTTTCTTTTTTTGCAACCAAAAAAAACAATTATTTTTTATTAAAAACAAAAGTAGTTATATAACTCATGGTTTTATATCATCTATCAATCTACTAGAATTGTTAGTCCAAGTGTGAGCAAAACAATTTGACCCTTCAGAACTAAAACATTTCAATTACAAAGTGTAAAAAAATAGAGTACCCATACATTAGGTACTACAACCCAAAAGAAGCACAAAAAAGATATGACCGACTTTTCATAAGAACAACAAAATAAATACCAATAATTTAACTCATGATCCACCAACAAGACCGATCCTTATTGTTATTTTACAAAAATACTATCTCTCCATCCATGAGACCAAGAGGAGTGACTCCATATGAGCCAAGAAGGAGAAAACATCATACCAAACTATATACACGAAAATTTCTAGCGTTGAGAATATTTCCATCGAGAAATGCTTTGTAGTTGATAACACCCGACAAGGCAGAGCCCCCACATATGAATAATAAATAGGCCTTCAAGCTTCATTGTAACACAGTGCAGAAGCATGTAGCCGCCACATCTCTTCTCAAAAATAAACTACCATTGCCCGAGCTAGTTTATTTCCGTTCTGTCTGTAAGCATATTTCAATTATTTGATATTAATGAAATGAAGTATATTTTTTGTTGCATCTCTATGCTTATGTTTATTTTTGTATTTTATTGTGTTCCTGCATAAATTCAAATGATTTAATCTATTAACTTTACTCAATTTTTATGATTTAAAAATAAATAAATAAAATTATAATATATTTACTTTTTATTTTTTTATTAATAATATTAATATCATAATTAAAACTACGCATTTTTTAAATATATATTTATTAATAAAAAATAAATATTTATATATTAATGAAAATTTTAATATTTAATATATAAAATATCATTTTGAATTTTGTGAATGTAAAATAAATTATTAATAATTACAATTACTTAATTTTTCATACAATTTTAAATAGTTTATTTAACACTCAATGGTTAGGTAAAAAAGTGACATTCAAATCACAGAAGTGCTAATAATTTTGTACAATTCCTAGATGTGATTATCATATTCCATGTCATGTAGTTAATTAATTTCAATCACATTTTACCTAAACATCAACCAAGTGTTAAATAAACTATTCATGATGATGAAAAATTAATTAATAATAACTAATACTGGTAAATATAATTAATAAATTAATAAAAAAATTTATATAAATAATTTCAAAATTTATCAAAAAAATTCAAAATTTAAACATAACATATATAAATGATGTATTTTCTCTTTTTTTGCAAAAAAAAAAAGAAAAAAAAAAAACAATTATTTTTTATTGAAAAAAAAGGTAGTTACATAACTCATGGTTTTATATCATCTATCGATCTACTAGAATTGTTAGTCCAAGTGTGAGCAAAACAATTTGACCCTTCAAAAATAAAACATTCCAATTACAAATTGTAAAAAAAATAGGCAAAAGGAACAAAAAATAGAGTACCCATACATTAGGTACTACAACCCAAAAGAACCACAAAAAAGATATGACCGACTTTTCATAAGAACAACAAAATAAATACCAATAATTTAACTCGTGATCCACCAACAAGACCGATCCTCATTTTGTTTTTTGCAAAAATACTATCTCTCCATCCATGAGACCAAGAGAAGTGACTCCATATGAGCCAAGAAGGAGAAAACATCATACCAAACTATATACACAAAAACTTCTAGCGTTGAGAAGATTTCCATCGAGAAATGCTTTGTAGTTGATAACACCTGACAAGGCAGAGCCCCCCTTGGATAATTAGGGTGGGAAAGATATGTGAGGAAAGACCTCGACCTATAAAAGTCATCATGGAAAGTGTGCAAGAGAAACATCATCTCTTAAGCAAAAAGAAACTCTCGAAAGGCTCACACTTCTTCCTAGATGAAGATTTAACTAGCAAGCAACAAGAAGAGATAAGAGAAGAAGTGGAGAAAGTTAGAGCAGCAAGAAACGAAGGGAAAAGAGCATGGTTGTAGAATGGTAGAGCGGTTATTACAGTGTTTGGGACTCATGGCAAAACAGGGCAGCAAGTTGACAATGAACAAAACGCAGGTAAGTCTATAATAGGGAGGAAAACAACAGGATCAACATGGATGAAAAGGGGTGAAGACTCAAATTCGAGTCTTGTGTGCCAAACCGCGTAGCAACCAAATCTTTCCCAGGTCTACCTAAGTCTAGTTTGTTGGAACTGTAGAGGGTACCCTTGGAGGAGGGGACCTGGGATAGGGCCTATTGCAGAAGGTAGAGACATAATTTGTCTCACAGAAACTCATGAACATGATGGTTGCAAAACCCCTATGTTTGAGGGCTATTTGAAGTTAACAGTTTGGAACAAGGCAGCAGAAAATGGAAAAGGGTACGGAGGAACACTGGTTTTAGTGAAAGAAAAAGAAGGTCGTCCCATTCAGTTAGTGAAAGAAGATACAAATAAGAAATATTTATGGTTCAACATAACAGAGAATGAGAACAACATAAGAATTGCAGCATGTTATTTTGCACCTCAAGTATCAAAAACTTACAAACATAAGGGATTGGACGACAAAGATCCATATGCAGCTTTAAAGCAAGATATTGCCACATATTCTCAACGGGGAGAAGTTCTTTTAGTGGGAGATTTCAATGCTAGAACAACAAATCAACAAGCTAGCATTCTTTGCTGCAAAGAGGATCACGATCCTATCTGGCTCATTGAAGAGGAGAATTCTCGATGGATGAGATGTTAAGAAGATGACAAAGTTAGTAATCATTTTGGAGAGGAGTTTCTTACGTTGTGTGGTGCTTTCAACTTAATTATCTGCAATGGTCTAGAGAGATGGAAAAAGTCTGGGAACTTCACTTGCAACACATACAATGGGGCAAGTGTAGTTGACTATGTTATTGGGTCACAAAGCCTAATAGAAAGAATAGCCGAAGTTAAGATTGGAGAGCATATTTGGGATTTAAAATCAGATCATAACCCAATTTATATAAAATTATCCTGGTTAGAAGAAAGATAGAATAGGAGGAAAACCTAATGTTCTCAACAATCGGCATCAAGGGGAAAAATTCTTCTAACACAAGAAAATTGCACTATCCTCAAAACAATGTTGAGGAGATCAATTCAGAAGGAGAAAATTGGTCCCCAAAGCCTCAACAGCCATGAGTTAACAAATATAATCCAGGGTGCGCTTGAGAAGTGCAAAAGATCAAAAAATAGGAAATCAAAATCAAATTGTTTTCCAGTGAATGCATGGTTCGATGATGAATGAAAAATGGCAAGGAGAACCTTGAAAAATGAAGGAGAGGAGAAGATGAATGTAAAGTTATATAAGCAGATTTTAAAAAAGAAAAAATATGAGTTCATGCAAACAAGGCGGGAAGAGCTGATATATCTAAGCAAGAATAACCCAAAACTTTTTTGGCAAGCACTTCAACCAAGGAAGAAGAAAATTGAAAATCATATTACAGCCAACCAGTGGTTTTACTATGCAAGGAAACTCTATGAAAGAGAGGTAGAGGTTGAGTCTCCTCCCGGGATCAACACATCTACAAAGATTTTCACGGTACAGGAGGTGGAGGCAGGAATTAAAAATTTGAAAGCAGGGAAGGCAAGAGACTTGGTTGAAATTCAAGCAAAATATCTAAAGTGGGGAATGAACATTTTGGCACCCCACATCATGGAAATATTCAACAATGTCATTTAGTAAGGGTTTCCAAGGGATTGGACAACTAGTCTAGCAATTCCCCTTTTTAAAAGCGGAGACATTAATAATCCTTCCAACTATAGAACCATTATGATCAATCCGATGTTTGCAAAGCTTTTCAATGGCATGGTAGAGAATAGAATTAGTAAGTGGGTAGAAGTAAAAGAAAATAGGGCAAAAGGGCAAGCAGGTTTTAGGCCGAAGCATTCTACAGTAGATCATGGTATCTCGCTAAGACACATTGTTGAAAAGGTTTGGGGGAGAAAAGAAGAAGTATTTTGCTGCTTTGTTGAATTCAAAAAGGCATTTGACACGGTCCCTAGAGACAATTTGTGGTGTAAATGGAAGAAATTGAAATTCCTTTACAATATAGAGCTGCTATCCATAGGCTTTATGAAGAGGTGAAAGTCAAGATTAGAACTTCAGCAGGCATTTCAGAAAGTTTTAGAAGTGACATCGGAGTCAAGCAAGATTGCCCTTTATCCCCTACCCTTTTTGGTTTATATATTGACAAACTAGAAGAGTGGTTAAATTTGCAAGGTGGGGAGGGTGTTCGAATAGGGGAGTTTTGGATAAAGCTTCTTCTATATGCCGATGATCTTGTGCTAGTTGCTAAATCAGCCCATGGATTGCAGATGCACCTTTATGCCCTTGAGCATTTTTGTAAAGCAGTGGGGATGCAAGTCAATACCAGTAAGACCAAGGTAATTATTTTCTCTAATAAAAGGAAGCAAAGCCAGCATACGTTCTTCTTTCAAGACAACATTCTTGAAGAATTAAATGAATACAAGTACCTCGAGATCGATTTCAACAACAAGCTTAATTGGGAGGATTGCAAAAAGAAAAGAATTTTAGGAGGGTAGAAAGCATTATATGCACTTCAAAATAGATGTAGAGAGGCAGAGTTATGGGATTGGAACATGATCAAAGTACTTTTTGGACTCCTAGTTTGTCTAGTGATATTATATGGGAGTGAATTGTGGGCTAGCAGCATCTCTGTTTCAAAATGGAAACAAATTGAAAAAATTCAAAAACGCTTGATCATGAGCAAGTTCAAAATAAAAATTTTAGTGCCCCATGAGATAATGTTGAGTGAAACAGGAGCAGCGCCCATCGAAGCAATTTCCATGGTGCGTCTTATAAGATACCTAAAGAGAATGGAGCAAATGGGAGAAGGTAGATGGCCGAAAGTTATCTTCAATGAAGGTATGAGTGAAAGAAAGAAATCATGGATGAGACAAAACAACAAATGGATGCAAAAATGGAATATTTACTTGAATGCATGTCCCACAAATAGCAAGGAATTAAAGAATTTTGTGTTGGAGAAGTTCCGTAAGGGTATATGGGGAAAAGAGTTGGGTAGAAAGAAGGAGTATTATGTTCAGGAATTCAACCCCACTTGTGATCTCCAACAAAAAGAATACATTGGAGCTAGCATTCCGTGGAGGGAAAAGGTTCTTATAGCTCAATTAAGAACTGAATCACATCAACTTCGGTGTGAAACGAGACGGTGGAAGAGACCTAAATAATCTTAGGAAGAAAGGGTATACACTTTTTGTACTTCTGGGGCAGTGGAATCAGAAAAACATTTCATTTTGGAATGTGACGCTTTCAGAGACATCAGGGACAGTTACCGTAGTATATTAGCATCAACTTCGTGGAATTGTCTTTTCAGTGATGGAACTGTTATAAGGTTGATTCAACTCATCATCAATTTGAGTAACAAAAGAATTGAATTTCAGAAGGCAAAAAACAAGAAAGTTGGTGGTCCCATAGACTATTTTTAGTCTCGTGGACATTAAAATATCATTCATTCATTCATTCATTCATATATGTTTGTACGAATGAAATGTACTTAAAACACGTCACCATGCCATAGATTCGTCATGTCCAATGAAATAAAGAGGGAGGCCCAAACTTGGAAAACCCATGCGCCCACTCAATTACAGTTTTGGAGTTGCCAAACACCTCCAACTTCTTAATAATTGACCAGCGAGCACATTTCAAAACACCCCATAGGGAAATAAAATTTTCTTTACTATTATCTCTTGTACCCCAAAACAACCTGAAGTAATATGACATTCCAAGATCCATAGAAATATGTGCTCCACACCTGGATATGCCTCATATTGAAGCACCATCAAAAAATACCACTGGCCTAGACAATTTGATCTCCATATAGCTGCATATTCTCCTTTATGGTTTTGGGGACCACGGTCCAATCTCCTAGAATTATTCAAATATTTTCAAGGTTCTATATGCACTTGTATGGAAATATCATAAAAAAAAAATTATGTTCCTGCTCCAGCAAATACGCCAAACAATGTAGAAAGGAAGCATCCTCGATTCCTTTTGCCCCTCATACCATCTTGTAAGACAATTGTCAATGGAAGAGTGGGCCACCTCTACTTGAAGTTGTAGTATGCTTAAAACCTCTTTCCAGATGGATATCGTGAATGGGCATGTGAGGAAAATATGAACCACCTCTTCCATCACACCACCACATATGTAGTAAATGCCTAGCACTTGAAAACGTCTTCTAGCAAGATTCTCCCATGTAATTCTCCCATGTAAGGATGCGGTTGTGCAGAACCAGGCACATGAAGCACTTTAGTTTCAACAGAATCTCACAAATCCACACTTGTGGCAACCATATTGCACGTCCATGAATGTCATGTCTCTTTGTTATGTAGGAATATAAACCCTTTACCAGAATTTGGCATGTTATTTTGCAACCACCCCAAGATAGTGTGTCATCCTTTTCTGTCAAAACTATACCGACATGTTATATTCAGTCTTTTTATCGATCCCATTCATCTACAAAAGCCTCTGGGAGGTCAAGTTCTATAGAATTAGGCCAACCAAAGTAATTTTGTATGGGATGACAGTGGCTAGCCTGCTGATTAAGCATATAAATACCCAAATGTTAAGAAAATATATGGTGGGAGTAGAGAGAAGGTGGTTATTTTCCATACTTTTGATAGCAGCGAGGCCAACTTTAATCTTCTCACCCTTACCAACTTCCCACCGCAAATTTCCCACCAGCCATTGTTTCTCCTTCATCATGCTACATTATCTTTATGATGCTTCAAGCTTTTCAGGGGCACCAACATTTATCCATTCTTCTAGAGATTGGTTCTTTAGATATTTTTCTTGAACAATATAATTTCATAAGTCATGTCCTTGGAAGGTGTTAGCCACCTATAAAAATTTGTCATATCAAATGGTGGCTAAATATTTTTAGCCTTCAAGAAACAATTCATGTCCAAATTGTGATTTCTTGAATTCTTATGATGGCCTTTATCCTTGGTGTTAATCTTCACTACTGTTTCACTTTAAAGCCCTCAAGAACCTGCTTTTTACTAAGAGAAAGACTGCTTAAAAACTCCATTTTCCCTCATTATACTTCTCCATTTCATTCTCCATATTCATCCGTAAGAACCTTCATTTTACTTCTAAACCATTCCAAAACCCTTTTTAAACCTTGTGTTCCCCCTTTCATTTGGTTTAAAAGCCCTTTTTTCCCTTATCGGAACCCTCAAAACCCTCAAAAATCCTAAAAAACCTTCACTTTTCTATAAGGCCTTAAGCCCCGGCCCCTTTTTCCACATATAACCCACGCTGTGACTGAGCGCGAAGCGCTCATCGCATCGCAAATATTCATTCCATCGCAATCAGCAATCACAAATTCCCCTTATCCTTTCCCTTTTCCTCTTCCGATGCCGATCCTCCGATTTAATCTCAGCCATTGAATCCACAAGAACCAGCAGCCCAGATTCAATCGCGCTCCACTCATTAGCCCTCCGACATCATACCCGCGAATTTAATCCTGATCATTGATCTCTCATACCAATCCAACGACAAGCACTTAATTTCATATCGCAAACTCAAAGACCCCGGCGCTTTTTCCTCTTTCCTTTTCTTCGATGCGATGTAATCCTAGCCATTCATTCCGCCAGATCCGATGGTTCGCACTTCATCGCATCGCGCCCATTCATCGCGTGATCCTCCACCATCCCAACCTCCGATTAAATCTTCGTCGTCGATCTCCCTTAGATCATATGGTCCGTGCTCAATCGCATCATCGTCTTTCTCCCCCATCGACAGATCTCAGTCGTCGATCCTCATGATTCGACGGCTCCCATTGATCCTTCCCTCCGCCCTTTATAAAAGGTGGGCCCTCCCTTCTCCTTGTTTTTCTCCACCAAATTCCTTCAAACCTTACCTTTTCTATAATTTTTGTTTCCCGACAAAAATAGTTTTAAAAAAATCCTGAACGTCAATCTACAAATATCAACGGCCATTAGCCTTATCCTTTCGCTCGTTTCATTTTTCCCTTCCCTTCTTCCTTTCAACATTATCCGCTCCCCTTTAAATCTTGACCATTCGTTGCGAAGATCCAACGGTCAAGATTTAACCCGATAGACCTTACTCCTTCGAGACCTACCTCCCGCCTCATAAAATACCTATCCACTCACACGCTGCCACCTGTATTCCAATATCGCCCTTTCCATGCAACTTTCTCGTCGCGTGCGATCTGCACCATTGGATCTGGGTCCTCCAATCTGACGGTGGACGTTGTGTTGCGCAAAACTTTTGCGCCCAAGTTTTAACACCAAAACATTATGCGAAATAAGCAGTTTTAGGAGGGACAGGTGTATGGAATCCCGTTTTTTTTACAATACCGCTTACCCCCCAAACGTAACGTGAAAACCGCTACTGGTTTTCCACTATACCACTCCCTCCGCCAACGTTGCTTTTTCATATTTTAATCCTAGCCGTTGATCTCTGAGATCGCACGGTCCTGTTTTAATCTTGCCCCCATTCACTTTTAAACCAACCTTCTCCCAAATGACTTGATCGAGCAATATCCACCATTGATTATTCTAATCCAACGGCTCCTATTCGCCCCTGCGCCCAAAACCTCCAAAGCAGTTCTAGACATATTTTCGCAGGATTTTCATAATTTTTTTTTGTTTTGTGCAGGTTATATGGGTTTTTCCACAGTTTTAAAAATGAAACAAAGGCCAGGGATGATGATCCACAGGCCATTATTCATGCAGAAAGGGGACCAGTAGGGTTTTAATTCCATGTTTTTCGATGCATCTTGACCATCAACCCTTACATGAACCCTCCAATGCCATTACCACCTGTGCAGCCATCAGCAGAAGATTAAAAAGTATCAGTAATGAAGAAGAGGAATTGACAAGGTTAAAGGCATAATATTGAAGACTAAGAAGCCTAATCCACAGTCAGCAAGGATTAAAGACCCAAAGATGAAGATCAAGGCTAATTAAAGCCTAAACACAGACCCAAAACAGATCAAAAGAGTTTTTAAGGTAAAACAGAGAAAAATATTAGTAAAAGGCCTCCACTGCCACATCAAAGGGGCTAATTGAATCCTCAGCTACCAAAATTTCCACATGCAGCCTCTCTACCTCAAAGGAATACCCAAATCAAATCTTAGTTAGAAACATTAAGGCCAAGACAGCTGAATAGTTATTACAAGCAAATACAAATATTTTAAACTATCAGTAAAGTTATTGTAACGATAAGAAAGTGCCTTAAATTCAATATTTTCACCCACTAAGCCTAAAAAGCAGAAACAAAGTTAAATAAACAGAGTTAGAATTAAATGAATTCCTACCTTATGCCTTGCATGGTTTTCAAGGCTAGGAGTTTCATTTAACATAGAATTAATGATATTCGAGCCCTAAAACTCTTCCACCTTCTCATTTTTCTTATAAAAACTCCTTGAGGGTTACATTGTAAAGGGTTGGTTGGTCACTAGTTGTAACACTGAAACTCTCTAAAATAATACATAATCTGTCTGAAGTTGAAGAAGAAATTGAAGTCGTGGAAGTTGGATTATGTTTTGACATGCTTGTTCTTAAGAAGGCTATATCATTAGATCCCTGAGCTTGGCTATTGGTGATGTATTCTGAACTGTCTGTTGTTTTTCCTGTTTTCATTATGTTTCATAATTCTTACTACAGTAGGACGGAAATTTTAGGCTAAGAAATGACTCCTGGAAGCACCTTAGACCTGTTTATCCTTCACTGTTTTATGTTTCCTTCTGCTGAGGTATTTTAGAGTCTTTAATATTTCTCTTTAGTCTTCATGCTTGTTTATTTATCTAATAGTTCAAATAGTTGGTTCCAGCATGATTTATGGTTTTCCCTGATTGTCTGCTACCACTTGAAAGCTATTTTTGAAGTCTCCCTTTGAAGTATCATTGTTTATAGTTATCCAAGGAGGTCTATTTCAATCATACCCTTTGTCCCTGCTTGAACGATTTTTTTAAAGGTATTTATAGTTGTGATCATAGATGTGTTAGGTGTTCCCTCTTCTATCACTGCAATTATCAGTGAATCTTTTATGTTTTCTAATTCCTTTGGAATAAAGTCTTTGAGGAAATAGGGTGTTCCCCAAATCTTAGATTTCATTTTAAAATTTGTCTTGAAGTCATCATTTGCTTAAAGTGTGGTTTGTAGAATTCATGGTTAGCCCTGTCTATCAAATACATCCTTATTGTTCAAGTTATGTTTTTAAGTTCCCTTGGTTGAGAATTCAATTTGTCTTTCCAAATCATTAATGTCCATCTCATTCACAAAACTAAAGGATCCTGTGGCCAAGTTAGATTTTCCCTTTGATATCCCATATCCATTGATGAGCTTGTCATTAACATCTTCTTGACTCCATTGCCCAGTGAAACTGACACTTCTTATTTCTATCTATACTACGTAGACATTTCATGTTTTGTTGTACCAATTCAACCAAACAAACAAACAAAACTACTTGCACTTAATAACTAGTCTAAAATAAATACTTAAAAGCAAACAAGATATACCTTTGCAAACAAATAATTTGAGAGATCCCTCTTTGAGAACAGGAGGACTAGATCTTGGAACTCTAAAGATTAGTTCTGATGCTGCCTTGTCTTTTGGTAAGCCAATCTATCAAAACACAGGACACCAACACAATGGCGATCACGGTGGGACCTATTGAGTACATAATAGTCTAGAAAACTCTTGTAGACTCAGTAAGTCCTTAAATAACCACATAAAACTCAAAAAACATTTCAGATTGGCTTCATAATAAACATTGGTGGTGGACCATAGAACATTTTACCTCCAAAGGAGCCAAAAAATTCCACCTGGTGACTCCACTGGCCTCCAGTAGGCCTATTACTTCACTAGTCCTTGTAAACTCCCCTGGGAATGCATTGAGCAAAGCCAGTCATGCTGTTGGTGGACAGAAAAGTTCAAAATATTCCACCTGGCGACTCCACAATCCCAAAAGACCTAATGACTCCACTGGTAGAAAAATCTGAACTGGTTGAAAAGATACAGTGACCTCTTTATTACAAACATGGAATAAAGTATAGACAGAGAAGCTAAACTAAACACATTATTGGACCTAATTGGAAAAATAGTGTTCATACTTGATAAAATATTGGATAGGCATGAGGTTGATATAGATGTTGATTATCCAGAGAAACCCATGTTTTCTCCTGATCAAGAACAAACTCAACCTCTACAAGACCTAGACAATGAGCAAGATATGTATGATGATCAAGACTTTATAGAAGATGGTGAGCAATATTATAGGGAAAACAATGAAGAAATTTGTCAAGAAAGTCCTGACAGCATCCCTTTATCTCGTATTGCACTATTAAGAGAACTTTACAACCAAAATGTAAATGTAAAAAGTGAGCAGTGTTTTGAGGAAACGATAGACCACCTAGAAAACAAAAAATTTGAAATAGAAGAGAAATTAGCACATAAAGGGACTCTCCCTCTATGTTATGAATCATTTCAGATTTTAAAAGAGAAGTGGCATCCTAAAAATACAGTAGGGACAAATCATGAACCTTACATGAACTCTCATGAAAATCAAGGAGAGTTATTTAAGAATGAGAGAGATCAGGAAAAAGAAGAGAATCCTCAAAATTTCCCTGCAAGCACAAGTAATGATTCCCTAGAAGAGGCTCAAGAAGACATCCAACCTCAAAATCAGTCAACTTAAGAGGAAGAGGACTGTTTTTTTTCTGTCCAAAGCAAAAAGAAAATTCCTTCTCTTTTAACAGAAGATTAAATTGATGAGATATTAAATAAACAGCTATCCCTCAAAACCTCATTTGAAAAAAACACTTCTGCTCATCTACTTACTAAACCTTGTTGTCTTGAACTAGAAAATAAACTTGTAGATTAGCTTAAAGAAAGACAGACTGATAACCCAATATGCTTCATTGGTGAAATTATTTATACTAACAATTTTCCAATTTTCCAAATAGAAACTAATCATGCAGGGCAACCAGCATTTGATTGGTGTCATGAATTTCATTATCATCAGCTTGAAATCAGCGGTCAACCAATCCAATCCATCAAAAATAGCTTTCACATAATTTGGAATCGGCAATCTATTAGTTGTAATGTTGAGATTGAAAAGGAAGAGGAATTTCTTGAGCAGGATGAAGATAAGGAGCCTTCTCCTGAGAGGATTGAGGTAATAAAAGATACCCTTGCTCAAGAACATGATGATCTCTTCACAGAGTGCAGTCCACTAAATCGAAGAATACCAGGACTACAAGATGACAACACTGCAATATATGATGAGTCCTCCAGTTCAGATGATAACAAAGATGAGGAAGTTTTTCTTTCTCAAGAAGATCTTTATCTTGACCCAGTGGAGAAAGAAGAGGTAATCCTGGTTGAAACATATCTTCCAAATACTCACAAGCAGGTATTATTTCAAGATCCCTATGCTCATTTCTTGAAAATATTTGAAGAAGGGATAAAGGTTATTGGGAGCAGTGTATTACCAAAAGAAAGAATATTTTTTAGCACTACTGCTAAGAAACAAAAGGAATAGGAGTGGACCTGTTTGTCCAGCCTGCCTAAAGAGATGAAGAAGGAATAATCATGGAATCATTTACTGGATTGGTTGTACTGGAAAAGATATTTCATCATCTAAACATGTAAATATTTCAAGTTAGATTAGGTTAGGTAGGAATCTCAATAAAACTCAGCTTGTGAGCATTTAGTTAGTTGTCGATTTTACTTTGAAAGAAAAATAAAAAAAATACAAAACAATAGAAAAGAGAAAAAGAGGGCAGAGAAAAACAAGAAAGGTATAGCCCCATACCAAAAAGAGAGACAAAGTATAAAAGTGTGCAAGCTCAAATGCCACTACTAAAAACACACTGCTAGTTAGTCATACAGCCTAATCATGACTAATTAGTTTTTCAATTTACGGCTGATAGGTTAGTGAATTAGATCAACCAAATAGCAAAATCTTGGCTTATCAGTAAGGTAGATTAGGATATAATAAAGAAGGTTCAAACATGCTCAAATCCTGAACCTTTGAAATAGAAAACAAGCTGGTTCCAATATGCTCAAAACTTGAACCAAATGAGAGAGAAAAGACAGCTCAAACAAATTCAAAATTAAAGCTGAAGAGATAATGAAGGATGTTTTAGTTTTTAGATCTTAAGCCTTCACAAATTTTGTTTTACTTTTTGTAAAGACTATGTGCAGCTTGTTTTTATGCCATAGATCTGCAGCAAGTCAAATTGCTTAATCTTGGCTTGGCTTCTTTTAAATTTCTATTTTTAGAATTTAGAGAATAAAGGTCTGTCAGACAGTCTAATCCTGACAGATAGTAGTGAAGTAGAGAAACTTATGAGTTCAACTGTTTAATCTGAACTCATGGAGAAATAAGAGTAGACTTAGACTAGTTTTATGTTTTCAATAAAAGAATAAAATGTTGATGAAGAGAGTTTGATAGTCCAAATGCACTCTGAAAGAAGAAAAAAATGTTAGGATCATTAGGAATGGGTAGGTAGAGATGTTGTTTTGAAAGAATTCCATTGATTCAGATTGTTGCAGAGATTATCAAATCAAAGAAAGGACAGCTACAGGAAAATAAATTTATTTCCCAATGGATGAAGGCACTAGTTTACTGAAAAGCCAGAGATCAATAGCTGAGGTTCTGGACACCTAAAGAACTAGCCGTCCTCCCCATGTGGAGCCACTGTTAGCCACCTATAAAAATTTGTCATATCAAATGGTGGCTAAATATTTCTAGCCTTCAAGAAACAATTCATGTCCAAATTGTGAGTTCTTGAAGTCTTATGATGACCTTTATCCTTGGTGTTAATCTTCACTACTGTTTCACTTTAAAGCCCTCAAGAACCTGTTGTTTACTAAGAGAAAGACTGCTTAAAAACTCTGTTTTCCTTCATTATACTTCTCCATTTCATTCTCCATATTCATCCGTAAGAACCTTCATTTGACTTCTAAACCATTCCAAAACCCTTTTTAAACCTTATGTTCCCCCTTTAATTTGGTTTAAAAGCCCTTTTTTCCCTTATCGCAACCCTTAAAACCCTGAAAAAACCCTTCAAAAATCATAAAAAACCTTCATTTTTCTATAAGGCCTTAAGCCCCTTTCGGCCTTAAGCCCCAGCCCCTTTTTCCACATATAACCCGCACTGTGACCGAGCGCGAAGCACTCATCGCATTGCAAATATTCATTCCATCGCAATCGGCAATTGCAAATTCCCCTTATCCTTTCCCTTTTCCTCTTCCAATGTTGATCCTCCGATTTAATCTCAGCCGTTGAATCCACAAGAACCAAAGGCCCAGATTCAATCACGCTCTGCTCATTAGCCCTCCGACATCATACTCGTCGATTTAATCCTGACCGTTGATCTCTCATACCGATCCAACGACCAGCGCTTAATCGCATATCACGAACTCAAAGACCCTGGCACTTTCACCTCTTTCCTTTTCTCTAATGCGATGTAATCCCAGCCATTCATTCCGCCAGATCTGATGGTTCGCACTTTATCGCATTGCGCCCATTCATCGCGTGATCCTCCACCATCTCGACCTCAAATTAAATCTCCATCGTCGATCTCCCTTAGATCGGACGGTCCATGCTCAATCACATCATTGTCTTTCTCCCCCATCCATAGATCTCGGCCGTCAATCCTCATGATCTGACGGCTCCCATTGATCCTTCCTTCCACCCTTTATAAAAGGTGGGCCCTCCCTTCTCCTCGTTTTTCTCCACCAAATTCCTTCAAACCTTACCTTTTCTATAATTTTCGTTTCCCGAAAAAAATAGTTTTGAACAAAATCCTAACCGTCGATCTACAAAGATCAACGGCCATCAGCCTTATCCTTCCGCCCATTTCATTTTTCCCTTCCCTTCTTCCTTTCAACATTATCTGCTCCCCTTTAAATCTTGATCGTTCGTTGCGAAGATCTAATCGTCGGTATTTAACCCGATAGACACGACTCCTTCGGGACCTACCTCTCGCCTCATAAAATACCTATCCACTCACACGCTGCCACCTGTATTCCACTATCGCCCTTTCCGTGCAACCTTCCCATCACGTGCGATCCGCACCGTCAGATCTAGGTCCTCCGATCCGACGGCGGATGTTGCGTTTCGCAAAACTTTTGTGCCCGAGGTTTAACACCAAAAAATTATACGAAATAAGCAGTTTTAGGAGGGACAGGTGTCAGCAGGTGTATGGAATCATGTTTTTTTTTACAATACCGCTTACCCCCCAAATGCAATGTGAAAACTGCTGTCGGTTTTCCACTATACTGCTCCCTCCGCCAACATTGCTTTTTCATCTTTTAATCCTAGTCGTCGATCTCTGAGATCGGACGGTCCTGTTTTAATCTTGCCCCCATTCAATTTTCACCCAACCTTCTCCCAAATGACTTGATCGAGCAATCTCCACCGTTGATTATTCTAATCCAACGGCTCTTGTTCACCCCCATGCCCAAAACCTCCAAAGTAGTTCTAGACATATTTTCGCGGGATTTTCATAATTTTTGTTTGTTTTGTGCGGGTTATATGGGTTTTTCCACAGTTTTAAAAATGAAACAAAGGCCAGGGATGACAATCCACAGGACATTATTCATGCAGAAAGGGGACCAACAGGGTTTTAATTCCATGTTTGTCGATGCATCCTGACCATCGACCCTTACATGAACCCTCCAGTGCCATTACTACCTGTGCAACCATCAACAGAAGATTAAAAAGTATCAGTAATGAAGAAGAGGAATTGACAGGGTTAAAGGCATAATATTGAAGACTAAGAATCCTAATCCACAGTCAGCAAGGATTAAAGACCTGAAGATGAAGATCAAGGCTAATTAAAGCCTAAAAACAGACCAAAAACAAATCAAAAGAGTTTTTAAGGTAAAACAGAGAAAAATATTAGTAAAAGGTCTCCACTACCACATCAAAGGGGCTAATTGAATCCTCAGCTACCAAAATTTCCACCTGCAGCCTCTCTGCCTCAAAGGAATACCCAAATAAAATCTTAGTTAGAAACATTAAGGCCAAGACAGCTGAATAGTTATTACAAGAAAAGACAAATATTTTAAACTATCAGTAAATTTATTGTAACGAAAAGAAAGTGCCTTAAAGTCAATATTTTCACCCACTGAGCCTAAAAAGCATAAACAGAGTTAAATAAATAGAGTTAGAGTTAAATGAATTCCTGCCTTATGCCTTGCATGGTTTTCAAGGCTAGGAGTTTCATTTAACATAGCATTAATGATATTCGAGCCCTAAAACTCTTCCACCTCCTCATTTTTCTTATAAAAACTCCTTGATGAGCACATTGTAAAGGGTTGGTTGGTCACTATTTGTAACACTGAAACTCTCTGAAATAATACATAGTCTGTCTGAAGTTGAAGAAGAAATCGAAGTCATGGAAGCTGGATTATGTTTTGACATGCCTGCTCTTGAGAAGGTTCTATCATTGGATCCCTGAGCTTGGCTGTTGGTGATGTATTATGAACTATCTGTTGTTTTTCATGTTTTCATTATGTTTCATAAATTCTTACTACAGTAGGATGAAAAGTTTAGGCTAAGAAATGACTCCTGGAAGCACCTTAGACCTGTTTATCCTTCACTGTTTTATGTTTTCTTCTGCTGAGGTACTTTAGAGTCTTTAATCTTTCTCTTTAGTCCTCATGCTTGTTTATTTCTCTAATAGTTCAAATAGTTGGTTCCAACATGATTTATGTTTTTCCCTGCTTGTCTGCTACCACTTGAAAGATGTTTTTGAAGTCTCCCTTTGAAGTACCATTGTTTATAGTTAGCCAAGGAGGTCTGTTTCGATCATACCCTTTGTCCCTGCTTGAACAATTGTTTTAAAGGTATTTATAGTTGTGATCATAGATGTGTTAGGTGTTCCCTCTTCTATGACTGCAATTATCAGTGAATATTTTATGTTTTCTAATTCCTTTGGAATAAATTCTTTGAGGAAATAGGGTGTTCCCCGAATCTTAGATTTCATTTTAAAATTTGTCTTGAACTCATCATGTGCTTAAAGTGTGGTTTGTAGAATTCATGGTTAGCCTTGTCTATCAAATACCTCTTTATTGTTCAAGTTTTGTTTTTAAGTTCCCTTTGTTGAGAATTCAATTTTTCTTTCCAAATCATTAATGTCCATCTCATTCACAAAACTAAAGGATCCTGTGGCCAAGTTAGATTTTCCCTTTGATATCACATATCCATTGATGAGCTTGTCATTAACATCTTCTTGACTCCATTGCCCAATGAAACTGACACTTCTTCTTTCTATCTATACTACCTAGACCTTTCATGTTTTGTTTTACCAATTCAACCAAACAAACAAACAAAACAACTTGCACTTAATAAGTAGTCTAAAATCAATACTTAAAGCAAACAAGATATACCTTTGCAAACAAATAATTTGAGAGATCCCTCTCTAAGAACAGGAGGACTAGATCTTGGAACTCTAAAGATTAGTTTTGATGTTGCCTTGTCTTTTGGTAAGCCAATCTATCAAAACATCGGACACCAACAAAAGGCACTCCATATATTTTTGGCTAGCAAGGAAAAATTAAAACCTTCAATGGTTATAATTTTCCAACCCCCATCGCTCTCTTCTTGGGCTATAACCTCTAGTTGAGCCAAATGTATCTTCGTTTGTGTATCAGTGCCAACCCATAGAAAATTAGCATTAATTTTATCTATTTTGTTATGACTTCCTTCGGAGTTTTGAATAGGTACATCCAATATACTGAAATTCCCTACATAACCATTTTGATCATTACCAATCTTCCACCCACGTAAGCCACTTTTGTGTCCAAAATTTTATTTTTTTCTCAAACTTCTTGATAATCCACTCCTAGTCCCAACACTCGTACTTATTTGGCTTCAATAAAAATCCCAAGTTAATCCAGGTGGATATTTGTGGCCAACTGCCTATTCCACATGGACCTCCAGTTTGTTTCATCATTTTCCTTGTTTATAGCACAATTTACTATTTTTAGTAGTTTTTCGAGTCCTGAATTTCCAGATTTATTTTGACCCCCTAAACAGCGTTTCTTTAGGTCTGTAGTAGGCCCATATCCATAAGTCATAGCCATGCCTATGGTTATGGGCCTTCCGCAAATATTTTAGTACTCAATGAGATCTTTCTAATGAGGTATCATATGTGCCAAATAAAGATCACATGACCAAGTTACGACCCCACGAAGTTGGCTGCCAAACTAATCCCAACGGGGCCCAAAAACTCTTGGAATTCCATCTCCTAGGGTTATGATTTTGGTTTTTTATGGTTTCCCTTTGATGTTCAATAATAAAAATGCCATTTAGCCTCCTTTTAACACAGTTCAGAGTCATGTAGCTGCCACATCTCTTCTCAAAGATAATCCACCATTGCCCGAGTTAGTTATTTCCATTATGTATGTAATCATATTACAATTCTTTGTGTAGAAATTATACAAACAATATGTATTCCAATGGATTCAATCTGATCATGCAATATACTAGAGCAAGATACTGAATCCTTCTACAATTGATTCTGCAGAAATTAAACACAATCACCCAATCACACCAAGTAAAAGAAAGAAGAAAATCAATCCAGAACACAAATATTTTTCCTAGGGAAAGCTTTCTTCTCAAAACCCCTCTATCTATATTGTATAATGAACCAAGGGATCGTGAAACAATTACAATGCACTCTTCTCACAAGAGTCTCCTACACTCTGCCAATTGTCTCACACTGATTCAGACAAAATCGGGCCAACACTTAGCCAATTCTCAGTCTGTCTTCAGCCTGCCTTGCTCACCCAATTCATGAGGAATGAAATCCCTATTCCTTAGGAATTTCATCCTTTCTCAACTGCACAAGTATCATGGGAAATCCTGTGGTGTTTTAACTGCATCTGGGCAGTTTGCTAATAATACAACTGATATTCAACTTCCCTTTAACCTTTGTCTCGACTGAGTCTCCACTAGAACTTACATGCATGCACCTATTAGTAGTAAATTATCATTCACTTTACATATCATTTCATGTGAATTAAATCTTATTTAACTCACTTGACCTCTCACTAATGTGACAATCAATTACAACTAGTTAGACTAACTTTAACTCACTTAATTGAGTTAACTGATTTTTCATGCATTAAATTAATACACTAACTGCAACTTGGACTCTAAAACAAATAGAATCATTCTACATGCCTCACCAACCACCCTCAACTTGAATTTCATGGGCTAACTGAGTCTATCACACTCAGTTAACTATTACAAGTGTTTATGAGATAAGATTACAATTTATTGTCTAATTTAATTAAGGGAAAATTAAATTAGACACATTTCCAATTTATTGAATAAATTGGCTTGCACACTAATGTATCGCTAGGAACCATCACTACATCAATTGTGGTCCCACACTAGTGTGTCTGCCGTCATGTTGTTTATGGATGCCAATTTCACTGGTTCTTGTTGCAAATTTCAACACTCCCTCTCAACAAGAAAGGAATCAATTTTCCCGATCGGGTACTTTGGAATGTCCTTGCATGCTCAGATGCACCTCTTGCATGAAACATGCAACTCTTGCATGCAAAACTTCTTTAGTGTTGTTCGCACATGAAAATTTTTCATGCAACACTTCTCTAGTGTTGTTTGCACATGAAACTCTTACATGAAACACTTCTGAAACTGAATAGCCTCCAAACAACTGAATCAATATAATACATATGTCATTAGAGTCTTATAACTATTATTAGTTACTGCACATGTCTACTGGACTCCCTTCATTTTTGACATCTGCATCCATGCACTCTGCACTGCTGCCAACTTTGATCTGCACTCCAATATTTGACACCTGTCACTCTAATTTTTGTCTTCCTGACATCTTACTGCATCAATCTAACCGATCCTACCATTGTTTTACTATGGGCTCCTTGTAGCCAGGTTCGATCCATGAGACACACCATCTCAATGAACCCTGCCCAATTTCTTCTTGGGATTAATTATGCACATCGCCCCACCCCACACCTGGAGGTATAGCTGCATGTACTCCCTCTGCCCATTTGGTTCGAAATTTCCCCCTCCTAGAGGTCTCTGTTGTGCGCCTCCTACCATGTCTGGTGGATGGCTCTGCATGAGTGGTTTCTTCCACTCCATGATCCTCCTCATGTGGCTACTCCACATATTGAGGTTCATACTTTGGAACCAAGAGTTCCTTATCTACATGAAAATCAAGCTCCCTATTAAGGGACAATCGCATGGATTTCTCATTTTTTATTTTCCTGAGCTTGTCCTTCAGTGCCAACTTCCTTTGGTCATTGTTGTTCTGAAACAGATCTGTCAAGGCCTTCCATATTTAATATGGAGTCACCTTTCCATGGAGACTCGAGATAATGTGATCTCGAACTCCCTCTAATAAGATCCTCCTCGCCCTTGCTACCTTATTTTTCCAAGCATCGAGAAGAGCGGTGTCTGCTTCTATGGGCTTGGGAATATCATTATCAATGAATTCTTTATTTTTGTTGTCCTCTAACACTGCTTCCATTATGTCTTTCCATGCAATATAATTAGAACTTCCCTCGAGTGCATATTCCAATCTTAAGCCATTGAAAGCCATCTTGATCCGCTTGTCACACCAATGGAAGTATCTGCAAGTTTGAATATTGTTCAACACAAACTCAATTTCTTCTCCACTATTGTGATTTCTAGCACTCTGATACCATGTAGAAAATCTCTAACACAACTCTGATACCATGTAGAAATTATACAAAAAATATCTATTCCAGTCGATTCAATCTGATCATGCAATATAATAGAGAAAGATATTGAATCCTTCTACAATTAATTCTATGGAAATTAAACACGATCGCACAATCACACCAAGTGAAAGAAAGAAGAAAATCAATCCACAACACATATATTTTTCCTAGGGAAAGCTTGCTGCTCAAAACCCCTCTATCTATATTATATAATGAACCAAGGAATCATGAAACAATTACAATGCACTCTTCTCACAAGAGTCTCTCGCACTTTGCCAATCGTCTCACACTCATTCAGAAAAAATCGGGCCAACACTTAGCCAATTCTCAGGCTATCTTCAATCGGCCTTGCTCACACAATTCATGAGGAGTGAAATCCATATTCCTTAGGAATTTTAGCCTTTCTCAACTGTGCAAGTATCACGGGCAATCTTGTGGTGTTTTAACTGCATCCGGGAAGTTTGCTAATAATACAATTGATAGTCAAATTCCCTTTAACCTTTGTCTCAACTGGGTATCCACTGAAACTGATATGCATGCATATATTAAGAATAAATCACCAATCACTTGACAGATCACTACATGTGAATTAAATCTTATTTAATTCACTTGACCTCTCACTAGTGCGACAATCAATTACAACTAGTTAGACTGACTTTAACTCACTTAATTGAGTTAATTGATTTCTCATGCATTAAACTAATACACTAACTACAACTTAAACTCTAAAACAAATAGAATCACTCTACATGCCTCACCAACCACCCTCAACTCAAATTCCATGAGCTAAATGATTCTATCACACTCAGTTAACTATTACAAGTGTTTATGAGATAAGATTACAAATTATTGTCCAATTTAATTAAGGGAAAATTAAATTAGACACATTTCCATTTTATTAAATAAATTGGCTTGCACACTGATGTATCGCTAGGACCCATCACTACATGATTTGTGGTACCACACTAGTGTGTGTGTTGTCATGTTGTTTCTGGATGCCAATTTCACTTTCTTTTTGCAAATTTCAACACTTTCATATTAATGAAATGAGAATTTATTTTTTCTGCATCTCTGTGTTTATGTTTATTTATTTATTTTTTTTCACTCTTGCATAATTCTAGATCAATGGTATCAGAGCAATCTTCTCTTTGTATATTTTTCTTTGCATGTCCCCAACGAAGTTGGGGTATAAGGAGTCAGGGCTCGAATTGGTTGAACCTTTGCAAGACCAGCCTCACAAACCCAAATGGCCTCCCATGGCGGAAGAAAAGAAATACGACAGAGCATGAGATCCTTTCAAAATATTGCTCGAATAATCCCTCGAGTGACAAAGGAATGCGATGATGGACAACTTTTCCTAGATCCTTCCATGAATTCCCACAAGTGATGCATATTCATCCGACATCCACTCTAGAGGCGCCACTCCCTTCAAGGTACAAGTCGACTTTGACATTCCCATATTTGAAGGCCAGATAGATGCATACATTGTACATAGATGATTAAATCTGTTGGAAGGATATTTTTCAGTTCATGATTTTTCCAATCAGGAAAATATCACTTTTGCACTCCTAAAATCCACCCCCCCCCCCTTCGTGTCAAGTAATTGTGGGAAACCTACTGTGAAAAGAGGGATGAGAGATAACCCTCATTGTTTTGATCCATGCCCACTTGGAATTCTTTCTGAGATGCCATCAAGGAACAATATTACCCTATGGGAGCTATGAGGACAAGTACATGTAATGGATGACACTACGGAACCAAAGGGATCAAGATGTGAATTAAATGATGAATATTTTCCATACCATGTGCACAAAGTTGGGTATCAAACATTCAGAAAGAATCTAGTGCTCAAGTACCATAGTTTCTTGCACAAATACATTCAAGAGGAAATGGATTTCCTGGAAATCTCCTTGATTGGTGCAACATACCGCTATGTTGTCAAGATTGAGCAGAATTTTAAGCAGAAGAAGCGAGAATTTGGATATGTGAACCCAAAGCAAAGAAAATTCACCCCTAATCCACAAACCAAAGGGAAGATTCAGGCTGCAACTCCCCATGACAAGTCCTTGAAGTCGCAAGCCAAGAATAATGGGAAGGTGAAGAAGGACACTGACAAGTGGTGCGATTTCCATAAAACTCCCACTCACAACACAAACAAATGGCATGAAAAACACGTGCTGATGGTCGAGCTGAAAGACTCAGAGATGGATGCATGCTCTGATTTTGAGCTAGAACCCAACAAGGGAAAGCAGATCATTGGCACAGAACACAATGCGATGGTAGCCACCACCTAGCTCCAAAAGGTGAATCCTGAGTATCTAGAGGAGGGGGAGTGCCTCTTACACTCGTAGATGTTGATAAAGGGTTCATAGGTGTATTTCATCATTGAAATTAGGAGCTATAATAACATGATCTCATCCAATCTCATTAAGATATTGAATTTTTCGAGAACACCACACCCACAGCCATACACCATCATGTGGCTTCATCAAGGGTGAGATATTTGTGTCAGCTAGCAGTATCGTTTGCCTTATAGCATCAAGCCCTTTGTAGATGAGGTATTTTTCGACGTTTCCCCTCTTGAAGTCCATGATGTTTTATTAGGTTATCCATACCTATGGAAAGATCATGTTTTATATGAATCCATACCTCGTTTTGTTATTATTACTTTGGGTAATAAGTTGTATAGGATACCAGAGGTAGTGTCGCCTATCATTTTTTCTTTGATCTTTTCTAAACAATGCAGTAAGATCATTTCCTAAAACAGGAAATTTGTCTTCCTTATTATTTTCCCTTAGAACAAGAGGAATATTATGACCACGACCATAGCCTCCAAAAAGGTCTCCTTCGCATGAAAACAACAGATGGACAAGGTTGTGGAGGAGTACAGGGACATCTTCACCTAACCCACAGGGGTGCCCTACACTGTCAGGTCAAGCACTCCATCGATCTAAGCCTGAGCATGCCACTGCCTAATGGACTGATCTACCAACATTATATTCTTTATAACGATGAAGTCAAGAGGCATACTCAAGAGCTACTGTAGAAAGGGTACATCAAGCCAAGCTCCTCACCCTATGGGAGCCTGATCATGTTGGTACAGAAGAAGGACAGAACCTAGAGGCTATGTATTGACTATTCGATGTTGAATAAGATCACTTTATGGAATAGGTGTCCAATCCCATTGATCGATGACCTTCTAGACCAGCTCAAGGGGGGGAAATATTTCAACAAGATTGACTTGAAATCTAGGTGCCACCAAGTACCAATCGAACCCTCTAATGTGTGGAATATTGCCTTAAAATCCAAGGAAGGCCTTTTTGAATGGTTGGTCATTCCTTTTGGGTTGACGAATTCCCCTCTAACCTTCATAAGGTTGATGGATGACATCTTGAATCCCTTCACCAACTTGTTCATGGTATTATATTTGGACGACATCCTGATCTTCAGTCAGAGTTGGAAAGATCACCTACACCATATTCGACAGGTCCTCCAAACCTTGCGACAACACAATTTTGGGCCAATTTGGAGAAATTCACTTTTGGCATGACTCAGGTTCAATATCTTGGGTACATCATTGATGAGTGGGATGTGAATGTTAAGATACACGTTATTCGGGATTGGCCCGCCCAAACCACTCTAACAGAGCTCCACATTTTTCTGGGTCTTGCCAATTTCTACTGTAGGTTTGTGTTATGTTTCTCTCATATCACTTGGGTTTTGAGTCAAGTCATTACGGGTGGAGCGAAAGAAAAGTTATTTTGGTATGAATCCCAATAGAAGGTGTTTTATGAGTTGAAACATCACCTCTTATTTGCATCAGTTCTCACATTAATAGACTTGCAACAACCATTTGAGATTGAGACAAATGCCTTTGATTATGTTATTGGTGTAGTTCTTACTCAACAGGGGCATCCAGTGGCATATCATAGTGAGACACTTTATGGCACAATATGAAAGTATCTCACCTATGACAAAGATATGTATTCCATTGTGCAAGCCTTCCGAAAGTGGAAGCATTACATTTTGGGGAAGGAAACAACCTTCCACACAGACCACTGACCACTGTATTTCATACAGACATAAGGAAAGTTGCAGAACGATCGCCATCATAAATGGTTCACATACCTGAAATTGTTCCATTTAAAAATTAAGTACAAGAAGGGGAGCACTAATATGTTGCAAATTTCCTCAGCTGACTATCGGTCATGCCGTTGACCATTGTGCTCGACTCATGTGGTCACAAGACTTCATAATGGCCACAACTTTGCAAGAGTGATCCAAAATTCGGCACCACAGATCAAATGCTCCTAGAAGGTAAGAAACTTCCAAACTTTCACCTTCAAGATGTGTTATTATTCCACCTGGGCCACCTTTGTGTTCCTTCAAGAGAGTGTTCCAATATGATTTGGGAGGTGCACTACAGTCGAGTCACAAGACATTTTGGGGTAGAAAAGACATTGGAAGTGTTGCAGAAGTATCTTTATTTTCCAAAACTTCAACGAGATGTTGGGAAGTACATTAGATCCTGCACTTCCTACACCATTTCCAAAGCTACAATCAAGAAGGCATGTATACTCCTCTGCCAACTTCTAGTCATCCCTGTGAATCCATCTCCATGGATTACATGTCGGGTCTTCCTTCTACCAATCATGGAAATGACTATGTTTTCATGGAATTAGGAGAATTTTGATGTCTAAAATGGGCCTCCTAAGGAAATTATAAAATAATAGTGGAAATAATAAAATAATATTAGATTACATCTTCAAATTTTAGAGGGAAAAAAGAAAAAAACTACTTTTTCAACTCATATTTTCAACTTATCTCCGTATGGGTTTACTCAAATTTCCAGTGGGAAAACTTATTGGATGAAGAATTTGATTCCTTATCCAAGGATTACCCATGTTCCATACTTTAGATGGATCCTACTACACAAAAAATGAGAAATACATGAAAAACATGATTGCAATCACTTTTTTCCATATATTTCACATTTTTCGTGTAACAGGTCCATCAAAATTATGCAACATGAGTACTCCTTGGATGAGGAATTAAATTTTGCATCTAACGAGTACTCTCGCTCAAAATTTGAGTAAAACCTTAGGGAGATAATTTAAAGTACAAGTTGAGAATGTAGTTTTTGTTAAACACGCGCATGGTAAATGGAGAAAACAAACATAGAAAGATAGGATAAGCGTGAGTTGCTATTATCATTGATATGATGTATATTTATAATACAATGAGGTGACCCTTAGATTCCACATTCCAAGGTCACTTGGACTCCTTTTGTGACCATTCAGCTTCCACACCTACCCATAGAGGATTGGGTGTCCAACATTCCCCCCCTTAATCTGAGGCGGTATGTGTGAGTCCAAGAAGAGGTTTGTAATACAAATCTATAAATTATGCATGGAAGCACTTAGGCTGAATCAGCTCTCTAAAATGTTGGCATAGAGAAGTGGTTTAAGGATGACCACCAACACTGGAACGCTTACTGCAGTTCCCAGAACTCTTCCAAATCTGGCAAGAAGCTGAGGCCTTCTACTAGAGGAAGTGTCCTTTATATTTGAAGAGGGAGACCTTCAACCTAGAAGAAGGGAGGTTTACAACCTGTGATGGTTTAAGGATGATGCTGCTGCAAATGAGAAGCCAGACTCGTTTGCAAAGACATTGACACAGTCAGATGCCAATAATGGTAGTGGCTTCAGCATGCCGAGATACTATGCAAAGACTATTTTCCAAGGTTGGATTATATTTCTACTTGATTTCGGCCTAGGAGAGCCAACTTTGTGCCATATGGTCAGTATGGAATGGGTTTAACACCTCAAATAATGATAATGTTGCTGCAACTAAAAACCCTCACAGTCAAGAAATGGTACAGTGACTGAAACGTGACAATGGAGAAATATTATAGCACCTGATATCTTGTTACCTTAAGTGCACTCAACAATAACTAATTCGGCCTTTCTTGACCTCTTTACAGGTGCGGCTCTTTCTTGCAACATTCGATGGAGCAACCAGTGGTATGGAGTAACCAAGTTGTGGACTATAGGAATGAATAGGTGTTACAGATTGCGAGGGTCGAGGGAGTCATATACCGGTGATGTTGAGTGGGAGTTTATGTGTGGAGGCTGCGACATTGGAGGGAACCGATATGGTGGAGGGAGTGATATATGGAGCAATAACAACATATAAATGAAGTCAAAACTGACTGGAGGGAACTCAAGGCTAGAAGTTATATGCCATTGTGTAGCAGTAGGATGGAACGCAAACGCAGTGGGAGCTGAGGCATCCTATGTATTCCTTATGAAAGGTCGAACGCCACAATTTTGCGACCAAATTCAAGAATAATAGAGAAGCGTTAAGTTCATAAGCCAAGTGGAAATATCTCCAATGAAGTGACAATAGAGAGTACCTTGATATCTCGATATCGATTGAAGGAATTGAAAACCGTTATAATGGATAGGGTGATAGAGTCCGAGAGAAGCACTCGACGAGTTCCAACTTCACTACAGCTCAGCTACAGTAAGATTTGAATCGCTATTCGGACTAGTCAGTAATAGTTGCAACTGATTTTACGCCGTGAAGAGGTCGACAAGAGGTCAACGGAAGGACGGAGGGAGGTTGATGGAGTGATCATCATTCTTCAATCATGCACACCATGGATTCACACAACGCTGAAATTTGTTTAATTATCCTGGTCTCTGTGAAAATCCGTGCAAATTCAAAACACAGAGATCGCTAATTAGCGTAGATGCCATTTATTCCCACTGAACGCGGATTGAGAAACCTTCAAAAACCCAAAATCCTGGTAGAAGCTCTAAACCAGTTCAAACAGATAGCTTTCTTGATCTCTGAGGGTAAATCCAGAATGAAACTAGATTAAAGGGGGTTGAAACTGAAGGATTTGAAGGGAAGGAAACGGTAAGCGTTCAACATAATGACACGGGTGCTAAAAATTTATGAGATGAGGTATTTTTAATGGCCGCCTTGGTGAAACCTATGAGGGGTTTTCTTCAAACAATGACGAGCAGGGCTCAAACCCTGGTTAAAGGGGAGTATTTTTTAAGGCAGCAATCGGAAGGAGAGACCGACTATGATTATTAACCAGTGAGGCCGAACCTAAACGTTGGAGCGTTATAGAAAGCAGAGTGTGAGGAATGCGATGGCCAGAACGGTCACTTTGCTCGCTGACAGGATATATTGAGGTGCAGAGAGATAGGTGACAGACCTTATTATGAGGTAAAACACTCATTTTTTTTTCTATTTCGGGAGAGGGCATAAAACACAACTAGAATTTAGTTTATTTGAGTAGGGCTAGCAATCACCTGCTCTGATACCATGTTAAACACGCGCATGGTAAATGGAGAAAACACACATAGAAAGATAGGATAAGCGTGAGTTGATATTATCATTGATATGATGTATATTTATAATACAATGAGGTGACCCTTGGATTCCACATTCCAAGGTCACTTGGACTCCTTTTGTGACTTTTCAGCTTCCACACCTACCCATAAAGGATTAGGTATCCAACTGTTTTATTATTTTTAAATTTTTTTATCTTTTTACTTTTTTTACACCAAAAATGGTAAATCATCCCCCATGTTTGACATCATCATCTTGAATCCTATTGGTTCTTATAAAGTTTATTTTGGTTGTATATTTTTCTTAGGAGGCCCATTTTAGACCTCAAAATTTCTCTAATGTTGTCGAAAGATTCTCCAGAATGGCCATTCTAGCTGCCTGCAAGAAGAGTATCACCATACAATTTACTACCAAACTCTTCTTTGAACAAGTGTGGGTACACTTTTGGATACCACAATCGATTAGCTCATATTTGGATAGCGTGTTACTAAGTGAATTCTGGCCAAACATGTGGTCATTGTTAGATACCAAGCTCACTAAGATAGGATGATCGTGCACATCCCGCACATGTACAACTCGAAGCATCCACAAAAATGGGATAAAATCCTCCCCTATGTCCAACACAACTACAATAGAGCTCTCCACAGCTCAACTGGCCATATCCCTTTGAGGTGGGACTGGGATTCCAGCCACTATGTCCAATTGATGTTTCCATACCACTTGCAACTACTCAAGCAGATTCAGCTCATGTATACTCCGAAGCCAACAGAGATAAGAACTTCATTTAACACATTGATCACATCCGCTAGTAGCTCCACGAAAAATTGGACAAAGAAAATTCTAAGTACAAATAAATCCATGACCAACATCAGGTGCCACACAAGTTTCAAGTGGGTGATAAAGTTTGGTTACATTTGAAAAAGGAGCGCCTTGCGGGGGCATGCCGCGAGCTTCTCTCACTCAAATATGGGACTTACACCTTCACTAAGTTTGTAGGGGAAAATTCCTTCGAGCTCAACATTCCACTATTCCTTGGCCTACACCCAGTATTTAATGTGGATCGGTTGTGACCATACTTTCCCCCATTATTGAACACATCAGACATTGTTGAGAAATTGACACCAACAGAGTTCAACCCAAGATGCATTAAACAAGACACAAATGATAGGATGATAGACACATAAATCAATAACACTCAGCGATAGAGGATCCAACTATATCGAGTTGTCAAATTGCCCAACTCCTTCACCACGGTAAGTGCCCCACCGGGGACCAGGTTCAAAAGAAATTTTCTCACCTCATGGAGGCTCTACACTCAATGGGGACCATTGCCTCCTAACAGGGGAGGATTGATCCAAGTGGATATCAGTGGCCACACACCTATTCCACCTGGACCTCCATCCAGTTTCATCAGTTTTCTTGTCTATAGCACATTTTACTATTTTTAGCAATTTTTTGTGTCATGAACTACTAGAATTGTTTTGACCCCCTAAAAGGTGTTTTTTTAGGTTCGCAGCAGGCTTGGAGCCATATGCAATGGCTTGCCACAAATATTTTATTACTCAGAGAGATAATTCTAACAAGGTATCATATGTGCCAAACAGAGATCATACAACCAAGCTACGACCCTGGGAAGTTGGTTGCCCAACTAACCCCAACATGGCCCACAAAATCTTGGCATTCCATCTCCTAGGGTTATGTTTTTAGTTGTTTAGTGTTTCTCTTTGAATTTAAATAATAAAAATTCCCTTGAGCCTAATTGTAACACAACTCAGAGGCATGTAGACGCAACATCTCTTCTCAGAGATAAGATACCATCAACCAAGCTAGTTATTTCCATTTTGTATGTAAGAATATTTTAGTGCTCTGATATTAATGAAATGAGAATTTAGTTCTACTTCATATTTGTGTTTATTTTTCTTTTTTATTTTGTTTCATTCCTGCATAAGTCCAAATCACAGGTATCTGAAACCTCCAACTAGTGAAATGACTTTGAGCTCAAGTAAGTTGGCAATCTCCACCATTGTTGAGTCTGCCTCTGTGTTATCTGAAATCAACACGAATTTCTATTTATTCAAGATAAGCCTTGATGAAACCTAAAATATGAATAGAATGTAATGAAATTCCCTCCATTCAATTATATTAATTTTCCCTATGAACAAAAATTGTCTATGAATATGAGGTGTGAGATGTAAGTATGTCTAGATACCCTGCAACCTGAAATTAAACCATTTTCTCTAGAATCTTTTATTCCTCTGCTTAGACTATCAATGACTAATATTAATAGTAACGGTGATAATTCACAACCCTGAAAATTCCCCTAGAGATCCCGAAGAAAAAAATCGGTTTACTATTGATGAGAATGGGCATGTTCATTGAGGTCATGCATGCCATGATCCAATTAATGAGCCTGCAGTGGAAACCAATTTTGTGCA
This sequence comes from Pinus albicaulis, assembly GCA_034641835.2. Taxonomy (NCBI): domain Eukaryota; kingdom Viridiplantae; phylum Streptophyta; class Pinopsida; order Pinales; family Pinaceae; genus Pinus; species Pinus albicaulis. The sequence goes on from CM076577.1 coordinate 1,204,757,774, forward strand.
ATATCATCTAAATAAATTCCCAATTGATGTTGTTGTATGCCTTTATCAGGTCGATTTTATTTAATCATGTTTCCAACCTGCTAGTTTTTATTGTGGGAATGAATTCTTGGCAGATAGCGACAATATCTGAAATCTATCGATTGTGTAATAATCCAAATTGTTTCGATGAAATGTGAGATGACAACGTTTGTTTAAATCAATTAGAAATGATTTTATAAATCATCTTGTACATTGTATTGCATAAGGATATGGGTTTTTAATTTACAAAATAGGCATGATTAGTATTTTTAGGAATTAAAGTAACGAAGGTAGCGTTGATGGACCCTTGGAATATGGTTGAGAAGTCTAGATTCATCAACCATACCCAAAATATCTTCCCCCATAAGATCTATGAAATGTAAAAAGAGTTCAATTGTACAGCCATCCATGCTAGGAAAATTTTCCCTAACCATTTCTTTCATAAATCCCTATAGCTCCTCTAATGTGATCGGCAGAGTCAAAACTGAGTTAGCCTTTTTGTCCACCATGTTGGGTGTGTGTTATATTATTTCCACGATTATAATGAGGCGAGAATTAGGGGGTAAGAGGGGGGAAATAGCCCCCTAAAAGGGGTTCGGGGCAGTGCCTTGGGAAAAACATTTTGGACCCTATATTACATGGGTGGACCCATCTATGGTTTTGTGCATGGGTTTGCACATGGTTTTGGGCATGATGGTTTTATGATCATGGTATTTTGTAGATCTAGTCAAGCGAAATATGGCTATGTTTTAATCTAGGATTAATGGATTGGGGTTTATGAATGCTTCGACATATATATATATATATATATATATATATATATATATATATATATATATATATATATATATATATATATATATATATATATATATATCTATATCTATATCTATATCTATATCTATATCTATATCTATATCTATATCTATATCTATATCTATATCTATATCTATATCTATATATATATATATATATATATATATCTGTGTGTGTGTGTGTTTTTGCTGTAACACTAAAAGGAATACAATGAAAAATCAAGTTGGTAGTCCTGGTTTGGGATCCAGGGGAAAGTATTTGTGTATATATGTTTTGTGTTTTATGCTTTATACTCTCACTATTGTTTATTTTCTGTTTTTAAGAATTAGTTTGCAGATAATTTTTGTTCAGGGTTAAAACCTACACACCATACAAAGAAATTGATTGGAAAATTCCAATTGTTCACTAATTTTACATCCCTCCTTCACATTATATGAATTTCTAAACAACCACTTTGCCTCTCTTTGCATATCATGTTGCTTGATAAGGATATTATTTGCCTCATCTCTGATGTACCATATTGAGTTCATGTTGTTCCAATTTGAGGCCAAATTATGGAAGTAGCATGTGTTTTTGTCCCCTTCGACCACCCACACAACCCTACTTTTCATCCTCTTGCAATTTTAGTATCTTATGTTTCCTTTCCACAATTTATAGAAGTGATTTCTTTGTAGTTTTCAAAAGGAAATTTGAGCCATTTGGGTCATTCAAAACCACTATCCTTATCAATGTCAATTAACTCCCTGAAGAGCACATTTTTATGCTTTCTAATCTAGTCGTTGACCTCAACCTTCAATCTTCCCAACTTGCAAGTAACCACCTCCATCTTTGGCATTTGAGGTGTCTCAAGATGATTGGACCATGATGTCCTAATTAAGTCAAAAAATGACTGCTCCTTGAGCCAAATATGGTCTGTACCATGATTAATAATGTTAGTCTTCCCAAGTCCCATATTATCCATGCTACTTAATGTTGGAGGAGCCTCCTGGTATAGAGGAAGCCCCCATGAATTGAGAAAAGTAAACACTGTTAAAAATTTCCAAATTTCGATCAGGAGATATTGATTGGTCTTAGATTGAGTATTATGCGCCCTTAGATTTTTGTTATTATTTATCCTTTGATCCTCCTACTGAGTTTTACCCATGGCCCACTCCATAATGGGGATATCTCTATCCATTATTGAACAACCCTCCCCCCTACATCAATTGGACATTCGTCGATCAAATGTCTTGTAGCATGGCAGCCAATATGTTTGAAGGGCATGCCCTAGTAACCTATTTGTTGTCTGAAGAAGGTAGGTCCCTAGAAGATTTCCAATGCAACAGGAAAGCCACTCTTGAAATCCATTTCGACAAGGACCTATAACCACCCCTCCCACATTTACCCAATTTTACCATCCTGCTATGGTAAACATGAGACAAAGAGTTACCATGAGATGACCCAACCTCCCTGATCCAATTAAGGAAGTGGGGTCTACAAAGCGACACCCTGATAACTCACAAACATCCCTCAGGAAACTAGATCACACAAAAGTCAGTCCACAACCTCTGATGGAAAAATGTTGAGCTAGAACTGATTTTTCACAGACATAACCCTCAACCGCACCTGGAACAAGTCATGCATGTAGTTTTGACCCTCCAACTGCACTCACAAGCTTAGTTTCCAGTATTTGTGACGTAAAAGATTCAGTTCAGAGCATGCGATCCCAGGATCAGTGCCACCTTTTCAGGACAGCCTCTAGACCACTACCCAAAACTTCTTAAAACTTTCTAGAATCATAAATGGCATAATGACAATTTTATTCATACAAAACTTGAACAAGAACTTGACCTAACTAGGCCTAACCATGACAACAATTTCGTCAAACATATGGCGAACATGTAAGCTACAAGTCATGAATTCATATCAGATCATAGGAGTCTAAAAATTATCTAAGAATCACCAAGAATGTCTAACTCCCTCTCATAATAGCTGCAATAACATTTGGTAGTCCATGCATTCATCAACCAGTCATACATTCATCAAAACATGTCAAGAGCCATAGGTAATATACATCACACAACAAGCATATAACTACAAAATAACCAACATAAAAACCATGGCAACCCAACCATAATATCACCAACATAATCGCCACAAATTATCCTAGATCACAATAAGGAAATGTCTCATATTAACATATGAAAATACCAACCACGTTAGGGACTTCCACGTGCCACCCAACCATAGATTGGGTTGAACCAAATCTCTCTTTCATCCAATCATCCTACGCCATATTCTAAGAACGAATGTGGGATCTCATGGAATAAACCAAACAAAACCAAACCAGGGATTTCAGAGGCTAAACCACCTCAACCCTCACCTAGTGATTCCACTTCCCGGTCGAACATCAATTAACACCAACCAGATCGGCCATTACCCATGTTTTCTAGGGCTCCAGGAACTATTAATTCAACTCAGAACCTTCTAGAGCTCCATAGTGATTATCCAACCAGACTCTAGGGACTAGTAACTCAACCAACTGAGGGATCTACAACGTTTTTCCCAGCCTAGGCTCCAAAACTAGTATCTCAATCCGAGTTGTTCCAAGGATTCCAGAGAGCTTGTTCCAACCCATAGCCATAACAAATTATGAGAACCAATTAGAAAACAATCAAGTGGAAAAACCCGCAACACCATGGCTATCCAGGGAATGGAAATGCCAGGCTGAAACCACTATCAATCGAGCCAAACCTCCATGCCAATGAAAACACATAACCGAAAAATCACATGCATATATCATGCATCCATAAATCAAAAAGGGAATCAAACATGAAACTTGTTACCTGCAAATCAATCTAGTTGTATTTGTTGATCCACATTTTTCCTCGCGCTTTCCTATTTTCCTTTTCCTTCTTTCTCCAAATCCAATGTATGCCAAAGTGCTCCAAGAATATTGTAATTGTGCAAGATTATGATAAATTGAGATCATATAATAGAGCTCCAAAAAAAATTGTCAAAAGGCTATTAACTGATCCTCATAAGCCTATTTATCATTGAGGCCTCTATTTTCTTCATTTTTCCTTTAATTTCCCTCTAATGCAAATTTTTGTCTCTTCACCTTCCTTTTCTCCTATTTTCCTTTATTTTCAAAAATAAATTCCAATTATTTCCACTTTGCCTTTACCAATGACTTTTCCAATTTCCTTAGCCATAAATAAACCGAAATTGAACCCCACCAGGATGTATTCCCACCATTTAGCTTGGAATATGTGTCTCATGACCTTGTCTTATATTTTTTTACATGTGTTATGCAGAATTTACGATTGCAGACAAAAGTAATTTCCCTAAACCTTGTGGATTGATTTAGAACAACATAAGAAAAAGAATATAGATTTTTTCCTTAGATAATTGAAGAATGGGAAGAAGAATACTAAGGAAAATTAATAAAATAATAGTTAAAATAATAAAATAAGAGTTATGAATTTTCATGTATTTTCGGCCTATTATTGTAAATGTAATACAACACATATAGGAAAAAAATGTACTCTTTGTATTAGTAGAAATAGGAGAAATTTTAATGTTGAGATTGCAACAAGATGATGAGCTTAGTGGAAAGAACTCGCCTTCACTGAGTGGGCACGTAGGCTATTTTTGGCGCAAAGACTATTTTTAGACTATGTCTATTTTTAGACATGTCAATCATATTCTATGAGTTGCAGGATGCTATTTGTGGATGGTTGGTAAAGTGGGAAAAATAGATGGACTTCTATTTTAAGACATATTGGGTGGAATCTATTTTTAGATTGCCAGTCTAAACATATATATTTCAAATATTATTAGCTCTTAATTATATTTGGACTATAAACATTATCTTATTCTCTTGGAGCACTTCAGTTAAGTCCACAGATGTGGCACATGAGCTGATAGAAGGAATTACGCTATTCCTAAGGGTCAAGTGGATCTATTGCATGGAGACTTCAGTTAGAACTCATGTGAGAGAGTTTGGTGGAGTTTATTGAGGAAGTTAATGGAGTTGTGTTTAGTTTAACTGAGTTAAACATAGTTGAGCTAGTTGTATCTAGTATAACTGATTGATACACTAGTGAGAGTGGTGTGAATTAATTATTAATTAATTCACTAATTATAAACTCATTAATCTACTAAAGAATACATCAGTTAACTTCAGTGCATGCATAGTTTTAGTGGAGACCAGTGAAGAGGTAGGTGAAAGAGCAGTGTGACTATTAGTTGTGACTATACTGGTGCATGATTTTGCACCACACATTGATGGAGATGCCAATGAGGATTACGCAGTACAAGCCAGGTGGTTAGAAGTTCATTATGAGCCATTCTTCAGCAGTGATTGCACAGTAGAGGTAGGCTATCAGGTGGCAGAGATTGGAGCATGTGATTTTGCTAGATCAGACCTGATTAGTGTGTAGCAATTGGAGATTGTACTGAGAGCTTGTGAGGAGCTCTGTATGATGATTGTTACATGATCTCTATGACATATAATATACAGATAGTTGGGGGTTTTCAGCTTTAAGCTTTCCCATAAAATATTGTGTTCATATGTGTGATTATTTATGGTTTTAATGCGTGCATGCGATTGTTTTTATTTCCGCAATTAATGATCAATGGTAGAAGAGATTCTGTATTTTGCATGAAGTTAAAATAATGTGTGATCAGGAGAATCTCGGTGTATAACATATCAGTTATCAAATTTCTACATTTAAAACCATAAATAGGAGTTAATATTGTAGAAATATCCCCAAGTTTACTTGTCCTTCCTCGTTACAAAGCACACCTCAATGTCACCAAAATTCATGAGGATGATGACACCTTTAGGTCCAAGGCGATGACATGAGGGCATAATCAATCTCCAAAAACCAATCTTGATGCTATGGATGGAAAAAAAATTATAGGATGGGAGTGATAGTTTAGGATTTATCATAATGGGCTTGAAATCCACATATGATGGGGGGATGAGCTCAAGGGATAAGAGGTGAAGCCTCCAAGGTAGGATCAAAGAGGAGCCAAGATTATATCCATGGTAAATGGTTAAAACAACCACTAGAAGCTTCTGGAAGAGGAAGCTTCGAAAATATTTTTAATTTTCCCAAATTTCTAGAAGAAACACACCTGCATAAAGGAGTACCCAGCTTTTGGTCGGCGTTGGTACAAAAAGGAGAAACCAATGTTTAACGCATCTGACCAAAGGGTTGGGGTGTGCTAGGGCTAAAAGCATTGATTTTGAGCAGTAAATCCCGAGAACTCTGACTTTTTGGAAAGGTCATCCTTAGGTATTTGTGAAGGGATGATGACAACATGTTCACGAATATTGATTGATCCAGTTTGTAGATCTATTGATCAAATGTGACAAAATTTACCTATAATATATTCCCCCCTAAAGTGAAAAGTTAGAAACAGCTGATGACTAAATTGATTTACCTTGTGACAAGTTCGGCTCAAGAACGACTAGTTGAAATCAGGGGGTAAGAGGGGGGAAACAGTCCCCTAAATGGGGTCCAGGGCAGTGCCCTAGGAAAAACATTTTGGACCCTATATTACATGGTTGGACCCGTCTATGGTTTTGTGCATGGGTTTGCACATGGTTTTGGGCATGATGGTTTTATGATCATGGTATTTTGTAGATCTAGTCACGAGAACTATGGCTATGTTTTAATCTAGGATTAATGGATTGGGGTTTATGAATGCTTCGACATGTGTGTGTATATATATATATATATATATATATATATATATCTGTGTGTGTTGTAACACTAAAAGGAATACAATGAAAAATCAAGTTGGTAGTCCTGGTTTGGGATCCAGGGGAAAATATTTGTGTATATATGTTTTATGTTTTTATGGTTTATACTCTCACTATTGTTTATTTTCTATTTTTAAGAATTATTTTGCAGATAATTTTTGTATAGGGTTAAAACCTACACACCATACAAGTAAAGTGATTGGAAAATTCCAATTTTTCACTAATTTTACATCCCTCCTTCACATTATATTAATTTCTAAACAACCACTTTGCCTCTCTTTGCATATCATGTTGCTTGATAAGGATATTATTTGCCTCATCTCTGATGTACCATATTGAGTTCATGTTGTTCCAGCTCAAGGCCAAATTATGGAAGTAGCATGTTTTTTTGTCCCCTTCTACCTCCCACACAACCCTACTTTTCATCCTCCATTCATCCTCTTGCAATTTCAGTATCTTATGTTTCCTTTCCACAATTTATAGAGGTGATTTCTTTGTAGTTTCGGAAAGGAAATTTGAGCCATTTGGGTCATTCAAAACCACTATCCTTATCGATGTCAATTAATTCCCTGAAGAGCACATTTTTATGCTTTCTAATCTAGTCATTGACCTCAACCTTCAATCTTCCCAACTTGCAAGTAACGACTTCCATCTTTGGCATTTGAGGTGTCTCAAGAGGATTGGACCACAATGTCCTAATTAAGTCAAAAAATGACTGCTCCTTGAGCCAAATATGGTATGTACCATGATGAATAATGTTAGTTTTCCCAAGTCCCATATTATCCATGCTACTCAATGTTGGAGGAGCCTCCTGGTATAGAGGAAGCCCCCTTGAATTGAGAAAAGTAAATACTGTTAAAAATTTCCAAATTTCGATCAGGAGATATTGATTGGTCTTAGATCGAGTATTATGCACCCTTAGATTTTTGTTATTATTTATCCTTTGATCCTCCTACTGATTTTTACCCATGGCCCACTCCATAATGGGGATATCTCTATCCATTATTGAACAACCCTCCCCCCCTACATGCATTGGACACTCACCGATCAAATGTCTTGTAGCATGGCAGCCAATACGTTTGAAGGGCATGCCCTAGTAATCTATTTATTGTCTGAAGGAGGTAGGTCCCCAGAAGATGTCCAATGCAACAGGAAAGCCACCCTTGAAATCCATTTCGACAAGGACCTATAACCACCCCTCCCACATTTACCCAATTTTACCATCTTGATATGGTAAACATGAGACAAAGAGTTACCATGAGATGACCCAACCTCCCTGATCCAATTAAGGAAGTGGGGCCTACAAAGCGACACCCTAATAACTCACAAACATCCCTCAGGAAACTAGATCACACAGAATTCAGTCCACAACCTCTGATGGAAAAATGTTGAGCTAGAACTGATTTTTCACAGACATAACCCCCAACCGCACCTGGAATAAGTCATGCATGTAGTTTTGACCCTCCAACTGCACTCACAAGCTTAGTTTCCAGTATTTGTGACGTAAAAGATTCAGTTCAGAGCATGCGATCCCAGGATCAATGCCACCTTTTCAGGCCAGCCTCTAGACCACTACCCAAAACTTCTTAAAAATTTCTAGAAACATAAATGACATAATGACAATGTTATTCATACAAAACTTGAACAATAACTTGACCTAACTAGGCCTAACCATGACAAAAATTTTGTCAAACATATGGCAAACATGTAAGCTGCAAGTGATGAATTCATATCAGATCACAGGATTCTAAAAATTATCTTAGAATCACCAAGAATGTCTAACTCCCTCTCATAATAGCTGCAATAACATTTGGTAGTCCATGCATTCATCAACCAGTCATACATTCATCAAAACATGTCAGGAGCCATAGGTAATATACATCACACAACAAGCATATAACTACAAAATAACCAACATAAAAACCATGGCAACCCAACCATAATATCGCCAACATAATCGCCACAAATTATCCTAGATCACAATAAGGAAATGTCTCATATTAACATATGAAAATGCCAACCACGTTAGGGACTTCCACGTGCCACCCAACCATAGATTGGGTTGAACCAAATCTCTCTTTCATCCAATCATCCTATGCCATATTCTAAGAAAAAATGTGGGATCTCATGGAATAAACCAAGCAAAACCAAACCAGGGATTTCAAAGGTTAAACTACCTCAACCCTCACCTATTGATTCCACCTCACGGTCGAACATCAATTAACACCAACCAGGTCGGCCATTACCCGTGTTTTCTAGGGCTCCAAGAACTAGTAATTCAACTCAGAACCTTCCAGAGCTCCAAAGTGATTATCCAACCCGACTCTAGGGACTAGTAACTCAACCCACTGAGGGATATAGAGCATTTGTCCCAGCCTAGGCTCCAGAACAAGTAACTCAACCCAAGTTGTTCCAAGGATTCCAGAGAGGTTGTTCCAACCCATAGCCATAACAAATTATGAGAACCAATTAAAAAACAATCAAGTGGAAAAACCCGCAACACCATGGCTATCCAGGAAATGGAAATTCCAGGCTAAAAACACTATCAATCCAGCCAAACCTCCATGCCAATGAAAACACATCATTGAAAAATCACATGCATATACCATGCATCCATAAATCAACAAGGGAATCAAACATGAAACTTGTTACCCTCAAATCAATCTAGTTGTATTTGTTGATCCACAATTTCCCTTGCACTTTCCTATTTTCCTTTTTCTTCTTTCTCCAAATCAAATGTATGCCAAAGTGATTCAAGAATATTGTAATTGTGCAAGAGTATGATAAATTGAGATCATATAAGAGAGCTCCAACAAAAATTGTCAAAAGGCTATTAACTGATCCTCATAAGCCTATTTATCATTAAGGCCTCTATTTTCTTCATTTTTCCTTTAATTTCCCTCTAATGCAAATTTTTGTCTCTTCACCTTCCTTTTCTCCTATTTTCCTTTATTTTCAAAAATAAATTCCAATTATTTCCACTTTGCCTTTACGAATGACTTTTCCAATTTCTTTAGCCATAAATAAACTGAAATTGAACCCCACTAAGATGTGTTCCCACCATTCACCTTGGAATATGTGTCCCATGACCTTGTCTTATATTTTTTTACATGTGTTATGCAGAATTTACGATTGCAGACAAAAGTAATTTCCCTAAACCTTGTGGATTGATTTAGAACAACATAAGACAAAGAATATAGATTTTTTCCTTAGATAATTGAAGAATGGGAAAGAAGCCTACTAAGGAAAATTAATAAAATAATAGTTAAAATAATAAAATAAGAGTTATGAATTTTCACGTATTTTCATGTATTTTCAACCTATTAGTGTAAATGTAACACAACACATATAGGAAAAAAATGTACTCTTTGTATTAGTAGAAATAGGAGAGAGTTTAAAAACATAAATAGGAGTTGATCTTGTAGAAATATCCCCAAGTTTACTTGTCCTTCCTTGTCACAAAGCACACCTCAATGTCACCAAAATGCATGAGGATGATGACTCCTTTAGGTCCAAGGCAACGACATGAGGGCATAATCAATCTCCAAAAACCAATCTTGATGCTATGGATGGAAAAAAATTTATAGGATGGGAGTGATAGTTTAGGATTTATCATAATGGGCTTGATATCCACATATGATGGGGGGATGAGCTCAAGGGATAAGAGGTGAAGCCTCCAAGGTAGGATCAAAGAGGAGCCAAGATTATATCCATGGTAAATGGTTAAAACAACCACTGGAAGCTTCTGGAAGAGGAAGCTTCGAAAATATTTTTAATTTTCCCAAATTTCTAGAAGAAACACACCTGCATAAAGGAGTACCCAGCTTTTGGTCGGTGTTGGTAAAAAAAGGAGAAACCAATGTTTAACACAGCTGACCAAAGGGTTGGGGTGTTCTGGGGCTAAAATCATTTATTTTGAGCAGTAAATCCTGAGAACTCTGACTTTTTGGAAAGGTCATGCTTAGGTATTTGTGAAGGGATGATGACAACATGTTCACGAATATTGATTGATCCATTTTTCTGATCTATTGATCAAATGTGACAAAATTTATCTATAATAGATTCCCCCCTAAAGTGAAAAGTTATAAACAACTGATGACTAAATTGATTTACCTTGTGACAAGTTCGAGTCAAGAACAACTGGTTGAAATCAGGGGGTAAGAGGGGGGAAATAGTCCCCTAAATGGCGTCCAGGGAAATGCCCTCAGAAAAACATTTTGGACCCTATATTACATGGGTGGACCCATCTATGGTTTTTTGCATGGGTTGCACATGGTTTTGGGCATGATGGTTTTATGATCATGATATTTTGTAGATCTAGTCACGGGAACTATGGCTATGTTTTAATCTAGGATTAATGGATTGGGGTTTATGAATGCTTCGATATATATATATATATATATATATATATATATATATATATATATATATATATATATATATATATATATATATATATATATATCTGTGTGTGTGTGTGTGTGTGTGTGTGTTGTAACACTAAAAGGAATACAATGAAAAATCAAGTTGGTAGTCTCGGTTTGGGATCCAAGGGAAAATATTTGTGTATATATTTTTTATGTTTTATGCTTTATACTCTCACTACTGTTTATTTTCTGTTTTTAAGAATTAATTTGCAGATAATTTTTGTACAGGGATAAAACCTACACACCATACAAGGAAAGTGATTGGAAAATTCCAATTGTTCACTAATTTTACATCCCTCCTTCACATTATATTCATTTCTAAACAACCACTTTGCCTCTCTTTGCATATCATGTTGCTTGATAAGGATATTATTTGCCTCATCTCTGATGTACCATATTGAGTTCATGTTGTTCTATTTCGAGGCCAAATTATGGAAGTAGCATGTGTTTTTGTCCCCTTTCACCACCCACACAACCCTACTTTTCATCCTCCATTCATCCTCTTGCAATTTTATTATCTTATGTTTCCTTTCCACAATTTATAGAAGCGATTTCTTTGTAGTTTCGAAAAGGAAATTTGAGCCATTTGGGTCATTCAAAACCACTATCCTTATCAATGTCAATTAACTCCCTGAAGAGCACATTTTTATGCTTTCTAATCTAGTCGTTGACCTCAACCTTCAATCTTCCCAACTTGCAAGTAACCACTTCCATCTTTGGAATTTGAGGTGTCTCAAGAGGATTGGACCACGATGTCCTAATTAAGTCAAAAAATGACTGCTCCTTGTGCCAAATATGGTCTGTACCATGATTAATAATGTTAGTCTGCCAAATTCCCATATTATCCATGCTACTTAATGTTGGAGGAGCCTCCTGGTATAGAGGAAGCCCCCTTGAATTGAGAAAAGTAAACACTGTTAAAAAAATTCCAAATTTCGATCAGGAGATATTGATTGGTCTTAGATTGAGTATTATGCACCCTTAGTTTTTTGTTATTATTTATCCTTTGATCCTCCTACTGAGTTTTAACCATGGCCCACTCCATAATGGGGATATCTCTATCCATTATTGAACAACCCTCCCCCCCATACAAGCATTGGACATTCATCGATCAAATGTCTTGTAGCATGGCAACCAATACGTTTGAAGGGCATGCCCTAGTAATCTATTTATTGTCTGAAGGAGGTAGGTCCCAAGAATATTTCCAATGCAACAGGAAATCCACTCTTGAAATCCATTTCGAAAAGGACCTATAACCACCCCTCCCACATTTACCCAATTCTACCATCCTTCTATGGTAAACATGAGACAAAGAGTTACCATGAGATGACCCAACCTCCCAGATCCAATTAAGGAAGTGGGGCCTACAAAGCGACACCCTGATAACTCACAAACATCCCTCGGAAAACTAGATCACACAGAAGTCATTCCACAAACTCTGATGGAAAAATCATGAGCTAGAACTGATTTTTCACAGACATAACCCCCAACCGCACCTAGAACAAGTCATGCATGTAGTTTTGACCCTCCAACCGCACTCACAAGCTTAGTTTCCAGTATTTGTGACATAAAAGATTCAGTTCAGAGAATGTGATCCCAGGATCAGCGCCACCTTTTCAGGCCAGCCTCTAGACCACTACCCAAAACTTCTTAAAACTTTCTAGAAACATAAATGACATAATGACAATTTTATTCATACAAAACTTGAACAAGAACTTGACCTAACTAGGCCTAACCATGACAACAATTTCGTCAAACATATGGCGAACATGTAAGCTACAAGTCATGAATTCATATCAGATCATAGGAGTCTAAAAATTATCTTAGAATCACCAAGAATTTCTAACTCCCTCTCATAATAGCTACAATAACATTTTTTATTCCATGCATTCATAAACCAGTCATACATTCATCAAAACATGTCAAGAGCCATAGGTAATATACATCACAAAACAAGCATATAACTACAAAAAAACCGACATAAAAACCATGGCAACCCAACCATAATATCGCCAAAATAATCACCACAAATTATCCTAGATCACAATAAGGAAATGTCTCATATTAACATATGAAAATACCAACCACGTTAGGGACTGCCACGTGCCACCCAACCATAGATTGGGTTGAACCAAATCTCTCTTTCATCCAATCATCCTACGCCATATTCTAAGAATGAATGTGGGATCTCATGGAATAAAACAAACAAAACCAAACCAAGGGTTTCAGAGGCTAAACCACCTCAACCCTCACCTAGTGATTCCACCTCATGGTCGAATATCAATTAACACCAACCAGGTCGGCCATTACCCTTGTTGTATAGGGCTCCAGGAACTAGTAATTCAACTCAGAACCTTCCAGAGCTCCAGAGTGATTATCCAACCCGACTCTAGGGACTAGTAACTCAACCCACTAAGGGATCTAGAGTGTTTGTCCCAGCATAGGCTCTAGAACTAGTAACTCAACCCAAGTTGTTCCAAGGATTCCAGAGAGCTTGTTCCAACCCATAGCCATAACAAATTATGAGAACCAATTAGAAAAAAATCAAGAGGAAAAACCTGCAACACCATGGCTATCCAGGAAATGGAAATTCCAGGCTAAAACCACCATCAATCCAGCCAAACCTCCATGCCAATGAAAACACATAACCGAAAAGTCACATGCATATACCATGCATCCATAAATCAACAAGGGAATCAAACATAAAACTTGTTACCTACAAATCAATCTAGTTGTATTTTTTGATCCACATTTTCCCTTGCACTTTCCTATTTTCCTTTTCCTTCTTTCTCCAAATCTAATGTATGCCAAAGTGCTCCAAGAATATTGTAATTGTGCAAGAGTATGATAAATTGAGATCATATGAGAGATATCCAATAAAAAAATTCAAAAGGCTATTAACTGATCCTCATAAGCCTATTTATCATTGAGGCCTTTATTTTCTTCATTTTTCCTTTAATTTCCCTCTAATGAAAATTTTTGTCTCTTCACCTTCCTTTTCTCCTATTTTCCTTAATTTTCAAAAATAAATTCCAATTATTTCAACTTTGCCTTTACCAATGACTTTTCCAATTTCTTTAGCCATAAATAAACTGAAAGTGAACCCCAATAGGATGTCATCCCACCATTCACCTTGGAATATGTGTCCCATGACCTTGTCTTATATTTTTTTACATGTGTTATGCAGAATTTACGATTGTAGACAAAAGTAATTTCCCTAAACCTTGTGGATTGATTTAGAACAACATAAGACAAAGAATATAGATTTTTTCCTTAGATAATTGAATAATGGGAAAGAAGCCTACTAAGGAAAATTAATAACATAATAGTTAAAATAATATAATAAGAGTTATGAATTTTCATGTATTTTCATGTATTTTTAGCCTATTATTGTAAATGTAACACAACACATATAGGAAAAAAATGTACTCTTTGTATTAGTAGAAATAGGAGAGATTTTAAAACCATAAATAGGAGTTGATCTTGTCAAAATATCCCCAAGTTTACTTGTCCTTCCTTGTCACAAAGCACACCTCAATGTCACCAAAATGCATGAAGATGATGACTCCTTTAGGTCCAAGGCAACGACATGACGGCATAATCAATCTCCAAAAACCAATATTGATGCTATGGATGGAAAAAAAATTATAGGATAGGAGTGATAGTTTAGGATTTATCATAATGGGCTTGAGATCCACATATGATGGTCAATTGGTTCAATGCACATGTTGTTTGTCACTCGCACACACTATCTGCTCTTCTGTGGGAGGTTCATCATCTCAGGACTCTATTTGACATCTTCTCTATTGATCATATTTACAGGTCTCGGAAATATGTGGCTGATCAATTGTCCAAAGAAGCCACGGAGTTGAAATGGGGGACATGGCACATTTCTGAGCAGATTGGTGACCAGTTTTACAGATTTTTCCATTGGCCTTTTATTGATGAGGCACCAGATCAGAGGGTTGTTTGATGAACAGCCTCATTGGGGAGATATTTTGTTCTATGTTACTTATTATCGGCATTTACATATTTGTATTTATTTTTTGTTTCTATTTCCTGTAAGTTATGCACCGAACTTACATGTGATGTTACAGGCATATTATTATGCATCAGCTACTCTGTTTATTATTTTAATGACATGGATCATCTGGATGCCTGTATGGAAGTTTATGGTTTTCTGAAAACCTGAATTTGCAGAACACTACAAGCAAATGTAACATGTAACTTATCTATCAATGAAAAGTTATGAATTTTTCCTTTGTGAAAAAAACAAAATAAGAGTTATGAATTTTCATGTATTTTCAGCCTATTATTGTAAATGTAACACAACACATATAGGAAAAAAAATGTACTCTTTGTATTAGTAGAAATAAGAGAGAGTTTAAAACCATAAATAGGAGTTGATCTTGTAGAAATATCCCCAAGTTTACTTGTCCTTCCTTGTCACAAAGCACACCTCAATGTCACCAAAATGCATGAAGATGATGACTCCTTTAGGTCCAAGGCAACAACATGACGACATAATCAATCTCCAAAAACAAATCTTGATGCTATGGATGGAAAAAAAATTCATAGGATAGGAGTGATAGTTTAGGATTTATCATAATGGGCTTGAGATCAACATATGATGGGGTGATGAGCTCAAGGGATAAGAGGTGAAGCCTCCAAGGTAGGATCAAAGAGGAGCCAAGATTATATCCATGGTAAATGGTTAAAACAACCAATGGAAGCTTCTAAAAGAGGAAGCTTCGAAAATATCTTTAATTTTCCCAAATTTCTAGAAGAAACACACCTGCATAAAGGAGTACCCAACTTTTGGTCGGCGTTGGTACAAAAAGGAGAAACCAATGTTTAACGCAGCTGACCAAAGGGTTGGGTGTGCTAGGGCTAAAAGCATTGATTTTGAGCAATAAATCCCGAGAAATTTGACTTTTTGGAAAGGTCATGCTTAGGCATTTGTGAAGGGATGATGCCAACATGTTCACGAATATTGATTGATCTAGTTTGTAAATCTATTGATCAAATGTGACAAAATTTATCTATAATAGATTCCCCCCTAAAGTGAAAAGTTAGAAACAGCTGATGACTAAATTGATTTACCTTGTGACAAGTTCGAGTCAAGAACAACTGGTTGAAATCATGGGGTAAGAGGGGGAAAATAGTCCCCTAAATGGGGTCCAGGGCAATGCCCTAGGAAAAAAAGTTTGGACCCTATATTACATGGGTGGACCCGTCTATGGTTTTGTGCATGGGTTTGCACATGGTTTTGGGCACGATGGTTTTATGATCATGGCATTTTGTAGATCTACTCACGGGAATTATGGCTATGTTTTAATCTAGGATTAATGGATTGGGGTTTATGAATGCTTCGACATGTATATATGTATATGTGTGTGTTTGTGTGTGTGTGTGTGTGTGTTGTAACACTAAAAGGAATACAATGAAAAATCAAGTTGGTAGTCCCAGTTTGGGATCCAGGGGAAAATATTTGTGTATATATGTTTTATGTTTTATGCTTTATACTCTCACTATTGTTTATTTTCTGTTTTTAAGAATTAGTTTGCAGATAATTTTTGTACAGGGTTAAAACCTACACACCATACAAGGAAAGTGATTTGAAAATTCCAATTGTTCACTAATTTTACATCCCTCCTTCACATTATATGAATTTCTAAACAACCACTTTGCCTCTCTTTGCATATCATGTTGCTTGATAGGGATATTATTTTCCTCATCTCTGATGTACCATATTGAGTTCATGTTGTTCCAGCTCGAGAAAAAATTATGGAAGTAGCATGTGTTTTTGTCCCCTTCGACCACCCACACAACCCTACTTTTCATCCTCCATTCATCCTCTTGCAATTTTAGTATCTTATGTTTCCTTTCCACAATTTATAGAGGTGATTTCTTGGTAGTTTCGAAAAGGAAATTTGAGCCATTTGGGTCATTCAAAACCACTATCCTTATCGATGTCAATTAACTCCCTGAAGAGCACGTTTTTATGCTTTCTAATCTAGTCATTGACCTCAACCTTCAATCTTCCCAACTTGCAAGTAACCACTTCCATATTTGGCATTTGAGGTGTCTCAAGAGGATTGGACCACGATGTCCTAATTAAGTCAAAAAATGACTGCTCCTTGAGCCAAATATGGCCTGTACCATGATCAAGAATGTTATTCTACCCAAGTCCCATATTATCCATGCTACTTAATGTTGGAGGAGCCTCCTGGTATAGAGGAAGCCCCCTTGAATTGAAAAAAGTAAACACTGTTAAAATTTTCCAAATTTCGATCAGGAGATATTGATTGGTCTTAGATTGAGTATTATGCGCCCTTAGATTTTTGTTATTATTTATCCTTTGATCCTCCTACTGAGTTTTACCCATGGCCCACTCCATAATGGGGATATCTCTATCCATTATTGAATAACCCTCCCCCCCTACATGCATTGGAAATTCGCCGATCAAATTTCTTGTAGCATGGCAGCCAATACGTTTGAAGGGCATGCCCTAGTAATCTATTTATTGTTTGAAGGAGGTAGGTCCCCAGAAGATGTCCAATGCAATAGGAAAGCCACCCTTGAAATCCATTTCGACAAGGAACTATAACCACCCCTCCCACATTTACCCAATTTTACCATCCTGCTATGGTAAACATGAGACAAAGAGTTACCATGAGATGACCCAACCTCCCTGATCCAATTAAGGAAGTGGGGCCTACAAAGCGACACCGTGATAACTCACAAACATCCCTCGGGAAACTAGATCACACAAAAGTTAGTTCACAACGTCTGATGGAAAAAACCTAAGCTAGAACTGATTTTTCACAGACATAACCCCCAACCACACCTAGAACAAGTCATGCATGTAGTTTTGACCCTCCAACCGCACTCACAAGCTTAGTTTCCAGTATTTGTGACATAAAAGATTCATTTCAGAGCATGTGATCCCAGGATCAATGCCACCTTTTCAGGCCAACCTCTAGACCACTACCCAAAACTTCTTAAAACTTTCTAGAAACATAAATGACATAATGACAATGTTATTCATACAAAACTTGAAAAAGAACTTGACCTAACTAGGCCTAACCATGACAACAATTTCGTCAAACATATGGAGAACATGTAAGCTACAAGTCATGAATTCATATCAGATCATAGGATTCTAAAAATTATCTGAGAATCACCAAGAATGTCTAACTCCCTCTCATAATAGCTGCAATAACATTTGGTAGTCCATGCATTCATCAACCAGTCATGCATTCATCAAAACATGTCAAGAGACATAGGTAATATACATCACACAACAAGCAAATAAATACAAAATAACCAACATAAAAACAATGGCAACCCAACCATAATATCACCAACATAATCGTCACAAATTATCCTAGATCACAATAAGGAAATGTCTCATATTAACATATGAAAATACCAACCACGTTAGGGACTTCCACGTGCCACCCAACCATAGATTGGGTTGAACCAAATCTCTCTTTCATCCAATCATGCTACGCCATATTCTAAGAACGAATGTGGGATCTCATGGAATAAACCAAACAAAACCAAACCAGGGATTTCAGAGGCTAAACCACCTCAACCCTCACCTAGTGATTCCACCTCATGGTTGAACATCAATTAACACCAACTAGGTCGGTCATTACCCATGTTGTCTAGGGCTCCAGGAACTAGTAATTCAACTCAGAACCTTCCAGAGCTCCAAAGTGATTATCCAACCCGACTCTAGGGACTAGTAACTCAACCCACTGAGGGATCTAGAGCATTTGTCCCAGCCTAGGCTTCAGAAATAGTAACTCAACTCAAGTTGTTCCAAGGATTCCAGAGAGCTTGTTCCAACCCATAGCCATAACAAATTATGAGAACCAATTAGAAAAAAATCAAGTGGAAAAACCTGCAACACCATGGTTATCCAGGAAATGGAAATGCCAGGCTAAAACCACTATCAATCTAGCCAAACCTCCATGCCAATGAAAACACATAACTGAAAAATCACATGCATATACCATGCATCCATAAATCAACAAGGGAATCAAACATGAAACTTGTTACCTACAAATCAATCTAGTTGTATTTGTTGA
The DNA here is from genome assembly GCA_034641835.2 of Pinus albicaulis. NCBI lineage: Eukaryota > Viridiplantae > Streptophyta > Pinopsida > Pinales > Pinaceae > Pinus > Pinus albicaulis. The sequence goes on from CM076577.1 coordinate 1,204,776,889, forward strand.
TCCACATTTTCCCTTGCGCTTTCCTATTTTCCTTTTCCTTCTTTCTCCAAATCCAATGTATGCCAAAGTGCTCCAAGAATATTGTAATTGTGCAAGAGCATGATAAATTGAGATCATATAAGAGAGCTCCAACAAAAATTATCAAAAGGCTATTAACTGATCCTCATAAGCCTATTTATCATTGAGGCCTCTATTTTCTTCATTTTTCCTTTACTTTCCCTCAAATTCAAATTTTTGTCTCTTCACCTTCCTTTTCTCCTATTTTCCTTTATTTTCAAAAATAAATTCCAATTATTTCCACTTTGCCTTTACCAATGACTTTTCCAATTTCCTTAGCCATAAATAAACCGAAATTGAACCCCACTAGGATGTGTTCCCACTATTCAGCTTGGAATATGTGTCCCATGACCTTGTCTTATATTTTTTTACATGTGTTATGCGGAATTTACGATTGTAGACAAAAGTAATTTCTTTAAACCTTGTGGATTGATTTAGAACAACATAAGACAAAGAATATAGATTTTTTCCTTAGATAATTGAAGAATGGGAAAGAAGCCTACTAAGGAAAATTAATAAAATAATAGTTAAAATAATAAAATAAGAGTTATGAATTTTCATGTATTTTCATGTAATTTTAGCCTATTATTGTAAATGTAACACAACACATATAGGAAAAAAAATGTACTCTTTGTATTAGTAGAAATAGGAGAGAGTTTAAAACCATAAATAGGAGTTTATCTTGTAGAAATATCCCCAAGTTTACTTGTCCTTCCTTGTCACAAATCACACCTCAATGTCACCAAAATGCATGAAGATGATGACTCCTTTAGGTCCAAGGCAACGACATGATGGCATAATCAATCTCCAAAAACCAATCTTGATGTTATGGGTGGAAAAAAATTTATAGGATAGGAGTGATAGTTTAGGATTTATCATAATGGGCTTGAGATCCACATATGATGGGGGCATGAGCTCAAGGGATAAGAGGTGAAGCCTCCAAGGTAGGATCAAATAGGAGCCAAGATTATATCCATGGTAAATGGTTAAATCAACCACTGGAAGCTTCAAAAATATTTTTAATTTTCCCAAATTTCTAGAAGAAACACACCTGCATAAAGGAGTACCCAGATTTTGGTCGACGTTGGTACAAAAAGGAGAAACCAATGTTTAACGCAGTTGACCAAAGGGTTGGGGTGTGCTAGGGCTAGAAGCATTGATTTTGAGCAGTAAATCCCAAGAACTCCAACTTTTTGGAAAGGTCGTGCTTAGGTATTTTTGATAGGATGATGACAACATGTTCACAAATATTCATGATCCAGTTTGCAGATCTATTGATCAAATGTGAAAAAATTTACCTATAATAGATTCCACCCTAAAGTGAAAATTTAGAAACAACTGATGACTAAATTGATTTACCTTGTGACAAGTTCGGGTCAAGAACAACTAGTTGAAATCATCATTTGTTACAATACCTTTTCATCATGACATATTTGCTAAGGGAGGCATACCCATGATCAACACATAATATAACATTACATGTACAATGATCAAGTAGGCACATCCACTGATGACAAAGAGTGGACCTATGATTGGATGCTCGCCTGAATGATAACGGCCATCGTGCTTTGCATTAATCAAGAAATCGCAGCCCATATAGATGGAATTATATCTGGGATCTTCTATAACTTTCCCTTGGTTATCCAATGTACGAGTCTAACCATGTGAATAAATGAGCTAGAGTCGAACATGGAAGACACCATCTGATTATCAGCCAATGATGTATGTCGTTAGCAGACATGAGAGAAACCACAAATTATTTTAATGGCTCTCAAGGTACCACAGTATAGTTTGTATGGTGTGAATAGATGAGTTGAAGTATAATACCACGCAAAATCTTCCAGTTGAAGGCCAATGATGTAGATTTTTGGTCGAGATCGAGGAAAATTTCCATTGATGTATGCAAGTTCCAAGGTACCAAAGGGATTTTCTAAGTCAACTTCTTGGATATCGAGTTGATGTCGATAGGAAGTGACCCGTCGCATCAGGGCCTTGATGTATCCCCCATCAATGACATGAAATGGGTATCAAGATTTGATATAGAATAATGTTGATGTGATATTGGTTCAGTAATGACAGACACGAATGTAGGCTTACGAGTATTGCAGCAGATATCAACTGAAGGACATCTCTTGAACATATCGGTGACACTTTATGGATTTGGAAGCATTGACCCAAAACCAAATGTGGAGGATTTGACATGGTGTGATGAACTAAAAATACAAGAATATTTCCCAACCTAACAGTCACGGAGATGAAGTGAAAGAGTGTCATGTTCAAGAGCGACTCACTGCAAATAATAGGTGGAGTAACCCATTTTTTCTAATTTCCCCAACTATTGCTAGCCAATACCTCTTTATTTTTGACAAGCTTGAGGAGGATAACTTATTCTTTATTAGTAAGTTCATCCTTTGGATGAAATCCTCTAAATATTTTTAACAAACCCTGAGAAGGAGTGGTTTGGTTTCATCATGCTCGACAAGTCCATTGTTGTTTGAGGATATTACGAGTCTAGGGAAGGTGAAACTTGACTCCTTTTTCATATTTAGAGATTTTGAAAAAGAGGTGAAAAAGAAAAATCCAAAGGTTCCTTTTCGTAAATTTGTCTCTTGCGTCCAAAAATGAAGAAAACGACACTCAAGAGAACCTCTTAGCCATGTTCGACTAAGGTATTCATTTTTTCGTAAATATTCTATCCTATTCTGGAAAAGGGTTACACTTATACTGGGTAGAAAAATTTTCATTTACTTTAACGAGTATGAAAATACAAGTGCTCGAGAATATTTTCATGTTTAGGGTGTCTAAAAAGAGATGAAAGATGACTCTAGGGGGTTCCTTTTTCATAAGTTTACAAAGCCTGAAAAAATGATAAAAATATGCTATTTTCATCACAATGTTATGTTTTAACTCAAAAACATCATGAATTCCTTCAAACGATTGTTAACCTACTCAAAACACTACCAAAATATTTAAAATACCTTATTCATGGTAAAATTAGGTCGAATTTAAGTTAAAAATGATAAAATAATCATAAAATGACCATAAATAGGAGAAACGTAATTCTATTTTTACCATTTCACATTTTACCTCTTGGAGAGTGATTTCTGAGTGCATTTCTCCCCTATTCTTTAGCAGATGGTTGCAAAAAATCTGGTGGATCATTTTCGGTTTCATCACTTCCAGGTAGGAGATCTTACCTTCCTCTTTCTTTTCATGGTTTCGGTTTTTCATCCATATTTCTTCAATTTTTGAGTGACTTATGGCTTTAATTTTGCACCCTAGCTCCAGCACAACCCAACGGTGTAGAAAGGTCCATTGGGCCAGCAAAATTTGAACTGTGGATAGTGTTATAACACACTGTCTCCCTTTCGTAGGGTGCGTTGGGGGCATTTCAAAAATTATTTTTCTCTTTTCACTCAAATTTCTCTCAATTTTTTGCATGGGATTTATTCTAATGATTTTTCTTGTCATGGATATCCATCATAATGAAATGGATCTAATTTTGCAAGAAAGAGAACATGAAAACAAGGACATGGATGCAACTAATGATCCATCCACCATCCAGACTTTGAGAAACTGTGGTGTTCTCAAATTATTTTAGCTTGCTGTGAATAGGCAAAAAATGGAACTATTCGAGTATCTTGTCCGAGCATGGGATTTTCAAGCATAGGCTTTCAGGATAGGAGCACATTTGTGATGCGGCTCATCAATAGGTACATTTTAAGGGGTTAGAATGCCATCTTTCATCTTATTAACTACCTCTATCTCAAATTTATTTACATTTTTGTCATATTATGCTTAGTAAGAAGGGTGAAATATGTTTTTCATGTCATGTAGCCTAATATGATTTAATTGCAAGAAATGAAGAAAAATTTGATACAATTTCCACCTAAGTGCTCAGAGTAGACAACAAGGACATATTGTAGGAGGGTTTTCCACCTCCTTAACTCCCTCAATCATCCCAAGATCACACAAATATCTCTTCCATCAACTCGAAGAAAAAGGTAGCCAAGCTAGTGATAGTTATGAGGAGCCAAGCTCCACTCTTATCGAGATCAAGGAGACCATATTCCTATTTTCTAAGTCGTTTTTGGTAGTTACCCTTTTGTATAAATAAACATGTATAAGAGCTCATTAGGATTCGAACTTTTTTTCAGCTAGGTATCTCTTGAGCTCGGGATTATTATTTTTCGACTGTCATATGATGTATTAGAACATGATGCAATGATAATGAGAAGTTGTTGTTTGATCCATTACTAAGTTAGTTTCAGAGGGTTGATGCTCTTGGGTTAGGGCCTAATCCATTGGCTAAGTCCCTCTTATGTAATTGTATTCTCTCTTTAAGTTTCAATACTTTGTTTAAGTTCTTCCATTCTAGTAGCAGGAAAATATATTAAAACTATGATTGTAGCCTCTACCCCATCTCTCTCATGGGAGCATGAGTAGAAGGACCTCCAACCATAGGCCAAAATTATTTTGTTTATGATTTATTGGAAACATGTTTATGATTATTTATTTTTCTCAGCATATTCTTGTTGTAGCTTAGAATTTAGTTTGTTGGTTAGGTTAGAATTTTAGCGTAAATTAGATCATCTTTTAATTCAACTCATATTTTTCACCCCCAACTGTTTTATTTTGTAAATCATCAATGAATGGATGCATGTAATGGTTGTTGGATTATTTTAGGCTGCAAGAAAGGACTCCTTCATCACCTTCCTCTTGGAATCCATCACGCTTCCCTCCAACCTTCAATTTTTCCACCAAAACCCTATTTTGTGAGATCATCTTCATGACCACCGTGAGCAACCCTCCTAGTGCAAAATAGGCCCTAAAAGAGCTCTGAGCCTGGATGGAGGATTTTTTCCTGTCACTCACCTACTTCCACCTTTCCACAACCTTCTTCCATCATTTTTACCCTTAAATCCTTCTCGACCTCCTTCCAGTAGCATTTCTGGAGCTTCCTGTAGCAACACAGGGCTCTTGTAGCAGCCTCCTGTAGCATAGTTTTAGGTCCCCATTTACACTCCAGTTTTGATCCTTGTTTCCATTTGAACCTAGGATAGGATTCATTTGACCCACAACTATGGATTCATGACCATTAGAGACCCCTAGGCCACTCTAAACCCTTCTTCACTTGCTGCAAAAATAGAGTAGGAATTAGTGTTTAATTCATCACAACATTAGCATAAATAGGACAAAAATTTACATATAAGTGTGAGTTTTTTGAAAAAATAGATAAAGGTTTGATTTACGAATTGATGGATTTTTTGAGATAAAGTAGGTCCTTTACTGCAAAATGATTGGATAGGTAATGATTGCAATATAGCATAGTTTCCTTTTCTACAACTAGGTTAGCCTGGTATTTATTCATGGTTTTCTTTCAATACCAATTGCAAGTATAAGTTAATAATAACTCTATTTTTATCAGTTAGAATTATTTCTCTGCATTACATTAGTTATTTTCACTTTAATCCAATGGGCGGAATGGCCTAGAAACACTACTCATCAGAAGACCTAGCTTAGGGTGGCATGAGTAGAATCCATCTACTGTGCATATAACACGACCACCTCAAATTTTATATGAACCACGTGTTGATAATTAGAGTTGAGTATCCCTTGGGATTTGCAGCACTCTTGGTGCAATACCATGGCTCACCCCTTTTTTGCGTCGTTGTCAGGGAGGTGTCTAAGTAGATGCTTGTTTCTTCTTAAGCATTGTTTTCTGATTTTTGTTTTGCATAAAGTTTTAAAAAAGTGAGAAAAACCAAAAAAAATGTCTTCCATGCCTCGTAGTAGTAGGTACAACCAAGGAGAATTTCTACAAAACCCCCACATTCTCATAGATTCGACCTTCAATCTTATTCAGTGACTGTGAGCTTCCCTCTATGACTACATGGGAGTTAGAATACCCTCTAGGTGATCACCCTGAAATATTTGAAGAACCTATTATGGAAGAAGAAGAACCTACTTCACCTTTCCAAGCTATGGATGAGAAAATAAATCATGAGGTATTGCCCATCAGAGAAACCAATGGAAATACTAGGATGAAAACACAATAACCATTTAGCCCTTCCACACTTCCATGGCCTAACTTCCAAGGACCATGAAACTTTCATGTTTGAATTTGTTGTTGTTTATAGGACTTATGACTATGCCTCACATGAAAACAAGTTGAAATTTTTTCCCTCTACCCTCAAGGATGCAGCCTTGCGCTAGTTCATGGGTTTGCCTGGGGAAAACATCACTACATGGGCCCAAATGCAAGAGTTCTTCAATAAAAAGTACAAATACTATTGTAGTTCCAAAGAAACCAAGGAATAAATCTCTAGAATGACCATAGGGCCTGATGAATCTTTAGAAGACTATGAGGAAAGGTTTCAACTTAACTACAAGAGGGCCAATTGCACCCTTGATCCTGGATCACTCAAGTTATTTCTTCTCTGAGGGATTAGGGAGGAAGTGTTGGAAACCATAAACATGATATCTCGATGGGATATCTATTATTTTTCCTATTATTGAATCAAAACTGTGTTCAAAAACCACTCTAGGGCAACTGGAAAAAAGGGTAGAAGTAACCAAGGCTTGACCAGTACCTCTTCCTCCACCTCATCCATCAAAAGTGAGATAGGTAACATATTAGAGTATTTAAAGAGTGAAAAGATGCATATATTTTCATTGAAAATGGATACCATTCAGATCAAGAGGAAATAAGAGGAGGCGAGAGAGCCCTAGCCATCTTTTTCCCTATATGCACTAGAAGACACCCTAGGAATGAATTCCCAATGAATGTCATAGAAGTATGCTCAATCTGTGAAGAAAAATATGCAATGAACAAATTCCCTTCCTTACCTAGCCTAAAAGTTGTATACCAAGGGGTAGAAGGTGGAACAGAGCAACTATGTTTCATCAATCAAAGGAGGCCTCAAGGACCTCGGCCATACCAACAAGGCGTGCAAGGTGTGCCTTATTCTTACTACAATTCAAATCAAAATGAACCCTTACAGTCTTGGTATTTTATCTGAATTTGAATGTTAGTTTTTCTATGCTAATTTCATCTTCAGATTATATTAAAAAAATTTATCTTTGCTTCATGTACATGGGCTTCTTGGAGTGGTTGTGATTGCTAAACAAGTAAATGTATGGATATTATGTTGAATTATTGAACATAAAAACATTAAAACACAATGTTGAACAGCAGAAACAAAATATACATCAAACCATCACAATTGATCCATTAACACAGTGTTTTGATGAAGGATTTCACCCCTCCTAGGCTACATCTCCTTGGTCCAACTTCCTTGGCTTGGGCCTCTGTATTAGCTCAAATTTGAAAAAAAAATTGTTTACATTCACCTACTGCTCCTGAAACCTACTCCAATGTGTTCATAACATCCAAATCTGCTAGGATAGACTCTTCCTGAGCCAAAATTGGTCAAAATTTTCTCCAGTTATGCTTCATTCAATATTTCCCTAGAATTCTCCTCCAAAACTGGAAAGAACTCCAGTTAACACAACTAAAATTTAGATTCTTCTGAAACTAGTGGACTCCACCAAACCCGCTACTATATTAAATTTGTATTAATTAATAGTTAAGTACAGTTTAAATGGATAAGCATGTGTTAACTGTGCATAAGCATGTTTTACAATAATATTGGTTTACGGTGTTAAGCTACAGGATTAGAAGCACTTAACCCTGCGATTAACCTGTTAATCCTCCACTTTATATTCTCTACTCTGTCGGTGGTCTAGTGAATAGGTCATATGGGGAGGGGGTTGATCCCCTCCAAACCCTCATTGTTGAAACTTCTTGTCTTCAAATATATGCCAGACCCATAGTCTTACAAGGACTACGTGGGTGGCTTGGTGGTAAGTCATATGGTTGGTGTGGGGGAGGTCGTGGGTTCGACCCCGACCTTCATCCATCCGATAATAATTTTTTCTCTAAAATGTAGGTGCCACTTTACCATATAGTTTAAACTTTGGCATAAAATAAATATTTCAGACTTTGACCTATTAATAAAAAATGCGCCCAAGCTTAATATACTCCAGAATTTATGAAAAATTAAACCTTGACAGGGGGCACATGGCAGCCTACAGGCTAGCCAAATGTCCTCATGTTATTGATTCTCAAATCCTCTGGTAAAATTGAAACAAATCACCTTCCTTAGAAACCATCCATATTTTGACACTTGGCATGGTGTCGTTGGGTGAAACTGTTGAACCCTTAGTTAAACTGAGAGGGGGGGGGCGTGGGGGGGGTGAATCAGTTTAACACATTCATGGACTTTTAAACTGACCTTTAAACTTATTTACAACTTAATTTCATGATCAACTTTATATGTGAGCAATCTTAATATGTGAGCAGCAAGTTTTAAGATAATGTGACAGCAGACTTAATGTGAGAGCAGCAAGTATTAAGCAGATTGGATAAACCATATCAACACATAAGCATCAAACACAGAGACAACAGATATAATTGGAAACCCATAAAGGGAGAAAACCACATATTATCATTGTTGTGATGCAAAGACAAGCTCCAACTCCCTATCACCACTGATTTTCTGTAGGCACCAACCTACGGGAGGCTCCTACCTCAATTCTGCAAGCTACAACTTGCAAGGAAGCTCCAACTCCCATCAATTTTCTGCAGGCACCAACCTACAGGAGGCTCCAACCTCAGTCAACTACAACTGACATCTATCAAGCTACAACTTAATAGGGAAGCTCCAACTTCCTCACTCTTTCATAAGAAAAACACTTGTTGATTTACCTTGGATATCAACTCTGTTCTGTACCTTCTTCACTGTTGTCCTCTAGCTTTCTTATCTTTCTTATATCATCTCTGACTCTTCATTGTTTCTCTCAGCTCCTCCTTCTTCTTATCTTATCTGCCTCAATTATGCATTCTCTAACCTCTCTATGCATATCTATGAGATATCATTTATATAGATTTCCTTATGACTGTTATCATTCCTCAGGGAATTTTAAATGGACAGCCATGCCTCTTTGAATTCTGCCTTCTCATTTCTTTTACCAACTCATTCAGAAAAAATATAACAATATGTACTAATTTCAATATTACAGTGGGATTTTTGTTTTCCTCCGGAGACTTGCAAATGCATCACAAACAATATAAAACCAATTAAAACATTTACATTCAGTTACAATATGGATTTCAAATCAACCCATTCAGTTTTTGGATCACCGTGTGTTTGTCTTTTCTGCTATTGTCTCTGTCTTTTTCCGTTTCTGCATGCTCTCCTGTTCACTGTAGTTGTGTAACTGCTGCATATATAACTTCCTTTTTATATAACTCAAATAACTCTCAGTGAAATAACAATAGACCCTTTTAACATAGAAAACACCCTTTCGGGCCCACTATTCAAACTTTTTCTATTCCTCGATGTGATGAACGGTCTCCGAAGACTTCTGATTGTGATTACTTCCTTTGCGATAGTTCCGATGCGATTAATCACAATCACATCCTTAAATTACATGTGCCACTGCTCTGTTTTTACTCCGATGTGATGGTTCACTGTGCACAGATATATGTATATATATATATATATATATATATTGTTTCATATATATACTTGCCACTTTACTTTCTATTTACTCTTAGCTTTTGTTAAAAAACTCAGAGTAACCATATATTAACCTTTTTCCTTTTGTATGGAGCCCACATTACAAATACACTCCACCTCATTTATCTTTCCAATCGCAATCACAACATTCATAAGTACTCTTGTGCCTTTGGTCATTTGATTTTTTCCGATGCAATTCATGAAGGTCCCACCATGCAATCAAGCGACTCACATATCCGCCGTCCATCCTTCATCAAATATGACGGCTGACATTCAATCACTCAATCGCAATTGCAATTTTCAATTGTTTATCTCTCTACGTCTCTCGTTCTCCATCGATGCGATGGTTCACTGTGGACCCCACTACACATATACAATGCTCTTCCATACTCTATCAACACCATTAGTTTTAAGTTCGAATATAAACATAATTGATATGGCCCCACAGTGTATTAGTCTTTGGTTTAAGTTCATTGGCCAACTTTGTTAAACCAACACACTGATGCATATATCAACAGGGACTTTTGGGCCCACAACTCTATTCACCCGCATATCAAATTATATTGTATATTGGTTCCGGCATATATTAAACCAATAATACATCTTCACCCAGCACATATATCAATATATATATATATATATATATGTCAACTATAAGTCTTCACCTTTTATTAACATATTTGGGCTATATTCATATTCCATGGTATTTCATACGAAAATCCAACTATATTACAGTTCTGGGTCACACAACACATTCATCACTTACCTTTATACATCGTGCACCGACTATAATATATCAACATATATTACAGTCTCCGTATGAACATTATAATAAAGCTTTTGACTCAGACTTAAACCCAACACTAATATATATTTATATAACCTTTCAGGCCCCACATATTCAACGGTTATTTCAATTAAATCTTCGCTTTATTATAAGAGGTCCTTATATAGTATTCCACGTCTTTAACACTATATCTTTTGGGTTAAAACCCAACATATCCATGCCACACTTATAACTCTGGGAACCTGTCGTTAATAACCTTAGGACATGCGCTCGTATGATGATTCTCTTAATATAAACCTTGACTTTGGTTTAATAACCAACCACCAACATTTTAAAACATTCAGGCCCCGCAACATTTGACTTTAAGCTTTGGGTTATATTTTGAATATTAATATAAACTTTGATTCGGGCCCACAATAGCTTACCTTGACTAATTGCCAAACGGATCTGACAGTCAATCTTTTATCGCGCTCCAAGTCCAAATCCAAAGATCCTCGCGCAATATCGCGCAAATTAACTGCACGAACCTTAACTTCTCAAAAATGTGCGATGGAAATGGTTTTAGAATACCACCTTAGGACATGTGGCGAGTGGCGACCCTAATCGCGTTTTTTTTCAAAAACTTCTTACCACTTTTATAAAGCGCGATACTGCCGGTTTTTAATTTGAAACCGCCATCACTATTCACTGCTTCATGGTTCCGCTTAACGCTTGATCAAGGTTCCGCCTCTTATATTTCCACTTCAACGTTTTATTATAAATAATTTCCGCCTTCCTTTCCTTCGTTAATACTGTGGCTTCAACTGATATAAATAAACATATTTTTTAATGCAATTAACCATTCTTAACCATTCTCTGTCCACAATTTTGCTGGTTGCATTGAAATGTGAGCAATCTGCATTTCTTCACGGCTATTCCCAGTGTAGTTAAACTCAGGTTCTGTCCCACAGAAGGTAGTTCCTTTGTTTTACAAATCTCTGCTTGTGACTTGACTACCACACTACCATTCCAACCCTATTTGGCATGACCGTTTCTCTGCATTCAGTTATTGTGCATGTTAGTGCATGTCAGTGCAGAACGTTTCTCTGTATTCACTGTATATTCTAATGCCCAGGCTACTTCTTTTTGCTGCCCTACTTCTTCAAATGGCCCTTTTTGACAGCTGCTCGACCCTCTGCGGCTCTTCAAATCTCTCTAGCTCTATGCAAGTCTCTGCTGCCTCTCTGCTACCTCTCTACATCTTTGCTACCTCTTTTTCTATCTCTCTTTGCCTTTCTTCATGTCTAATGTTCTCCTTGTCAGTTTTCTTTGCTATCTCTCTACTTCTATGTTGTCTCCTTTGCCATCAATGACAATATTTCCAAGAGAAACTGAAGAATATTCCCAGAATATCCCTTTTATGCTGACTGGGCTGCAATTTCATCATGATTTCATTTTCTACAAATTTTTTAGCTGTTTAGGAAAATGAACAACAGGTCATAATTTCCTCATCGGAGTTGATTTTTTATGAAACAAATTGCATCGGATTCTTGGCGACTAGCTCTTCGTTGTCATTCTAGTTTGGAGCATTTCTGAGCACTTTCATTTTTTAGCTTAACACTGAGCCTCTGATCATTCCTCCCCACTATAAGCCTTTTGGAACCCAAAATATACTATCAATTTTTCAGCAGGTGAGGGTACGACTCCCTCACCTTCTCAATATCCATCCAATTGGCCTTGGAAGGATTTCGTCCCTTAATTCCCACTCTAAGGTATTCAAAATTCCCTCTTCTTGAAGATCTGGTTCTTTTGTCAAGTGTGAAATATTTCTAAAGTTCATAAATATATTCAGGCAAGAAATAATGTATTGATGGTAGTTGAACATGCTCTCCTTGATCATCAATCAATGGAGGCTCAAATAATCTCAAATCCTAAACATTAATGACAGAATATATTTGCATATAAGGAGACAACTCTAGCTTAAATTCATTGTTACCAATCTTCTCCAGAATTTTAAAAGGACCATAATGGATTGGCTTAATCTTTTTACCTTCCCCTTGAAGTCTTTCTTTGCTGATATACAAACAAACTTCGTCACCAACTTGGAATTTGTGATCAACACGGTGTTTATCATACCTTGCCTTGTAGTTACTTTGAATCTTTTCAAGTTGTTCTTGCATTGTGTGATGTACCAACTAAATTTTCTCAATGAACTTCCTTACTTTATCTATGTCACTATGACCATCAATAGAAACATCTTTCTCAAAGATGAAGTCCAAATGCGATCTTGGCAAGTACCCAAGACATGCCTCAAATGGCGATGTGTTTATGGAAGAATGCTTTGCCCTATTGTATGCATGCTGAATGTAATGCAATTGTTCATCCCACAACTTGGGATGTTTGCTACAATAACCTCCAAGAATATGAATGAATATTCTATTAACCACCTCGGTCTGACCATCTGTTTGTGAATGAAAGGTTGTACCCTTCTTCAACTTAGTGTCCATCATGTCCCACAATTTTGACCAAAAATTCCCAACAAACCAGGAATCTTGATCACTTACAATAGAAGTAGGAAGACCAAAATGAACCCATACAATTTGAAAGAAAATATGAGTTGTTTTTTCAACTGTAATTTTCTTTTTACATGACATCAAAACACACATTTTTCTGAACCTATCTACAACTACATACAAGTAATCATGAACTTTCCTTGACATTGGAAGACCTTCTACAAAATTCATTGAGATACTCTCCCAAGTACGTGAAGGTACCGGAAGTGGAGTGTACAATCCTAGTTTTCTATTACTAGGCTTCCTTATTGCACATAAATAAAATCCTCTAATGAAATGAGATACACTATCAATCATACGTGGCCAATAACAATACCTTTGGAGATTTGCTACTGCCTTGCCTACACCGAAATGTCCAGCAATCAATGAAGTGTGTGCCTCCCTTATGATATTGTTTCTTTCTCCCTGTGGAATACATAACTTGCCCAAGTGATACAACAAATTGTTATGTACATGATAATCTAACTCTTCAATTTGGTTTCCTTGACTCAAGCTTTCATACACATCTCGAAAATCATTATCATGTTCATATTGTTCAATGTAACTTTCATGCATAACTGAATTGTGCTTGAGTATAATAGATGAATTTACAATAGGCCTAGAAAGCATATCAACTGCCTTATTATATATCCCAATTTATACCTGATAACCAAATGGAATTTTTGTATAAATCCCATCCATCTAAAGTGTCTTGATTGTTGCAGCTTTGATTATGACTGTAAGTACTGCAATGGCTGATGGTCGGTATGGATAATGGTCTCATTCACCATCAAATAGTGCTTCCATTTCTTTACACTTTGTACCAATGCATATAACCTTTTGTCATAGGTAGGATAATTAGTCACAGCTCCATTAAAAATTTCAGAATGAAACAAAATGGGCTTACCATGCTGCATGAAAATTGTTCCCATGGTGTAATCACTAGCATCTGTTTGAATCTCAAATGGCTGTCTAGTATCCGGAAGAGCCAATACCGATGTTGAACTGATATTTTGTTTTAAAGCATCAAATGATTTTTTCTTCATATCTCCCCAATGGAATACCTCTTTTCACTTGTCAATGCATGTAACAGAGTTGCAATAGAAGAATAATTAGCAATGAATTTCCTCCAATATTGTGCTGCCCCAAGAAAGCTTCTTACCTCTCTAACTGTATTGGGCTTGGGCCAATTCACAATGACCTCAATCTTGGAAGGGTCTCTCTTCAGCTCACCTCCTCCAACAATGTGTCCCAAATACACTAAATAAGTCTTTCCAAACTCACACTTCAACATCTTTAAAAATAATTGTTCTTTTTTCAAGACATCAAGTACCTTGTTCACATGCATGACATGTTCATCTCTTGATTTGTTGAATATCAAAATATCATCTAAGTAAAAAATTATGAATTCATCTAGAAATGGTCTTATTACATCATTCATAACTCTCATGAAAGTAGTTGGAGCATTGGTAAGACCGAATGGCATAACAAGCCACTCAAACAATCCTTGTATAGTTTTAAATGTGGTTTTCCAAATATTCTCTTCAGCTATTCTAACTTGATGATAAACACTTCGTAAGTCTAGCTTAGTGAAATACTTTGCATACCTTAACTAATCAAGAAAATCATCAATTCTTGGGAGTGGATAGTGATTCTTTACCATGATTTTATTCAGGGCATGAAAATCCACACACATGAGCCAAGTCTTGTCCTTCTTTGGTACCAAAACAATCGGTGAACCACATAGCGAAGTAGATGGACGTATGATACCTTTTTTCAACATTTCTTGAATTTTCTTCTCGATTTACATGCTCTCCATTATTTGCATGCGATACATGCCAATGTTTGGAAGTGGAACATCTTGCTGCAGCTGAATCTCATGCTGAATTCCCCTCTTGGGAGGTAACCCATTTGGTTCCTAAAACATCTGTCCATGCTAACTTACCACATCAAACAAATCACATTTTAATTTTTCATCACAAATTTTAAAAAATTTATATTCCATATCATTCTTTTTCTTGATCATGAGAAGCACAAAAAATTTACTTGCATTAACTAGTCTCTTCGTCTGCCCTACATTAACTAAAGAAATATTCAGCTTTTTGCGATCAGCTCTCACAATATACTCCACCCCATCCTTGAGCAAATGATATTTGTTCTCATGGTGATAAAACATCGCTTTCCTATCATACAAATATGGACTTCCCAATATAATTCCTGAAATGTCAAGTGGAACCACATCTAACTCAACTTCATCAACAAAAATTGCAGTAATGGAAAACCGGAATATACATTTCCTTGTAACCTGTAAATTTGCATTATTGACTATCCAACCCAAAGGATATGGCTTATGATCTGGTACAGTTTCAAGGTTAATATTTTTGACCAAGCCTTCTAAAATCAAGTTTTCTTGTGACTCACTATCAAATAATGCATCAATATTTGTATGATTTGAAATCACCCTTACATGGAATAGCTCTATCCTTGTTTCTTAATTTGGAGCATTGTTGTGACAATTTGAGGAACTAGTGCTTGCTATGGCTTATTTTCCCTTTGTGACCATGGCTATAACCTTGGTCTCATTACAGAATTGGATCCAAGATCATGTTGTGTGGTAGTAGTCATATTTTGTTTTCCCTTGTTGTTTGGTTTCTTAGGCCTTAGTTCGGGATGTAATTTCCAACTGTGGGCTTCATCATTACCCTCTTTAGAACAATTTTAGCATGTAGTTTTCTCCCCTTATTTATTAACACTTGCATTCTTCTTTCCCTTCCATTTTCCTCCCCCCTCTTTCCCCTTACCCTTGAATGGCTTTTTTTTATTACCCTCTTCTTGAATGTTATTTCCCCTTGCTTCAAGATGTGTGGCTTGCACATAAAATTCATCTAAATTGCTTGGGTTAAACATAAGGATAGTATGTCTCAAATAGGAATGTAAACTGTAATATTCCAAAAATTTAGCCTCCAAGCTAAATGGAATACTATAGTTGTTTTATCACTAGGTCGGTAAATAAATGGGTGGGGAGGCCCATAAGTCTCTTGAGCAGCAATAAAAACACTTCAAGTGTGAAAGGAGACCTTTGTAGCAACTAAATAAAGCTCCTCCAAGTGTGAACAGGGTTTGGTTCATGTTGATTCGGTCAACTTTGACCAAGTCAACAGCAATGCTAAGGAGTGGAGATTAATTAGAGAATAATGCAGTTTTAGAGGGAAATGGATATCATGGAGGAAATGACCTAATTGAGTGGGGCCAAGGGAAACCAAGCTCACATTATATTTAAGAAAGAGGATGGCTGCCATTTTAGATCATGTTTTGGTATTATTATTTTGATATTGGTTTGCTTAGATAGTTGCTTCCTCTTGTTGTTTAGCAGGGTACCTGTGCTGTTTAGCATCGGGTGTTCCCGAGCGGGAATCTCACCTCTTTCCTTGAGGGTCCTCTTGGAATAGTATTGTATTCATTTCCACATTCAAGTTTTTAGGCCAAGATACATCTTCTTCATCAGTGTAGTTCCTGCAGGTTATTGTGCTGTGTTGTAGGGTGTAGAAGTGGAGGAGTTAGAACCCCATTTTCTGAGCTATTTTCTCATAGGAGGAAGGTTTACTCCTCTTAGTAGGTCTGTTTGGAGAGTTATTTGGAATATTTCAGATCCTTGGCATCAAGCCATACATTTTCCATCACTCCAGTGCTGTTCCAGCTAAGGAATGTGTTATTTTTGAAGGCAGCCTCAGCAAAAGTTCTGGTGGTTCCTTTGCAGTGTTTCCTTGTGATTGAGGGGTTCATCCCTTCATGGGAGGTGATCTTTGAGGGGATATTTTTTAGGTCTATTACATTTCAGCCTTCCACACTCTTGTTCTTCAGTTTGCAATGTATCTTCAACCATTAGGCTTTAGATCTCATGACTTGTATAGAGTGTATTTCTGAAACCCCTTTTCTAGGTTCCTGTAGGAGTTTGTATTAAGCTTAAACCTGTATTGAGCATGTCTTTTGAGGCTTATACAACCCTACATATTTTGTACATCATTTTTCTGTAGCAATGTTTTTTCAAATATGTTGTAGCAGTCTCTGGAATTCTTGTATTGTGACAACAGTTCATTTGTAGAGTGATTTCTTATGGGAGGCTTGTTTCTTCATGGTATATGACCAATGCCTCATTGTTATGTATGGATTTTCTGATATAATACATTTATTAATGTCTCCATTTTGGTCTCCCATGTTTATGAGTTGATTTACACTGCTACTTTCATTATTTTGTTCATGTATTATTGTATCTCCAATTTTGAGATATCATAAGATATTCCCAGTATTGTTGATTTTCCCTATTTTAGGATATTACAGTGGTATCAGAGCATAATCTTGGCTCAGCATGTGGATCTAAACCATTATGATATCTAGAGAAGAAGGATAAGAGAATATGTACAAAAAAGAGAAGACTCCATTATGTCAAGAAAATAAGGAGGAGAGGCTCTCAAAGCTTCTTCCTAAATCTATGCAAAGCATTAAAGAAGATCTCAAGGAAATGAGAAGGGAGATGGAATATCCAGAGGAGTTTGGATCTAGAGCAAAATATAGATTGGCACATGATAGGTGTGAGCATGCAGCTACACCCTATTATGCACAACGCAGTCAAATGTCCAGAACTATCATGAGAGAGATGGAAGAAGGAGGAATACCTAAGAGGGAAACCCTTAGTGATTTTCTTCAGGAGTATGAATCTCAAACTGAGAAGTTTAGAGATCATATCACTTTTCAGGATTTTTTCAAGATCAAGGTGGAGAGGAGTAGGCAGCATGACATGGATAGATTTTATCTATCTACTTTTGATGGTTCACCAACATGTTCAGCCAAAGCTTGGGTAGAGGAGCTACACACTTATTTGCAGCAGCACCAAGTTTCTGAAGATGAAGCCATCAGAGTTGCGGTGCTACACTTTGACGGTAAGGCCTATGCTTGGTGGATTTTTGATTCATTTTCATTAAAAAAATTCCAATATTTCTTCTTATGCAAATTTCACTAAAATATTAGTGGAGAGGTTTGATGGAAGACATTCTAAAACACTCTTGGTGGAGCCAAACAAACCAAGACAAACAGAACTTTTGCATGGGTTGGAAGAACCCATAAAATCACATCCACTTTAGATAACTATTGGAGAAGCTCACATATTGCATAATACCTTGATAAAGGCAAGACCTCAGTCTCATATCTTTGGACAAGAGGGCATGTAGGTTCCTTTTTCAAAATAGGATCCTCTTATTGAGAAGGTGACTCCCATTCATATTGAAGAGGAAGAGAAGGATGGGGGAAACAATGTTGTGACATCTAGAGAATATCTAGTCCCTCATGTAGAGGAAGGAGGAGCACATGCTCCAACAGGAGTAATTCTTGTGTCATTACAAGATATTCCCTAGGATCTCACATATGGAAGACAAAGCACAATCAATGAGCAACATGATTGTGAGATATTACTGATGAAAGGAGAAGGTAGGGAGGAAGGTCAGCATCATTTCATGAGGAGCACACACCCCTATCTATTTCAAAGAGCTGGTGCAAGGAAG
The DNA here is from genome assembly GCA_034641835.2 of Pinus albicaulis. Taxonomy (NCBI): domain Eukaryota; kingdom Viridiplantae; phylum Streptophyta; class Pinopsida; order Pinales; family Pinaceae; genus Pinus; species Pinus albicaulis. Next base: position 1,204,795,403 of record CM076577.1, read on the forward strand.
AGGCAAACTGATTTGCGCTGTGAGGGAAAGGGCAAGGTTTCCCAAGCATATGTACAGTCTACTCTTGACATTGATGTCTCACTACATGGAGGCATTCCACCTGGGAGTCCACCAGATCTGGAGTTGGTAAGAGGCATCTTGCCATTTGGTTCACCCCTCTTAGATTCCGGAGAGGTGAAAACTTTGGAGGAGACTAGTACAGTGCAGAGAGTTTGGGATAAACTCAAGGAGGGGGACATCCTTCCATTTTCAGCATCACCCACTCTCACTACACATACTACGCTGACAAAATTTGTTGTAGTGTTGGAGGATGGCACCTTCATGGTATAAGGGAGTTGCTCCATGGATTTGGAGAAAAAGAGGGTACTTCCTTTGAGGAAGGAATCCTCCATACATTGGAGTATATGAAGGCCACTCATGCTTAGATTGGCCAAGATTGGGAGATCCTTTTTGGATGGGAGCTTCTCATGGGAGGCAAACGTCCAAAGATCACTACTTCTTTTTTAGCATGAGCAGCTGCATGGTGGGCATGGCAGAAATTTGTAGGATGAATTTGGCATGAGGGATGTCAAAGGAAAATACAGCAGCATGTGGAGAGCTTCACATTGCATATCACCAGCGTTGTCTCTTGGGAGGATTGATCCATATTGGAGGTCTCAACTCTTGGTAAAGTACTCCAAGGATCTTGGTGCTTGCATGATTCTTGATGACCCAGATGGAGATGATAGATATATGGTAGATGATGTGGTCATCTATTCTTATGTCAAAGTCTTCTTTACTAGAGCTTCTGAGCTCATGGAGAAGCTGCCACATGCAGCATATGAGGACTTCCTTTCCATGCACTTTGATGTATATCTTTCCTTGGAAGAGGGTTTCATTTGGGAGGGCATCAAGCATGATATATTTCAGCATATGGAGAGATGCATAGCCCAGATGGTGATAGAGAGGATTTCACAACCACTTCCTTGCTCTTTGGAGGTGAGGGAGAATTTCCGGTTGAGCCATTTTAGCTCAAGGTCCCAAGTACATGGTGGAGAAGGTATAATTCCACATCATTTTTTATACTTATTCACTCTATATGAGCAGCATTTTGTACCAAGGAGGATTATCCCTTCTTGCATATTGTATGATGATGTACTTGAAGCCATTGGCAGCGTTGAGATTGGCTATCTTATTGGTGATTTGTGGGGGAAGCCACATGATTTTTGGTGTGCACCATTGACACCACTTTGTACTTTCATGTTTCTATCTTATAGAATGATTGTGGAAAAAAATAAGTGGCTAGGATAGCACTTGTTATTATTTTTTTGGATGCAAGAAAGGGATGCACTGCACTGGTTCCATGTGTGGAACTATGATCCACTCTCCGGTTGTCATATGGCAGCTTGTTTTCATTGGTTTTTGCTTCCACGTATTGTTGATATTCTTATGTTCATGGGGAGCTTTGTTTGGAGAGTGCTAGATGAGTTGGAGATGCCCATTGGGAGTATGATTCTCCCTATTTTACATGTTGTATGTTTCAGGAGAAACAATGGGCAGACCATGTTTTCCACACCACACTTCTTGTCTTCACATGGGAGGAGCCATTTGAAGAACTTGCGTTCTTGGAGGAGGCATTTCATGGCTGATTGGATTTGTGGGGTAACTTGGGCCACTCTTAGAGGTTATGAAATTTCAGCCCAAGATCAGCAACAACCCCATACTTACAATAAATGGAGAGAGAAACCACTTGGATGGGAGGATCCAATCTCTCCATGCAGCCCCAACACATTGTATGAACCGGGGGTTGAGCATCTTTTTTATGAGCTACCTAGAATGGCTCATTTCATTTGGATGATAGCATGGGTGTGGGAGTCACTCATTTGGAATGAGATTCCCAGTGTTTTTCATCACTCCTACCTTGAGGAGGCCATTGGATAGCAAGAAGGTTTCCACTTACACCTTCCACCTTTTCATGATGTGAGCCCTTTGGTTTTACATGCTTGGGAGGGAGTATTGGAGGACAAATTTATTGCAGATTTTTTTGAGCAGTGGTGGGAACTATTGATGAGGAGGCCACAAGAGGAGGAGGGGAGGAATTTTTCTCTCCTTATACAGTTTCTTGAGGACAAGCAACATTTTGGAGGGAAGGACTATAATATTCCAAAAATTTAGCCTCCAAGCTAAATGGAATATTATAGTTGTTTTATCACTACGTTGGTAAATAAATGGGTGGGGAGGCCCATAAGTCTCTTAAGTAGCAATAAAAAAAATTCAAGTGTGAAAGGAGACCTTTGTAGCATCTAAATAAAGCTCCTCCAAGTTTTAACATGGTTTGGGTCAAGTTGATTCAATCAATTTTGACCAAGTCAACAACGTTGCTAAGGAGTGGAGATTAATTAAAGAATAACGCAGTTTTGGAGGGAGATGGATCTCATGGAGGAAATGACCTAATTGAGTGGGGCCAAGGGCAAGAAATCTCACATTCTATTTAAGAAAGTGATCTGGATTTTATGCAGGAACGCAACAGAATACAGATATAACCATAAATACAGAGATGCAGCGGAAATAGTGCTTCATTTTATTAATAAATGAATGACTGAAATAAGCTTACAAACATAATGGAACCAAGCTAGGGTGCTGGTAGCGTATCTCTGAGAAGAGATGTGGCGTACGCAGGCCTCAGAACTGTGTTACATTGAGGCTCGCAGACCTATTACAGACATAATGGAAATAAAAGAGTTATGGTATTGGCAGCGTATCCCTGAGAAGAGATGTGGCGGCTACCAGCCCTTGAACTGTGTTACAATGCAGACATGATGGAGATGTGGCGAGCTAGGGCACTGTTAGCGCTTATCTCTGAGAAGAGATGTATCGGCTCTCAGCCCCCTGAACTGTATTACAATGAGGCTCGAGGGCCTATTTATTGTTGAGAAACAATGTAGAATCCGAAACGTCCAAAACCCTAACCGTAGGAGAGGAAGCGCCAAAACTGTGGGTCCCGTTTGGGTAAATTGGTGGTTCAACTTCCCGGGGGCGTAACTTTGGCATCCGATCTCCGTTTGATGCGCTCAATAGCTCGTTAGAAAGATCTGTCCAAGGAGTGCAACTTTTGAACGAGCAACATCGGTCAATGAACCCATGTTGCTCTCCTTTTTCCCAAAAAACGTGGTTTAGGGCCTCAAAACAGCTTCGGAAGTTTAAGACCCGAAAAACTGCTAAAAAAAGTAAGTTGTGCCGAAACTTACAAACTGAAAGAACTGATGGTGGGGGTTCAAATGGACTCGATGGGTGGCCACCAATATCCACCTGGATTATTAATGCCCCAAAATGGCTTCGGGTGTGCAGGACCCGAAAACCTGCTATAAATAGTAAGCTGTGCTGAAGCTGAAAAACTGAAAGAATTGCTGCTGTGGGTCCAAATGGAATAGGTGGGAGGCCACCGATATCCACCTGGATCAAAAAGAGGGTGGCATCCATTTGAGATCATGTTTTGGTATTATTATTTCGATATTGGTCTGCTTAGACTGTTGCTTCCTCTTGCTGTTTAGCAGGGTAGCTGTGTTGTTTAGCACCGGGTGTTCCCGAGCGGGAATCCCACCTCTTTCCTTGAGGGGCCTCTTGGAAGAGTATTGTATTCATTTCCATATTCGAGTTTTTAGGCCAAGCTACATCTTCTTCATCAACGTAGTTTCTGCAGGTTATTGTGTTGTGTTGCAGGGTGCAGCAGTGGAGGGGTTAGAACCCCACTTTCTGAGATATCTTCTCCTAGGAGGAAGGTTCCCTCCTCTTGGGAGGTCTGTTTTGAGAGTTCTTGGGCATATTTCAGATCCTTGGAATCAGGCCATACATTTCCCATCATTCCCAGCGTTGTTCCAGCTAGGGAATGCATTATTTTTGAAGGAAGCCTCAGCAGAAGTTCTGGTGGTTCCTTTGCAGTGTTTCCTTGTGATTGAGGGGTTCACCCCTTCATGGGAGGAGATCTTTGAGGGGATATATTTCAGGTCTATTACGTTTCAGCCTTCCACACTCTTGTTCTTTATTTTTCAGTGTATCTTCAGCCATTGGGCTTTAGATCCCATCTTGTATAGAGTGTATTTTTGAAACCCCTTTTCTAAGTTCTTGTAGGAGTTTGTATTGAGCTTAAACCTGTATTGAGCATGTATTTTGAGGCTTATACAGCCCTACATATTTTGTACATCATTTTTATGTAGCAGTGTGTTTTCAATTGTGCTATAGTAGTCTCTGGCATTCTTTTATTGTGACAATAGTTCATTTGTAGAGTGATTTCTTATGGGAGGCTTGTTCCTTCATGGTATATGACCAATGCCTCATTTTTATGTATGGATTTGCTGATATAATACATGGATTAATGTCTCCATTTTGGTCTCCCATGTTTATGATTTGATTTACACTGCTACTTTCATTATTGTGTTCATGTATTGCTGTATCTCCAATTTTGGGATATCATAAGATATTCCCAGTATTGCTGATTTTCCCTATTTTGGGATATTACATAAACCCCCAATGTATTTCAAGAGAGTGTCTTGGGAATTCAAGTTTATTCCTAACAACAAAGCCCTTTTCCTAAACTCCTATGTATATTCTTGAATTGTTTGACCCTTGAGTTTCCTAAAGTTTTTCCAACTCTTAATGGCTTTTTACATATAAGCTAAAGGATAAAATTGTCTTTTAATTGAAGAAATAAACTCAACCCAAGAAATGGATATCTTACCATGGATTCGCATTTCCTCTTGAGTCTTTTATTCCCACCAGACTAGTGTTGCTCCTTCTATCCTCAATGAATCCAATTGGATCTTTATGTTATCTTCTTGCAGGTTCTAAATTCTGCAATAAACCTCCAATTTACAGATCTAATTCTCCAACTTCTTTTCATTTTCCTCACCATTGTACATGGGAAGTTCAAACTTAATGTCCAATTTGAGTAAGGGAGTTTTTCCTTTTGGGGATTTTGAGTGAGTATGGGTGGTTTTTGTGGTGGAAGTGGAAGATGATGATGATGAAGATGATGAGGATGGTGGATATGGAGGAGGCTTTCCTCCACTACCCTCTGAATCCTTCTCTTCATCCTTATTACCTTTTGAGGTTCCCAAGTTCAAGTGTAGTTGGGAGTGAAACTTTGGGTGGAGATGGTGCTCTTATTGCTTTCCTTCTTCTGGTCCTAACCTCATGACTAGCAACCAATAGTTTCCCTTCTCCTCTCTGCAACTTCAACCTTGTAAGCATCACAAATTTGCAACCATTAAAACCCTACTTGCCCAAAACTCAAGAAAATCAAGCAAATAACATTTTCTCTGATACCATCTTGATCTAAACTTGAATGTTAGTTTTGATGTGCTAATTTCATCTTCATATTTATATTTAAAATGTTGATCTTTGCTTCATGTAAATGGGCTTATTGAAGTGGTTATGATTGTTAAACAAGTAAATGTATGGAGATTATGTTGAATTATTGAACATTAAAACATTAAAACATCATGCAGAACAACAGCAACAAAATATACAGCAAACCATCACAATTGATCCATTAACACAGTGTTTTGAAGAAGGAGTTCACCCCTCCTGGGCTACATCTCCTTGGTCCAGCTTCCATGGTTTGGGCCTCTATATTAGCTCAAATTTGCAAAACATTATGTTTACATTCACCTACTACTCCTAAAACCTACTCCAATGTGTTCATAACATCCAAATCTGCTAGGATAGACTCTTCCTGAGCCAAAATTGGTCGAAATTTTCTCTAGTTATACTTCATTCAATATTTCCCTAGAATTATCCTCCAAAACTAGAGAGAACTCCAGTTAACGTAGCTAAAATGGGGATTCTTCCAAAACTGGTGGTCTCCAGTAAAAAGATTAAAAAATAATAAAACTACTTTTTCAACTTGTATTTTCAACTTACCTCCCAAATTTTTTACTCAAATATCGAGCAAGAGTACTCGTTGGATGTAAAATTTAATTCCTCATCCAAGGATTACCCATTTGTATACTTTTGATGAACCCTGCTACACGAAAAATGAGAAATACATGAAAACACATGATTGCAATAACGTTTTTCATGTATTTCTCATTTTTCGTGTAGCAAGATCCATCGAAAGTATGCAACATGAGTAATCCTTAGAAGAGGAATTGATTTTTTCATCCGATGAGTACTCCCACTCGAAATTTGAGTAAAAACTTTGGGAGATAAGTTGAAAAAGTAGTTTTTTATTTTTTCCCTTTAAAATTTGATGATGTAATCAAATCTGATTTTATTATTTCCATTATTATTTTATAATTTCCTTAGGAGGCACATTTTAGACCTCAAAATTCCCCTAATGATCCTCTTATCTTAGGAATACCTTGGTTGGCCACTGTTGATTCCTAAATCAGTTGTAGGGATGGGAACATGACGATTAAGAATGGGCCCTTATCAAAACAACTGATACTATATCCTCCTGCTCAACCTTTTGTTGAACATGATCTACCTTTGTGGCTAGAGGATGAAGAATAAGATGAAGTGTATCATGCAACACCCCCAATTTGTACCTTAGATGTTGTTATCACAGGGTGGAAACCTAATGAAGATGACCTCATTGACCATATCCTTCAGAAGCAACCCCCCATTACCATTCCACTTGATGAAATTGTGAGAGAACTTGGAAGCATTTCTTGGAATAAGCTATGCTCAATTGAATTAATCCCTCAACATGTCAATATTGTACAGTTTGGCTCATCTAGAACTTTAAAGATCAATCCCTCTCTCTCTTGGACAAACAAGAAGACAAATTTTGCAAGATGTTGAGAGAGCACTTAGATGATTTTTCTTGGGACTATAAAGAAATGAAAGGGTTGCATCCATCAGTATGTACTCACCACATTTACATCAAGGAGGGATGCAACCCTATGCGCCAACCATTGAGGAGAATGAACCCAGCCTTGAAGGACATACTAAAGGACGAATTACAAAATTTTTTGGATGCAGGAATCATATACCCCATCTTAAATAGTGAATGGGTGTCACCTCTAGCCTTAGTTCCAAAGAAGAATGGGAAGTTGAGGATCTGTGTTGATTACAAATATTTGAACAAGGCCACAAAGAAACACCATTTCCCTTTCCCTTTCATTGACCAAGTCTTAGATGGTCTTGAAGGAAAGAAGTTATTCTTTTTCTTGGATAGTTTTAGTGGTTACAATAAGATCCATATCAGCCCTGAATACCAAGACAAGACTACATTTACATATATGTTTAGTCAATTTAATTGTCTTAAATTGATTACATAAATTATCGACCGGAGTTGGTAAATTTGTGAAGTGAAAGTGCACAATATATGCTAGAAGCCTCTTTTATTCATTTAGTTTATTGGTGTGATGATTGGATTTGTAGAGATTACTTTTAAGGATTTTTTTGTTATTATGTTCCTAATGAAAATTGTAAATTAAAACTAAGTTATAAAAAGCAGCATGCTTTCTACTCTGTAAAAACTGAAACAAATTTTCTCTATCTTATGAAGAAATCTTAACTAATTTATTTTCTAGTCTCTAAAAATTCTTATTCTCTAATAGTCTTGTGCATAAAGATAAAATTGAATTCTAGAAAAGTGAATTTATAAATTTTTATGTTTTTGAAATGAAATGTTATGGAAATGAAACTTGTAAAGAAATCACTATAGCTCTTGAAAAGAAATCACTTATGAACGGAAAAAAAAAAAAAAAAAAAGCACTCGTATGTAGAAAGGAAATCACTCAATCACTATTGTTTTGAAAAGAAATCACTCATGCTCTTGAAATAAACCACTCATGAACTTGTAAAGCTACTCTAAAATAAATCATTGTTGCTCTAGAAGTAAAACTATGAATCCTCTACAATTTGAAAATTCAAGGAAAGATGGATGAATCTACATCAAATGATAAAAGAGGACTTATGAAAGCATTTACATCAAATAACAAAATGGAATTATGGAAAAAACTACAGCAAATGACATATTGGAATTATGAAAACAACTACTGCAAATGACAAATTGGAATTCTGAAAACAACTATGGAAAATGACAAATTGGAATTATGAAAACAACTACGACAAATGACAAATTGAAATTCTGAAAATATCTACATCAAATGAAAAATTGGAATTATGATAATAACTATGGAAAATGACAAATTGGAATTATAAAAATAACTACATCAAATGATAAAATGAAAACATGAAAACAACTACATTAAAAACATAAAATGCAGAACCTTCGCTGTTTGCAAGGGCCCTCCACAAACAGGCGGTCAAATATTTACTCCAACAGTTAGTTGTGCATCAAGACTTCAAGATACTTCTTCATTAAAAAATAATGAAAAATAGAGTTTTAAAACTTCACAATATGCTTCAGAAAATTAACCTTCCCTCTTTGTTTCATTGGAGTGTTTATATAGAGTTTGCAATGTAACTTCATGGAGATTCATATGGTTAAAGATCATAACTGAATGGACACCTATTTTCCACAAATTTGATGAAGCACTTTCCATTCCAACCTCTGTTTGCTTGACTGGGTTTTTATTGATACATGGGCGCAATGTTTTCTCACGCAACTACAAAATTGGGCTCCAAAGAACCTGAAATATCTCCCAAATGGTAACGAATTTAGGAAAACTGCTCGCATAGAACTTAATTGGGCCCATTTGGAACAAAACCCATGCTTTTTTTTTGTGAGATTCGTTTTAGTTTGCTCAGAAAACACATTTGTAGTTGAATGGTCAAAACTGATGTGATTTTTTCTTGATCTTTGCCTGGAGGTCCACATCTGTGAGCTGGGTGGAATTTGACCAACAAAAATCCATATTGGAGCTTCTAGAAACAATTTCCATGTGTTGGATTTCATTCTAGAGTGGTGCTACTGCCTCAACCATGGAGATAGTTGTGGAAAATGTAGAAACTTGAATTGTCAAACTATCATTAGTAAAACCATGCATGATTATCTCTAATTCATTAAAAATAATAGAAATAATAATAATAAACCATGTAAACATGTATGCGGGAATTTGGTGTGTTTATGAAGAAATATGGTTTAAAATGATGACAATGGGTGAATGGAATGATGCGAAAATGGATGGTTTCATCAACAAAATTATGAAAAATTGGAGGCTCAACATTCCCCCACACCGAAGATTTCACATGTCCTCATGCAAACAGAGCATTGCAAAGTTTCATAATCTAACCAGTTCCTTGTGTTCCTTTATTCCGTAATTTCAACTAAATCCTTGACCAAAGCTCCAGGAGAGCAGTATTGACCCTTTATCTCAATAAGATGTGTAGAAATTTGAATAACTGATACGTTATCCACCGAGATTCTCCTAATCACACACTATTTTAACTTCATGCACAATACATAATCTCTTCTACCATTGATCATTAATTGCGGAAATAAAAACAATCGCATGCGCACATTAAAACCATAAACAATCACACATATGAATAACATATTTTATGGGAAAGCTTAAAGCTGAAAACCCCCAACTATCTGTATATTATATGTCATAGAGATCATGTAACAATCATCATACAAAGCTCCTCACAAGCTCTCAATACAATCTCCAATTGCTACACACTAATCAAGCTAGATCTAGCAAAAACACATGCTCCAATCTCTGCCACCTGATAGCATGCCTCTACTGTGCAATCCTTGCTGAAGAATGGCCCATAAATAACTTCAAACCACCTGGCTTGTACTGTGCAATCCTCATTGGCATCTCCAATCACTAGTTGTTGCAATTCATGCAACAGTATAGTCACAACTGATAGTCACACTGCTCTTTCACCTATCTCTTCACTAGTCTCCACTGAAATTGTCCATGCAAGTTAAAAGCGTGTATTCTTTAGTTGATTAATGAGTTTATAATTAGTGAATTAATTAATAATTAATTCACACCACTCTCACTAGTGTATCGATCAGTTAGACTAGATACAACTATCTCAACTATGTTTAGCTTAGTTAAACTGAACACAACTCCATTAACTTCCTCAATCAACTCCACCAAACTCTCTCACGTGAGTTCTAACTGAAGTATCCATGCAATAGCTCCACTTAATCCTGAGGAATAGCGTAATTCCTTCTATCAGCTCCTGTGCCACATCTGTGCACTTAATTGAAGTGCTCCAAGAGAATAAGATAATGTTTATAGTCCAAATATTATTAAGGGCTAATAATATTCGACATATCTATTTTTAGAATAGAAATCTAAAAATAGATTCCGCCCAATATGTCTAAAAATAGAAGTCCATCTATTTTTCGAACTTGACCAACCATCCACAAATAGTATCCTGCAACTCATAGAATATGATCCATATGTCTAAAAATAGACTTTGCACTAAAAATAGCCTGCGAGCCCACTTAGTGAAGGCGACTCTTTTCACTAAGCTCATCATCTTGTTGCAATCTCAACAAGATGCACTTTTCTCCAACCCTTCATTATTTATTATATGCAACTTGTGTGAAAAGAAAGGATCTCTGCATAGTAGCATATCCAAGTACTTGTCACTATTTTAATTGTGCTCAAATTGTTCAAGCCTTGGTAGAATACCATATTGTGAAGAACACATCAAGACTTTTACTCTATTTATAGAATGTGCTTTCCATCCTTGTGAAGTTCATCCCATTAGTATGGCTGGAAATGATCATAGATTGCAGCCCATAATTTTTGTCTTCTTATCATCCATGCATAGCAACCAATCACATTTCAAATATGTGATCAAATAGTTTCTTCAAGAACTCAGAAACTAATGAATGAATAATGCTTCCCAATGTGAAGCATTTTACAAGATGAGTTGCTCATAACACAAAACAAGAGTTGTTTTTGTTGAGGGTTATGCAACTTATCAAAGCCTAAAATATGCTTCCAAGTGACTTCAAGAGTGTGTGAACAAATGCTTGTTGCAATCTTCTTCTTCTTGTGGCTTTGTACTCATCATTTCTTGGCTTCCATTAAAAATCTGAAGATGAGCAATAGGACACATAATTTCAAGTGCTCCATGTACCTTTTTATCATGTGCTACAAACATCTACCATGAAGTCAAGTTTTTCGATTTGTAAGATAATTCTTTTTCTCAAGAACATCATGTTGATGGACCATTAAGGAAAAGATGGATTAACAAGAAAAGAAAATTTAAACAAGGGAGTGGTGAAAGTATAGAAGAACATCATTATGACCATGGAAAACAATGAGATGATTACATTGGTGGAAAGACTTTGTTGATAAATAATCAATCATAACTTGTGGGATTGGTTGTTAAAAGGTATGACAAAACATAATGGGAGAAAAATTGGAACTCCATGTTTACAATAGCTTTTCATCAAAATTTCTAGAATTTTAACCAAATTAAAAAGTTTAAGGATAGTTTTACCTCAATTTTACCTTTTGGAATTGGAGAAGAGAAGATGATATGATGGCTTATTTGGTGTTTATTTGGCTCAGTTACTTTTCTCCATGATGTGTTGAGCTCCACTTTGACCTTGCTCCACAAAATGTATTTTTTTCATGTAGCAAATTTGTTTTCCCAATTTCTCTCAAATGGTAAATCAGATTCTCCTAAAATTTTCTGACGTTGTTAATATTAATATTATTCTTCTTCACACAAAAAATATCAGCCAATGGGTGCATGGATCTCAAGATAAATGAGAAATGTCTATAGTTGAAAGTGGTCAATTTATTGCAAAATACACACTGAAATTTTCTGAAATTTTCTGTGTTCATTTACCCTACCTCAATGCATTTACCATAAAAATTTCAGGACCAAGGAATGAAAAATTTGCAAGTTATGATCAAATCACCTTGTTTCACCTTTCACACTGCCAACGTTGCAACAAAAATATATGCCACGAGCTCATTTTAAGGAAAAATTAAGTGATTCAAAAGGGAAACCATGTATTTTTACCTTTTCTACCACCACATGCATTCAGAATCCAATTTGATGAAGAAAAGGCGTTTTTGTGCAAAAATACCGAAATCTGCCCTAATCTGTCCAAACTAGTGAAAAATGAAAATCCACCTTGAAAACCCGCTGAGAAGTCCTTGAAAATTGCACTTTTTTTTAATTTTGTCCGCATATTACTCAAATTATCATATTCTAAGAAAACCCAGAAGCTCAGATTTTTTTTATTTCTGCTCCAATATCTTGCAATATTTGTGCCAAAACTGCCTCTGGAAAAAACTGCTACATCAAAAACAGGATGCTATAGCAATAGCTGCAGAAACTGCAACTTTCTGAAGATATTGCAAAAAATGTCAATTTTTGCATAAAATTGTTTTCTCCAAGTTTGAACTACTGATTTGAATTGTGTACTTTATCCTGAAGTAGAAACCATGGAACATACTGCATATTGACTAAAATAGACCCAAATTTACTGCTTTTTTTTAAACAAAAATGAATGACAAATTATTGTAATGTTGCCATGATGCTACTCTTGAATGAAAAAAAAGATGAACATGCTACTACAAGAAACCCATAAAATGTACTGCTGCAAGTTGTTTTTGATTCCATAAAACCATTAGTCTTCATCAAAGCCAAAATTCATGGTACAATTCTTACCATGTGAATGAATGTGTCGAAGTCGAGCATGGGAAGAAATCATTGGATTATCGATCAATGATGAAAATCATTAAACAACTTGAGACTACTCATCGTTAATGTAAATGCGTATCAAGGTACCCGAGTGCATCTTGACAGGGACAAATGAAAGGGTTGAAGTCGAGTCACCTGCAAGATCTGGCAATCATGAGATATTGTTGTATTCCCATTGTTTTCAACGAGGAGGCTTGCCATTGATGTATGTAAGTTCCAAGGCACTCCAAATAATCTCTGATCTTGATCCCAAATAATGTGTGGAGGTTGATGGGACAGGATCTGTTGGAAGGTGACCTTAAGGAATTCCACATCATCCAACTTGAGCATAGAACTAAAAATTATTTGAAGAACCATAATAAAAGATTAAAACCATCATGAAATTGTAGAAATTATTGTTATAGGTCAATTTGGGCACCATTCCCAATGACCTAGTTAAACTGGACATCATCCCCAGAACCAATGAATAGGGTCTATCATCCCCTATCATTTCAGTTGTTGCATGCCCTAAGACAAAGAACAAAGACAAATCATTCATGACTTCCATTGCAAGGTTTCCAAGATTTGAAGTGCATGTTATATCACCTATGAGCTTGCGAACACAGTTACCTCCATTCAAGGGTGCTCTGCAAAGCACCTCCCGACACTCAAGGGTGTGTTGGTCAAATTGGGAGAGAAATTATCATTGTTCTGGAATCTCCACTTGACCAGTGCCTTCTAGAAGAGTGCATATGTGTCAAACTTCGAATCCATGTGTCCATTTGACACCTCTAAGCTTGGGAACATGTCTTTCCTATTATTAGAAAGTCGATTGTGAAACTACCTTCAGCTCATCTATAAATTGAGCACAGATCCTAGTGCTTGAGAAGGAAGAAATTTGGTAGAGAAATGTTTTTGGATTCTCAATTGAGTGTTTGATTTGAGTGATATGCTACTGGAGAGATGTTCATTGTGATGAGGCTGGGATGATGCTGGAGTTGGTGACATCAAATCAATCGTTGGTTGTAACCTCCCCCTTATATCCATTAATAAATATTGTTGTTTACTTTCCCACATATGTATCTGTATAAGCTTATGTATTTCATATTATGGATTCTTATCTAATGTATATGTTTCATGTTTCATTGATTTAACTGATTAACGTGAATATCCATCTGCATATTGCAATCTCTTTGTTGTTTAGTGCTCATTCTTGTAGGAAATATTTTGGCGATCTAGCCTGGATTTGAAGCTACAGCAAGAGCGACAGAAGGAGAATAGGAAGCGCTTGGACTGCAAGTAGGTTTCTTGATCTATTATGTGTGTCTATCTACTTTTAGGAAAAGTGTCTGTAAATTATGTAATTTGTTGTTCTAAATGAGCACCACATTTAGGGAATGTGTTTTATCCGTAATCCATAATTCCTCATAACAAATTGGTGACTCAGCTATGGATTTAACCCTTCATCCTTGGTGTGTTTGACTATGTTTATCCACCCAATATCTTTACTCTTAAATATTATGCTTTTTGAAATCAAAAATTGCATTAAAATTTTATTAAACAGCTTGAGTTTTTTTTCTCTATTGCGCCCAACGTACTGTTGAACAGGACACAATGCTTTGCATATCATTGTCTCCCACTCAAGGGTGCTTTGCAACTAAGTTGTCTCCCCTTAGAGACTGCATTTCTCCCTAGAACCAACCAAATTCCCATTGAATTTGTCATTGCATTTGCTTTTCGCCTTTTTCTATGCATTTTCTATGTTTGCTATTGTTAAAATAAATCAGTCATCATGGAAGAACAAAATCCTTTTCCCCGTCGTTCGTGTAGATTAGCATTGAAACCACCTTTACCACCGGAAGTCATTTCTGGTCGGTGAAGGTGACATCGCTCTACCAAAACCAGTACTATCAGTACCTCTGGTGAAGCATCATCTTCCCACATACCAAAGTCGGCACAAGTTGCTTCTAAAAATCCTGGTTTGTCTATTGTTGTCGAGATGGAGTACTCACAGCTACCCATGGTCACAATCCATCCAATTAGTGAGACCATACCTCCTGAACCCGACATTGTTCAACTAGAATTTGATCCAGATCCTGTCTCTTCTTTTCCAGAACATTTGAATCCTGAAGTCGAATGACCGCAAGTTGTTCCTGCATTGGTCAGCCCACAATTTTATGTAGCCATTGAGTCTCCCATATCACATAGTCAACCTCCTGAAATATATTTTGGGCCCGACGGCGAAATACTTCCACCTAGTTTGATTTCGATTGAAGAAATCCCACAAGACTAGACACCTTTAACTCCAACCCATTTTGGGGAGGATATTTACCTGTACGAGTATTTTCCTTAATCACCTCCCTCTACTTTTGTTGTTCCTATTCCTATTCAAATTTCCATCGATTCAAACGGGTATGCATTTGGTAAAGTAACCATGCCTGAACCAACATCTTCGGTTGGACCATATGTTCTTATTGCGTCAGCACATGCTCTTGCTACCCCGTCGATGTTCACAACTTCACAAGATTCATATTTACACTGAGGCCCTTTGCTTCCATTAGGTTATAAATCTTTATCTGTAATTTTCTCTATTGCATCTTCAAACCCATGGACTTCACCAATGTCATCGTTTGGTATTCTAATTCGTAAACCTATAGTGAGTACTGAATGGCTTGATTCTTTATATCCATCATCAGGGCAATATCAAGCTGGTCCATCTGGGTCTATTCCATCCAGTACCATCTCAACTGGACTCTTGACATTTGCAGAACAATATTTTCCATCTTATTATCCTCCTCATGCTGGGGGGCAACCTTTGGTCACCCACTTCAACAGTACTCCATCATTTTTTGGTCAACCTAATGTCAAAATAAATGTTTGTCAATGGTAGCCCACTCTGCCTATCAAACCACAAATGGTTGTACACTTGTATCAACCTATTCAACCTATTGCACCCACATCCATTCCACTTGTTAATTCATCTTTACCCCTGTTACAGAAACAAAATCTTGTACAACAACCATTTCAGTCGGGTCCTTCAACTAAATACCCTCAAGTATTGGGCCCTCAGACACTGACTCTTTCGGCCAATATACAATAGCAACCTGTACCTGGAATAATTTATTCACAAGTTGGATTGCCATATTATGGGATGCCACAACAACAACCAGTTTATACTTATCCTCAATTGAATCCAAGTTATCCTAATTTGGGTTATAACATTGGTGGACAGACCCCTTGGCAGCCTCAGGCGCAAATGCCTCAACCTTCGTTTAAACAAGTATCGAACCCAAGTTTTGGTCAACAGAATCCTCAAGAATTTGCCTATCAAAACAACCCCTATCTGGGTTACCAGCAGCAGATTCCTTATGTTGGTGCTCAAAGGCCTGTTTCCCAAGAAATTCCATCATACCTTGGCTATGCTCAACTTGACCTTAATCGACAGTTGCCCTTTGTTGCAAATTTAGAGTTACCAGATTTAAATCAGCTAACCAATGATCCAATCAACTATGCTCCTTGGTGGTCGGTGATACCTCAAAAATTGCCCTCGAATATTCCTAAGTTTAATGGAAACCCTGGGGAAAACCCATCGACTCATGTCATGACTTATCATTTGTGGTGTTCATCAAACTCCCTGAATGATGACTCTGTTCGACTACGTCTTTTCCAGCGTATGCTCATGGGTCCGGCTGTAAAATGGTACATTATTGAGTTACCTAGAGATTATTTTGATAATTTCACTGCCCTAGCTATTGTCTTTTTGACTCACTTCCAGTTACCCATACAATATGAAACTGGAATGGAACTCTTGACTAATTTTAAACATACTAATGCTACTCACATTTCTGATCATATTCATGAGTGGCGTCGTCATCATAGAATGGATAAGACATTTTTTCCTGATCAACTCCTTGTTGAGTGGTTCATTAAGTCCCTATTACCATATACAACTGAGGATGTGGCTAAGGGAGGCGTCGTCACTGAAGAGTAGGTCATTTATCATGCCCAATATTTAGACTTGATTTATACTCAGTCTGGCACACTCTATGAAAAAATTCCAAACACACCGTGATTTAATTTTACCGTTCCTCCTCAATTAAAGGAATCTCATGCCAGAGACGGTATGATTGGTACTGCAAGCACACATCATACTACTACATCTGAGCTTACACCTTCTTCCAAAATTAATTTCATGTCATTTGACAAAGGAAAAAGTGATAAGCAACCCGGAAGTAAGAAAAAATGGAAATCAAAGAAAAAGAAAAATTCTAACCCGCAAGAAAGATCATATGATCAATTTTCTGGGAATAGGAAACCTCGTTATCCATGCATAATCTGTAATGAGGAACATTTTTTTTTGGATTTTCCTCACCGCGCTGAAGTTTAAAAAATGGTTAAGACTTTACATACGTCAGTTGTGTTGATAGATCTGTTTCTAACTCTGGACACAAATTTGGTTGCTACGGATCCAGCTTCTAGTCCCCAACTGCTTATGTTATCTGTCACAAAACCTTCAACAGATATTTTGGTGTCAACACATAATACATATTACAGTAGTCAGGCTACTGATCAACCTACTACCTCGACCACGAATCCTTCTATGGAATCAATACCACCTACTGCTATTCCTGAATTGACAATCAAGCCACCGAAGGGAGTTGTTCATAAATCGACATATAATCCTCGAGCAAGAGCTACTCAAAATTATAATATAGTTGAAGGTTTGGCTCAATCCCCTTCAGCTATGTCAGCTCTTGAGGTATTACAAATTTGTCCCTCCCAGAAACAGGCTTTATTGGCAGCTATTGGTGGAATTGATTCGACTAATTCTAATCTCATAGTCTTTAATCATACAGGCTATGTGCCGCAACTACCAGCAAAATTGGAATTATCCATACAAGTAAATGTTCTCAATCACCTTACTCATCGTACTATTATTGATGAGGGATCATCTATGTGCGTTATGTCTCTAAATTGTTGGAAGTCACTTAGCTCTCCACACCTATCTCAATCATCAACGACATTGAAGGCTTTTGACGAACGTACTTATAAGCCTTGTGGTATTATTAATAACCTACATGTTGAGCTAGGGGGAAAAATAGTAAATTTTGATGTTGAGGTTGTTGATGGACCCCTTGACTACAATATTCTACTTGGAAGGCCATGGGTATATGCTATGACTGCAATTGTTTCTAAATATTTTAGAATGATCGCCTTTCCATATAAAGGTGCCATCACAGTCATCAATCAACTATCCTTATTTTCCTCCTCCTCACAGCTAACTGGAAGTGTTCCGTTCGTTCACGCACCCAAAATCATACTTCAAAACATTGGTGTGGGACTCTTAAAGGATTCCACTCTCATGGGAACCTTTTCATTAATGACACCTATGACGTCGGCAGAAATTGCGAGTATAAATACCTGCTACATGATCTCTTCCACTCCATATGGCTTAACGAAGAGTACGGTGATTATGAAATTGTTACGTTGGATTAGTTTCTGCCACCCAGCCTTATTGAGCTGGCATAGCAATCAATCTATCTAGCTTGGGCGGCGAATCAAAAACCATTGTCGCTGATTATTTGGGTTGATCGTTCCTTAGATTTTGGTACTCCATCTGATCCTTTTCCCTCAGCTTTCTTGACAGATGAGAATATTTTGGAAACCATGATGTCAGAAGGAGAACCATGGGAAGATTATCATCACCATTCCCATCTTCCTAATTATGAATATAATCTTAGCGAACTATATCACCCATCAATCCAAAATTTATTTTCGAGTTCTTTACCTATTAATGTAATCGATTCCGAGCGATATTTGTCAAATATTGAAGAAACTATTTCTATCGATATTTCGACCAAACCTAACATGGTAGAAAATATTCATGTTGGCATGTCTTGTTCTCCATCAGAACTTGAAACATATCGCTCTCTATTTCGTGAATTTCGGGATATCTTTTCTTGGTCTTATGAGGAGATGCCAGGTATTGACACTAGTTTCGTTGAACACACTATTAATATGTACCTTGATGTCAAGCCGATTCGTCAACGCGTTCGTCCTGTTCATCCGAAGAAGGCCGCTGCCATTAAAGCAGAAGTTGAAAAAATTTTGCGTGATGGTTTCATATACCCTCTTCTACCAATTGAGTGGGTTTCCAACATCATTCCTGTCATGAAAAAACAAGGAACCATCAGAGTGTGAGTCGATTATCAGGATGTTAATTTTGCTTGTCCAAAGACAACTATCCTACTCCCTTTATCGACCAGATTATTGACAATTGTGCTGGATGTGAAATATTTTCGTTCATGGATGGATTTTCCGGCTACAATCAAATCAATATCCACCTAGAGGATCAACATAAGACAACATTCATCTGTCCCTATGGTACATTCGTTTATAGGAAACTACTATTTGGTTTAAAGAACATCGGGGTACTTTTCAGAGAGTAATGGATTATCCTTTCAATGACATCAAACACATTATTAAACCCTATCTATATGATTTACCTGCACATTCACGAAATCGGAATGATCTCCCGATGCATTTGAGAGCTATCTTTGTGTAATGTTGACACTACAAAATACGCCTCAATCCACATAAATTTGTTTTTGGTGTTGGATCTTATCGTTTTCTTGGATTCGTAGTCTCAAAATAAGGAATTCAAATCGACCCATTGAAGGTCCAGGTCATTCTTGATTTTCCTATGCCATAAAATTTACTTCAAATACAGAAACTTCAAGGAAAGGCTAACTTCCTAAGGAGGTTCATACCCAACTATGCCAAAATGGCTAAAGGATTTACTTGAATCTTGAAAAATGGGGTTCCCTTCCATTGGGACCAAGTTGTGGAAGCTTTTTTTGATGTTTTCAAGGATACTCTTGTCTAGGCGTCATTAATGTATCCCCCCAATTATCAGAATGATTATTTCTTATATATCACCGCGGCTAATATGAACATTGCTAAAGTATTGGTCCAAGTAGAAAATGGGATAGAACATCTGATCTATTGTTTGAGCGGTAATCTCAATGATATGGAATTCAAGTATTCATACGTAGAAAATCTTGCCTTGGAAATTGTTGAAGCTATCCAAATATTTTGCCACTATATCCTGTTCTAGAAGACCATTGTTGTTTCAGATTGCAACCCCATGACTTATATATTATCACGTCAATTTCTAGGGGGAAAGTGTTCAAAATGGATTGTCATTTTACAGGAATTTGATTTCGAATTCATCAAATCCAATTCAAAGAATTCTTTAGTTTTGGTTGAGCTTCTCTGTAACCTTACCTTTGATAGTACTGCTACTACGTTGGAACCATTAATTCCTGACGAGTCTCTATTTCTGATCGGATCATCTAATCCCTACTATGGAGATTTTATCATTTATTTCCAAACCAAAATCTTTTGGCCTAATACCTCTCGCTCTGAACAGCGATGTATTCAATACCAAGACAAAGATTATCTGATCGTCGGCGACATGCTTTATCGTCATGGTGTCGATACAATTTTAATAAGGTGCCTCACTCATGAGGAGGCTGAAAATGTTTTAAATGATTGTCATGTTGGGGCTTGTGGTGGACACTTGTCTGGATATGCTACCACACAAAAGATACTCCACGTCGGTTACTTTTGTCCTACCATATTTCGCGACTGCATTCTTGCGATCAGAAGTTGTCATGCGTACCATATATTTGATCATAAAATCCGCACACTGCCAGCGCAAATGCATCATGTTGTCTCTGTGGGACCATTTTTGAAATGGGGTATTGACTTCATGACTTGTAACCCTTGTTCATCTAGTGGGCATGGTTATATTATTGTCACAGTAGAATACTTTACCAAATGGGCCGAAGCGATGCCTACATTCAACAACACAGGACAGACAATTGCATTGTTTTTCTTTAATCATGTTATCACATGGTTTGGGGTCCCATATGCTATAGTTAAAAATCATGGGAAGCATATTTGCAACCACGTGATGAATGAATTGACTGCCAAGTTAGGATTGTCACATGATAATTCTACTCCTTATTATCCACAATCAAATGGACAAGTTGAGGCTATCAACAAGATTTTGAAATGTATGCTTCAACAAATTATAGGAGTTCGTAAAAGAAACTGGAATTTGATCCTATACTCAACCTTGTGGGAAAACCGAACCTTAGTGAGAAACGCAACTGGATTTACCCCCTTTTAATTGGTGTATGGTCTGGAAGATATCTTACCAATCCAATGTGAAATATTGTCGTTAAAACTCACAATCGACTTGTTACCTAACACCTCAGAAGAAGAAGAGTGTATTTTTAACCTCATCCATCTTGATGAAATGCGTCGTGAAGCCCAATTGGCCAACGAAACGCATAAGAGACTTATAAAGGCGCATTAGGACAAAAAATTTCACCCTCGTATTTTCTCTGAGGGTGATTTGGTCCTTATTTATGATCAAGAAGCTGATGTAATAAGTACAGGGAAATTTGAGCCATTATGGCATGGCCCCTATATTGACAAAATAGTTCTTGCTAAAGGTGCCTACAAGTTGGTGGATTACGATGGAATTCCATTGGCGCAACCCCGAAATGGGTTGTATCTGAAACGTTTCTATGCTTAATCATGAGCATGGTAATTTTTTGTATTGTATTGTATATGTATGTTGTTGATTTTCATTCACTGTCTTAGTTTGTTTTTTAAATTTTTCTTGATGTTAGTAATTCACTTTACATTTCATCATAGATGTCTGAATCTTTGGAACCATTTGTTGGATATGTTGATGGTGCTAGTCGTAGTACGCAGAATCTATCCTATACAGCGTGGGCCATTTTCGCTCCGAATAGCGAGTTAGTGAGTTTTCAAGGGATTTGTATTGGTAGATCGACAAACAATATCGTTGAGTATAGGGTGTTGATCGAACTTCTCTCTGATGCCATTCCATTTGGTATTAACCACATCATCGTAAGGTTAGACTCACAACTTGTGGTATTACAACTTACTAGTGTTTATACTGTTAGAAATCCAACACTACATCGTTTGTTCCTAAGAGTTTGACTTTTGGAAAGACACTTTGATTTTATTCAATATCAACACATTTCCAGAAATTTGAACACATTAACTGATTCTTTGGCTAATCAAGTTTTAGACATAAATTTGCAACACATGTAAAGAAAACATTCACATAATTGAATAGGATTGCGCAATAAACATATGAAAACATTGAAATCAAACAGATAGATAGTTATAGGTTTTTTACAAAATTGGTCATATGACCTCAAAATGTATGCAATGTGTCAAAATTTAACTAGTGATGCTCATGGTAAAATGCTATAGATCTAGCAATCCTACGCAGTAACTGCATCTAGTGGTTAGGAACAACTATAGTGTGGCGCTGCAGTCGCATGGGTAACTCTTCGATCCAGCAATCTAGAATCCCGAAGGTCAACCCCTCTATGTGCTGCCAAAGCTTAGATAGAGTCTCAACCATGTCTAGATCCTGAAGGACTGCTCTCTCGACATCCCTCTCTGCTGGCTCATCTGCCCCATACTTTGGTTCCTCCACCAGTTGAACTCAAACAACATCCGCATTACATTAAAACTTTAGCTTAGTCTTGGGAAAACATCAAAATACAAAAACATTGTATAAACCTTAGAAAAATAAAAAAACCTGGTCAAAAAATTATTACCTATTGCACCCCACTGAGCGCCTTCTGGGAAGGCTAAGTCTGGATCTCCTAGAAAATCGACGTATGTGTATGGATACTCATCGATGGCGACAACCTGTCACCTAAACCAGGCAAAGAATGTAGTCGAGAAAACAATGGTCGATTGCACTGCATGCCTACCCATTATTTCTAACCATCTCTGCGTCCTCATATCTCTAGGGTTAGACACACCCAGTGTCACATGCTGAGGCTGCATCAGTGGAATCCGCTCTAAGGAAGATGAAATGAGGATCGAACCATAACTGAATTTCTTCTTCCTTTCTCCCTTTTCCTTGTTCAGTTGTTCCTTTATTTGGGAAAGGACAGCTTCAGACTAGTTGAATATTGTTGGTTCCATGCACTTTAGTGCATACTACATATATGATATATTCGCTACATGTAGTGTAACTATGCCGATAAGTTTTGTGATCGTAAAAAGAATGGTTCTCAAAGGCAAATCTCGAACGTCAAAAATATTTATTTTCCCATATTTTCTTGGCTTTGCCCCTGGATAGAAATACTGCAAGACATAATCTCTCACTGTCTCTCCTCCAAGAGAAAACCCTGAGACGGAAATGGGCGAGCCTCTCCTCGACAAACCTGTGAGAAAGTATACATCCTCCATTGTAATAGGAACCCCTTTTTTCTTAGTGTGAAATGCCTCAATAGTCGGATCCCATGCTCGAACTAGGAACTCCAATAGTTATATTTGTTGCCTCATCCTTGACAAGCAGAAGTACTTTAACAACCCACAATCTCTTAGGGCTCTTACTATACCCATATCATTTAGGGAAAACATATTCTATTCTTCATGCTCTCTTTCTCTCCAAGTAATCGTCATTCTAGTCCAATGAAATCCTGAAACATAACCATAAGACTCATTAGACTACTTTTAATGCAAAACATTAGACAAATTTTGGGCATAATGCAAGAATAAAAAATGGGAATTGCACCCAACGCAATCTTGAACAAGGGATAGTGCGTTGCATATGCAGCTAAGCTTCAGTTTAGGTGCTCCACAATGCACTTTTCGATGCTCAACGGTTTGTTGCCCTCTTTGGAAGCAGAATTTACCCTAAGGAGCCCAAATCCCTAAAAATTTGCAATAAAAGAAAATGAATTGACTACTGAAAGAAAGAGAGGGTTCATGGCACTAACCTGGATCAAACGGCGATGAAAATTTTCCAAAGAATGGATCGCAATCGACAGTTGAAGTTTGGGGGCAAAAACAAGTTCAGAGCTCCAAAATGCAAATGGTAACTTTTGAATGGTAAAAATGAATAGTAAAGCTCTTTTTATTAGTCATTTGATTATTTGCAATGAATATTTATTTTTGTGACTATGGTTTTATTATATTTTTATCATGAAACAAGTAATTTTAATCCATTTTGATGTTGTTCTAAATAGGTTTTACAATTGATGAACAGATTAGTCGTGCAGATTTATTTCAAGAATGATTTGAACACAAAGCATACTTTTATCCTTATTTTTCCATCTTTGTTAAAAATGAAAAAGGACTTGAAGTGCACTTTTATCTCCTTTTCGAGCTTCGATAACAACGAAAAAGGAACCCTTGGAGTCTTCTTTTAGCTCTTTTCAGACTCCGATAATGTGAAAATATTGTCGAGCACTTGTCTTTTCGAGCTCGTAAAAGTAAATGAATTGATATCTACTCAGTATAAGTTTAACGCTTTTCCGAACTGAGATAGATTATTTACGAAAAAGGAATACCTTAGTCAAACATGACTAAAGAGGTTCTCTCAGATATTATTTTACACTTTTTCAAATCTGAGCGAAAAATTTATGAAAAAGTACTTTTGGAGTTTTCTTTCGTCCTCTTTTTCAAACTCTCTAAATATGAAAAAGGACCAGGCTGTCACTATCGTTAGGCTCGTTAAAACATAAAATAGTGATGGGCTTGTTGATCATGGCAAGAATCGAGTTTCATTCATCGCTAGACTCGTTAAATTCTTAAATAGCAATGCATTATTCACCCGAAGTGTTGAATTATAGATCAAGCATATGTTATCCTCCTCAAGCTTGTTAAAAAAAATAAAGAGGTACTAGTCGACAAATGACGGGGGGAAATTTGGGAAAGTGAACAGAAATTTTAAGGTAGTAGATCGCTCTTGAGCACGACACTTCACTCCATCACCATGACTGTTTGGGTTGGGTAATCTTTTTTACGGTTCATTCATACCTATGGTTCATCATACCTTCACTTCGGTTTTGGGTCAATGCTGCCAACTCATCTCATTGTCGCCAATATGTTCAAGAGAAGTCATCCAGTGAATACTCATTCTTCTGCAATACTCATAAACCTTCATTCTCATGACAATCGTCCCTGAACATTGCTATATCAAGTCAAACTTTTGTCTCCAAAATCAGTAACTCTCGTTTCACAATAAAGTGACTTCCTGTCGACGACAAATTATTATCCAGGAATTTCGCTTAGAAACATCATGTTCTAGTACCATGAGGCTTGTTACAGCATCGACAAGATCCTCGCTTCCAGAATTTTGACCAAAAGATTTTATTTGGTGTTTTACATCAACTCATATATTCACGCCTTATGAAATGTACTGCAGTACCTTAAGGTCCATTGACAGCAATGGTGGTTCTCTCGCGTTTGTTAACAACTCACATCATTGGCTGGTAATCAAATGATGTCTTACCATGTTTGACTAAAAATCATATATTCGCATGGCTAGACTTGTACCCGAATGATCGAGTGAACGAGATAAGAAGACCCTAGATCTAGTTTCAGCCATCCAGGCTACGATTTCAGGTTTTCTGTACACATCATCTGTACGGTGACCTTACATACAGATCGTCATCCAAACATGGGCCTATATCTGTTGGCATGTTTGTATTGGGTAACATTCCAATGTAGACGACTTTCTGCACTATGTACATGTTATTAGATAGTTTATGTGCTGAGCATGGGAATTCCTTCCCTCAGTAATTCGTGATCAAGAGGATATATCATGATTTAATGTATTGTAATATTGATGCAGGTCACCACTCCGCTTCAGCTCCAGCTCATCACAGTTTAAAGCATCTCATTCAAAAAATATTGTTAGTATATTATGACTTCATGCTTTAGGGGGGAATCTGTTATAGGTCAATTTGGGCACCATTCTGAATGACCTAGTTAAACTGGACATCATCCCCAGAACCAATGAATAGGGTCTATCATCCCCTATCATTTCAGTTGCTACACGCCCTAAGATAAAGAAAAAAGACAAAACATTCATGACTTTCGTTGCAAGGTTTCCAAGATTTGAAGTACATGTTATATCACCTATGAGCTCACCAACGCAGTATTTCAAGGGACTAACTATGTTTCATATGTAGTTACCTTTATTCAAGGGTGCTCTGCAGAGCACTTCCCGACACTCAAGGGTGCATTGGTCAAATTTGGAGCGAAATTCTCATTGTTCCGGAATCTCCACTTGGCCATTGCCTTCTAGAAGAGTGCATATGTGTCAAACTTCGAATCCATGTGTCCATTTGACACCTTTGAGCTTGGTAACATGTCTTTCCTATTATTAGAAAGTCATTGATTGTGAAACTACCTTTAGCTCATCTATAAATTGAGCACAGATCCTAGTTCTTAAGAAGGAAGAAATTTGGTAGAGAAATGATGTTGGATTCTCAATTGAGTGTTTGATTTGAATGATATGCTGCTGGAGAGATGTTAATTGTGATGAAAGTGGGATGACGCTGGATTTGGTGACATCAATTCAATCGTTGGTTGTAACCTCCCCCCTTCTATCCATTAATAAAAACAGTAATTGTTTACTTTCCCACATATGTATCTGTATAACCTTATGTCTTTCATATTATGGATTCTTATCTGATGTATATGTTTCATGTTTCATTGATTTAACTGATTAACATGAATAACCATTTTTATATTGCAATCTCTTTGTTGTTTAGTGTTCATTCTTGCAGGAAATATTTTGGCGATCTAGCTTGGATTTGAAGCTATAGAAAGAATGAAAAAAGGATAATAGGAAACGCTTGGATTCCAAGTAGGTATCTTGATCTATTCTGTGTGTCTATTTAATGTTAGGAAAAGTATCTGCAAAGTATTTAATCTATTGTTCTAAATGAGCACCACATTTAGGGAATGTGTTTTATATGTAATCCATAATTCCGCATAACGCTTATTGTCAACTTTTCTCGCCAATTGCCTGGTTTTCAAGAAAATCTCATGTCCAATTGCGCCAGCAAGATGGTTTTCGCAACAGGACTTATTTTTCTCTTTACTTTTTATTTTTATTTTTTATATGTCCTACTCTACTTGAAAAAGAAATCTTGTTCAAGTGTATTCTTCCAATGGAGTCATGTCTGTAACAAGATGATAGATAAACTCATATGTAGGTTTAAAATATACTCTTTGATATGTACCAGTATATGAGAGACCAATTTCCTTGATAGAGATGATGTCAGAAGATACTGAACAATTGAGCATTGGGATCCGATGACTGCCCTGAACCAAGATTCAATGTAATCTTGTATTCCTTGGCTTCCTGCTATCATGTCATGCAAGTCTTCATAGATGTGATCTTCATTCATAGAATCTGGTGATAGGCATGCAATAAACTTTTCAATCTTAGGTTCCAACAATGACTCTTTATCAACAGGCATCCATGATTCTTGGACCTTATCTGAATATTCTTTTTCTAGTTGTTGTTATTCAATGGAAGGTGTTGAATCATTTTGCAATACCTCAAAATTGTAAGTGTATTGAGGTGTTTTATTGTTGGGGATTCGACATGGTTGTGCAGGTAGTGGAGTGGGAATGGATCTTTGGGGTGCTTGCGGGGTTGGTAATAGGAAAGGTTGAATTGAGGTCGATCGATGGTGAAATTGATGTTGTGGTGGAGGTGAATGGTATTTATAACATTGATATTGGTATTAAGGATAGAGAGGGAAATATTGAGGATATGGTGGATTTCCTTTATAGGGCCTTTGCCAACTTTGTTGCCAAGATTGGTTTTGAGGTTGGGATTGAGATGGCCAAGGTTTCCAAGGTTGGTTTTGAGGTTGGGATTGGGATGTCCAAGGTTTCCAAGGCAAGGTTGTTTGCCAATTACTTTGAGATTTTTGTGCATAACCTTGAAACTATGCATAAGGATATTGCATCATATTGGGTTGATGAGGCTACCATAGTCCTCTTGGAGCTACATAACAGAGTTGTTCTTTTTCTTGATTCACTCCATTATCCTTCTGGTAAACTCCCTTCAACCCTGATAATGATGGGAAATCTTCAGTAGTATGTGATCCTGCATAGATTTTACAAATTTTAATGTTATCAAGTGGACATTCATGCAAAAAATGTTTCTTTGTACATTTAGGGCAAACTAAATTAGAATTTTCAATTGTTTGCTTGTTTTTCATTCTTAGCATGTCAGTTTGTTCATTTAAATTACCAAGAATGTTTAGAAAAATTTTAAGTTCAATTTGACTTACCAATCCTAATGCCGCCTTACTTACTCTTGCCGTAAATGGATCTTGAGGGGATCTTACATATTGTGCTTTTGCTCTTGATATGTTCTTGCACTATTCACAAATCTCTTGAAATGAAAATTGACAGACATCTCCTTTTCCCACCAGATTAAGAAGATCGATCCAATCATTCTTTATATAATTTAGTAAGAGAGTTTTTAATGTGTCTAATCCTAAATTATTCACTTTAAATCTTTTAATATTATAAGTAAATCTCTCCAGTAAATCTTCTAGGCTTTCATCCTCTTTTTGGTTTGTCTTAAAGACTTCATTTCTAAGGCCATGGTGTATGCAATAATCTTTATATTTTTCCAAAAATACTCTTTTCATGTCATGAAATGTCCATATATAATTTGTTCCTAAAGTCATGAACCATCTAAGAGCTCTATCCTTCAATGTTGCCGGAAACAAATTCAATTTTTGAATGTGTAATGAGTATCCATAAGATCTACAATTTATTTCAAATTCAAAAAGAAAGGTTTCTGGGTCTTCTGATCTCATACCTTTGAATTTAGGAAGTACATATGGATGGATGCTCTTCATATGACCATTGACACTAGTTTCTTGAATGGGAAATCCAAAAGGATCTTCCTCATTTTCATCATCTTCGTCAATTTCTTCAAAATCCTTTGTCACATCTTCTTCTACCTGAAAAAATAATAATTCATGTTGTGGATGTGTGGCTCTTACTCGTGGGTGTGGTAGGTGATTGAAGGTTTTTATTTTTTATTTTTTTGAAATGAAAAGGAAAAGGCTCCTATTTACACTTCCCCGAAAATGGTGCCAAAATCTTTAGTGAATTTAATTGTCTTAAATTGATTACATAAATTATCGACCGAAGTTGGTAAAATTATGAAGTGCAAGTGCACAATATATGCTATAAGTCTCTTTTATTCATTTAGTTTACTGGTGTGATGATTGGATTTGTAGAGATTACTTCTAAGGATGTTTTTATTCTTATGTTCCTAATGAAATTTTTAAATTACAACTAAGTTATAAAAAACAACATGCTTTCTACTCTGTAAAAACTGAAACAAACTTTCTCTATCTTATGAAGAAATCTTAACTAATTTATTTGTTAGTCTCTAAAACTTCTTATTCTCTAACAGTCTCGTGCATGAAAATAAAATTGAATTCTAGAAAAGTGAATTTATACATTTTTATGTTTTTGAAATGAAATGTTATGGAAATGAAACTTGTAAAGAAATCACTTATGAATGGAAAAGAACGCACTTGTATGCTGAAAGTAAATCACTCAATCACTACTCTTTCGAAAATAAATCACTCATTCTCTTGAAATAAACCACTCATGAACTTGTAAAACTACTTAAAATAAATCACTATCGATCTAGAAGTAAAACTATGAATCCTCTACAATTTGACAATTCGAAAGGAAAGATGGATGAATCTACATCAAATGATAAAAGAAGACTTATGAAAGCATCTAAATCAAATAAAAAAATGGAATTCTGGAAACAACTACGGCAAATGACAAATTGGAATTCTGAAAACAACTACAACAAATAACAAATTGGAATTCTTAAAACAACTATGGCAAATGACAAATTGGAATTATGGAAACAACTATGGAAAATGACAAATTGGAATTCTAAAAATAACTACATCAAATGACAAATTGGAATTATGAAAATAACTACAACAAATGACAAATTGGAATTTTGAAAATAACTACATCAAATGATAAAATGAAAACATGAAAACAACTACATTAAAAACATAAAATGCAGAACCTTCACTATTTACAAAGGCCCTCCACAAACAAGCGATCAAATATTTACTCCATGATTAGGAGATCATGTGTTATGCTCAAAATTGAAAGTGCTCAAAACTGTAACAAACCTGAGGGCCGAAAAGGTCTCGTCATTGTGATTCCTGTGCCACGAATGGTTCGAAAAACCGAAGTCGTATGAGGAAGATATCGCGTTCTGTTTGTTTTCCTAAACAGCTAAATTTTTTGTGACAGGGTGACTGGGATGTCGAGTCAGCATGTAGGTATAGTCAGCAGGTGGCATATACCGGGAACATTCCTTTTGCTGATGTTGAGATTCAACAAGATGATGAGCTTAGTGAAAAGTAAGCACCTTCACTAAGTGGGGCCCGCAGGCTATTTTTAGGTATATGTCTATTTTTAGACATGGTGAGCATATTCTATAATTTGCAGGATGCTATTTGTAGATGGTTGGTCAAATGTGAAAAATACATGAAATTATATTTTTAGAATATTGGGCGAAGTCTATTTATAGATCGTCAATCTAAATATAGATGCATGCCTGTTATTATTAGCCCTTAATATTAATCTGACAATAAATATCAACTTATTCTCTTGGAGCACTTTATTTTAGTGAAAAGATTTGGAAAATCAGTGAGCTGAAGGAATTATGCAATTCCTAGGATTATTGGTGGCTCATGCATGGAGGACTCAGTTAGAACTGAAGTGGAAAAGTTATGACAAAGTTGGAAGAGTAGTTACAGGAGTTGTTATTTAGTTTAACTCAGTTAAGTGAGTTAAACTTAGTTGAGTTAGTTGTATCTAGTATAACTGAAAGATACACTAGTGAGAGTTTAGTGAATTAATTATTTAATTAATTCATAACTAGATACTCACTTGCAACTGAACAAATACAGTAGTTAACTATTTGCATGTCAGTTCCAATGGAGACCCAGTGGAGAGATAGGTGAAAGGGTGAGATGGACTATCTGTTGTGACTATAGTGATGCATTCAATGCATCTGACACACATTGGAGATGCCAATGAGGATTGTGCAGTCAAGGCAAGGCCAATTTGAATTCATTCAGGGGTCTTCTTCAGCAAGGATTGCGCAGTGGAGGCAGGCTGTCAAGAGGCAAGAAATTGGTGCATAGATATGCAAATTTCTGCATGAAAGTGTGTAATGATTGTTGATTGTACTGAGAGCTTGATGTACTAAGCTCTGTATGAGATTATTACATGATCCATTGATATACATAATATATGATAGTTGGGGTTTTTAGCTTTAAGCTTTCCCGTTAAACAACTGTGTTTATGTGCGATTGATTTTCTTCACATGTATTTGCAATTGAGTTTTAGATTTCTGCAAGATTAATAGTGGAAGGATTGTGTATTTAGAAAGAAGATAAATATTGTTAGATCAGGAGAATCTGGTAATACATCAATTTTAATAAATTTCTACATGGTATCAGAGCAGTGTTAATCACTGGAGATTGCAATTGTGAAGAGGTGTTGAGTTTTGTGCTGGTGGACACTGTTAAACACACATGGTGTATGAGGAAAGATAAACACACATATAGAAAGATAGGCATTCATTTCTTCTCTATTACACATAGATGTACATTTATATTACATTAATGTGACTCTTGGATTCATCTTCCAAGGTCACTTGGACTCCTTTGTGACTTTTCTCCCTCCACACCTACCCATGGAGGATTAGGTGTCCAACATTCCCCCCCTTAATCCGAAGGGGTATGTGTGAGTCCAAGAAGAGATTTGTAATACAAATCTGCAAAGTATGCATGGCAGCACTTAGGCTGAATCAGCTCTCTGAAATGTTGTCATAAAGAGGTAGTTTAAGGATGACCACCAACACTGGAACGCAACGCTTATTATAGTTCCCGGAACTCTTCCAAAACTGGCAAGAAAATAAGGGCTTCTTCTAGAGGAAGTGTCCCTCATATTTGAAGAGGGAGACCTTCAACCTAAAAGAAGGGAATTCTACAACCTGTGATGGTTTAAGGATGACCACCAACACTGGAATGCTTGACGCAATTCCTGGAACTCAACCAAAACTAGCAAGGAGCTGAAGTCTTCTGCTAGAGGAAGTGTTCTGAAAGAGGAAGAATATCAACCTCACATAGATGGTTTAAGGTTGTCCATCAACCAAAGGCATGCTCATGGGCATCCATGTCTCTGGCTACAACTCTGAATCTGGAATGACGAATTATGGCTCAGGCTTGCTTGAACTACTATGTCTCTGGCTACAACTCTAAATGACGAATTGTGGCTCAGGCTCGCTTGAACTACTGTGTCTCTGGCTACAACTCTGAATATGGAATGAGAGATTGTGGCTCAGGCTCGCTTGATGTAGCGTCGAAGCTTGAAGATGACCACCATTTTCCCCCCTGTCAGGTACAAGGCGAGATGATGGAAAAAACTCAACTGCAAGATTGTTCAATGTTCTAGAACAAGTTATGATATGTGACTTAAACATATTCTTGGTTGTTGATGCCCATTGCCAAGAAGCGATCCATCCAAGATGAGTCTTTGTTCTTGTAGGAGGCTTATTTCTGAAACATCTGTGTGAAGAATGGGTGTGCTTACCACAGTGCTTTCATGGGTGAAGATCAAAAAAATGATCTTTCATATGGCCAACTCGATCACAGTGTTGGAATTTTACAATTCGTTGTTGTTTTTGTTGTTGTTGTTGTTGTTGTTGTGGAAGAGAAGCAAGATATAGAATAGCTGCAGGTAAACTGTCATAAAGAAATCTGGCACTCTGAAATTTTATGGGCTTGGATTAGTCCAGAATATGAAAGGACAACTCCTTGTCACATTCAAGCCCTGTTTTGTGCTTGTTGTGGACAAGTTGTTCCCAAGGTCTGATGATGGGCTTGGGAGGTGCAGGCTGAGCTGCTACATCTACATGCAAATATGCTCTTGTACAAGGAACTGAATTTGAATCGACTGCAACTTTATATTATTGCTGCTGATGGGAGTCCCTCTCAATTTTTTGAATAGAAACAGGTTCAGAATGGTGACTCTTTTGCTGAAGTTCATCTTGCTGAAGCTGAGACTCCAACTACAAAAACTCAATCTTTTCTTGTGCATCTTGCAAGCAAGTTTGAATATTAAAAAGAGCATTCTTGCTTATTTTTACCATATCATGAAAAATGGAATGAATGAGGTTATTCAACAACTCTAATGCATCATTGATTTTAGACATTTTCTCAACAACTCAAAGTTAAATAAATGAAGGGTGTCGGGTTCAACCGATACTGCACCCACTTACAATCTAAACAAATTAGTCCTCTTCAATATGTCTGCTACAATTTTAGCAATTTTTTTTTTGAATTGAATTGAAAAATGGTTGAATTAATTACCAATGAATTGAAAATGGTTGAATAAATTACCAATCAATTGGGAGAAATTGCAAAAGCTTGATTGGAATTGCAAATACTAACTCTTTCCACTGAATTTCAAACACGCACTTCACTTCATTTCCACTAATTATTTTCACTGCAATTCCACTGTAATATCATGCAAACACTCACTTCGTTTCCAATAATTATCTTCACCGAATTGCAAGCCCCCACTTGTTTCAATCAGAATTGCAAACCCACAATTGTTTCACCCAAAATCGCAATGCTATCAATTCATAATTTCAAAACCACAATTTTTTCACTCAGAATTGCAATTACAAACAGACAAATTGTTTCACTGAGTGAATTTCAAACACGCAAATTGTTTCATTGAGTGATTTGCAAACACGCAATCACCTTCACTCTGTCAGAATTTCCATCACCCCCAATCGAACTAGTTCACTCAGAATTGTGATGCCTGTTGGTTAAGTCTCAGTGCAACGCTGGTTAAGTCTCTCAACGTTGCCTGAGAGACTAACATGGGTTCTCAGGACATGAAAAATACATTGCAGGAAGCTTTAAAGGCGTTGTACCACCACCCGGACCAACAAGTTCGCAGTCGAGCTAACGATTGGCTTCAGGAGTTCCAGCGTATAGTAGAAGCGTGGGAGGTTGATTGTTGATTTTGTCTCAAAGGGAACTTATGTCTACCATATTAATTTTCTCCCTTTCACCTGTCAATTTCAAATTCCACTGGTTCTCTTTTGCAACTCTAGTTAATTAGTCGATTTCCAAGTACTTGGCATGTTGGAATGACAAGTTCACAAGTATTAAGAGGTCATATATGATTCCCAAACAGGAATTTCAAGTCCCTAGGCCTGCATTTCTCTTGAAGGTTAAATAAATCCAGAATACCCCTTAGAAACACCAAGCTCCGAGGGGCAAGGGGATAATTTTTCTGCTGAGGGTTGAAGACTCGAAGTTTGGATTCGGGCTGCGGTGTTCAGGGGCTCTTTGTGTTGTGCCTGAGGTGAGCTTAAGAGGCGCAAAGGGAGCCAGTCCACATGAAATACTTACAATTTCCCCATAATCCCTACTCTGAGACAAAGAGTGAGTTCATTTTTTTTTTTTAAATACTATCAAAATCAACACAGACCCAATTTTCCTGGTTCAAAATTGTTCTGAGCTTGACACAGTAATTCTTGAGACCAATGTAATTTAAACCAGTGACAGTGCAATTTAAACAAATGAAATCTCAAGAGACGGAGGGAGTGATTCCATTCATACCATTAACATCGAGATTGAAGAAGTGGCACTGCTCGGAGACAGTGTAGGGAGAAGATGCAGCGCTTCTGTGGCATAAACATTTGGAAATATAATACTATCCATCGTGGGCACGGGCGTTCTTGGACTGCCCTACGCTTACAAGCTAAGCAAATGGCCACCGACTTTAGTGGCTACTCCTCTCTGCCCTCTTCACATATTACTCCATGATGCTTCTGATTATCTGTAGGAAAAAGCTAGAACATATGGGGCATTTTGATGTTTCCAATTATGGCAATATTGGAGACAAGGCCTATGGAAGAGTGGGTCGATATGTTGCATGGGAAGGTGAGGTGGTGGTAGCGTTACCGATGGGAATTCAAGCTGGTGGAGCGGACTGTTGTGTATGGAGTGTACATATTTTGCAGAGGGAAGAGCCAGCACAACTCAAACTAGAGATATTTTGATGTAGCGAGGAATGATAATCACATATATGCTTGTCGTGAAACTATTTTGGGAAATGTAAGCCGCAGGTATGAGGAGCTTTGTGAAAACATAAGTCTGAGAACAAATAACAATCATAAACACATAAAACAATGAAGAGAAATCTCTCAGGAGGCAGATACAATGCCAGGGCCTCGCTTGGGCTCTGATACCATGTTAAACACACACATGGTGTATGAGGAAAGATAAACACATACATAGAAAGATAGGCATTCGTTGCTTCTCTATTACACATAGATGTACATTTATATTACATAATGTGACACTTGGATTCATATTCCAAAGTCACTTGGACTCCTTTATGACTTTTCTCCTTCCACAACTACCCATGGAGGATTAGGTATCCAACAGACACTTCGAATTTGCTGCAGAAATTTCTTTGTGCGATAGTTGAGTATTCATTGAAATGTCTTTCAATGGGTTTTGATCGGAGTATGACCTTGAGGGTAGCTTGAATTACATAGCCTGGAAGGACAGGATGGAGGTGGTGCTTGAAGATAATGGACTGAATGAGTTCATCAATAGTGATGTTCCTAAGCCTACTTCTAGCGATGTTGTAGTACTTGACTCATGGAAAAAGAAGGTTGCGAAGATAAGAAGAATTATGTTGGAAGGTGTGAAGGACCATATTGTGTCAAGCCTTCATGGGAAAGCCACTCCATTTTCAATGTGAAAATATTTTACAGATCTTTTCCAAAGCAGCAGTGACCATAGGAAGTTGGCACTGAAAGATAAGCTCAGAAAAATCAAAATGGAGAAGGGTGACAGTATTCCAAAATATCTCACAAAGTTTTTCCAATGCAGGGATGAGCTGGGGAGTGTGGGAATTATAGTTGCGGATGATGACTTGGTGAGCTTGGCTCTCCTTGAGCTTCCGAAGAGTTGGCATAGCTACGAATACTCTGTCAATGGATGGGAGAAACTACCATATTGGGAGAAACTTTGGTCAGATCTTGTGTAGGAGGAGATAAGGCGGAATACTAGGAGATGGCTTTTCATCGAAGGATGATGATGAAGAGAATTGCGCTTTCACTGCCAAAGCAAGGAGAAGGAAGGGGAAGAAATCCCATCCAAAATTCGAGGCTAAAGGCAAGAAATTGGATTTGTCTAAAATGAAGTGTTTTCACTGTCACGAACATGGGCATCTCGCCACTAACTGCCCACAGAAAAAGAAGAACAAGAAGGATGTTGGAGCTGCAGTGGGTGAGGCCTTAACCTCGCAATTTGAACTTTATTTCTCTTTGATCGCATGCTTGGTTTCAAGCTCAATGGGATCGGTGTGGTATCTTGATAGTGGTGCTTCCTTCCATATAACGGGAGACAAGGAGTTGTTTAGTGACTTGGAGGAGAAGGATCTCCAAATGCATATAGAGATGGGCGACGATGGTAGATACAGTGCAACCAGCATTGGAACCATTACCTTTGAGAGGGAGTCAGGTAAACCATTTATGTTGAAATATTTTATGCATGTTCGAGGTCTGAAGAAGAACTTGGTCTTGGTCGCTATGTTGGAGGACAGAGGTTATGAAGTTGTTTTCAGTGATGGAAAATCCTTCCTGCGACATAAAACAACAGGTCAAACCAAGAGGATAGGGATTCGAGTTAAGAATCTCTACAAGCTGGAGGTAGATGGTTCCGCTGCAATGGATGGGCAAAGCAGAAGAAGTGGTGAGCCGGGATGAGGGCGAATTATGGCACAGGAGATTGGGCCATCTTCACCATGGCGCCTTGAATATTTTGCAGCCGATTTCTACTAGAATTCCCAAGGGTGCTCTTGCATAGTCAGATCAGTGCAAGGGATGTACTATGGGTAAGTTTGTGAAGACCACCTTTCATGAGAAGGAGAACTATGCTTCAGTGATCTTGGAGAGAATTCACATAGACATGTGTGGAACTTTTTTGGTTGCTTCAACAACAAAACACAGGTATTATGTTATATTTTTTGATGACTATTCTTGTAGATTTTGGATATTATTCATGCAGAAGAAGAGTGAAACATTCACAAATTTATATGAGTTTAAAGCATTGGTGGAGAAGGAGTCAGGGAAGCAAGTGAAGGCTTTGCAGAGTGATAACGGTGGTGAATATATCTCGAACAAATTCAAAGACTTCTGTAGCAAAGAAGGAATTTGAAGAGAACTCATAGCGCCTCATAACCCACAGCAGAATGGGGTCGCAGAGAGGAATAACAGAACCATCATGGGTGTTGCACAAGCTATGCTGCATGACCAGGGCCTACCGATGCACTTGTGGGCGGAAGCATGCAACACTACGGTTTATATGCAAAACCGTTTTCCTCATAGAGTACTTGGCATGAGTACACCTGAAGAAGGATTTATTGGTAAGAAGCCTGATATTTCTATTTGAATATTTTTGGCTCATCTGTTTACATTCATGTGACAAAGAACGCTAGGAGGAATCTGGAGCCGACTGCAGAAGTTGGGATATTTTTGGGGTACACAGAAACACCCCATAATTATCGTGTGTATTTTCCAAACATTTGAATGACTGTGGTGTGATGGGATATAAAATTCAATGAGGTGAAAGCCATGAAGTTGTCGCTTGAGAGAGAGCTACACTTGCATGCAGAGGAGGAACTTATTGTTCCCAAAGATGAGCCTCTAGATGTGGATCAGCCATAGGAGGAGATTCATGGAGTGGAGGAGTCCACTCATGCATAACCAAACATCAGAACTAGCAGAAAGCGTACCATAGAAGCTGAGAGACTGAAGCTTAATGCGGCACAAAATGTAGGAGTTCCTACATCACAGCGCAGACAGAGACAATCACCTGACTGATTTACTGGATACATGGATCTTATGAGCAAGTGTATCGTCACAGAACCATCTTCTTTTGAAGAAGTAGTGCAGGAGTCCACATGGGTAGATGCCATGGTGGAGGATTATGACTCCATTGTCAGAAACAATGATTGGGAGATTGTTCCCAGGCCAGTGGGTAAATCAGTGGTAGGTTCAAGATGGATCTGTAAGGTAAAGCAAGCTACTGATGGGAGCGTCGAGAAGTATAAGGAAAGATTTGTTGCCCAGGGCTTCTCATAGATCAAGGGGATTGATTATGAAGAAACTTTTGCACCTATTGCACGGTATTATTCCATAAGGACCATCCTTGCTCTCTCATCACAGATGGGTTGGCACATTCATCACTGAGATGGATGTGAAGACTATGTTCCTTAATGGGATCATTGAGGAAGAAGTGTACATTGAGCAGCCTGAATGATTTGAGATCTTCAGAAGTGAGTCGCATGTGTGCAGACTTAAAAGAGAATTGTATGGGCTGAAGCAAGCACCACGTGCTTGGTACACACAGATCGACAGCTATTTCACTAGACTTGGCTTCACCAAGAGTGAGGCGGATGCAAACCTATACCAAATTGTGGTGGAGGGTAAGCTTTTAATAATTTTTCTTTATGTTGATGATTTAATACTAATGTGTGATGAGCAGTTGATACACTCATGCAAGGCAGATCTTGCAAAGGAGTTTGAGATGAAGGATTTTGGCCTCCTTCATTATTTCCTTGGATTGGAAATATGGCAGCGAGAAGGTGAACTGTTTGTGTCTCAAGGAAAGTATGCTCGGGAGATACTTGGAAGTTTCACATGGAGGACTGCAAGCCCATGGATACTCCTCTTCTAGGAAATTGGAGGAAAGAAGATGCTACATCGGCAGAGGTAGTGGATGCCACTATTTATCGACAGTTGGTAGGTTCGCTCATGTATTTATTTAATACAAGATGGACATATGCTATGCGGTGAACCAGCTTTCACAAGTGATGGTTAAGCCTACCAAACTCTTTTGGAAGGCAGGCAAGCATGTCCTAAGGTATATCAGGGGCACATCTGAGTATAGCTTAAGGTACAAACAAATGGATGAGGTGAAGTTGCATGGCTTCACCGATGAATATTGGGCAGGCAGCCCAACGGACAGAAAGAGCACATTAGGAGGGGTTTTCAGTATCAGATCTACAGCAGTTTATTGGTACAGCAAGAAATAAAGATTTGTGGCACTCATTTCAACGGAAGCAGAATACATGGCAGCAAGTCAAGCTGCATGTGAGGCTATCTGGATGAAGAAGATCCTAGTCGGTTTGTTCGGTTCTCATTTAGATCCTACAGTGATACATTGTGATAATCAGAGTTGCATTAAACTCTCGATTAATCCCGTGTTTCATGATAGATCTAAACATATTGATATCCAGTATCATCATATCAAATATTTTGTTCAGCAGAAGATCATGTTGCTTCAATACATTCCTACAAAAGATCATGATGCAGATATTTTGACGAACGCGCTCAGCAGGAGCAAATTTGAATACCATAGAGGCTGGATCGGGGTGAAGGATAATCCCTATCTTGTTGAGAGGGAGTGTTGAGATTCAAAAAGATGATGAGCTTAGTGAAAAGTAAGCACCTTCACTAAGTGGGGCCCGCAAGCTATTTTTAGGTGTATGTCTATTTTTAGACATGGTGAGCATATTCTATAAGTTGTAGGATGTTATTTGTAGATGGTTGCTCAAATGTGAAAAATATATGAAATTCTATTTTTAGAATATTGGGTGAAGTCTATTATAGATCATCAATCTAAATATAGATGCATGTTGATTATTATTAGCCCTTAATAATAATCCGACAATAAATATCAACTTATTCTCTTGGAGCACTTTATTTTAGTGAAAAGATTTGGAAAATCAGTGGGCTGAAGGAATTACGCAATTCCTGGGGTTATTGGTGGCTCATGCATGGAGGACTCAGTTAGAAATGAAGTGGCAAATTTATGACATAGTTGGAAGAGTAGTTTCAGGAGTTGTTATTTAGTTTAAATCAGTTAAGTGAGTTAAACTCAGTTGAGCTAGTTGTATCTAGTCTAACTGAAAGATACACTAGTGAGAGTTTAGTGAATTAATTATTTAATTAATTCATAACTAGAGACTCACTTGCAACTGAACAAATATAGCAGTTAACTACTTGCATGTCAGTTCCAGTGGAGACCTAGTGGAGAGATAGGTGAAAGGGTGAGATGGACTATCTGTTGTGACTATAGTGATGCATTCAATGCATCTAACACACATTAGAGATGCCAATGATGATTGAGCAGTCAAGGAAAGGCCAATTCAAATTCATTCAGGGTTCTTCTTCAGCAGGGATTGCGCAGTGGAGGTAGGCTGTCAGGAGGCAAGAAATTGGTGCATAGATATGCAAATTTCTGCATGACAGTGTGTAATGATTGTTGATTGTACTGAGAGCTTGATGTACTAAGCTTTGTATGAGATTATTACATGATCCATTGATATACATAATATATGATAGTTGGGGTTTTTAGCTTTAAGCTTTCCCGTTAAACAATTATGTTTATGTGCGATTGATTTTCTTCACATGTGTTTGCAATTGAGTTTTAAATTTCTGCAAGATTAACAGTGGAAGGATTATGTATTTAGCAAGAAGATAAATATTGTTAGATCAGGAGAATTCAGTAATACATCATTATTAATAAATTTCTACATCTGATACCCAATCAAGATCTCACGCATGGTTGCTTCTTGGCCATTGATTTGGTTGTACAAATTTTTATTTGGCCCAATGGATGAGTGACACGTGGCAAGCTCAGAGGCTACCACGTGTCCTCAGGAAGTTGGAGTAAAATTTATTTGGAGTCAAGGGGGTTCGACCCCGTGACCTCCATGGCGCCCACGAAAGCCTCCGACCAACTCGCCTTTCATGTGTTACTT
Organism: Pinus albicaulis; assembly: GCA_034641835.2. Lineage (NCBI taxonomy): Eukaryota > Viridiplantae > Streptophyta > Pinopsida > Pinales > Pinaceae > Pinus > Pinus albicaulis. The sequence goes on from CM076577.1 coordinate 1,204,835,777, forward strand.
ACCATATGTGTCGACCGCATTAATTTATGTTGTATAGTTTTTAAAGTTGAGGGGGGGACCGCTAGCGGTCCCAACCCGTTGGTGGCCCTAAATTAGTGTTCACATGTAACTGTTAAAATCCCGACATCAAACAATAACCGGTGGTTACAACAAACTTCTAATCCGACGGTTTCAGTGGATGAGGTCACATGTCACACGGTGACATTAAAACTTCAATTGATGGTTTTTGGGAGGCTAATCCGGAGGAGACTTAATAGTTGTCACATGTGCAGTTTTGGTGGTTTTAATGCCACAGTTTTTGGAACTATATGACTCTGATTTCTGCCCCAAATGCGGAGTTTCAAAAACATTTAAACCGCATAGTTTAAGGCGGGGGGTCGGCATGTGACCACCTCGCCCAAACCACTTGTCGTTAATTCAAATGGTATTTTCTGACGGAATCTATGGAGGCACCCTAAATTTGGAATTTTAGCCTAAATTGACTCCAGTTATGTACATTTCTCCACTTTTAGTGGAGTTTTTCTAGATTATATTGGGAAAAACACTTTGGGAGGTCAATTTTCGACCAATTTGGCTGAAACAAGAGTCTACCTAGACTAATTTGAGCATTCTTGAGCCACTGATGCAAATAAAATAGCCATTAGATAATTTTAAACACAAGTATTTGCAATTTTTTAGAATAATGACAAAGAGGGACATGCCATTGGGAGCTGTACCAGTAGATGTAGCCCAGGAGGGGTGAACTACTTCATCATGCCTACTATGTAAAACTTATGTGTGATGTTTTTTCTCTATTATACATTGTTGTACATTGTTATTTAGGCTTGTTTTCATGCTTAAAACTTACAAATTCATCTATGTTTCATGGTTAAAGAACTCATTACTTAAGCAAACAAATGGATACAAATTGTACATGTTTTTATTATTGAAAGGACACTTATCACAACAAACTAATACACTCCTTTCAGATCAAGTTGCTGTCAGAGCTAGAGTTTAATCTCTGGTGTTTTAGTGTGCAAAGATTTGTTTAACTGTTTTCAAGTGTTTTCATGCTTACTAGGCTCAAGCTTAAGAGAGGAGAAGGCAAATTGGTGGAAGCACGTGTAATATCCCAAAATTTAGCCTTCATCTAAATGGAATATTATAGTTGGTTTTATCACTAGATAGGTGAATAAGTGGGTGGGGAAACTCATAGAACCCCTTTAGAAGGAATAATAACACTCATAATGTGAAAGGAGGAAGAATAAGCAGCTGGATTAAGCACCTATGGGTGTGAACAGGGACTGGATCATGTTGATTCAATCAACTTTGACCAAATCAACAGTGTTGTCATGGAGGAGTGGTCTTTATGATAGGACAGCGCAGTTTTAGTGGAGGAAAACTTGCATGAGCTTGGTGGCAAGTATGGATGGGACCCAATGTGAGGAGGCTCTCATGCTATATATGGAGGGGGTAGCAACCATTGTTATTCATGTTTTAGATTATCATTTGATATTGGTCTGTTTAGACTTTGCTTCCTCTTGATGTTTAGCAGGGTTGTTGTGCTGTTTAGCACAAGGGTGTTCCTGATCGGGAATCCCTACCTCATCCTCAAGAAAGGAGAGGTTCTTTGATCTGCATTTCCTCATTCCAAAAAATTTTCCAAGCTACCTCCTTCAAGTACAGCGCAATTTCTATTTAGAGTTGGGTTGTGTTGCAGGGTGCAGCAAAGGAGGATCACATAGAGCTATTTCTAAGCTTGTTTTTCAGTGGAGAGGTAGCCTATCCATTGGATGATTATCAAGGAGTGATCCTGGGCATATTTTCACAGCTTTGGCATCAGGCCAACCATCTACCATCCCTCACAGCGCAGTCACAATTCTGAACTGCGTTATTATTGGAGGCAGTTGATGGGAGGGTACATTGAGCTCATCAGGAGGGTCTATTTCTGAGTAGATGGATCAACCTTATATTTAGAAATACCATTGGAGGAGTACATCATCATTTCAGATCTGTCATAGCCTAATTGTATTCAGATCTATTTTTCAGTGACATCTTAACCCTAGGGTTATTTGTCACATTGTACATTTCTCGGTATTTGTAGCAATCTTTTCCGGTTTAGCTAGAAATCATGTATTAGAGCCCACCTCTTCGTTATTGGGAATTTATTTGTTTCTATCAGCCATATTCCATATATGTATTTTTATAGCAGTAGCTACACTAATATAGACAGCGTTTTCACTGCTCTCCAGCATTCTATACAATTGCAGCAACTCATGTGTTGATTGTTCTGATCATTGAAGGATTGTTCTTATTGCTTGAGTGGCTTGTCCCTCAAGATATTTTGTATATTTTTGATGATATATTAATAAAATTATGGATTCATATTTATCCCTATCATTTCATGATCATATTTTTTGTCTTTTACATTATTATGTCTTATATTGCTGCTATTTCCAATTTGGAATATTACAGTGGTATCGAAGCATAATCTTGGCTCAGGTTGTGCATCTAAGACATTATGTCATTAGAAGGAGAAGCTTCTTCTCACAGAAAGGAGAATTTGTACAGAAGAAACAAAGGCAAGACTCCATTATTTTGAGAAATGAAGGAAGAGAGGATCTCCCAGCTTCTTTTCCAAACTATGAACAATGAAGATCTCAAGGAGATGAAAGGGGAGAAGGGTAGAAAACTTCCAAGAGGGTTTGAAAGTGGAGAAAGCCCTAGATATTCACGTGATGGGTGTGAGAATTCAACCACACATGCATATCCACAGCGCATTTTATTACCCACATTCACTACAAGAAGGATGGAGGAAGAAGATGCACCAAGGAGGAGACCTTGAGTGACTATCTTCAGGAGTATGAGTCTCAATCATGGAGATTCAACTTCCAAGGGTTTTTCCAACTCAAGGAAGATATAAGATCTAGTAAACATAATAGAAGCAAGAGAGGTAGAATCTTTATATCTAACTTTGATGAATCAGCAAAGTGCACAGCCAAATCTTGGGTAAAGGAGCTAGATTCTTATTTCCAACTAGACCAAGTTTCAGAAAGAGAGGCCATTGGTGGTTTTATAGTTTGCTTCATTTTATCATGAAACTGTAAACACTTATGCAGGGTTCACTAAGAAATTAGTGAGGAGATTTTATCTTAAACATTGTAAAACATCTATTGTTGAACCCAAAAACTCAAAACCTTTGCATGAGTTGGAGAGATTTATTTTGCCAACTCCATTCCATAATTTTGTTGAAGGGGATAGAAACATGCATGATATATTTCCAAGGGAAATATCCCCACTTCTTGAATAGCCCTCTTCTATAGATGAAGACATGGAGATTCCTCCTTCAAGGGAATACCAAGATCAAGGGTCTCTCATTGATGATGAGGCATTCTCACATATTGATGAAGAGGATGAGAAGAGAAGAGCTAACAGCGTTGTACCATCAGAAGGAGATCCATCAACACATGGAGATGGGAAGGGAGCCATTTCTTACATTAGAGGAGCCCTTGTGTCTTTGCAAGGAGTTCCAAATTATCTAACATGTGGGAACCAAAGCACAATTCCGGAGCAGCATGCATCAGTTTTTGCGGATTGTGAGATGGAGGAAGAGAAGGATCAACATCAAGGGATGATGAGCATTCACCCTTATCTATTTCATGAGGTTTCTGCACAAAATAAGGAGATTGTATTGCACAGTGAAGGGAGGTACAAATCAGTGCACTCATATATACAGTCCACTTCAGATTTTGATGTCTCACTACATGGGGGCATTCCATCTGGGAGGCCACCAGATCTAGAGTTGGTGAGATACATCTTGCCAGTTGGTTCACCACTCTTAGACCTTGGAGGGGTGGATACTTTGGAGGGGTCTAGTACAGTGCAGAGAGTTGGGGATAGACTCAAGGAGGAGGGATACATTCTCTCATTTTCAGCATTACCCACTCTCACTACACATACTGCACTAACAGAAGTTGCTGCAGTGATAGAGGATGGAACCTTCATGGTGCAAGGGAGCTGCTCCATGGATTTGGAGAAATAGAGGGTACTTCCTTTGAGGAAGGGATCCTCCATACATTGGAGTAGATGGAGGCCACTCATGCTTACATTGGCCAAGATCGGGAGGTTCTTTTTGGATGGTAGCTTCTCATGGGAGGCCAATTTCCAAGAGTCACCACTTCTATTTGAGCATGAGAAGCTGCATGATGGGCATGGAAGCACTTTGGAGGATGACTTTGGCATGGGGGATGTCAAAGGAGTAAACAGAAACATGTGGGGAGCTTCACATTTCAGATCATCAGCGTTGTCTCTTGGGAGGATTGATCCATATTGGAGGTCTCAACTTTTGGTAGAGTACTCCAAGGATCTTGGTGCCTACATGATTCTTGATGACCCGAAGGAAGATGATAGATATATGGTGGATGATGTGGTCATATATTCTTGTGGCAAAGTCTTCTTGACTAGAGCTTCTGAGCTCAAGGAGAAGTTGCGACATGCAGCACAGGAGGACTTCCTTTCTATGCACTTTGATGCATATCATTCTTTGATGGAGAAGTTCACTTGGGAGGGCATCCAGCATGATATATTTCATCATATGGAGAGATGCATAGCCCGGATGCTGATAGAAAGGTTGGCACAGCCACTTCCCTACTCATTGAGAGTGAGGGAGAACTTTCAGATGAGCCATTTCATCTCAATGACCAAAGTACATAGAAAAGAAGGTACATTTTTGCATTATGATTTGCACTTCTTTAATTTATATGAGTAGCATGTTGTACTAAGGAGGGTCATTCCTTCTTATACATTATATTATCATGTACTTGAGGCCAAATGTAGCATTGAGATTGGCTATCCTATTGGTGGTTTGTGGGGGAAGCCACATGATTCTTGGTGTGCACCATTAACACCAAAATGTACCTTCATGATCCTATCTTATAGGATGATTGTGGCAGCAAACAAGTGGCTGGGAAAGAACTTGTTTTTCTTTGATTTGAGGCAAGAAAGGGATGCACTGCACTGGTTCCATGTGTGGAACTATGATCCACTTTCTGGTTTTCATATGGAAACTTGTTTTCAATTGTTTTTGCTTCCATATGTTGGAGATGTTCTCATGTTTATGGGAAGCTTTGTTTAGAGAGTGGCACAAGAGTTGGAGGTGCCCATTAGGGGTATGATTCTCCCTAATTTACATGTTACATGTTTCAGGAGAAACAATGGGAAAACCATGATTTCCATACTACATCTCTTTCCTTCATGTGGGAGGAGCCATTTGGAGAACTTGAGTTTTTGGAGGAGGCACTTCATGGATGATTTGTTTGGTGGGGTAGCTAAGGCCATTCTTGGAGGCCATGAAATTTCATCCCAAGATTAGCAGCAGCCCGACACATACAATAAATTGAGAGAGAAATAATTTGGGTGGAAGAACTTAATCTCTCCATGCAGCCCCAACACATTGCATAAACCAACGTTTGAGGATTTCTTTAATGAGCTACCTAGAATGGCTCATTTCATTTGGATGATAGCATGGGTACAAGAGACTCCCATTGGGGGTGAGATTCCCTATGTTTATCATCACTCCTACCTTGAGAAGGCCATGGGACATCAAGAAGGTTTCCACTTACACCTTCCACTTTTTCATGATGTGAACCATTTGGGTTTGCATACTTGGGAGGAACCATTGGAGGGAAGATTTATGGCAGATTATGTTGAGTTGTGGTGGAAGCTATTGATGAGGAGGCCACAAGAAGAGGAAGGGAGGAATTTGGCTCCACCTTTACAGTTGCTTGAGGACAAGCAACATTATGGAGGGGAGGACTTTAATATTAAAAAATTTAGCCTTCATCTAAATGGAATATTATAGTTGGTTTTATCACTAGGTAGGTGAATAAGTGGGTGGGAAAACTCATAAAACCCCTTTAGAAGAAATAATAACACTCCTAATGTGAAAGGAGGAAGAATAAGCAGCTGGATTAAGCACCTATGGGTGTGAATAGGGACTGGATCATGTTGATTCAGTCAACTTTGACCAAATCAACAACAATGTCATGGAGGAGTGGTCTTTATGATAGGACAACGCAGTTTTAGTGGCGGACAACTTGCATGAGATTGGTGGCAAGTATGGATGGGACCCAATGTGAGGAGACTCTCATGCTATATATGGAGGGGATAGCAACCATTGTTATTCATGTTTTAGATTATCATTTGATATTGGTCTATTTAGACTTTGCTTCCTCTTCTTTTTTAGCATGGTTGTTGTGTTGTTTAGCACAAGGGTGTTCCTGATCGGGAATCCCTACCTCATCCTCAGAGAAGGAGAGGTTCTTTGAGCTGAATTTCTTCATTCCAGCATTTTTTCTAATCTACCTCCTTTAGGTACAACGCAATTCTGTTTAGAGGTGGGTTGTGTTGCAGGGTGCAGCAAAGGAGGATCACATAGAGCTATTTATGAGCTTGTTTTTCAGTGGAGAGGTAGCCTATCCATTGGAGGATCAGCAAGGAGGGCTCCTGGGCATATTTCCGCATCTTTGGCATCATTCCAACCATCTACCATCCCTCACAGTGCAGTCACACTTCTGAACTGCGTTATTATTGGAGGCAGTTGCTGGGAGGGTTCATTGAGCTCATCAGGAGGGTTTATTTTTGAGTAGAGGGATTAGCCTTATATTTAGAAATACCATTTGAGGAGGAAATCATAATTTCAGATCTTTCATAGCCTCATTTTATTCAGATCCAGTTTGCAGTGATATATTAACCCCAGGGTTATTTTTCAAATTGTACATTTCTCGGTATTTCTAGTAATATTTTCCGGGTTGGCTAGAAATCATGTATTAGAGCCCACATCTTCTTTCTTGGGAATTTATTTGTTTCTGTCAGCCATATTCCATCCATGTATGTTTATAGCAGTAACTACACTGATATAGATAGCACTTTCACTGCTCTCTGGCATTCTATACAGTTACAGCAACTCATGTGCTGATTGTTCTAATCATTGGAGGATTGTTCTTATTGCTTGAGTGGCTTGTCCCTCAGGATATTTTTGTATATTGTTTCTGATATATTAATAAAATTATGGCTGCATATTGATCCCTCTCATTTCATGATAATATTTGCTATGTTTTACATTATTATGTCTTATATTGTTGCTATTTCCAATTTGGAATATTACAGCAAGAGGTTCTCAAAGTGAGCCACAACAAAGGAGGGCAAGATTTCCACATTCTCCACCACCTAGTTCACCTCCAAAAGAAGTAGAAGTAGCATTAAGCATGACTCCAGGAGAAGAATAAATCCATGAAGAGGTGGATCCCAAAGAATAATAAAGAGTGTTCAAGAAAGAATTCCTTGACATGACTGAAATGGTGAGAGTCCTTTATCAAGAAAGGAATGAGAGACTAGAAGTAGAAGGATCCAAACTTCACAAGGAAGGTAAAAGATCATCAGGAGGTCAAAAATATGAAGACAAATCAAAGAAGGGTAATGGAGGAAATGGAGACAGTGGAAAGTCACCATCATCACCCTCATCTTCATCCTTATCATCCTCTACTTCATATTCAGTACATCAACCATACAAGTCAGAGAACATTGGTAAAAGTCATTTTTTAAAACTTGATGTTAAGTTTGAATTGCCAATGTTTAATGGTTAATTCAATGCAGAAAAGCTTGATAATTGGATTAGCCAATTGGAGTTCTATTTGAGAATTCATAACCTTCATGATGATGATACCAAAATCCAACTAGCTTCATTGAGGATGGAAGGTGAAGCTCTTGTTTTCTAGGCAGCCAAGACAAAGGAGGAGATCAAAAAGCATGGTAATATTATTCTATCATGGATTGATTTCATTACTGCAATAAAACAACAGTTTTATCCATTAGCTCACATGCAAAAATCCATAATGAACTAGAAAAAATTTAGACAATTGAAAGGAAAAAATGTACGAGAATACACCCAAGAATTTAGGAGAAGAGCTCTCTTATTAGGGGTAGATTTGTAGAGTCAAGATACTTTGCTCAAGTACATAGGATTCTTACGTAGCTACCTAAAACATACTATTCTCATGTTTAACCCTACAAGCTTAGATGAAGTTTGTATTTAGGCCACTCATCTAGAATCAAGGGGGAAAAACATTACTGATGAGAGTAGAAATAAACCTTTTAAGGGGAAAAATAAAGAGAAGACCTCAAAAGGTAAGGGTAAAAAGAATGCATATGTCAAGAAAGGGGGAGAGAAAGTGGTTTGTAAACATTGTTCAAGAGAAGGCCATGAAGAGAAAAATTGTCAGAAATTACATCCTGAAAAGAGACCCAAGTATAACAATAATAAAGGGAAGCAGAAAAATGAAGCTACAACTTAACATGACTTAGGAAAGGATTCAAGTGATGAATCAAAAATTACAGCCATGGAATTGAATAACATGAAGGGGAAATAAATTGAAACAAAACCTGGTACTAGTACATCAAATTGTCACATACAAGCTCCAAATGAAGAAGAGAGAATTGAACTGTTTCATGTGAGGGTCATATCCAAACATACCAAGATTGACACATTGTTTGACAGTGGGACACAAGAAAACATAATCTTTGAAGACTTGGTCAAGAAACTTAATCTTGAGACCATTCCACATCCAAAACCATATCCACTTGAGTGGATTTGTAAGGATGCAAATTTACAGGTTTCAAAGAAGTGCATATTGCATTTTGAAATAACTGCACATTTTGTTGACACAATTGAATTAGATGTGGTTCTGCTTGATATTATAGGTATTGTGTTGGGAAGTCCTTAATTGTATGACAGGAAAGCGATCTTCCATCGCCATGAGAACAAATACCATTTATTCAAATATGGCAAGGATTTAATTGTTAGAGCACATTGCAAGAAGACAAATATTGCAATGGTAAATGTTGGACAGGTAAAGAGGTTGGTGAATTCAAGTAAGAATTTTTTTCTTCTAATGATTAAGCCTAAAGATGATGTTAATCATGAGTCATTTGAGGATTTTGATCCTAAGTTTAAATCATATTTATATGATGTAGTTGATGCACATCATGAGATGTTTTAGGAGCCAACAGGATTGCCTCCTAAAAGGGAGATTCAACATGAGATTCAGTTGAAAAAAGATTGTCCTCTTCCAAACATCGGCATGTATTGCATGTCGTAATGGAGAATGCTAAAATAAAGAGGAAAACCAAGGACATTTTCGACAAGGGACTCATAAGGCCAAGCACTTTTCCATGCGGTTCACCCATAGTCTTGGTTCCAAAGAAAGATGGGACTTGGCACATGTGTGTAGACTTCGGAGCTTTGAACAATATAACGGTAAATAATCAATACCCACTCCCAAGGATAGATGATTTTCTAGATCAGCTAAAAGAAGCAAATTTTTTCACTGAGTTAAATTTATGAAGTGGATATCATTAAGTAAGAATTGCATAAAGTGATATATGGAAGACTGCATTCAAAACCAAACAAGGACTCTTTGAGTGGTTGGTTATGTCGTTTTGTTTGTGTAATGCATCGGAGACTTTCATGCGTGTTATGGATAATGTTTTGCGTCCATTTCTTGATGAATTTTTCATAGTGTATTTAGATGATATACTCATTTTCAGCAAAACAAGAGAAGAACATGTATTTCATGTGAAAAGGGTACTTGATGTTTTGAAGAAAGAGCAATTATTTCTTAATATTTCAAAGTGTGAATTTGGAAAGACTTCTCCTGTTTATTTGGGACACATTGTAGGAGGAGGTGAGTTGAGAATTGATCCTTCTAAAGTGGAAGCCATTGTGAATTTCCCCACTACCAAAACAATAATCGAGGTAAGACGTTTCTTAGGCGTAGCTCAGTATTGGAGAAATTTTATTGCTAACTTTTCTTCCATAGTAGCTCTAATGTGTGCAATGACAAGTATGAAGAAAGGCTTCCAATGGGGAGGCAAACAATAGCAAGCTTTTGAAGCTTTAAAATACAAGATCAGTTCAACTCTAGTCCTTGCATTACTGAATTTGAGACATCCATTCGAGATACAAACCGATGCTATGATTATGCCATGGGCACAGTACTTTTGTAGCATGGTAAGCCTATCGCTTTTCATTCTGAAACATTCAATGGTGCTATAAATAATTATCCTACATATGAAAAATAGTTGTATGTGTTGGCACAAAGCGCCAAGAAGTGGAAACACTACTTTATGGGTAAAGAGACGATTACACATATCGATCACCAACAATTACAGTACTTGTAGTCGCAAACAAAATTGCAGCAATCACGACATTTTAGGTGGATGGGATTTATTCAACAATTTCACTTGGTTATAAGGTACAAGAAAGGTATTTTCAATCAAGTTTCTGATATGCTTTCAAGGCCAATTATAAGTGCTTCTAATTTACTTAAAAATTATTCTATTGTACATGAGAGTTACATAGAAAAGTATGAATATGATGCTGATTTTCAAGATATGTATGCTAGTTTGAGTGAAGGGAATCAAGTTGAGGAAAATGATTATCACATGCATAACAATTTGTTGTTTCATTTAAGCAAGTTTTGTATTCCACAAGGATAGAGACTTAGTATCATGAGAGAGGCTCATTCATCTCTTATGGCTGGACACTTTGGGGTAAGCAAAACAGTGGCGCATCTACAGAGGTTTTGCTATTGGCCTCGCATGATAGATACTGTGTCATGTTTTATAAGAGGTTGTTCTGTGTGTGCAATAAGCAAGCCTAGCAATAGGAAGCTTGGGTTGTGCACGCCACTACTGGTACCATCAAGGCCATGGGAGAGTGTCTCCATGGACTTTTTTGGTGGTCTACCTATGTCAAGAAAACAACATCATTATCTTTATGTGGTTGTGGATAGATTCAGTAAAATGTGTATACTTATGCCATGTAAGAAAACCATTACTGCTAAACAAACTGCTGAACTTTATTTTCAACATGTATGGGTTCATTATGGTTTGCTAACTTCTATTGTTAGTGACAAGGATTCCAGGTTCGTTGGGAATTTTCGGTCCAATATTTGGAAGATGATGGACACAAAGTTGAAAAAGAGTATTGCTTTTCATCCGCAAACTGATGGCCAAACCGAGGTGGTGAACAGAACCGTTGTGCATATATTGAGAGGATATTATAGCAAACATCCCAAGTTTTGGGATGAACAATTGCATTACATTCAGCACGCTTACAATCAGGAAAATAACTCTTCTACAAATACTTCACCTTTTGAAGCCTTCTTTGGGTATTTGCTGAAATCACCATTAGACTTCATCTTTGAGAAGGATGTTGCAATTGATGGGCATAGTGATATTGACAAGGCTCGAAATTTCATTGAGCAAATTCAGATTATTCATCAACAAGTTCAAGAATATCTTGAGAAGATTCAATGCAAATACAAGGAGAGGCATGACAAACATAGGGTTTATCACAAGTTTCAAGAAGGAGATGAGGTATGGTTGCACATAAGCAAAGAAAGGATGCAAGGAGAAGGTAAAAATATGAAGCCCATTCTCTATGGTCCATTCAAGATCATCAAACAAGTTGGCAATAATGCATTTCAACTTTACTTGCCTTCATATATGCAAATGTATTCCGTTGTCAATGTGCAAAATTTACGTTTGTATGAGCCTCCTTTGATTGATGATCAAGGGAGTGATATTCAACTACCATCTATAGAAGATTTCTCGCCATAATTTCAGGATGAGCTCAAGGAGGATTCCATCCTTGACAGGAGGACATGCACTTCTAAGAGGGGAAGTGTCAATTATTCGAATTGGGATCAAGGGTTGCAAACCAAGTAAGGCAAGTTGGATAGAAGTTGAAAAGGTGAGGGAGTTGTACCCTCATCTTCTGAACAGGTAATTAAAGTCTTTTGGGGTCCAAAAGATTCCCAATGGGGAGGTGTGATCAGGAGATCATGTGTTATGCTCAAAATTTAAAGTGCTTGAAACTATACCAAACCTGAGCGACCGGAAAGGTCTCGTCGTTGCGATTTTGGTGTCGTGAACGTTTTGAAAAACCGATGTCGTATGAGGAAGATATCATGTTCTGTTCATTTTTCTAAACAACTAAAAATTTCATGACAGGGTGACTTGGATGCCCAGTCAGCATGCACATACAGTCAGCAAGTGGCATATACTGGTGTTGTACCATCAACAACCCCCCCTTTTTTAGTGTTTGTAATAAAACTAATAAATGGGGACCCTTCCCACAAAAATCAAATATTAGCATTTAAGGTTACTTTTTTTTTCACAATAAAATAAAATATCAAAGTAGACCTTGCTAAAACATGTAAATTTACCTTCCCATACTCCAAGCACATAGAACATCATAAATTATGAGTTTCCTTATACAAAAAGCGCTACATGACCATTAGACCTAAGAAAAAATTTATATCGGAAAGTCAAAACATTAAGGGAAGCTTTAATAAACCTGTTTTTATCGCATCGCAAAAAGGTCATAGCGGGCATCCTTTATAGAATTCGCTCCTTAAAAGTGTGATCCACGAAAATGCAAGATCACAAAGCTTACAACCTAATAGCCTCTCGCAAATCACCTATTGCGGTAGCCCAACGTAACGATGTTTTTTAACGATACTAAGTTTTGTGATATTGCGAAGCAAATCGCAAAATCACTTTTATCGCAGATCAAAGGGCTCACAGTTCTAAGATAGTAACTTTCTGGCGTTCGATGCAAATTTATGAGCATTAAAGTTTAGCTTAACGGTCCATTAGTGTTCATTTATTAAAAAGATGTGGATCAGGGTAAAAGGACCATCTTACGCAAGTTGATATCTTTTGATATGATTTAGAATTAAAATCCTTCCCGTCACCTTATTTTTGTCTTTCTATTCATTTTTACTGTATTTACTATCATCTTTTCTCTCTGCTTGCAACTTTCAGGAAGAATACCTAGAGCGTAAACTACAAAGAAATGGCGAATAAAGGCAAGGATCTCGTGTCTGAGAAGTTAGAAATGACCCCATTATTCACAGACCCCACCTGTAGTAGAGATGCAGGGATATCTACCTGGGGAGCTATGTATCAGTTGTTAGAGGAGGAAAACCCGAGAATTATGGAAGTTACAGTTACAGCAGATGAACGCAGCTCTTCTGAAGCATCCCTAACTGAGCTTGCATGCTCGTTCCTACACTACATTGCTGCGAGGCCAAAGATACACCCCTACACTGATATGGTGAAATGGATTATAGATCAAGCAGACATATCTGATAGAGAGTTCAAGACGGCTAGTCAGCAAGTCAAGGGTCGTTTGCCCCAAAAAATTTGAGACGTATGTACCATTTGCCAGAACCCCGGGATAGCTACAACAAGCAATTTGTAGAAAAGTTTTCCAAAGAGGATGAAGACTTGGTATAATTCACAAGGCACTGGTCAAACAATGAAGAAAGGTTGAAGAAGGATAAAAACGGTATGTATTCCACTGGTTCTCTTTCTTCTCCTTACTATTTTTCTGCTGCAATTTTATGTAGACTGTTTGGGAAACCAAATATCGACAAGTTTTCATCATAATGGTTACCTTTATTGGATGTGGCTGTCAATGCCACCATAATGGATTGGGCCCAAATTTTATCAGATAATTTAGCCTCTGCAATTGTGGCATATAGAAGTAAAAGAAGCTCTACTTTAAGGATTTACCCTCCTTTCTTTTTGAGCGCTTATATCATGGACACTATTTGTTTTGTTTCTGATTTCCCTATTATGGGATGGAAATGGACAGTACAAAATCTACCTCCCATTCAGGTTTATCACAAAGTATTATGGGAATCCAATTTCATCCCACATTTCTTTAATATTTGTCATGGAGTTATGCTCCCTATTTATAAAATGATCTATAATCAAGTTATCCCAAGGTTTTCCCAAGAAGTTGAAGTAGACATTCTCCCTATGGGAAGGTGGTTTTGGGAAGAATTGTTCACGTATATCAGGGTGTTTGGAAACATTGCTTCACCCCATGTGCTACCTTTTTACGTCCCCGACAAACTAATGGCCAGGGAAATAGCCTATCAGACCTGTGGTGTGGGGGGAATGAGCAAGACACTGAAAGAGTCTAAGAAGGCCATTTGGCCCCAATTTCTTGTAGTATGCGGAGCTTTTGCATTGTTTGACTTAATTCATGCCTTTAAAGAAGTTGATAATATGTTATGCTGGAAACTACCAAAGTTCGCGGGGAGGCAATATGATCCCTTTGGTGTTGTAAGTAATTTTACTACAAGTGTTAAAATAAAAGTGTTTTCCAATGAAGAAGATCCCTTTGACGATGTCTTTCTGCAGGAGAACACTTTCAAAGAGGTTCTACATATGGCACGAATTTGGTTTGACCAAGAAGAACTCAAAAAGTTTGACATTTACAGAAAACAGAGGTTATCAAAGGTCCCGTTGGACCAATTGTTCATCAAACCTTCAAAGGAACCTACTCCCAGTGTTAGCATAAGTGGAAATTCAACACAGAAATCTAAATCCAGTTCTGAAAAAGAATCAGCAGGAAAATCCAATGATCAATCCAAGAGTGAACACAGCAGAAGTGAAGGGTCAATTAAAGATACAACTCAATCTAAAGAAAATACTAGCCAACAGGTTTTGTCCCTGAAACAAGCTGAAACTCCCACTCCTCTTACAAAGCCAACAAAGCCAATTGTAGTGGATCTAGAGGGAGAATGAGAGAGTTTTAGTAAGGTAATAAACACTGAATAATAGAGCGCAGAGCCACTGACAAACCCAAAATATTCAGCCACAGGCATGGAGGTAGAAGGGACTATCAATACTCAGGAAATAGAGCATATTTTTGTTGCCCCGTCATTAGAAATTTTACTAAGGATAGAGGAAATTCCTCCTCTAGATGTATTTTACAGTCCTCAACATAAGGCTGTCATCAAAAGGCAAAGAAAGAAAAGAAAGCTAGAGGCTATGCTCGCTCCAAAAGTTGAACCTCTAGATGTTCTTTGGAAATATCCCACTATAGACCCATCAAAAAATATAACTAGGCTTTCTCAAATCACAGGAGCATACGCTTCTGCAACAATTGATAAAGCAATAGAGGTTTAGTTTCTACTTAAAGATAAAGAGGAAAATTTTTTTTTTTTGGAACAACAACTGCAACAAGTCAGCATCAATCAAGAAGCAGAGACACAACTAGAAAAATTCCAGCAAGACTTCCATCAGATGCAATTAGATCATCAAAGCAATTTATCCAATAAAGAAGAAAAATTACAAACTATGATAGAACTACATAAGGATGACCCCAAAATTGGGGAGTTTATTACAGAAGCACTTGCTCTCAATTCTCAGCTCTTGCAACAGGAAAAATTATTCTGCCAGAAGATCTTGCAATGGAATTCCCATTGTGAAATAATCGAGAAGAATACAAATCAAGTCGTAGATTTACGACTTGATTATGATTCAATTTTTAAGAAGGTTTCAGACTTCCTGGACTGGCAGAAATCAGAAGAAGGGAAAAGAGCAGAATTACCCAGAATTGACGAATCGCAAAAAGAGATGTTATTTGCAAAATGGGATTTCCAGCATAAAGAAGCAGAACAGGTGATGGGAGAGGCAGCAGAAACAGTGAACACTATCATTGAGTGCATAAATGAAAATACATACACGGCCAATTTGATTACAGAGACTACTCTAGGCTTCCTTCCAAAGGCACAACAGCTTCAAACAGAGTGGAAACAAACAGCAGAGGAAAAAAAAAGAGATAATTAAACAGATAAACAGGTTAAACTGGGACACAAACTGGTGGTATCTGGTAAAACCACACAACCAATGCATGACCTTGAGATGCCTCATAACCTCTGCCGAGAAAATGGTGCTAGCTTTTTCCAATGACATATTTGCAGGACATTTAAAAGCTGAAGTCGGCCAATCGACGCTCTTGAAACCGATGATGGATATTTGCAATCTAAAGGATCAGATACAGAATTTATCATAGATATAGTTTAGTTTTATTTTAGTTCATTTTTTCTTAAAATGAGGCAGGTGGTTTAACCTCCTCATCTATTTTTGTAATATTTATTTTTAGATTTCATAGGATAGTATTTAAACCCCTCTCATGCATTTAGAGACGGATCCATAATTTTATCAAAAACAATTCTTCAGAACATGCACTTTTGCCCCTCTTGGAGGAAGTTTTGATAAAATAGATGGAACGAGATTTTTCTTTATATGAGTTTGATATCTGCTACTAAAATGCACTTTTATACTCTTAGGGGATGTTGAGTGATTTGAAGATAAATCTATATCGCTGCAGCTCATGAGTATAACTTATTATCAATGGTATTTTTATCTCTTAATACATTTTACTTATGTGTCAAGTGATAAATTATTTTCAATTATTGATATATGAAAGTTTGAATGTTTAGTTGTCATTATTGCATTTCTGTATGGTGATAACTTTTTTTTATGCTGAATATATGAATAACTCTTATGCAATATATTTCTCATAATTGTTTCGGCTAACTTTTTATACGAAACAATCATCTTTAATGGATTCTTTTCTCATAGTAATTGAATGATTTTTATTATCAATTGTTGTTAGAAATTATTTTAGATCGCATAAGTAAAAGCTATTCCCGGTAAAGTTTAGATTTAGATGTTTTATTTGATTGCAATATATTGCATATGATAGTTAAAAGATAGATTAGATTTAGAATAAGCATTCACCCCATTAAACCCTAAAAAAAAAAAAAAAAACATCATCCCATTAGTACATCCATCATAAACAGATTGGGAAACTGGTCCCATCATGCCCAGTCGGAGCCACTATTCCAAACAGAAAAGGAGTTGCTTTAAGGTCCAGACCGGGTGGTTATCCCCCTTGTTGTAGACTCAATTTTTCGAGCCTTCAACATATTTGGCGCTAGAAGGAGGGCTTGGCTATGAATAGCAAGTAAATATACATCTTCACGCCATTCTAAGAGTAAAACTCCCTCACCATCTCCCTCAACTTCTCGTTCGCATTCTGAATATTCCATCACTCAACTAGAAGTTGAAAAGGAAAATACACAACACATTACTAAAATCCCAAACAAGCCAGATTATTATTCTTCAGATCCCCCTGAGTTACAAACTTTAATTCATAAGTTACAGGGAATTTCTTTATCTCAAGAGGAATCTGAATTTTCCCAAGGTAGTGTCACTTCTCATCTGACCTCGAATCAACAATTGACTAGAGCACAAAGCGAAAATTTAGGAATCCCACCAGTTGATTTTCCTTTACCGAGTCATAAGAAAGCTAGGAAATCATCAACAGAATCTCAGAGTGAGATTTTATCATCATCTTAATCTAACATCTCATCCATATCATCACAATTTCATTCATCCATCCCTCAACTCCAAATCGTGGTTCACACCAGTATAGGAGCAACATCCTCCTCTACCCAATCACCTTAAACTACTGCTACACCTCCTCCTACTCATACCCCAACGATGGCAGAAAACCTTCCACCAAGGCCATGGACCAATCCAGAAGCTGTAAGAATGCCTGCACCTTTAGCACAATTACCAGTTGATCCTGAGAAATGGCTTCCCAATTTTAATCCTGATAATGGCCTATCAACCGAAAAGCACATGAATAATTTCATGTTGTCTGCTAATTTAAATGGAGTAATAGAATATAACGCAGTTGTACGATTATTCCCTTATACCTTAAAAGGAGTAGTAGGATCATGGTATTTTTCATTACCATCAGGCTCCATTAATAACTGGGATACATTTCAAGATCAATTTTTGAAAAAATTTGGAGATGACCAATCTACAGCAACTTTGATAAATGACCTCTCCAATTTGAAAGTTGAACCAAGAGAACCAATCAAGGATTTCAATTCTTTCTTCAACAAATTATTAAACAAAATACCAGAAACGTCGAAGCCCAGCAACGAACTCCAAAATGAATGGTATATTTCTGCTTTGCCTTCAAATTCAGCCATTTTTGTAGATAGGGCTACCAAGCCAACGTTAGCCGAAAATATGAAAGAAGCAATAGTTGTAGAAAAACATATCCTAGCTGTAGAAAAGAAAAACGTTGTAAATGAAAGAAAGTATAAAAAAGTCTCTTTTAGAGATGATCCTAAGAAAAAACAATCAAAGGACCCATTCGACTTGGAAGGGTTACAAAAATTTTTGAAAACCATGTCTAATGAAATGGTTGATATTAAGAAAACAAGTAGCAGAAACCTCTTCTAAGAAATCTTTTAAACCCTTCAAGAGAAATCCTTCAAATGATTCGAAACCTCCAAATGCTATAACAAATGCAGAATTGGAAGGAGAAGAAGAAGAAGAAGTTTCCAATGAGGAACAAACCGATGATGATGAAGTCATGGAACTACAAGGTATGTGGGACTTCATTCTTCCAGAAGAAGAAGATCAATATGTATTTCTTGTTTCTACAAGAAGTAGAAATCAACTTGATCCTCCACAACCCAATTCTAAACAGAAAAACCCAAGCCCGACTCCCAAGGACAAAATCGCAAGTAAGAAATCCTCATCAAGGGCTACTCAGACAAACCCAGTTCAATCTGATTCAACAACTCCATCTAAAATGCTTATCATCTCTGATGAAATGGAGTATAACATTGTTGAAGACATGAAGAAAACGCGGGCCAATATTACTTTTCATGAGCTCAGCAAATTAAAGCATCAACATAAATTGCTCTTAAAAGAGCTGCATGCAGTACCTATTAAGCCTCTACCTCCAGCTATAATTTCACAAGCTACAAACGAAATGGGAAGACCTCCGACTGGCATGATAGATAAAGTCAATCCAAGTGACATCACTTTGATTGGAGGAAGGTCGAAATCCCATACTCCGCCACTCCTCCTTACCTTTGAAGATTTCAATAAAAATTTGCATAACTGTCTGGTAGATTCAAGTGCTTCATCTAATATTTTTCCTAAAACAGTTTGGGAAAAGTTAAATATCCAACCTCATAAATCTGCAGTACGCATAGTACAGTTGGATCGGTCTCAAGTCGAGGTTATCGGTGAACTTAATCAAGTAACCATAAGGCTTTCATCAAACCCGAAGGTATGTCAAGTTATTGATATACTTGTCGCAAACATTCCTTAATTTTATGGACTAATCCTTAGTAGGGAGTGGTCAGAGAAGCTTCACGGTTACTTTGCAACCAACTGTTCTCATATATGGCTCCCTTACAGCGGTAAACCAAATCAGATAAAGGTTGAACGAGAAAAACACCAAAAGTATATAGTGACAGAGTTAGAAGGAGAAAACGAGCCTGTAGCATATATCAGCAATATAATTGGAAATTATTCTGTTGATTCATTCTTAGGAAATTTCAATGCTTATACTTCACCTTTTTTAGAAAATTTGTTTTATC
Organism: Pinus albicaulis; assembly: GCA_034641835.2. Lineage (NCBI taxonomy): Eukaryota > Viridiplantae > Streptophyta > Pinopsida > Pinales > Pinaceae > Pinus > Pinus albicaulis. The sequence continues at coordinate 1,204,855,099 of CM076577.1, forward strand.
CCAGATAGAAAATTTCTCTCAAACAGATAGTTCTAGGTGCATTAATTTTGAAGATAGACCTGTAAATAAAACTTTGTTTTGGAAATTATTTTTTGATGGTTCTAAGCCTACTGATGGAGAAGGAGCAAGTTGTATATTAGTCAATCCAAAAGGAGAGAAAACCATGCTAACATGTAGACTCGAGTTCGATTGCACGAATAATACTTCTAAATATGAAGCATTAGTTCAAGGGTTATACAAAGCAATCGAGCTTGACATCAAATATCTGCAAGTCTTTGGAGACTCTGATATTGTTATCAAAAAGGTAAGAAATACTATACATTGCCTATCAGGACACTTGAAGCACTATCAGTCGTTAGTACAAGACCTAACTTCACACTTTATAGAATTTAATATTTCACCCATTCCCAGAATCCAAAATGCTAGTGCTCATCTCCTCACTAATGTAGCTTCCAGGCTCATTCCACCAGAAGACTATAGCCCAGACAGATTCTTAGTTGAATTTATCTTTAGACCCTTTATCCCGAATAACATTACCAATTGGAGAGTTTTCAACAATGACCCTGATATTGTAAGTTTTCTGACTTCATAAGGGTCTTACAATAATCAGATAATTGATGAAGACCAGCACGAAAAGTATTTGAAACAAGGAAACAACAATAATGCTATACCCAAATATGTAGTTAAGTTGGAAGACCTATATGATTTAAAGGATAGATTTAAACGGTCCACCAATTCAAAACTCCAGAGTTCAACTCTGAGATATGAATTAATAAATCTGGGGACTAACATAAAACCACTAAATATCAACCTAGGTCTTGGCCTAACACCTGAGGAAAAGTTAGCTTTCATTCGACTGTTAAAACAATACAAAAATGTCTTTGCCTGGAATTACGATGATCTCAAGACTTATGACACTTCAATTATATAGCATACAATTCCGATGATCTCTGATGAAAAGCCAGTCCAGCAGAATTTGAGGAAAATCCATCCCAATTTGGAAAACCAGATTAAGGCTAAGTTGAACAAATTACTTAAAGCCAATATAATTTTTCCTGTTAGGCATTCTAGATGGGTTTCCAACATTGTACCAGTCAAAAAGAAAAACGGAGAGATCTGGATTTGTATTGACTTTTGATATCTCAATAAGGCCTGCCAAAAAGATAATTTTCCACTACCCCCTTTGGAAAAAATATTACAATCGGTCGCGGGGTCTGAACTGATGTCCTTTTTAGATGGCTTCTCAAGGTATAATCAAATCTTATTTCACCCAGAATATCAATTGAAGACTACATTTAGAACGAAATGGGGCACTTACGCATATCAAAATATGCCATTTGGGTTGATTAATGTCGGTGCCATGTTTCAAAGGGCCATGGATATTGCATTTAAAGGATTAGTGAATAGGTTAGTGGTGATTTGCTTAGATGACATAACAATGTATTCTAAAAAACGTAGTAGTCACCTCATAGACTTAAAACAGATTCTCCAATGATGTCAAAAATATGGGATCTCACTGAATCCAAAAAAATCTTTTTTCGCATTAAGTGAAGGGAAGCTTCTCGGATTTATAGTGTCTAAAACTGGAATCCATATCGACCCAGACAGGATTAAAGAAATTTCTGAGATATCCCTACCCCATAACAAAAAAGAAATGCAATCATTCCTTGGTCAAATCAATTTTGTTAAAATATTTGTCCCCGACTTCTCAAGAATCATCTCACCTCTCCAAGCCATGATAAAGAAAAACTCCCTCTTCAAATGGGGTCAGGTAGAACATGAAGCATTTGACTTGATAAATGAAGCGATTATAAATGCCCCATACTTAGCAAATCCAAAATTCTCCAATCCTTTCACTTTGTATACATTTTCCTCTAAGAAATCTTATGCTACAATACTCACATAGGGCAATCAAGATAAAGTTGAAGCCCAATTGCCTTCTTCAGTTCAAACTTGTAAGGAGCTGAAATAAATTACTCCGATGTGGAGAAACAGGCTTATTCTGTATTCAAAGAAATCAAACGCTTTAGACCCTTCCTTCTCAAGACTCATACGAAAATAATAGTACCATTTCCAGCGGTGAGAAATATTTTGGTATAGAAAGATGTAGGTGAAAAGAGGGAAAATTGGGTCACAGCCCTGCAAGAATATGACGTTGAAATTAAACCAAAAAACATTGTAAAAGGTCAAGGTTTTTTCAGGATGTTGGCTGGAGCATCGCACTTGTCAGAAATGCAGTCTCCAGAAAGTGAAGTATAAACGTATGAGGTAAACCTAAATGACTCTGAATCAAGGTATGCAGATATCATGTTTTACTTAAAAATGGATATTTTCCTCCACATTTGAATCATACAAAGAAAAAATCCCTGACGCTAAAAGCTAAACAGTATCAAATTGTAAATGATGTACTCTTTAGAATAAATTATGATTTTTTTCTCCTTAGATGCCTTGAGAAATCTGAAGCAGAAAAAGTATTGCAGGAACTTCATGACGGACCAGCAGGCGGACACTACGCAAGAGATGCAACAGCTCACAAAATCCTGCGCACAGGTTAATACTGGCCAACGTTATTTAAGGATGCACATAACTATGTAAGGAAATGCCAGATTTACCAGACTGCTGCTGGAAGACAAAAGAAACCATCATTGTCGTTGCAGCCAGTCAACATTGATCAGCCATTTGAACAATGGGGATTAGATATAATAGGTGAGATTGTTCCTAATTCTTCTAAACAGCGTAAGTACATCCTTACAGCTACCGACTACTTTACCAAGTGGGTAGAAGCAGTTCCACTAAAGACAACCAACTATGAAAGTATCATCGAATTTATAGATCAATTTATAATTACCATGTTTGGCTTACCTTCTGCTTTAATGTTTGATAATGCATCATATTTCTCAGGTAATACTATGACTAAATTTGCACTCAAAATAGGTTTTAAGCTCAAATATTCTGCTAATTATTATCCGCCAGGAAATGGATTGGTTGAATCAACGAACAAAAACCTTATCAGGATCATTAAACAGACTATTGATCAAAATCATAGAAACTGGCATAAGTATTTAACGTATGCTCTTTGGGCAGATCGAATAACTAAGAAAACTTCTATTGGCACTTCTCGTTTTAATTTAGTTTATGGGAAAGAAGTGGTCCTCCCAAAAAATCTATCTATTCCTTCTTTAGCCTTAGTTCAATTCATTGAAGAAACCCCTTCTTCATCCTTGCAATTAAGACAATTGCAGATCCTTAAACTTGAAGAAGAATGGGAAAAGGCCAGAATTATCCATGCGCATCATCAACAATTAGTAAAAGCTTCTTTTGATTCAAACTTGGCATCTAGAAAAGATTTTCAGCTTGGAGACTTAGTATTAAAATGGGATAAAGCCCATGAAGATAAAGGCAAGCACACTAAATTCCAACGGATGTGGCTTGGACCATTCCAAATTGTCGAAATCATCGGTCCATCAACTTTCATGTTACAAGATTTAGCAAGGAAAAGAGAGTCTTTCCCTGTTAATGGACAGATCCTTAAAAAATATTTCCCATAGAAGATGATCTCTTCTATTTTTTATAGATTATTGTTTTTGTTTTAATTTTTTCTTTGATAAATAAAACAAGTTGAGAATATTTACTTTTGGTTTCCACGAAAAGAATAGTGTCTCATATCAATTTTTGTTTTTTCACTTGTATAAGCGGGTATGGTTAGGAAAATTAATCTTTATTTTTGAAACATAGGGTCAAGTGCTATCATTCTGAAAATTCTTATTTGTTTTTTTGTTTCAACTGTACAAGTTTTGGTTAGAATCAACTTTCAAGAAGAAGTTTTCCTCATATCAGTCATAAAAGGTACCAATAACAAAACAAAGATTCTCCATAGAAAAGCTATTTTTAAAAAACTCTATTTTTGTCATCATGAAGAATTCTTAAGGAATCAATTACTTCCTCCCCACTTTAGGAAACTGCGAGATTCAAAGAGTAATCCAACTATGCACTTCAAACTTAAAGAATAAGAGGTCTCATCAAGAGCTGGCTTATCATGATCATAAAGATTATAACTAACTGACATTACCATACTGCATACCAAAATAGGGTAATGGCTTGAGACTGTTTCAATCAAAAGACAAGGGGTCTCATCACGAGCCAGCTTGTTCAGTTAAGTTATAAATCAAGTGAATGGCGCTGTCAATTTTGGCTACCAAATCAAGACATTGTTATTTAAGAATTAAAAGAAATAAATAATTAAAAAAAAAGGCAATAAGTGTATATGAGGATTTATCTTTGAAAATTGCATGCTTCTTAAAGTGGGACACATGATCATTACTAGATAACAGGTAACCCTGTCGAGGCTATGGATGCCTGCTGGCAGCAAAGGCTCTACCTACGACAAATGAGTACACCTAAACTGATCTATGGAGATTTTTTTTTTTCTTTACAAATCAAGTAATGACTGATATGATTAAAGTGACTAATGTTGGGGAGAAGATAATCAGAATAAATATAGTTAGAACAAAACGTTGTTGTTAATAAATAGCACTGTTTACCTTATATTTCTACAATGAAGTTTCACTTTCAAAATCATTTCTATTTTAGAAGTTTTTAGAAAATTCAAAAAACCATCAGAGATAACTGGTTCTTCCAAGTGAATCGCCAATTGTTGTACCATCAACAACCCCCCATTTTTTTAGTGTTAGTAATAACACTAATAAATGGGGACCCTTCCCACAAAAATCAAATATTAGCATTTAAGGTTACTTTTGTTTTCACAATAAAATAAAATATCAAATTAGAACTTGCTAAAACATGTAAATTTACATTCCCATACTCCAAGCACATAGAACATCATAAATTATGTGTTTCCTTATAGAAAAAGCGCTACATGACCATTATACCTAAGAAAAACTTTATATCGGAAAGTCTCGAACATTAAGGGAAGCTTTAATAAACCTGTTTTTATCGCATCGCAAAAAGATCACTGCGGGCATCCTTTATAGAAGTCGCTCCTTAAAAATGCGATCCACAAAAATGCGAGATCACAAATCTTACAACCTCATAGCCTCTCGCAAATTTCCTATCGCGGTAGCCCAACGTAACGATGTTTTTAAATGATAGTAAGTTTTGCGATATTGCGATCTACAATATTGCGAAGCAAATTGCAAAATCGCTTTTATCGCAGATCAAAGGGCTCACAGTTCTAAGATAGTAACTTTCCTGCGTTCGATGTAAAGTTATGAGCATTAAAGTTTAGCTTAACGGTCCATTAGTGTTCATTTATTAAAAATATGCGGATCAGGGTAAAAGGACCATCTGACGCAAGTTGATATCATTTGATATGATTTAGAATTAAAAGCTTTCCCGTCACCTTATTTTTGTCTTTCTATTCATTTTTCCTGTATTTACTATTATCTTTGCTCTCTACTTGCAACTTTCAAGAAGAATACCCAGAGCGTAAACTACGAAGAAAGGCAAGGCTCCCGCGTCTGAGAAGTCAGAAATGACCCCATTATTCACAAAAACCACCTGTAGTAGAGACGCATGGATATCTACCTGGGAAGCTATGTATCAGTTGTTAGAGGAGGAAAACCTGAGAATTATGGAAGTTACAGTTACAGCAAATGAACACATCTCTTCTAAAGCATCCCTAACTGAGCTTGCATGCTCGTTTCTACACCGCATTGCTGCGAGGCCAAAGATACTCCACTACACTGATATGGTGAAATGGATTATAGATCAAGCGGACATATCTGATAGAGATTTCAAGACAGCTAGTTGGAAAGTCATGGGGTCATTTACCCCAAACAGTTTGAGACGTATGTACCATTTTCCAGAACCCCGGGCTAGCTACAACAAGCAATTTGTAGAAAAGTTCACCAAAGAGAACGAAGACTTGGTAGAATTCACAAGGCACTGGTCAAACAATGAAGAAAGGTTGAAGAAGGATAAAAATGGTATGCATTCCACTGGTTCTCTTTCTTCTCTTTACTGTTTTGCCTCTGCAATGTTATGTAGACTGTTTGGGAAACCAAACATCGACAAGTTTTCATCAGAATGGTTACCTGTATTGGATGCGGTTGTCAATGCCACCATAATGGATTGTGCCCAAATTTTATCAGATAATTTAGCCTCTGCAATTGTGGCATACATAAGTAAAAGAAGCTCTACTTTAAGCACTTACCCTCCTTTCTTTTTTAGCGCTTATATCATGGACGCTATTTGTTTTGTTTCCGATTTCCCTATTATGGGATGGAAATGGATAGTACAAAATCCACTTCCCATTCAGGTTTATCACAAAGTATTATGGGAATCCAATTTCATCCCACATTTCTTTAAGATTTGTCATGGAGTTATGCTCCCTATTTATAAAATGATCTATAATCAAGCTATCCCAAGGTTTTCCCAAGAAGTTGAAGTAGACATTCTCCCTGTGGGAAGATGGTTTTGGGAAGAATTTTTCACGTATATCAAGGTGTTTGGCAACATTTCTTCACCCCATTTGATACCTTTTTACGTCCCCGACAAACTAATGGCCAGGGAAATAGCCTATCAGACCTGTGGTGTGGGGGGAATGAGCAAGACACTGAAAGAGTCTAAGAAGGCCATTTGGCCCCAATTTCTTGTAGAATGCGGAGCTTTTGCATTGCCTGACTTAGGTCATGCCTTTAAAGAAGTTGATAATATGTTATGCTTGCAACTACCAAAGTTCTCGGGGAGGAAATATGATCCCTTTGGTGTTGTAAGTAATTTTACTAAAAGTGTTTTCCAATGAAGAAGATCCCTTTAACGATGTCTTTCTACAAAAGAACACTTTCAAAGAGGTTCTACATATGGCACAAATTCGGTTTGACCAAGAAGAACTCCAAAAGTTTTACATTTATAGAAAACAGAGGTTATCAAAGGTCCCATTGGACCAATTGTTCATCGAACCTCCAAAGGAACCTACTCCCATTGTTAGCGTAAGTGGAAATTCAAAATAGAAATCTAAATCCAGTTCTGAAGGAGAATCAGCAGGAAAATCTAGTGATCAGTCCAAGAGTGAACACAGCAGAAGTGAAGGGTCAATTAAAGATACAGCTCAATATAAAGAAAAGCCTGGCTAGCAGGTTTTGTCCCCGAAACAAGCTGAAACTCCCACTCCTCTTACAAAGCCAACAAAGCCAATTGTAGTGGATCTAGAGGGAGAATGGGAGAGTTTTAGTAAGGTAATCAACACTGAAGAACATAGTGCAGAGCTGCTGAAAAACCCAAAAGAATCAGCCACAGGAATGGAGGTAGAAGGGACTATCAATATTCAAGAAACAGAGCATATTCTTGTTGTTCCGTCATCAGAAATTGTACTAAGGATAGATGAAATTCCTCCTCTAGATGTATTTTACAGCCCTCAACATAAGGTTGTCATTAGAAGGCAAAGAAAGAAAATAAATCTAGAGGCTATGCTCACTCCGTAAGTTGAACCTCTAGATGTTCTTTGGAAATATCCCACTACAGACCCATCAAAAAATATAACTAGGCTCTCTCAAATCACAGGAGCATATGCTTCTGCAACAATTTATAAAGCAACATAGGTTCAGTTACTACTTAAAGATAAAGAGGAAAAGATTTTGTTTTTGGAATAGCAACTGCAACAAGTCGGCATCAATCAAGAAGCAGAGACATAGCTAGAAAAATGTTAGGTCCCTATATTACTAGTATAGTCCCATATTGTTGTTAGTGTAACCCCCATATTGTTATTATTGTGCCCTTAAATTATTAGTGTTAGGTCGGCTAGGATTACATTGTGGCCCCATGGACTCCTATATATAGAAAGGAGGTTTTATAATTTGAATCATCCAAGAATTGTTCATTCATGTAATGTATTGGAGGTTTCCCCCTCGAAGTGGCTTATTTCTAAGGCGTTGATATCTCTTTTCTTCTCTTTTTGGAGCTGGTTTCACAACATTTGGTATCAGAGCTTTGAGATTCTAGGGTTTCGCTGCTCTAAACAGGTCATCGTGGCATTTTCGCTATAACCTTTTTTCTACGAAGGTTCAAAATTTGAAATTTTAGAGTGTGAAGAAAAAATCCTGAGGAACATCGTCACAACATTTTAGAGCTTGGTTCGCAATATTTTCGGAGATATGATCTGTGAAAGTTAAGTCATTTTGCATGCTCTTGAAATTAACCTAAACAGCTCATCGTGGTATTTTCGTAATAACTTTTTTATACAAAGGTTCAGAAGCTGAAATTCTTAAAGTGTGAAGCCGCAATCCTAAGGAACAACATCACAAAATTTCAGATATATTTTCGCAATATTTTCGGAGATATGATCTGTGGAAGTTAGGGCTTTTTTAGGCTTCTGAATTTCATCTCAAAGAGGTGATCGTGGGAAAATATTCATAGATCTCTCTTTGAGCATCGAATTGGAATGCTGTAAAAAGTAGCCAAAAGTACACAGACTGTAGTGTTTGTTCTATCAATTTCAGAGACAAATGAGGAAACAGTGACACGTGGCAGGTCGTACAATTTCGCTCTACTGAACCAGTCCAAAATTGGGTCATTGTGGGAGATTGGACATAACTTTGCCTTGAAGAATCCAAATCAGATCAGACCTGTGGCATTTGAATTAAGCTTTAGAGGGCTGCCACAGGGCTGAATTTCAGATATTGAGGATCCACAATTATAGAGATAATTCAATTTCAATATCGAGCTCCTCAAAATCAAGTAAAAGGTGTGTATTTTTTTTCCGAATTGCATAAGTCTTGTTTGAAGAATCAAGTTGAATTGATGCCAAGAGCATATTGTAGAATATATATCAGTATTGGATTCTAAAATTTCCCCTAAAAATAATTCAGCACCCATTAAGCCTTTAGAAATCTCTACTGTGACTCATGAAGACGAAGAATGGCAACATGACATATCAAAATTACAAGAGCAAGTGCAACAAATTTCGCTCTCGCAAAGAACAACAAAAAATGGCATAGAAGTTTTGAAGAAAGGCATGGAAACTAATATGGATGGTTTGAAGAAAGGCGTGGAATCTAAGATAGATGGCATGGAATCTAAGATAGATTGCATGGAAGCTAGCATGGAATCTAATATGGATGACATGGAAGCTAAGATCGATAAGAAAATGGAAAACATGAAGAATGATCTAAAAGCTGACATGGAAGATTTGACAAAGTTGATACAAGAAATATTTCCTAATGGTGAAAATATAGTAGAGGAAACTCATGATGAGAAAAAAATAAATGTTAATCGTGATTTCATAAATCTAATGTTGGCGGGAAGAACCACCATATTCCAAAAATGGATATGAGGAAGTTTGATGGAAAGGATCCTGTAACATGGATACTACAGATGGAGCAATATTTTGATCTCCATAATGTGCAAAACACACAAAGGTACGCATTGCAACTTTACATTTAGAACAAAATACATTTGTATGGTATCGATGGCTTTGCTCCCGTAAAAAAATTGTCACTTGGTCAATTTTTACGGAGGAAATGATAGCACATTATGAGGATACAAAGAGCAACACCTTCTTTAGCCAATTGATAAATCTCAAACAAAAAGGTTTAATGGGGGAGCACATTGAGGACTTCCAAAAATTGAATATAAGGGTAACTGATATTCCAGAGGAACACATGATTGATCTCTTCATAAGTACTTTAAAGGATAAAATCCAACATGAAGTTCGCGTTTTGGAACTTGATTCATTGGAGAAGGCATTTAGGTTGGAAAGAAAAATTGAATGTAAAATTATGGCTACAAGGAAGCCTACCACTCACTTCTATAAAGAGGGAAGTGTTGCTACTCCTAGATTTCCAAAACCTACAAGGTTTACACCACAACAACTGGAAGAAAAAAGAGCAAACGGGCTTTGCTACAGTTGTGATAGCAAATACACTAAAGGTCATAAGTGTGCTGAGAAGAAATTATTTTACATAGATTGTGAAGAGGAAGAAGAAAATGGACAAGAAGAGGATCTATACCAGGAACAAACCCAAGAAGAGGAAGAAATGAGTCCGACCATATCGTGTAATGCATTGGAAGGAATTACCACTCCTCAAACTCTCAAGATAGAAGGACATATCAAGAAGAAAAAGGTAATAGTGTTGATTGATTCAGGTAGTACCCATAGTTTTATTCATTTTAAGGTAGCCAAGGAATTGAATTGTTTCCTATATCCAGCACCAGAATGTCAAGTGATGGTTGCAAATGGAGGAAATATAAATTTCTCTAGAAAATGCCATAATATAAAGCTAACCATGGGGGAGTATGTATTGAATAGTTAAATGATTTCCATTCCTATGGGAGGTGCTGATGTTTTACTAGGACTACAATGGTTACAATCTTTGGGGACGGTAGCTTTTAATTTTCAAGATTTTTTCTTGAAATTTTTTTCAGAAGGAAAGGAAGTCGAATTACAGGGTATTGCATGGAAGCTGGGAAAGATAATAAACTCTAATGTCATGACAAAGCTTCTAAAGAAAGAATGAGGCATAATTGCACAATTATGCTCACTCGAAGTTCCAACATCAAAATCATCTATTTCTGCAGATCTCCAAAAAGTCTTGGACAATCATTCCAAGGTTTTTGAAACTCCAAAAGCATTCCCACCTATTCATGATCATGATCATGTTATTCATTTGATTCCAGGAAGTGTTCCTCCAAACATCAGGCCTTATAGATATCCTTATGTCCAAAAGAGCGAAATTGAACGTATGATTGCAGAAATGTTAGAGGTGGGTATAATTCAACCTAGTCAAAGTTCTTTCTCTGCTCCTGTAGTATTAGTACACAAGAAGGATGGATCATGGTGAATGTGTCCGGATTATAGGGAGCTCAATAAGCTCACCATTAAAGATAAATTTCCCATTCCTGTGATTGATGAATTATTGGATGAATTACATGGAGAAATTTATTTTACCAAATTGGATCTTCGTTCAGGGTATCATCAAATTAGAATGAAGACTGAAGATATTCCGAAAACAGCATTTCGAACTCATGAGGGTCATTATGAATTTTTGGTCATGCCTTTGGCCTTACCAATGCACCTTCTGCATTTCAAGGTTTGATGAATTCCATTTTCAAACCCTTCCTTAGAAAATTTGTGCTAGTATTTTTTGATGATATACTAATCTATAGCAGGTCTTGGAAGGATCATGTTCAACATGTTGACAGGGTGCTCAAACTATTGCAGGAGAAACATTTATATGCAAAAACATCCAAATTTTTCTTTGGAGTACAAGAGGTGGAATATCTCGGTCATATTGTATCTCACAAGGGTGTTAAGGTAGACCCTAACAAAATTAAAGCCATTAAGGAATGGAAAGTCCCCACAACCATAAAGCAGTTGCAAGGATTTCTCGGGTTAACAGGGTATTATCGAAATTTTGTTAAGAAATATGGGAGAATAGCAGCACCTCTAACAACATTATTGAAGAAAGATGCATTTTCATGGACTCCTGAAGCAACTAAGGCTTTTAAACATCTTAAAGAGGCAATGTGCCTAGCACCAGTCTTAGCTACGCCAGATTTCACAAAAACCTTTATTGTGGAATGTGATGCCTCAGGCAATGGAATTGATGATGTTTTAATGCAAGAAGGAAGACCAATTGCTTTTGAAAGTCGTCCAATCAAAGGAAAGTATTTACATAAACCTATTTATGAGAAGGAAATGTTATCAATACTGCATGCACTAAAGAAATGGAGAACTTACCTAATGGGAAGACATTTCAAGGTAAAAACTGATCATGATAGTCTTAAACACTTTTTGGAACAAAGACTATCTTCAGAAGAGCAACAAAAATGGGTCACAAAGATGTTGGGTTATGACTTTGAAATAATATACAAAAAGGGAAAGCTTAATGTTGTTGCAGATGCACTCTCAAGAAAGAATGAAGAGGTGGAAGCATTGCTTTGTGCCATTTCTATTATCCAACCAGATTGGATAACCGAAGCAAGAGATGAATGGAAGAAGGACAAAGATGTATGGACACTCATTCAAAAGTTGCAGCGAGATCCTAGTACATCTGATACATTTAGTTGGAAAAATGATTCCTTATGGTACAAAGATCGCTTATATCTTTGTAAGAATTCCCAACTAAAACGAAATATTCTTTTGGAATTGCACACTTCTCCTTTAGGAGGACACTCAGGATTTTTAAAAACTTACCACAGGGTGAAGAAAGAATTTTTTTGGGATGGCCTTAAATCTGATATTCAAAAGTTTGTGGCGGAATGTTTGGTTTGCCAGCAGAATAAAGTTGAGACAATTAGGACCCCGGGACTTCTACAACCTTTATCCATTCCAAGTCAACGTTGGGAGGAGATTTCAATGGATTTTATCACAGGTTTACCTAAGTCCGAAGGAAAGAGTGTCATCATGGTGGTAGTTGATATACTTACCAAGTATGCACACTTTTGTGCATTATCTCATCCATTTAAAGAAAGTGCAGTTGCTACTACATTTATGGACATAGTTCAAAAGCTACATGGAAATCCAAGGGTTATTGTGAGCGACAAAGATCCCATTTTTACTGGAAATTTTTGGACGGAATTATTTTCTTGTTTGGGTACTCAATTATCTCATAGCTCATCTTATCATCCTCAATCCGATGGTAAAACTGAGATAGTAAATAAATGTTTGGAAGGATATCTTCTTTTTTTGTATCTGATAAACAAACACAATGGGTCAAGTGGTTACCTCTAGTTGAATGGTGGTATAACACTTCCTTCCATACTGTAGCAAAAATGACCCCATTTATGGCACTTTATGGATATCATTCACCATCCATCACATCATCTTCAAGAGAAAATTCGAACGTTCAAGCAGTGGAAGATCACATCGAGCATCAACAAGAAGTTCTCCAACTCTTAAAGGAAAACCTGAATTTGGCACAAAATCGAATGAAACAACAGGCAGAGCAACATCGCAGTGAGAGAAGTTTTGATGTAGGTGACTGGGTATTTTTACGGCTACAACCATACAAACAAATGTCCCTCAAGCAAGCTAAGAAGGATAATAAATTATCGCCAAAGTACTATGGTCCTTACAAGGTGTTGCAAAATATTGGTACTATGGCATACAAATTGGAGCTTTCTGCTTCTTCACGAGTGCATCCAATTTTCCATGTTTCATGCTTAAAGAAGGTTATAGGTGAAAATCTTCCAGTTCAAACAATATTTCTAGAACTTGATGAGGAAGGAAAAATCATATTGTAACCTGAAGCGGTCACGGAAACAAGAAATCGACAGCTACGAAATCGATCAATTTCAGAGTATCTCATAAAGTGGAAGAACTTACCCAATGAAGATTCTACATGGGAGGATGATAATTTTATACAGAAGCATCCAGAGCTACTCAAGCGTTGAGGACAACACTTTTTTGAAGGAGAGGGGCATGTTAGGTCCCTATATTACTAGTATAGTCCCATATTGTTGTTAGTGTAACCCTCTTATTGTTATTATTGTACTCTTGTAACCCCCATATTGTTATTATTGTGCCCTTAAATTATTATTGTTAGGTCGGCTAGGATTACATTGTAGCCCCACTAGGATTACATTGTGGCCCCATGGACTCCTATATATAGAAAGGAGGTTTTGTAATTTGAATCATCCAAGAATTGTTCATTCATGTAATGTATTGGAGGTTTCCCCCTCGAAGTGGCTTATTTCTAAGGCATTGATATCTCTTTTCTTCTCTTTTTGGAGCTGGTTTCACAACACAAAACTCCAGCAAGACTTCCATCAGATGCAATTAGATCATCAAAGCAGTTTAGCCAATAAAGAAGAATAGTTACAAACTATGATAGAACTGCATAAGGATGACCCCAAAATTGGGGAGTTTTTTACAGAAGCACTCGCTCTCAATTCTCAGCTCTTGCAACAGGAAGAATTATTCCGCTAGAATATCTCGCAATGGAATTCCCATTGTGAAATAATCGATAAGATTACAAATCAAGTCGTAGATTTACGACTTGATTATGATGAAATTTTTAAGAAGGTTTCAGACTTCTTGGACTGGCAGAAATCAGAAGAAGGGAAAAGAGTAGAATTGACGAATCGCAAAAAGAGATGTTATTTGCAAAATGGGATTTCCAGCTTAAAGAAGCAGAACAGGCGATGGGAGAGGCAGCAGAAACAACGAACAATATCATTGACTGCATAAATGAAAATCTATACACGGCCAATTTGATTACAGATACTACTCCAGGTTTCATTCCAAAGGCACAACAGCTTTAAACAGAGTGGAAACAAACAGTAGAGGAAAAAACAGAGATAATTAAACAGATAAACAGGTTAAACTGGGACACATACTAGCGATATCTGGCAAAACCACACAGCCAATGCATGACCCTGATATGCCTCATAACCTCTGTCGAGAAGATGGTGCCAACTCTTTCCAATGATGTATTTGCAGGACAGTTAAAAGCTGAAGTCGGCCAACTGACGCTCTTGAAACCGATGATGGATATTTTCAATATAAAGGATCAGATACTGAATTTATCATAGATACAGTTTAGTTTTATTTTAGTTCATTTTTTCTTAAAAACAGGCAGGTGGTTTAACCTCCTCATCCATTTTGTAATATTTATTTTTAGATTTCATAGGATAGTATTTAAACCCCTCTCATGCATTTAGAGAGGGGTCTAGAATTTTATCAAAAACAATTCTTCAGAACATGCACTTTTTCCCCTCTTGGAGGAAGTTTTGATAAAATAGATGGAACGAGATTTTTCTTTATACGAGTTTGATATCTACTACTGAAATTCACTTTTGTACTCTTAGTGGATGTTGAGTGATTTGAAGATAAATCTATATCGCTGCAGCTCATGAGTAGAACTGATTATCAATGGTATTTTTATCTCTTAATACTTTTTACTTATGTGTCAAGTGATAAATTATTTTCAGTTATTGATATATGAAAGTCTGAATGTTTAGTTGTCATTATTGCATTTCTGTATGGTGATAACTTATTTTTATGTTGAATATATGAATAACTCTTATGAGATACATTTCTCATAATTGTTTTGGCTAACTTTTTATACGAAACAATCATCTTTAATGGATTCTTTTCTTGCAGTAATTGCATGATTTTTATTATCAATTGTTGTTAGAAATTATTTTAGATCGCATAAGTAAAATCTATTCCCGGGACAGTTTAGATTTAGATGTTTTCTTTGATTACAATAGATTTCATATGATAGTTAAAAGATAGATTAGATTTAGAATAAGCATTCACCAAATTAAACCCTAAAAAAAACAAAAAAACAACATCTCGTTAGTACATCCATCATAAACAGATTGGGAAACTGGTCCCATCATCCCCAGTCGGAGCCACTATTCCAAACGGAAAAGGAGCTGCTTTAAGGTCCGGACCAGGTGGTTATCCCCCTTTTTGTAGACCCGATTTTTTGAGCCTTCAACAACTGGGAATATTCCTTTTTCTTAAACACAATCAGGATCTGACACATGGTTGTTTCTAGGCCATTGATTTGTTTGTACTAATTTTTATTTGGGCCATTGGATGAGTGACACGTGGCAAGCACCGAGGCTTCCACGTGTCCTCAAGAGGTTGGAGTAAAATTTATTTTAAGTCTGGGGGGTTCGACCCCGTGACCTCCATGGCACCCGCGAAAGCCTCCGACCAACTCGCCTGTCATGTGTTACTTACAATATGAGTCAGTCACATTAATTTATGTTGTATATTTTTTAAAGTTGAGGGGGAGGGGGGGAGGGGGGCAGCGGTCCCAACCTGCTGGCAGACCCAAAGCAGTGTTCACATGTAATTGTTAAAATCTCGACATCAAACAATAACTGGTGGTTACAACAAACTTCTAAATCGGTGGTTTTGGTGGATGAGGTCACATGTCACACGATGACATTAAAACTTCAATTGATGGTTTTTGGGTGTCTACTCCAGTGGAGACTTAATAACTATCACATGCGCATTTTTTATGGTTTTAATGCCACTTTTTTATGAACTATGTGACTCTGATTTCCGCTCCAAATGTGGAGTTTCAAAAACATTTAAACCGTGGAGTTTAAGGCGGGGGGTCGGCATGTGACCACCCCGCCCAAACCACTTGTCGTTAATTCAAATGATATTTTCCGGAAAAATCTATGGAGGCGCCCTAAATTTGGGGTTTTAGCTTAAATTAACTTCAGTTATGTATATTTCTCCACTTTTAGTGGAGTTTTTCTAGCTTATATTGGGAAAAACACTTTGGGAGGTCAATTTTCAACCAATTTTGGTGAAACAAGAGTCTACCTAGACTAATTTGAGCATTATATAGCCATTGGCGTAGAGAAAATAGCCATTAGAGGCTTGTAAACACATGTATTTTTAATTTTTGAGCATAATGACAAAGAGGGACATGCCATTGGGAGCTGGACCAGCAGATTAGCCCAGGAGGGGTGAACTGCTTCATCATGCCTACTGTGTAAAACTTATGTGTGATGTTTTTTCTCTGTTATACACTATTGTACAGTGTTATTTAGGCTTATTTTCATTCTTAAAACTCACAAATTCATCTATGTTTCATGGTTAAAGAACTCATTCCTTAAGCAAACAAATGGAGACGAATTTTACATGTTTTTATTACTGAAAGGACACTTAGCACAACAAACTAATACACTCCTTTCAGATCACTCCAACATTTATATGTGCATCAAGTCTTCAAGGTACTTCTTCATTAAAAAATAATGAAAAACAAAGTTTTAAAACTTCACAATATGCTTCAGAAAATTAACCTTCCCTCTTTGTTTCAATGGAGTGTTTATATAGGGGTTGAAATGTAACTTCATGGAGATTCATATGGCTAAAGATCATAACTGAATGGACACCTATTTTCTACAAATTTAATGAAGCAAAGTCCATTCCAACCTTTTTTTTCTTGACTGGGCGTTTATTGACACATGGGCGCAATGTTTTCTCACGCAACTACAAAAACAGGGCTCCAAAGAACCTGAAATATCTCCCAAATGGTAATGAATTCGGGAAAAATACTCATAGAAAACTTAATTGGGCCCGTTCTAAAAAAAACTGATGTTTTTGTTTTGCGATATTCCCTTTATTTTTCTCAGAAACTGCGTTTAAGTTGACTAGTCAAACCTTCTACGATTTTCCCTTGATCTTTGCCTAGAGGTCCACATGTGTGAGATGGGTAGAATTTGACCAACAAAAATCTATATTGGAGATTTTAGAAAAAAATTCCATGTGTTTGATTTCATTCTAGAGTGGTGCTACTACCTGAACTGTGGAGACAACTACGGAAACTGTAGAAACTTGAATTGTCAAACTATCATTAGTAAAACCATGCATAATTCTCTTTAATTCATTAAAAATAATAGAAATAATAATAATAAACCATGCAAACATGTATGTGGTAATTTTTGCGTTTATGAAGAAATATAGTTAAAAAGTATGACAATGGGTGAATGGAATGATGCGAAAATGGATAGTTTCATCAACAAAATTATGACAAATTAGAGGCTCAACAATGTCCTTGGTGTTCCTTTACTTACAGAGTTCTCCCATTTGGTGTTATGAAACCAACTCCAAAAATAGAAGAAAAGAGAGATCAACGCCTTAGAAATAAGCCACTTTGAGGGGGAAATCTCCTTTACACTACATAAATGAAAAATTCCTGGAAGATACAATGAAAAAACCTCCTTTCTATATATAAGAGTCCATGGGATCACAATATAATCCTAGCTGACCTAACAATAATAATGTAAGGGCTCAATAATAACAATAGTAGCCTTTTATGGGGCGCAGTAATAACAATAAGGGGGTTGCATGGGTACAACACTAATAATAAGGGGTCTACACTAACAACAATAAGGGACTACACTAGTAATATAGGGACCTAACACGCCCCTCTCCTTCAAAAAAGTGTTGTCCTCAATACTTGAGTAGCTCTAGATGCTTCTGTATAAAATTCTCATCCTCCCATGTGGAATCTTCAATGTGTAAGTTCTTCCACTTAATGAGACATTCTGAAATTGATCAATTTCGTAGCTTTCAAGCTCTTGTTTCTGTGACTTCTTCAGGTTCCAATATGATTTTTCCTTCCTCATCAAGTACTGGAAATATTTTTTGAACTGAAATTTTGTCACCTATAACCTTCTTTAAGCATGAAACATGGAAAATTGGGTGCACTCGAGACGAAGCAGGAAGCTCCAATTTGTATGTCATAGTACCAATCTTTTGCAACACATTGTAAGCACCATAGTACTTTGGCGATAATTTATTATCCTTATTAGCTTGCTTGAGGGACATTTTTTTGTATGGATGTAGCCGTAAAAATACTCAGTCGCCTACATCGAAACTTCTCTCGCTACAATGTTGATATGCTTTTTGTTTCATTCGATTTTGTGCCAAATTTAGATTACCCTTTAAGATTTGGAGAACTTGTTGTTGATGCTCGATGTGATCTTCCACTGCTTGAACCTTAGAATTTTCTCTTAAAGATGATGTGATGGATGGTGGATGATCCATAAAGTGCCATAAATGGGGTCATTTTTGCTACAGTATGGAAGGAAGTGTTATACCACCATTTAGCAAGAGGTAACCACTTGACCCAATGTGTTTGTTTATCAGATACAAAAAAACGAAGATATCCTTCCAAACATTTTTTCACTATCTCAGTTTGCCCATAGGATTGAGGATGATAAGATGAGCTATGAGCTAGTCGAGTACCCAAACAAGAAAATAATTTCATCCAAAAATTTCCAGTAAAAATGGGATCTCCGTCGCTTACAATAATCTTTGGGTTTCCATGTAACTTTTGAATTGTTTCCATAAATCCAGTAGCAACTGTACTGCTTTAAATGGATGAGATAATGCACAAAAGTGTGCATACTTGGTAAGTCTATCAACTACCATCATGATGACACTCTTTCCTTCAGAATTAGGTAAACCTGTGATAAAATCCATTGAAACCTCCTCCCAACACTCACTTGGAATGGACAAAGGTTGTCGAAGACCCAGGGTCTTAATTGTCTCAACTTTATTTTGCTAGCAAACCAAACATTCTGCCACAAAATTTTGAATATCAGATTTAAGGCAATCCCATAAAAATTCTCTCTTCACAATATGGTAAGTTTTTAAAAATCCCAAGTGTCCTCCTAAGGGAGAGGTGTGCAATTCCAAAAGAATCTTTTGTTTTAGTTGGGAATTCTTACAAATATATAAGCGATCTTTGTACCATTAGGAATCATTTTTCCAACTAAATGTATCAGATTTATTGTGATATTGCTGCAGATTTTGAATGACTGTCCAGACTTCTTCGTAATTCTTCCATTCATCCCTTGCTTCGGTTATCCAATCTGGTTGGATAATAGAAATGGCACAAAGCAATGCTTCCACCTCTTCATCCTTTCTTGAGAGTGCATCTACAACAACATTTAGCTTCCCTTTTTTGTAGATGATTTCAAAGTCATAAACCAACATCTTTGTGACCCATTTTTGTTGCTCTTTTGAATATAGTCTTTGTTCCAAAAAGTATTTAAGACTATCACGATCATTTTTTACCTTGAAGTGTCTTCCCATTAGGCAAGGTCGTCATTTCTTTAGTGCATGTAGTATTGCCAACATTTCATTCTCATAAATATCTTTCTGTAAATACTTTCCTTTGATTAGACGACTTTCAAAAGCAATGGGTCTTCCTTCTTGCATTAAAACCGCACCAATCCCATTTCCTGAGGCATCACTTTCCACAATAAAGGTTTTTGTGAAGTCTAGTGTAGCTAAGACCAGTACCAGGCACATTGCCTCTTTAATATGTTCAAAGTCCTTAGTTGCTTCAGGAGTCCATGAAAATGCATATTTCTTTAATAATGTTGTTAGAGGTGCTGCTATTCTCCCATAATTCTTAACAAACTTGCGATAATACCATGCAACCCGAGAAATCTTGGCAACTGATTTATGGTTGTGGGGACTTTCCATTCCTTAATGGATTTAATATTGTTAGGGTTTACCTTAACACCATCCTGAGATACAATATGACCCAGATATTCCACCTCTTGAACTCCAAAGAAACATTTGGAGTTTTTTGCATATAATTGTTTCTTCTCAAATAGTTTGAGTACCCTGTCAAAATGTTGAACATGATCCTTCCAAGATATGTTGTAGATTAGTATATCATCAAAAAATACTAACACAAATTTTCTAAGGAAGGTTTTGAAAATGGAATTCATCAACCCTTGAAATCTAGAAGGTGCATTGGTAAGGCCAAAAGTCATGAAAAAAAATTCATAATGACCCTCATGAGTTCGAAATGTTGTTTTCAGAATATCTTCATTATTCATTCTAATTTGATGATATCCTGAATGAAGATCCAACTTGGTAAAATAAATTGCTCCATGTAATTCATCCAATAATTCATCAAACACGGGAATGGGAAATTTATCTTTAATAGTGAGCTTATTGAGCTCCCTATAATCCGGACACATTCGCCATGACCCATCCTTCTTATGCACCAATACTACTGGAGTAGAGAAATAACTTTGACTAGGTTGAATTATACCAGCCTCTAACATTTCTACAATCATATGTTCAATTTCTCTCTTTTGGACATAAGGATATTTGTAAGGCCTGATGTTTGGAGGAACACTTCCTAGAATCAAATTAATAGCATGATCATGATCGCGAATAGGTGGGAGTCCTTTGGGAGTTTCAAACACCTTGGAATGATTGTCCAAGACTTCTTGGAGATCTGGAGAAATAGATGATTTTGATGTTGGAACTTCTAGTGAGCATAATTGTGCAATTACGCCTCGTTGTTCTTTCTTCAGAATCTTTGTCATGACATTAGAGCTTATTATCTTTCCTGACTTCCCTACAATACCCTGTAATTCAACTTCCTTTCCTTCCGAAAAAAATTTCTTGAAAATTAAAATCTACCATCCCTAAATATTATAACCATCGTACTCCTAGTACAACATCAACACCTCCCATTGGAATGGAAAGCATTCAACTATTCAATACATATTCCCCCATGGTTAGATTGATATTATGGAATTTTCCAGAGAAATGTATAGTTCATCCATTTTCAACCATCACATGACACTCTAGTGTTGGGTATAGGAAGCGATTCAATTCCTTGGCTACCTTACAATGAATAAAATTATGGGTACTACTCGAATGAATCAACACTATTACCTTTTTCTTCTTGATATGTTCTTCTATATTGAGAGTTTGAGGAGTGGTAATTCCTGCCAATGCATTACAGGATATGGTCAGCTTCATTTCTTCTTTCTATAGGGTTGGTTCCTAGTGTATATCCTCTTCTTTTGAAGTTTCTTATTCATTTTCTTCCTCCTATTCACAATCTATGTAAAATAATTTCTTCTCATCACACTTATGACCTTAGTGTATTTGTTATCACAACTGTAGCAAAGCCCTTTTTCTCCATTTTCTTCCAATTGTTGTGGTGTCAGCCTTGTAGGTTGTGGAATTCTATGAGTAGCAACACTTCCATCTTTATAGATGTGAGTGGTCGGCTTCCTTGTTGCCATAATTTTACATTCAATTTTTCTTGCCAACCTGAATGCCTTCTACAATGAATTAGGTTCCCAGAGGCGAACCTCATGTTGGATGTTATCCTTTAAAGTCCCTATGAAGACATCAATCATGTGTTCCTTTGGAATATCAGCTACCCTTATATTCAATTTTCGGAAGTCCTCAATGTGCTCCACCATTGAACCCTTTTTTTTTAGATTTATCAATTGGCTAAAGAAGGTGTTGCTCTTTGTATCCTCATAATGTGTTATCATTTCCTCCATAAAAATTGACCAAGTAACATTTTTTTACTAGAGAAAAGCCATCGGTACCATACAAATGTATTTTGTTCTAAATTTAAAGTTGCAATGTGTACCTTTTGTGTGTTTTGCACGTTATGGAGATCAAAATATTGCTCCATCTGTAGTATCCATGTGACAGGATCCTTGCTATAAAACTTCCTCGTATCTATCTTTGGAGTATGGTGTGTCTTCAATCCAACATTAGAGTTTTTGAAATCCGATTAACATTTATTTTGTTCTCATCATGAGTTTCCTGTACTATATTTTCACCATCAGGAATCATTTCTTGTATCAACTTTGTCAAAACTTCCTTCAAACCTTCCATGTCTGCTTTTAGATCATTCTTCATGTCTTCCATGTTGTCTTTCATTTTTTCATCTATCTTAGCTTCCATGTCATCCATCTTAGCTTCCATACCATTCTTTGAACCATCCATCTTAGCTTCCATAACTTTCTTCAAACCATCCATCTTAGCTTCCATGCATTTCTTCAAAACTTCCATTTCATTTTTTGTTGCTTTTTGCGAGAGCGAAATTTGGTGCACTTGGTCTTGTAATATTGATATATCATGTTGCACTTCTTCCTCTTCATGAGTCATAGTAGAGCCTTCTAAGGGCTTAATGGGCATTGAATTATTTTTAGGGGCCATTCTAGAATGCAATATTGATATCTATGCTTCAATATGCCCTTGGAATCACATCAAACTGATATTTCAAACAAGGCTTATGCAATTTGAAAAAAAATGCACACTTTTTTCTTGATTTTGAGGAGCTCGATATTGAAACTGATGTATCTTTGTAGTTTCAAATCTTCAAGATATAAATTTATATCATGTATTATCCCTCAGTCCTCTTTCCAATGCCACAGGTCATACCTGATTTGGATTCTTCAAGACAAAGTTATGCCCAATCTCCCACAATGACCTAATTATGGACTAGTTCAGTAGAGAAAACTTGTACGGCATGCCTCATGTCACTGTTTCCTCCTTCGGCGCTGAAATTGATGCACAAGAAACTGAAGTCTGTGTATGTTTGGACACTTTTTACAAAATTTCAATCAATGTTGAGAGAGAGAGTTATGACGATTTTCCCACGGTCACATCTTTGGGATGTAATTCGGGAGCCTGAAAAAACCCTAACTTACACAGATCATATTTCTATAAATATTGTGAACCAAGATATAAAATTTTCACACTAATTTACTCAGGATTTCAGCTATAACGAAAATTCCACGATGACCTGTTTGGAGCAGCGAAACCCTAGAATCCAAAACTTTGATACCAAATGTTATGAAACCAGCTCCAAAACTACAAGAAAATAGAGATCAACGCCTTAGAAATAAGCCAATTCTAGGGGGGAACCTCCTTTACAGTACATAAATGAACAATTCTTGGATTATACAAATGACAAAACCTCCCTTCTATATATATGAGTCCATGGGGTCATAATATAATCCTAACCGGCCTAACAATAATAATGTAAGGGCACAACAATAACAATAGTAGCCTTTTATGGGTCAGAATAATAACAATAAGGGGGCTATAGGGGTACAACACTTACAATAAGGGGTCTACACTAACAACAATAAGGGACTAAACTAGTAATATAGGGACCTAACATTTGGCCTATGCAATTTCCCTCCCACTTTGCAAAGAGAAATTATGAGCATATTTGTTGAGATTTTCTATGACTCTGTGGAAATGTACATGGATGATTTCACTCCCTATGGATGTGATTTCTAGGAGTCCCCCTCTATTCTGGGTAAAGTCCTAAGGAAATGCATTGAAATGCATCTCTCCTTGAGTCCTTATAAGTGTGAATTCTTGATGAAGGCAAGGACTGACCTTGGCCACTCCATATCTCAGGCAAGAGTACAAGTAGAGCTAAAAAAGATTGCTATCATAAAAATGGTCCCTACCCCTCAGAAACAGAGGGATGTTAGGAGTTTCTTGGGCTTGGTTGGTTATTATAGGAGACTCATCAAGTATTTTAGTAAAGTGGCTTCACCATTGTTTATCTTATTGGCCAAGGACTCAAAATTTTGTTGGTCAAGTAGTTGTCAAGAGGCCTTTGAAATCTTAAATAAAAATTGACCACTACTCCTATACTTCAAGGTCCCCATTGAGCTCTTTCTTTCCATATCCATATTGATGCATCAGATAAAGCTGCAAATAGATGACAAGTTACCCTATGCCATTTATTTCATAAGTAAAAATATGTCTAAGGTTGAATTAAACTACACTGTCACTGAGAAATAGCTTTTAGTTATTGTCCACTCCTTGAACACGTTCAGACATTATATCATTGGGTACCAAAATTTTGTGCATATTGATCATGCAGCAATTAAATACTTGATGAAAAAACATGATTTGAATGATAGAATTATTAGGTAGTTATTGTTTTTACAACAATTTTATTTGACTATCATTGATAAGCGAGGGAAAGAAAATGTAGTTGTATATTTTTTTCTATACTCACTTTGCCTATAGATGATGAAGGGATGATCGATGTTCAACTTCCAGATGAACACATATTTTTTATATCAATAATCTCTGCCTTGTTTGCTGACATAGACCACTACCTGGTTGCTGGGATATTTCCTCCAAATTGGTCATCTAGGGAGAAGAGAAAAAATATGAGAAAGAGTGCCCCTTTCACTTGTATTTATGGCAATATTTTCAAACTATGACCAGATTTTAGGGAGATGTGTCAAGGAAGAGGAATTCTTTGACATCCTCTCAGCATGTCATGATGAGCCCTGTGGGGGTCATTTTTCTGCTAAGAGGATAAATTTCAAGGCCTTACAAGCTGGCTAATATTGGAATACTCCCCATCAAGATGCAAGAAGGTATGCTAGTAGATGTGACCAATGTCAGAGGATGGGGAAACCCATACTCAAGGATGAAATTTCCCTACAACCTCAAGTGGCCTTAGAGCCATTTGACAAGTGGGGTATGTATTTCATTGGGATAATTGATCCACCACCGGGACAAAAGAAGTACATCATAGTATGCACTCAATATTTGACAAAGTGAGTTGAGACAAAGGTTGTCAAAGCAACAACAAAAGAAAAAGTGGTTGCTTCTTAAGGGAAAATAATTTCTAGAAATTTGGGTATCCAAGGGAGGCAGCCATTGATTAAGGAGCTCAGTTCACATCACATTTGATTGAGAGTCTCGTGAGGCAGTATAATATCAAGCAAAAAACATCTACTGCCTATCACCCTCAAGAAAATGGGCAAGTAGAGGTTACCAATAGAGAATTGGAAAGCATCCTCACCAAGGTGGTGAGAAACAGAGGGAAATATTAGGTAGACAGATTAGTGGAGGCAACTTGGGGATATAATACCACCTGGAAGACAATTTGTTGGGTGTGGAGCATGATTATCTTGTTTACTTTGTATCACAACATTGGACCCTGTACCTTAAAAGGGGCGGCAACGCCGCCCGAAATTTAATCGCTGCCGTGGGGGGTCCAGGGGGGGGCGGCAGTGCTTTTCGGAGCCCCCCCCTGGCGGGGGTTCGGGGGCAGCGCCCCCGAAGCTAAAAACAGATGTAAAATTGCCTTGTAAAAGTATAGTAATTTCTAGTCAATCTGGGTCGTTCATTAGGAAAATGATCTGACGGTAGAAGTTATGTTTAGATTAGGGTTTTCTGCCCTAGAAGGCAACCCCCTTGTATATATGAGGGCATTGTATTGCGGCTATGTATTATGAGTGTATTCTCGGAGCGAGAAACAGAGAGGGAGACTGTGAGAGAGAACAGAGGATATTACAGCGGATCTGCTGTAGGTTTTGTCTCTTCATTTTTGTTGGATAATATAAAGGAAGGAATGGCTGTTCGGGGTGGACGTAGCCCAAACTGGGTGAACCACGTATATCTGTGTCTCTCTGGTTTTATGTGTTTTGTGTGCTTGTATTTTTCGCATATTTTATGTGTTTCATTGCTCTGTAATATTTAATTTTCTAACACAATTGTTGGGTTCATTCCATATGATTTGGTTTTAAGGGAAGATATATTTTCTTTCCATTGAATTTAAACATGACACTGTCATAATGGCATCCCAATTATAGTTAGATGTCACAAGAGCACAGAAAGAAAGGTTTCTTCAGCTGAATGGCTTGGATGAATTCATAATGCAAGCCTTCCTCCACACTGAAGTTATAAAATTGCAAAGGAAGGTCTTGCATGATAGGCACATTAAGGAGAAGATATTTCAGGAAGGGGATTGGGCCTTGCTATATGACTCTAGGTTCAAGGATTTTAAGGGAAAATTGATGAAAATATGGTTAGGCCCATACCTAATAGAGAAATTCCATGAAAATGGAGTTGTTCAGATCAGAACCATTGGTGAGGAGTGGGTCCCTCTTCTTGTCAATGGTTATAGGCTAAAAGTATACAAGAAGCACATCTCTAAGGCAGAGTTCATCACTACAATCAACAGAGAGGTAAATGTAATTGGGAGCCTTATAGCTACCAGTCCACAACCCTCCTACGAAAAAATAATAATAATAATAATAATAATAAATGAAAAATAAAGAGGCCTAGGTGAAAACCTCCTTGAGGCATCCAAGGCCAACTCCAGGATTGAAAACCTCTTTGAGGCAGTCTTGGAGCAAAAAAATGAAAAAAGAAGAAAAATAAAGATCCCTGAGTGAAAATCTCTCTGAGGCACCAAGGCAGGCTTGTGGGTTGAAAATATCCTCTGAGGCAGCACATTTTTCTTGAAAAAAAAACAAAAACAAAAAAAACAAGAAGAAACAACATGAGATGACAACATGATTGCTAACCTTTTTTTTCTATCTTGCGAGATTATTAACAGTGGCATGTTATGGTTACAATTCAAAGGAATTTTCCCATTTTTCTTTACTCCTCCATCCATTCATTCCATATTCATCACCACTACTCACCTCTTCATCTCTCTCCACCGTCCCATCAACTCAAAAACCAAGTTTTATCTCGTCTCTCTGTTGCGATAGGAGGATCATGTAAAGCTACAAGAAGCTCCTTTGGTGATGCAGGAGAGATATAAATAGCTACAAGAAGAAGAATCGAGGGAAAGGGAAGCCACCAAGGGTCTTGTGGTCTCAAAAAAAGCATGAAGAGGGTCTTCCCACCCTTACCCATCATCCTCTCATCACTCCACCATATCACTCAGATATTTTTCACTCAAGCCCTTCACTTTGTCCCATCTGTAAAAACATATTTTATGCAAAAACACAAAGTTCCTTCACATCATTTTTCCAAGGCCACACTACTCCTTCCTAATCCTATCACTATCCTAAATCCTTGCCACACTCTCCTTCATCACCCTATGCAGATTTAAGGTCCAGGAAGTGCAAATAAGGGGCTCTTATAGGAAGATAATATCTTCCTGTAGCAAGCCTATGTAATCACCAGAAAAGCACCATTTTTTTTTTATCATCCAAGGATACAGGGAAAACTTGTGAGGTGACTCTGAAGAAAGTTATGGAACTCCAAGAAGGATTCTCCACAGCAATAACAACTTGAGCCTCAGAAAAGTGCCTTCACAGACAACAAACAACACAGTTAAGCACCTCAAGAAGAAGGAACGCGTACAACAATAACTAAGGCAATAAAGTAAACTATTTTGGTGCCACTCCAATGGGCTAGATCCAGCATGTAAGGCCCTGCAACGAATTGACCATGAGGTAGGCTCAGCTATGGCAGTCTCTCACCCTCTCCCTATGTGTAATTGACTATATGAATGAATGTTGAGAGGAGAAGTTTTAATAAGTTGAAGGTGGCCAGTTAACTTGGCCACCCTTGGCCAGTGAACTAAAAGTCATTGGCAGATTCCTCATGCAACGTGGATATTTCACACCAGTCTAAGTAGGATCACCAAAATTGGGTGTTGATTACAAGGAGAGGAGAATGATCACTTAAAGTGGGACCAATGGTCCAAATGAGGAAACCTCGTGTAAAGGAAAACTCGGCACAGTGCTCCAAGCCAACTCAAAATAGCATATAGTGTATTTGAGCGTGTTTCATTTAACATCTTTGCTCATTCCAAGAAGAGTTAGGGAGAGGATGAATTTGTTAAGCCACTAAGGAGCTTTGAACCTCGACTTGTTGCTACTACAGGAATCATTGTAATTTCTATAGGAAGGTTGAGGAGTGATACAGGAAGGATGAGAGGGTATATACAAGCAAAAAAGGGTCCAATTGGTTCATAAATTTTCCATTTTTCATCTCATAGCACCATTCATAAGAATTAAGTGC
Source organism: Pinus albicaulis (assembly GCA_034641835.2). NCBI lineage: Eukaryota > Viridiplantae > Streptophyta > Pinopsida > Pinales > Pinaceae > Pinus > Pinus albicaulis. Next base: position 1,204,883,126 of record CM076577.1, read on the forward strand.
CACCACCATCGTATATCCATCATAAATTCACACAATTTCTCCTAAAAGGTCTGTAATCAGTAGTAATCAAATTGTGAAATTAAGAGGGTATGTGTGAATAAAGTAGGGGTTAAAAAATAAGAATTGTACTCATAAGATATTTCTGACCCTTTCATACCACTGAATTGAAAAATAATGCATAAAATAAGTACCTTTCCTTCACTTAGTTAAGAACAACAAAGAAGAGATGGGGGTGGGTTTAACAGAAGAGAACCTTCAGACACCAAAAGAATTCATTTTCACCCTCCTGGGGTAGATATATTTAGGAGAAATCAATGGTTGGGCTTCTTCAAAATCCTAAAAGGATATGATGATGATTTATTTTGAGTTTTCCATGGCCTTAAATTCGTAATCATATGTCACATCCACCACTGTTGTGAGGGGGTTAGACATAAAAATAAGTCCTAAAGTAATTAGCAGAGTAACCACACTGACTCTAGGAATCAAATTGAATAAGGAATTCAAGGCCACTACTGCCACTGTAAAGAAGAATTTATTTATTTCCAAGGAGAAACCTATGGAAGATAAGAATGGGGTGAGGATAGAAATATTGCCTTATCCATGGGATGAGCTAGCTTATCATACTTTGAAATACATCTCCTGTGAGGGAATATTGAGTGTGGTATATGGATACCACTTTAGACTATTTCATGAGCTCATATTCAAGGTAGATTTACCTCTTGCCCAAAGATTAAATGTACGATAATTCCTCCTTTAGTCCATCAGGGACATGAGCCAGAAAGTAAGAGAGGGAAAGCATCAGCACTTAGCCCACCATGGCCTTATCAAACTAATAGTGGAGCATGCCCTAAACAAGTTAAAAATTCTTGTCTTGTGGTCCAAATTCATAGACATGGCTAGAGAAACATTGATAGGAACCCAGAGCATTACTCTTAGGGAAAATCCCGCATATAGCCTTGGTGGTAGGGACACAGGAACATAGGAGGAGGAAACAGAGAGAACAACATAAGAGGTAGGTATGAACATAGAAGAAGAAGAAACACAGGAAGAAGTAGAAGGATAATATAAGGGAGAAAAGGGAGAATAACTAGAAGAGGAGGCCTTGAGTCCTGAAGGGACCACTGAACCAAAGGAAACTGAGATATCCCCTCAACTAACTAGTATGTCCCCATGGAACATTGAAGATTAGGTTTTTGCCACTTTAGCTACCTTGGTACTCCTGCAAAATCTAAAAAGAAAATACCAAGGCAAGCCCCTATATACTTTAACGCAAGGAAGAGCACTAGAGTAAAACGTGGGAGACCACAAACTCCCACAAAATTCCCAATTACAATTGAGGAGTCCCTAAGCAAGAAAGAGGAGTTGGGGCCAAATGAGGGAAAATTTGAGGAGATCGCCTCTCTAAAGCCCAAACCAAAGACTCTCGTAGCCTATGTGAGGAGGCCTAACACTATATCCACCTCCTTCAAACAACCCAAAGCACCCATAGACCTCTAAAAAGAAGAAAAGAGCATGCTACAGGAAAAACAGAGCTTGCTATAGGAGGGATAAGGCATGCTATAGGAAGGGAAGAATGTGAAAAAATAACGGAATAATGTGAAAAAATAGGGGCAGAGTGCACATATAGAAGGTCAATATGTGCAAGATGGGGTACAAACTGAAAAAAAAAAAAAAAAACTACAAGAAACGACGACATTCCCAAAGACCTTTTAAAAATATATCACAGAACTTAAAGAACCTACCCCACAACCTAGTTTGGGATCTTATTACAATTTCATTAAGGGTGGGAGATTGATCCCTGAAAAGTTCACAATCCCCCTCCTATATGAGTTGGGGATAGAAAGAGGGCGCACCCACAGATGGATGCAGATCGCCAAGTCAAAGAATGTTGGAGATGTGTGGTTGATGGAAGAAAGGCTCATTGAAATGGGGAAAGAGCTAGCTGATGTGAGGCTCAGAGAATCTACTATGAAGGAGCGGTTGTAAGAAGAGAACATGAGATTGAAGGATCAACTACAGGAAAGAGACACCCAACTTACCACTATGGAAAGTCTTTGCATAGAGGACATGCAGTACATACAACCTTCAAAGTCCTGTGTAGTTTATCTGAGGGAGGAATGGTTACAATTCCAAATCAGGACCTTAGCTCAACATGGATCCCTACCATTTCAGAACTATAGACAATTCATGAATTCTGCAAATAGTCTATTGTAGGAGAGAGGGCTAGAATGACTAAATTCTATATGCATAACCTCATATCAACTGATATGAACAACTGGTACCCTAATTCCAGATTGGGTGATATGAAATTAATGGCCTTAGAATCCTGGCTAACACATGAAGAAACAAGAGCAACATAGGTTACAAGAGTAATGGAAAGAGAGGAGAGGGAACCTCTACAAATCAGGGTAGAGGTAATGATCCCTAGGGGGATCATTACCTACCATCATTTAATGTCAAATGATGTTGTGCTAGCACCTAGATACATGGAAACACAAGAGGGGTCCATCTCACACTTTGATGATACATTCATATTGCTAGGAGAATAGAGCTTGTAGACATGCCCAAGGAGATGGCATGCTTTACCACTTAGCCTACATCATAGAGAATACCATTCTCCTGAGAGAATGGAGAATACATTGGACAATTCACCCTTCTATTAAATATCTATGAAAATAATGAGAATCCAATGGATAGGGTTGAAACTCAGTCCACCTTTGCTACTAGGACTGCATGAAGGAAGGAACAAATCTGAAGAGCTGAAAGAGTGGATTGAAGCATAAAACAATGTAGGATTCTACCCACCAGAGGGCACTCCATCTGAGGTGCCTTGGGATTTCAAGGAGGCAATCAGGGCTATGAAAGAGATCAATAAGAATGATTGAGCTTCTCAGAGGATGCAACCATTTCAATATGGGGTTGATGATGAGGCTCATCAATAGGTACATTTCAAGGGGTTACAATGTCATCTTTCATCTTATTTACTATCTCTCTCACACATTTATTTAAATTTTTGTCATATTGTGCTTAGTAAGAAGGTTGAAATATGTTTTTCATGTCATGTAGCCTAATATGATTTAATTCTAGGAAATGAAGCCATTTTAAGGACTCAAAGTATACAACAAGGATTGATTGTAGGAGGTTTTTCCACCTCCTTAACTCCCTAAATCAGCCCAAGATCACACCAAAATCTCTCCCATGAACTTGAAGGCAAAGGCAACCAAGAAAGTGTTAGTTATGAGGAGCCAGGCTCCACTCTTCTCAAGATCAAGGAGACCATATTCCTATTTTCTAGGGAGTTATTGATAGCTACCCTTTTGTATAAACAAACATGCAGAAGAGCTCATTAGGATTCAAACTTTGTTTTAAGATAGGTATCTCTCGAGCTCAGGATTATTATTTTTTGACTTTCATATGTTGTATTAGAATTTGATGTAATGATAATGAGAAGTTGTTGTTTGATCCATTACTGAGTTAGTGTCATAGGGTTGATGCTCTTGGGTTAGGGCCCAATCCATTGGCTAAGTACCTCTTGTGTACTTGTATTCTCTATTTAATTTTTAGTAATTGTTTAAAGTTGTAGCATTCTAGTAGAAGAAAAATTTATTAAAACTATTATTTTAGCCTCTACCCCATCTCTCTCAAGGGAGCATGAGTAGAAGGACCTCCAACCACAGGCCAAAAATATTTTGTTTATGATTTCTTGAAAACAGGTTTATGATTAGTTCTTTTTCTCTACATATGCTTGTTGTAGCTGAGAAGTTAGTTTGTTGGTTAGATTAGAATCTTAACATAAATTAGATCATCTTTAAATTCAACTCATCTTTTCCACTCCTAACTGTTTTATTTTTTCAATCATCCATGAATGGATGCATGCAATGTTTGCAGGACTGTTTGAAGCTTCATGCAAGAACCCCTTCGTCACCTTCCTCTTGGACTCAATCACTCTTCTCTCCAACCTTCAATTCTTCCACCAAATTCTTGTTTTGTGAGATCATCTTCATGACCACCATGAGCATCCCTCCTAGTGCAAGACAGACCCTCAAAGAGATTTGATCTTGGTTGGAGCTGTTGGTCACCACTCACTCACCTACTTCCACCTTCTTCCACCTTTTACACACCCTTATTCCATCCTTTTTACCCTGAGATGATCCTCAGCCTCCTTCCTGTAGCATTTCTGGAGCTTCCTATACTAATACAAGGCTCTTGTAGTGGCCTCCTACAGCATAGTTGTAGGTCCCCATTTACACTCCAGTTTTGACCTTGTTTCCATTTGAACCTAGGATAGGATACATTTGACCCTCATTTATGCATTCATGACCAGAAGATACCCCTAGGCCACTCCAATCCCTTCTTCCCTTGCTACAAAAACATAGTAGGTATTAGTGTTTAATTCATCACAGCATTAGCATAAATATGATATCATTTTACATATAAATGTGAGTTTGTTAGAACAATAGATAGAGGTTTGATTTATGAATTGATGAAGTGTGTGAGACAAATTAGTTCCTTTACTGCAAAATGTTTGGATAGGTAAATTAATTATTGCAATATAGCATAGTTTCCTTTTCCACAACTAGGTTAGCTGGTATTTATTCATGGTTTGCTTTTAATACCAATTGCAAGTAGAAGTTAATAAGCACTCTCTTTTTCTCAGTTATAATTAGTTCTATGCATTACATTAGCTAGTTTCACTTTAATCCAATGGGAGGAATGGCCTAGTAGCCCTTGGGAGTTGCAGCACTCTTGGTTCAATACGAGGGCTCACCAATATGTTCAACATACAGGTGGAATACATTTACTTCTTGATAGGTTTATCGAGGAGAGGCGCCCTTATCTCGCTATCTAGTTTAAGAAGGGGTGGAGAGAGTGTCAAGGACTATATTGTTGCACACTGTAGACCTCAATCCAAACCAAAAAAGTATGGGAATATCGATATTAAGGATGTGATATGTTTTCCTCTTAGGACCATCCTATTCATCATTTCTAGATTGGTCGATAGTGCTACCTTACACTTGGCTAACAGGTCCCATATGAAATACACATTAGAGTGCATGGAACCAACATTATTTAATTCGAGTGAGGGGGTGTTAGAAAATATGAGGGAGATGTTGTCACATAAAGTTAATTTAAAAATAATAAAATAATACTTACATTAACAATTTAAAAAATAGCTTGGTTCCTTAACTCCCACTCGGCCCGCATTCGAAATTTAGTTGTGTGAAGACAGAAAAATCATTTATAGTTAGATGACTCTAGCATTATGAATTTTTTTCACACCAATTTCTGAGGTCTCGGCAATAATAACAGGTCAACTCCCAAATTTTACATTTGGTTATTAATCTAGTTAATCATTTTGGTCCAAAAGACATGTTTCATATACGTTTTTGGCCACAGTTCCAACTGTGCATTCTTCCAGCGGGGTTGGTTTATTACCATCAACGTGAAGACCCTTCGAATGCAAAAACTTATGATGCTCCAACCTAATTGGAAAAATTGGATTTATCTTAGAATCCTCAGGTATCTAACCCATCATGTATCATTCCATGATGTACTTGATGTCCTGACTCAAAATTTTAATCGATTTACTTTGGTCGTTTCTTCTGTAGAGGCGCGAAGTTTCCGCTGTTTCGTTGTCGGGATAAGAGGCGGTGATTTTCAAAGCTATGGGGTTTGACCGTGAGGTTGTGGACGTGGATCCGGCACTAGAAGACCTTTTAACCTGCTGGGGTTTTGAAGTTTCAGAAAATAATTTGGAGCTTTTTTTTCCGAAAAGCCCAGAGATTCCCCAAGCCCTTGGAGGGTTTCCTGGAGGTGGAAGCTTGTTACAGAGTGTGGCATTACTAGGAGACGTGTTTCAGACTTCGTGGAGTGATCGTCGAAAGAGTGGGTTTTCGCTAGGACAGGCTCGAGCTCAAAACCTTAGTCCGAGAGAAAAGGAGGACCAGGGCATTGAGGGACCTCTGCTTTCCCCCGAGCCTCGACACTCAGGTAATCCGAAAAACCCTCTCTTTACTAGTGGCCTCGAAGATGTTATGGCTAGTTCTGATTTTCACACTTGAGCGAGGTTTAAAGCCCTAGGGGAAGGCATTCATTTTGACCAGACTTCTTTAGGAAAAGGGGTTCGAGGTGAGAACTCGAGGTTCAGGAACCTTGTTTTATGTCAAGGTTATATCTCTTCTCGCTTGCCGCTTCCAACTACTCCTTCTGAGCCAGGGTTGTTCCAAGGGTTAGAAGAGCTCCTGTCGAGGAATTTTCAAACGGATGTTTTGGCTCGTAGCAAATCAAGGGTGTCTTCTAATGAAGCGGTTGATGGGGAGCTGAGAGGGGTTGAAGAGGGTCTATTAGACTTGGTCTCAAGTCAATAAGTTGTGCCTGTAACAGTTGAGGGGGTCTTGCCTAGGAAGGAGGGTTTTAAGGATCCTGTTGAAAGGCAACCGAAGTCGCCAGAAGCTGAAAGGACTGATGCTCCTGTCACCCAGAATCCCGGTGAGGGTGAAGCAAAGAAGGAAATAGGGGGTGGAAAAAGGAAGAAAATCAAACCCATTAGGATGAAAGAAGAATGTCCCCATTGTGCTCTGGGTGTGGACATTTGCATAGACGAGGCAATGGAATCCTCAGAAACAATGTTGGTAGGAATAGTCTGTGGGAGAAAATTCTCGACGGACTACATTTCAGACTGGGTTCAATCTGAATGGACTGAAGCCCCTGGGCAACCGATTGAGATTAAAGTCCTGGATAGAAGGTGGTTTAGCATTAGGTTTAGCCAGAAGGAACATGTTGATTGGGTCATGGGGAGGAATTGGATTTTTGGAAAGAGATCGATTCTATTTCGGAAATGGACCCCTTTGTTTGATGCTCGAAAAGAGAAGATGGCTGAATGCCCTGTATGGGTTAATTTTTCGGGTATCCCTATCCCTTTCTGGATGGATTCGGCCTTCACCTCAATCGGTAATACTTTGGGGAAATTTCTAGATGTTGATAAATCCTACATTCAGTCCAGAGATTGGAGCATGGCTCGCATCTTAGTCAGCCTCAAACCGAGAGAAGGTTTAGCTGATGCTATGACCTTGACCTATAGGGACCAGGAGTTTCTGCAGACTCTGGACTATGAAAATATTCCCTTCAGATGTCACAGATGCCACAAACATGGGCATCTTTCAAGGGAATTCCCATTGGGCTACCGTCTTCGTCGAAGGCAAGTGAGGTTCTCTGCCTCTCAGGAGGAAATTCGTTAAGGGGAACTCGGAAAGGACAAGGGGCCAGAGCAGTTAAATGTGGAGTTGGGGGATGCCTTTAGGGAGGTGGCAGCAGTGGTGTAGGAGTAGGCTGAGAATGTTTCTTTGGAGGACAATTACCCTCAGGCGGCCTCCCTGGTACCCTCTTCAATGTCGAAGCTGGTCGAGGCATCTCAAGCAAGTATGCCTCTCTCCTCTTCTCCCACTTTTTGCGCTTCATTTTGTTTCTCTCAACCTATCTCTGTAGAGCCTGGTCCCTCCAAGAAGATCTCCCTTGATCTTTTTTATTTAAATAGTTTTCATGCTTCGTTTGGTAGTATCATTCTGTTAGTTCCTCTATCTCCCATCTCCTGTGGCTCCCCTGTGAAGGTTGTTTCTTCCACTACCCTTTCCCAGGTTGTGGTTTCAGATGGCCCCCCCTATAATCTTAGACCCCGGGCTACTAGATTGGGAAAAGGGGCAGCTATCGGGGGCCTAGAGAAGGATTTGATTTCGGTTGGGCCAAGGAAGTTAAGAAGTAGGAAATCCAATCTGTCAAAGGCCCAACTCAAAGTGGTCTTATACATTGTTGACGGGAAGCAGTGGTCTCTTTTTGGGGTTCTTAGAGAAGAGCGGCCACCCCCCCAAGGTCTTCGATGATTTTATTGTCTTACAACTGTAGAGGTGTTGCTAGCCACACCAAAAAGCTAGCTCTAAGGGATCTGGTCTGGTCCCTTAAACCGAATGTTATTATGTTACAAGAAACCATGGGGGTAGGAGAGGTAGTGGTATAAAGTCTGTCAAAACTGTTCCCGGATTGGAAGTTTTATGCTCTTGATGCGAATGGTCACTCTAGGGGAGTGGTTACGGGCTTTGACACAAGAAAGCTCAGAGAGGTTTCCTCTTGGGGATCGAAAAGCGCTTTGGAAGTGGAACTTTATTCAAAGGAATTTTTCCTCCCTCTTCTTTTGATGAATGTTTATAGGCTGTGTGTGGAGCGTGAGAAATTTTGAAACCTATTACTCTCAAAAACCTTCATCACACACCCTCATCTTATTATGGGGGGAGATCTTAATTTCTCACTGGGAGAGGCAGAATCTTGGGGCACTGCAGCTAGAGCGAATACCCTCTTTGATTTCTTTATGAACAAATTGGTTGTCTCCCATTTGGTGGATGCCCCTCTGATAAAAGTCAGGCCTACCTGGAGAAACAAAAGAGTAGGCGAAGATTGGGTGGGGAAAAAACTAGACCGTTTTTTTATGAAGGAAGACCTGGTGGACAAAGTTTCAACCTTCAAACATTGGGTGGGCGAGGGGGGTTTGTCAGATCACTCCCCTGTTTTGGCGGAAGGACTATATCAAGGCAGAGGAAGACAGAAGCAGACATTTCATGGATAATCTTAAGAGGATGAAGTCAACAACAAAAGAGTGGGCTCTTGAAAACAAAAAGAAGGAGGAGGAGGCTCTCCACTCTGTTAATGCTGAACTGGAACTACTTGAAAGTCCAGAAGGGAAATTTTATGCATCCTTGGAATCCAGGAATAGAATCAAAGAACTGGAATCTAATAGGAGGAGGATCCTTTAGGCAAGAGAGGAAAGCTGGTGACTTAAGAGTCGAGCTATCTGGTTATAGGCAGGAGATGAAAAAACCAAATTTTTTTAGAACTATGCAAAAGGAAGGAGAATTTCAAACACTATTTGGGAACTACAGAAAGAGAATGGGGAGATGGCCCGATCCTTTGAGGAGCTAGCCTCCCTAGGGGTTAATCACTTTAAAAATCTCTTTAAAGCACCGGAGGAAGCTTCCATTGCTAAGGTTATTAGAGTGGCCCAGTTTTTTCCCAGATATATCGAGGAGGAAGGGAATGCTTCTATTATGGAACCTGTTACCAAAGAGGAGGTTGAAGACATCCTTAAATCAATGCAGAAGGACAAAAGTCCAAGACCGGATGGCTGGACGGTGGAATTCTTTCAACATTTCTTTGAAACCCTGGGAGATGATCTGGTAGCTGTGGTAGAGGAATCCAGAAGCACTAGAACCATTTTTCAACCTTTTAATGCCACCTTCCTAGCCCTCATTCCTAAGACTGATCATCTGGTTTCCTTTGATGACTTTAGGCCTATATCCTTGTGTACCTGTGTCTATAAAGGTCATTGCCTCTCACCTTAAACCCTTTCTGTCCAAGAATATTTCGGCTGAACAATTTGGCTTCTTGGATGGCCGTCAAATCCATGAGGCTATGGGAGTAGCTCAAGAAACTTTACACAGTCTTAAGATAAGAGGGAAGAAAGGTGCAATTGTAAAAATTGATCTGTCAAAGGCCTATGATATACTCAATTGGATGTACCTTGGACTCTTGTTGACCCATATAGGCTTCAATTCTGAGTTCGTGAGATGGGTTATGGGTTGTATCTCTTCATCCTCTATTGCAATTCTGGTTAATGGGGCAGCTTCTTCATTTTTTAATCCGGAGAGAGGGCTCCGTCAAGGTTGTCCTCTATCACCTCTTCTATTTCTACTGGCAGCTGAGGGCATCAGTCTAATGATTCATGAGGCAAAGAGACAAGGATAACTTAGAGGTATTGAAGTGGAGGTAAACCTGTAGGTCACCCATTTGCTCCTTGTGGATGACATCCTGTTGTTTAGCAATGGTAGCCTTGAGGACTGCAGGGCCCTCAAAAAGATCCTGGATTTCTTTCTAAAATCCACAGGCTTATGTATTAATGCTCAGAAATCAACCCTTATGGTTGTGGGTCTGTCAAGGGAGGACTTGGTAAGGGTGAAATATATTCTACAGTTTGAGGTCAGATCTTTTCAGGACATTTTCAAATATCTGGGTTTCTTTTTAAAACCAGATAAGTATCGCAATCAGGACTGGAAATGGTTGCTTACAAAAATTGAACTTAAATTGAAACATTGGAGTTTTAAATGGCTGTCTAGAGCAAGAAGGTTATTCCTTATAAAGTCTGTCCTGATGGCAGTTCCTGTGTATTGGGCTAGTCTTACTTGGGTACCTAAAGGTATCTTGGCGTCTATTGAAAAGCTCTGTAGCAAATTTCTGTGGGTAGGTTCTAGAAATGAACATGTAACCCCCTGGATAGCATGGGACAAAATTGCTAGACCTAAATAATGGGGAGGATGGGGTATCAAAATTTTTTTCCCTTTCTCAGAATCTTTGGCTGCAAAGATTGCTTGGAGGCTCATCTCTGGAGAGAACCTTTGGACCTCAGTGATCAAGCGGAAATATATAGACCCAGTCCCTCTTCTTGATTGGATAAGACTGCCTCAGAAATCTGCCGAAAATTCTTTTGTGGTTTGGAAGGCAGTGGTAGCCTCAGTTAGAATTGTTGAACAACGATTGGCATGCAAAGTGGGGGATGGTACAAGTGTCAAGTTTGGTAGAGATCCTTGGGTAGGATGCTCTTTAAGGTTTGCTCTCCCAAGGGATCTGGTTCTATGCTTAAATAACAGAGGTCTTTTTAGCCTAAATCAAGTGGTAAATCATAGAAGTACTTCTCTCTGGAGACAAGGGTGGATGACTGGACGGGATCTACAGCTGCAAGATTGGTGGCTGGAAGCCTGGGAAAACTATAGGATGGATCTACATAATTCCTCTATTCGAATTACAGATTCTAGAGATGAGCTCAGATGGGTCCACGCTCGAAACGGGCTCTATTCTCCCAAGATGGGATATAAGTGGTTAATGTCCCAGAATGGGTGGGAGGACCCTCTCTAGTGGGCTAAGTCTCTCCGGAAATTAAAAAGCCCTCCGAAAACCAGACTCTTTTTCTAGTGCATTCTTCAAAAGAAAGTCCCAACCTGGGATTTCTTGCAAAGGAGAGGGAAGATTGGGCCTAGTTGGTGTTCACTCTGTAAATCTAGTGAAGATTCGGTAAAGCATCTTTTTCTCTCTTGTCCTTTCAACATAAGTTTGTGGATTGAATCTCTAAGGATACTCAAACTCCCCTACAAGTGGGAAGGTTTGGAGGTGCAGGAAGCCTAGAATAGGTGGTGGCAGGAAGCCCGCAATGACAGAGTAAGGTGCCTTCCTCTGTTAATAGCCTGGGGGACATGGATTGCCAAGAACCGGGCGATCTTTCAGGATTTGGCTTTTCCTAGAGGTAGATTGGCAGTTGAAGGGGTTGCAATTTTTGACAGCATACCCATACCTACTGACACCCCTCTAAATCAACCTGTACAATAGGAATTAATCAGAGAAGGAATGTCGTGGGCCTATTTCGACGAAGCCTCAGACATAAACTAGAATTGTGGTGCAGGCCTGGTTGTTCATATTTCCCCCAGTTTTGTCCTTAAAGCTGCAGTGGGTCTTGGTCAGGGTTCTAATAATTTTGCAGAATTGAAAGCTCTTCACCTTCTTCTTTGTTGGCTTATCCTCAAGAATGTGAGATCGGTCCAGGTCTTTGGGGATTCTATGAACGTTTTCAATTGGTTTAATGGGACTCAAACTTGCAGAAACTATCTTTTGCTTCCTTTGCTTAATGAAATTTTACATTTAAAATGTCAGTTCACTGAGATATCTATTTGCCACATTTACAGGGAGCAGAACTTCATTGCAGACCGCCTGTCTAAAGAAGGTGCTGAGCAAGATCTGGGGCATTGGCTTGTGACTGAAGATAAAAATGGGATTGTTTGTCCTATTGAACAGCCTGTTTTTGCTTAAACTTGTTAAATTTTGGTTAAATTCTCAGTGGTTTTTTTGTATATATGCTGCAAGTTTTTGTTTTTCTCAAAACTGGTCTAAGACACTCTTCAAAAATACTTCTGTAGTTTTCAGATTTGTTTTCCTTTATGGAGGCTCTGGATCTTCGTCCTAAAATTTGTCTTATAAACTATTACTAGGAATCGGGCTACTGTATACTATCGGTTTCTTGACTGAACTGATAGCTTTTTTGCTATTTTTGGTACATATCTCTGTTTCTGACACACCTCTGTTTCGAATGTTTTCCTTAATGGATCCCGGGAGGTGTATCAGAATAGAGTCGTCTCTTGGCTTTTGGCTGGTTCTCTGTTGGCTTGTGGCTGTTTTTTGAAAAATAGCTGAGACTACTTTTCTCTCTTCGCGAGGTTGGAAAGGAGTTTTTCAGAAATGCTATGCATATGCTATGTAACTTTCTATACTTAATAGAGGGTTCGATTTTTTCTGTGGGAAAAAAAACAAACAAACAAACAAAAAAACAAAAACAAACAAACAAACAAATTAAAAAATAGTAATAAAAAAGCAATGTTCGCCATAAATAAAATAATTCAATTTTCACCTTATTTTTGCATCAACTATATAGAGAAAGATAAAGTAATTTAAAGTACAAAAAAATAATTTGCTTTTTAGTATGAGGGAGATATATAATGCCTTAGCTACTTAATATGGAGTTTACAATGACATGTAAAAATAATATCATTGATATTACATGATGTGTAATCCATTCTATGTTCAATTAACATGTAATATTAAAAAAAAAAATATTATTAACAAAAAAATATTTTAGTGCTAGTTACAAATAAAATATTTCAATACACAAATTAAATAACATAATTTTATATCAACTTTATATAGAAAAAAATAAAATAATTAATATATACATACATATAGACAAACACACATATAGAAAATGTCAATCATAAATAGGATATCTCAATGTCAACCATGTATTTATTATATAAAACAAATGAAAAAAAAAAAAAAAATCTTCGTAGTTAGAACATTTTATTAGTGTGTTGTTAAAAACCAACATAAATTCATTTTAGCCCTAGATTTACTAAGAATAAAGAAAATCAAATCTTAAATATTTCTTCAAGTTTTGCACTCAAAAGGAGGTTTGCATCTTGAGAGATTTGATCCCTTTGGATGTAAATGTGGAGTTGAGATGGATCTATGCTTATTTAAAATAAAATAATATTTTTTAGTAATAAAATTAGTATACTAATGTGCCTTTTATAGATTGATGCATATTAATATTTGCTAACAAATTTTTTATCTTATATGACTGAGCTTAAAAATTTTCCTGAAAAAATATAAAGTGAATAAGTGAATAAAAACAGGCCCGACAAATATAGAAATAACAAGGGGGAGAATCAGATTGAGTAATTTTTCATATATTAATATATATTTAAGTGAATGAAAACAAATACAAACCACATAGATATATATTTAAGTAACTGAAAACAAATAAAAACCAAATGCAAATGGGAATTGGGGAGAAGGAGACCACCATAGCAGACTCAGAAGCAAGAGGAACACATAACATACTTAGATGAAAGAGTGGAGGTGTATTAGAGTTTGAGACTCACCAACCACATAGAGTTGTATGGCCTACATTGTCACCACTATGTCTATGTCCCCCTCCCTCCCTTGCCGATTATTTTCAGATTATTCTTCCCTTTCATGTTCCTGTTTCAACCAAGCAGGAGAATCTATATATGAATGAACATTATTTGGATGCTATATTGATAACCCATTACTAGTATCAACACTTTCCATATAAAAGTGATAATTACACATGATATATGGATAGGATAAAATATATCTAGGAGAGTATCATTTGAAACAAGAAAACATGTAATAAGGCAGGTACAAGTTTATTTGACGTAGCAATGGAGATAATAACATCAGTAACAAAGACTGCTCCAAAGCCATAATCTTGATTGGGCATTTCTCTAACTATATCTTTGTGTTGCTTAGCTTCTCTTCCATGCACTATGGTTGGGATTGTGAACTTTACCCCTAATACGCCTTGTTCATCCACAGCGAAGCACCATTGTTGACATGGGGCATACAGGCTTGCAGTTTGGAGATTGGTGGACCTGGTGGTAGCTTAACACTTGTGTAGAGTGTAGGGTAAAGTGTAGTGTTATAACTTTTAAATTGATCAATGATTAATATTTAATTATTTTTAAATTTTATAAGTTGTCAAAATGTTTTGTTGAGAATAACATCACCAAAATGGTAACTTACATTAAAATATAATTACATTAATTTAAAAAAAATATATACATAAATTAAATTAATAAGAGATTGGGATGCTCAGCCTCAAGGGTTAGCTCAATTGGTCGAGTTCCCATTGTTAATGCATATTGATAATTGGAGATTGCAAGGTCATGTTTATGGGCATGAATGTTCTACCAACGATAGAGGATCTCCCTGATGTAAATTCTCAACTAGACCCTACACAATTTGGAATAGGATTCCCATCTAGTATATTGGCTCGATTGCCATCTCGTTTGATTTATGATATGTTTTGGCACAAATCAACAACACGTGAGAACACCAATATAACTTTTGATAAATACAAGTAACAATAGCCATGTCAAATACTTGCAAAGAGTGTTAGCATTACTCTAATAAAAATACATGTGTAAGAGAAATATTCGTTCATTGATTGGAAAATAGTTTACAACCAACAACAATCATTAAAGCATAAATGACATACAATTTCAAATAACATGTGTGTTAGGGATAACAAAATAGTTCGTTTTCCTTATCCCATATCAATGTAAACGCATACCATCAACCATTACAGGAAGAGTCTCACAACGCTTTATGATGTATGCATGAAATAGTTGTCTTGCTCAAAAATCTCTTGAATATTAAATAGAAGTGTCAAAATGAACAATTACAAGAAGCGCTCATTCTATCCAATAGTGGAATGTTAAAGCTACTACTTGCTTTATCAAAAGAATAACAAGCTCTCTACAATATGCTTACAATAGAAACCTAAGCTAAAAGTCCTTTTGCTCTAACCATGAGGGTTTATTTATAAGAAGTGAGGTGACCTTTCACCTCCCTCCATGAATCTTGGACTTCCCTCATGACTCTTCAACTTCTATGTGACGTTTTGACTTCCATGTGTCTTATTCTTTTCACATTTCTACTTACAAAAATTATTATTTACAAAATTATAACCAAAATCATGAGAAACAAAATACATTCATGTGAGACATTGTGTAATGAGAAGCTTTGACACTTCAATATGAAGCTCTTTAGTGACATTCTCATACCATGCTTTATACTCAAGAACTACATCCTTCACCTTTTGTGCCAACTCTTTGTCATATCTTTTCCTGCATTCTAAAGCCTCTAGTAGTATTGTCTTTGATTCCACTTGTAACTTGTTCCAAAGCATTGTCAATTTAGTATGCAATTTAGTGGGCTCTGCAACATATTGAATAATGGCTTATTTTGTCACTTCTAAGTCTTCTAGAACAACGACATGCTTTATGATATCCAATGCTTCTCACATTTCTCGCTTGATTTCTCCTTTCGGCCTTACTTCTCTCATTATACCAATAGAAGGTATCTTGTTTATTCTGACCAATGTGTCTAATCCACTATGTAGCTTAAGATAGGATGATATAGTTTTAACAAATTTGTTGCTCGATTGTTCATGTGATTGCACAAGAATTTTCACTTCCACTCTATCTATTTCAACTTCAATTTTCCCTTTTTAGGAAACTCTACAAGTGCATTGGGGTATTTTGTGCTCCATTCTTGAACAAAATATATCTTCGAGATAGCTAGTCTTAATAACTTTCCCCTTTCTTGCAACCGATTTTACATCTCAATTAGAGGAGCTAATACCTTATGTAGTAATATCATCTCATCATACACTTATTTCAGAACTTCCTCCAATTCTTTTAGCTCTTCAAGAATTTCACATTTCAAACTTTCCCTGCTAGAACTTGTAGTGGACACACTTTGATTCTCTATGAGGAGTTTTTCATTATGCAGTTGTGCATTGGCCAACTCTTTCTTCAACCTTTCAACTTATTAAGATAGATAATCAATGTTGTTCTCTTTTGTTATTGCAAATTCTATTCCTTCTAAAGATATTGCCTTAGGGTTGGTTCTTGTGTCTACAACAATCTCCCTTTCTAGATTGATTGAGATAAGTCGATCTGAATCATTAGGATAATATTTTCTCCTTTCTTGATTAATATTAACCTTGAGATATTCGAAAGTCAAGCTTGAGATGTCTAATATCCTTTCTTCTCCTTGGACCATTATGCCCATATCATTAAGTGGGAGATGTCCTCATGTTAGGGGAGTTGGACATTGAATGTTCAAGGTAGCCACAATTGTTTCAACTTCCACTTTATTTAAGCTGACTTCTTCCACTTGTTGGTAAGCTAATTATTTGACAATCAAATCTTCTTCTAATTTATTTACCATTTCGTCTTCTTCTCTTTTCTTTCTCCCTTCTCTTCAAGTTTCTTTCTTTTCTATTCCTCCTCTTCTTCAAGCCGATTCTTTAGATATTTATCTTACTTTCTCTTATTTTATGCTTCTTTATTCCTTTTTAGTGTCTCTTGATTTTGTTTTTCCTACTCATCTTTCTTCTTTGCTCCCTCCTCTTGTCGTTTTTTTTGTACATCTTCTGGTTCTTTATTCTTGCTCTCCCCTTCCGCCAACTTCTTTGCATCTCTTGTAGTTCATATTCTTGGACATGACCATGATGTAGCCTCACCAATGTCGAATTTATAAGAAAAAAGAAAATTTATACTTGTGTGAAGTACTTTGGCATTGAATGTGGTCCACATTGATGCTCTTATGGTTCTTTCACCCATGATGTTGATTTTATTCGATTCCTTAATTATGTGCTAAATGGTTCTTCTAGGTGAAATTAGGATCCCTTGAGGGATAATATGATGTTTCTGAAGCACTTAAAATATAATGTACAACCACATATAATGGTGACACAAAGTACTTTGAAAGAGAACATTGAGCACTTTTTGAGTGGCACTAAACTTGAGGATGACTTGGCATAATCGATGATACCATCCCTTAGCCTAAGGAGCTTGGATGTTGATGATCTATCTTGGAGATCATGCATACCTACAATATTGTAGGACACCCCAAAGCTAGCATTGTACCTTCTTAATTGATGTTGTTTTCTTGATTATGATTGATGATCATCATCATTTGGGAGTTTTTGGAGGGGACTGTGCACACTCTTCTATGATGTTGTCATGTTGTAGCTTAAGACATCACCTAGATTTTACATTCAATGATAATGCAATCCTTTTGGAGGGAGATGATGGGTTTTAAGATGATTATTTTTTTAGGGTGATGGTGGCTTTTAAGATTAGGGGTATTTTTATGATAAGGCACACATGACTTGCGGATAATGCATGCATTTTGAGTCATCTTTTGCATCTTTTTATGCAAACAACATAATCCCTTGGAGGGATATTTCTTACACGTGTAGGTTAATTGAAGCTCATTTTCATGTTATTTCATTTTTGCTAACTTTGGGGGTCATTGGATGACCTATCTATAACAGATTTAGTGAAAATTCCATGTAATAAAAAGTTAAAAATAATAACCACGATTTATGGGAAACTTATTCCAAGATGAAAGTTGGGAAAAACATCCTAGGGGGTGTTAATTTGGTTTATTATGGCTAAAGAAATTAGCAAAGGAAAAGGAAAAGGATTTGGAAAGGAAAAATGGCATTTTTGGCACATTTCTTTATTAAAACAATGGAAATTAGGAGAAAAGGGAGATGAAAGGTCACAGGTTGCATGTGAGGGGGGAATTGAAAGAAAATAATGGAAAATGAAGAAAATAGAGGCCTCTTCCACAAAAAGGCTTCTGATGATCAATTGGCACCTTTTGTTAGTGAGTTTTTTGGAGCTCTTTCATTACTCTCTCTCTCTCTCTCTCTCTCTCTCTCTCTCTCTCTCTCTTGGACACAAAGTTTTTGGAGCATTTTGGCATTGGAGCAAGAAAGGAAAGAAAGCAGGAAAAAGGAGGAAGCAAGCAAGGAGCATGATTCAAGCAACTACAACCGGATTATTTGCAGGTATCGATTTACATGTGTATTTTCCTTGCTATATTTGTCATGCATGGTATTGCATGTGATTTCTTGTTGTCTTGGCATGGGTTTTGGCCGGTGTGACAGTGTTTTCAGCCTAGCCTTACCATTTCCGGATAGCCATGGCGTTGTGGAGTTCTCATTTTTTAGTTTAGCTAGATTACTAGATGGATTCGAAGCTAATTGGGGTGGATCTCTGAATTGATATAACACATGGCCTAGTAACCCTTGAACCAAATTGTGCGTTCCGGTAAATCCGGATAGTGTGTTGCCTCGATAGGCCTAGGAATCCTCGACCGGTGAATGGCGGGATATACAGTAAATCCATGGTTTTCTCTCCATTCAAGCCTAGGTATCCCAAGTTTTGGATTGTGGTAAATCTTGGAAAATTCCACATGGTTTAGGCAGAGAGAATCAAGTGATATATGTTATCCATGATGACAATTTGGTTGGTCTTAAGTTAATTAGGTTGAGTCACTTAAGGTTGAATAGGGTCCTTTGAATTTTTTATTTTCAAAAATGTACATATGTGGGGGTATTAAAGGTCATCATTAAGGTGATAGGTGTCAATGTCAAATAAAAATCCCAAAAATATCTCATGCATAAGTGAAATTGGTCTGGCACTTTTACCAAAATCTACAACGAATTCAATGTAAATTGGTTAGAATTCGCTATGAAACTGCCTAATCCTCTATTTTTCCAGCATTCTGAAATTTTGGTCTTTTTGGGGCAGTCAACACATCTAAAGAGGTAGTTGAACCATCAAATGATTTCAAGAAGTGTCATTGGGACATCTATTTAAGGAGTACAACTCAACATCCACTCCACATGGTTGACATGGCTAAACATCGCATCATGATGCCACCTCACAAAATTGGATAACTCACCATCTCAAATAATGTTTACAAGGTCTCAATTCCATTGTATCAATTGGCCAACACCTCATCATGTCAATTTTCTTTGATAGAGATGGCACAAGCTGAATTGAAGAAAGGGGTCTTAAAATGATTATGCAAGGTGTTGATGTTACACCATGAAACATGGTAGGCCACATATTTATTTATCACATTTTGTCTTATGTTATCATAACCAGGAATATAAAACCTTTAGAAATATTTTTGAGGATAAAGGAAGAAGGAGCAAAATTTTGTGAAACTAGGCAAGTTCGTAGCGAGCTCCAAGCTTGAGGCTGAGTTTTCACTACGAACTAACTATAGGTTTCTTTGAGGAAAAACTTATACAAAAATTTAATAATGGAGGTCGATTAGAACATGTGCTTACCTCATTAGTCCCAAGGAAGACCCTCCAACAATCATAAAGGTCAAAGGTTATGCAAAAGGTGGATTTTGGAGTTTGCTACGAAATGAGCGCTACGACATTTCCTGTACATGACTATTTTAGCAGTCAAATTCAAGTTCCATTTCTGACCAAATGAAAAATAATTTTGGAAATTGGAAGGAATTTTTTCTTCAGCACAAGCCCATATACAAAAACCTCTCTCAGTTTTTGTAAATCCATCAGGGTTTGGAAATTATTCACTCATCTTTGATGCCTATTTTTCAAAAATTTCACTAGCCAAATTTGTGTACAAATTTTAAAATTCGACTTGGAAGAGGTCCAACTCAACATCTACATGGCATAATGACACATCAGAAGTCCAAGACACTCAGAAAATTAGTTGGTTTCATTTGATAAGGGTTATTAAATGGATTTTTTGAGCTCTTTAATGAAAGAAGAGTCATTTTTGTATTCAAACTCTGCCAAACAGAAAATATCCCTAGGAAGTCTCCAAGTGATGTAATCCTATTTGAAATAGGTCTCTTAGGTAGGAATTCGAAGCTAGCTCATGTGGCAAACCATTTTTATGATTCCTCACTCTATAAATGAGAGATTTTTAGAATTAGATTTTTTATGGATGTAAATGACCAGAGCTACTATTGTAATTTGTTTTCACTCAGTTAATAGACAATTTCAAAAGTGTTTTGTTCAAACCTCAGATTATGATTGAGGTTTTATGTGTTTGTGTCCATTTATCTTTTGAATAATGATTCAGCATGCTAATACATGATCACTTTGAATTCATAAAATCTTATGCTCCAACTTCCTTTATGTATTATGTTAGTTTTCAGAGTTATTTTGTAATAGATCATGTGCCTTAGTTTCCATGAATGATACTTATTTGTAATTTAATTCCCATGTTGAATCCATGCCCAATGGTAGCCCCCACTCATGTTCCACCTACAAAAATCATCTAAAAAACATATAAGAGTTAGCCATCTTCATTATAAGCCTTTTTATTGAATATCTTACCTTGTTCTTGAGAGATCCCTCTCTGGTTGGAAGGGCTAACTTCCAACCCCAAGTGGTTTGAAATAGTTACATCAAATTGACTATTGAACAACCCAATTAGTCTAGTTTGATGATAACAATATTAATGCTTGTGTTGGCCTAGTGATCGGACGTAGATCACAGTAAAGCCTGGTTTATGATTTATGAGTGTGAGGTGGTTTATCCTCAGGATGCCCTGGTTGGTTTTTTGGTTTGAGTCCCACATTCATGCTTAAAATATGGCACGGGGGTGATGGATTGAAGAGATATTTGGCTTAGTGAATCTATGGTTAGGTGGAACGTGGAAGTCCCATCTCTATTTGGCTTTTAAACTCGTTAATGAGAAGCTCGTTCCTTTGGTATTTGGTATGCAACTGGTTATTATGTGGGTTTCATTGATGTTATATCCATGGTATTTCCAATGTTATTATGTTCATTATAAGCATGTATTTTATCAGTGATGATGTATGGATTTATATATGTTTTTTCCTATAAATCAATATGCAATGTATCTATGGCCAAATAGATTGTGTTGCAACTTATGATGTAAGGGAGCAATGCTTCTTAGCGATTCTCAGGTAAGTATTAGACCCATCTGTTTAATTTTGTTGTTTACACCTATATATGCAATGTTTGTGACATGTTTGACGAAATTCCTATCATGGTTGGGAGGGGTCAGATGAGTTCTAGATGTTGTGATTGCTTCCATGTCTTTGTTTTAATGTTATTTATCCTCTCCTGAAGTTACAGGAAGTTCTAGGAAGTGACCTGGGCTCAAGGGCTGAAAATTTGGCATGAATCCCGAAGTTGCAGGCACAGTATTGACCTTTTGGGCCCCTTACCGTGTCCTTGACAAGGCAAGCTCACTGCTAAGGGTATATAACCATTCCCTTTCCCTTAAATGCCCAAGGCAAAGCCTAAAATGGGTTAAAAATCAATTCCCCCAAGGGAACAGGGCCCTGGAAGGTTGCTTTACCTCCTAGGGATGTCAATGATGCAGTGTAGGTTGTTTTTGTCATGTTTCCATCAGTTACACTTCCTTAAGGTCATCTAGGGAGTTGAATCTCATATTAGTAGCCTCTCGTCACCTGTTTACCCCAGTTGGTCGGTTACTTGGGTAGATGTGGGAAGAGGGTTTTACAAAGAGGTATCAGAGCATGGTTCAACTCTCAGACTATATGGGTAGTGTGTTGGTCATGATTTTATGTTGATTTATTATGTGTTTTCATACCTATTTTGTACATGGTTGTTGCATCCACCTTGTGTTGGCCATGGTGGTAGTGGTGTCTCCATGGAAGTGTTGATGATGTTGTTGTCGACATGTTGTTATGTATGTATGACTGATTGTGTATTGTCCTTTTTTATTTATTGTGCATGCACACTTGTTTACATATTTTTACATGTTTTATGTGCATTTCTTGGTTATGCTAGGTCAGATTTGCGTCATACTTGTGTATTTGTTGTGCATGTTTTCTTGTGTAATATTATATGTTGAATATGCCTTGGTCGATCATGCTGGGTTACGGGTTTCTTGTGCTCGTGTATGGTTCATGCTTATGGTTGTGTGTGTGGTCAAGCTTGCAGTGGTGTGCATTTGGCATGGTGATGAATGGATGACAGGACCCCAACTAGAATGACATTTATATGTTTATATGCCTATACATTCTATGTTTATATGTTGTCATGATTATATTTATACATGTATTACATTGATTGATTGATCCTGCAGGAAGTATCCTCCCCAAATTAAACTAGGGTACATTGATTTATTTTTATTTAGTTTATCTGACATATTATGTTGGCAGGAGAAAGATAAACGTGCATAGAAAGATGGTAAACTACAATGACTTCCCCCGTGAGTCATATGAGTAGTGTTAGGCCCCTATATTACTAGTATAGTCCCTTATTGTTGTTAGTGTAACACCCTTATTATTATTATTTTACCCCTGTAACCCCCATATTGTCATTATTGTGCCCTTAAATTATTATTGTTAGGTCAGCTAGGATTACATTGTTGCCCCACTAGGATTACATTGTGGCCCCATGGACTCCTATATATAGAAAGGAGGTTTTGTAATTTGTATCATCCAAGAATTTTTCATTTATGTAATGTATTGGAGGTTGCCCCCTCAAAGTGGCTTATTTCTCAGGCATTGATATCTCTTTTCTTCTATTTTTGGAGCTGGTTTCCCAACATTTGGTATCAGAGCTTTGGATTCTAGGGTTTCTCTGCTCCAAACAAGTCATCATGGCACTTTTTCGCTATAAATTTTTTTATACGACGTTTCAGAAGCTGAAACTTTTAGAGTGCAAAGCCAAAATCTTGAGGAACATCTTCGCAAAATTTTAGAGCTTGGTTCACAATATTTTCGGAGATATGATCTGTGGAAGTTAGGGATTTTTGCAAGATCCTGAATTTCACTTAAAAAGGTCATGGTGGAATTTTCACTATAACTTTTCTTCTACGAAGGTTCAGAAGCTGAAATCCGTATGGTATGAAGCCAAAATCCTAAGAATCATCTTTGCAAAATTTCAGAGCTTGGTTCGCAATATTTTTGGAGATATGTTCTGTGGAAGTTAGGTCTTTTTCAAGCTCCCGAATTTCATCTTAAAGAGGTGATCATGGGAAAATCTTCCTAACTCTCTCTCTGAGCATCAGATTGGAATTCTGTAAAAAGTGGATGGAATTACAAGGACTGCAGTTTCCTATCTATAAATTTTAGAGCCAAAGGAGCAAACAGTGACACGCGACAAGTCGTACAAGACCGCTCTACTAAACCAATCCATAATTAGGTCATTGTAGGAGATTGGGCATAACTTTGACTTGAAGAATTCAAATCAAGTCAGACCTATGGAATTTGAAATAAGCTTCAAAGGACTATTACAGGGCTGAATTTTAGATATTGAGGATCTGCAAGTATAGAGATAAGTCAATTTCAATATTGATATCCTCAAAAGCAAGTAAAAGGTGTGTATTTTTTTCCGAATTGCATAAGTCTTATTTGAAGAATCAAGTTGAATTGATTCCAAGGGCATATTGTAGAATAAATATCAGTATTAGATTCTAAAATGGCTCCTAAAAAGAATTCAACACCCATTAAGCCTTTAGAAGTCTCTACTATGACTCATGAAGATGAAGAATGGCAATGTAACATATCAAAATTACAAGAGCAAGTGCAACAAATTTCGCTCTCACAAAGAGCAACAAAAAATGACATGGAAGTTTTGAAGAAAGGTGTGGAATCTAAAATGGATGGTTTGAAGAATGGAATGGAAGCTAAGATGGATGGCATAGAAGCTGGAATGGAATCTAAGATGGATGCAATGGAGGCTAAGATGGAAAACATGAAGAATGATCTAAAATCAGACATGGAAGGTTTGACAAAGTTGATACAAGAAATGTTTCCTAATGGTGAAAAGATAGTAGAGGAAACTCATGATGAGAACAAAATAAATGTTAATCGTGATTTCATAAACTCTAATGTTGGCGGGAAGAACCACCATATTCCAAAAATTGATATGAGGAAGTTTGATGGAAAGGATCCTGTAACATGGATACTACAGATGGAGCAATATTTTGATCTCCATAACATGAAAAACACACAAAAGGTACGCATTGCAACTTTACATTTAGAACAAAATACATTTGTATGGTATCGATGGCTTTGCTCCCATAAAAAAATTGTCACTTAGTCAATTTTTACGAAGGAAATGATAGCACATTATGAGGATACAAAGAGCAACACCTTCTTTAGCCAATTGATAAATCTCAAACAAAAGGGTTTAGTGGGGGAGCACATTGAGGACTTCCAAAAATTGAATATAAGGGTAACTGATATTCTAGAGGAACACATGATTGATCTCTTCATATGTACTTTAAAGGATAACACCCAACATGAAGTTCGCGTTTTGGAACCTGATTCATTGGAGAAGGCATTCAGGTTGGAAAGAAAATTGAATGTAAAATTATGGCGACAAGGAAGCCTACCACTCACTTCTATAAAGAGGGAAGTGTTGCTACTCCTAGATTTCCACAACCTACAAGGTTGACACCACAACAATTGGAAGAAAAAAGAGCAAAAGGGCTTTGCTACAGTTGTGATAGAAAATACACTAAAGGTCATAAGTGTGCTGAGAAGAAATTGTTTTACATAGATTGTGAAGAGGAAGAAGAAAATGAACAAGAAGAGGATATACACCAGGAACCAACCCTAGAAGAGGAAGAAATGAGTTCGACCATATCGTGTAATGCATTGGCAGGAATTACCACTCCTCAAACTCTCAAGATAGAAGGACATACCAAGAAGAAAAAGGTAATAGTGTTGATTGATTCAGGTAGTACCCATAATTTTATTCATTGTAAGGTAGCCAAGGAATTGAATTGTTTCCTATACCTAGCACCAGAATGTCAAGTGATGGTTGCAAATGGAGGAACTATAAATTGCTCTGGAAAATGCCATAATATCAAGCTAGCCATGGGGGAATATGCATTGAATAGTCCAATGCTTTCCATCCCAATGGGAGGTGCTGATGTTGTACTAGGAGTACAATGGTTACAATCTTTGGGGACGGTAGCTTTTAATTTTCAAGAACTTTTCTTGAATTTTTTTTCAGAAGGAAAGGAAGTTGAATTACGGGGTATTGCGGGGAAGCCAGGAAGGATAATAAGTTCTAATGTCATGACAAAGCTTCTAAAGAAAGAACAACGAGGCGTAATTGCACAATTATGCTCACTAGAAGTTCCAACATCAAAATCATCTATTTCTGCAGATCTCCAACAAGTCTTGGACAATCATTGCAAGGTGTTTGAAACTCCCAAAGGACTCCCACCTATTCGTGATCATGATCATGCTATTCATTTGATTCCAGGAAGTGTTCCTCCAAACATCAGGCCTTATAGATATCCTTATGTGCAAAAGAGCGAAATTGAACGTATGATTGCAGAAATGTTAGAGGCGGGTATAATTCAACCTAGTCAAAGTTCTTTCTCTGCTCCTGTAGTATTGGTACACAAGAAGGATGGATCATGGCGCATGTGTCCTGATTATAGGGAGCTCAATAAGCTCACCATTAAAGATAAATTTCCCATTCCTGTGATTGATGAATTATTGGATGAATTACATGGAGCAATTTATTTTATCAAGTTGGATCTTCGTTCAGGATATCATCAAATTAGAATGAAGACTGAAGATATTCCAAAAACAGCATTTCGAACTCATGAGGGTCATTATGAATTTTTGGTCATGCCTTTTTGGCCTTACCAATGCACCTTCTACATTTCAAGGGTTGATGAATTCCATTTTCAAACCCTTCCTTAGAAAATTTGTGCTAGTATTTTTTGATGATATACTAATCTACAGCAGTTCTTGGAAGGATCATGTTGAACATGTTGACAGGGTGCTCAAACTACTGCAGGAGAAACAATTATATGCAAAAACATCCAAATGCTTCTTTGGAGTACAAGAGGTGGAATATCTGGGTCATATTGTATCTCACGAGGGTGTTAAGGTAGACCCTAACAAAATTAAAGCTATTAAGGAATGGAAAGTCCCCACAACCATAAAGCAGTTGCGAGGATTTCTCGGGTTAACAGGGTATTATCGCAAGTTTTTTAAGAATTATGGGAGAATAGCAGCACCTATAACAACATTATTGAAGAAAGATGCATTTTCATGGACTCCTGAAGCAACTAAGGCCTTTGAACATCTTAAAGAGGCAATGTCCCTAGCACCAGTCTTAGCTACGCCAGACTTCACAAAAACCTTTATTGTGGAATGTGATGCCTCAGGAAATGGAATTGGTGTTGTTTTAATGCAGGAAGGAAGACCCATTTCTTTTGAAAGTCATCTAATCAAAGGAAAGTATTTACAGAAACCTATTTATGAGAAGGAAATGTTAGCAATACTGCATGCACTAAAGAAATGGCGAACTTACCTAATGGGAAGACACTTCAAGGTAAAAACTGATCATGATAGTCTTAAACACTTTTTGGAACAAAGACTATCTTCAGAAGAGCAGCAAAATGGGTCACAAAGATGTTGGGTTATGACTTTGAAATAATCTACAAAAAAGGAAAGCTTAATGTTGTTGCAGATGCACTCTCAAGAAAGAATGAAGAGGTGGAAACATTGCTTTGTGCCATTTCTATTATCCAACCAGATTGGATAACCGAAGCAAGAGAGGAATGGAAGAAGGACAAAGATGTATGGACACTCATTCAAAAGTTGCAGCAAGATCCTAGTACATCTGATACATTTAGTTGGAAAAATTATTCTTTATGGTACAAAGATCGCTTATATTTTTGTAAGAATTCCCAACTAAAACAAAATATTCTTCTGGAATTGCACACTTCTCCTTTAGGAGGACACTCAGGATTTTTAAAAACTTACCACAGGGTGAAGAAAGAATTTTTTTGGGATGGCCTTAAATCTGATATTCAAAAGTTTGTGATGGAATGTTTGGTTTGCCAGCAGAATAAAGTTGAGACAATTAAGACCCCGGGACTTCTACAACCTTTATCCATTCCAAGTCAACGCTGGGAGGAGATTTCAATGGATTTTATCACAGGTTTACCTAAGTCCGAAGGAAAGAGTGTCATCATGGTGGTAGTTGATAGACTTACCAAGTATGCACACTTGTGTGCATGATCTCATCCATTTAAAGCAAGTAAAGTTGCTACTACATTTATGGACACAATTCAAAAGCTACATGGAAACCCAAGGGTTATTGTGAGTGACAGAGATCCCATTTTTACTGGAAATTTTTGGACGGAGTTATTTTCTTGTTTGGGTACTCAATTAGCTCATAGCTCATCTTATCATCCTCAATCCGATGGTCAAACCGAGATAGTAAATAAATGTTTGGAAGGATATCTTCGTTGTTTTGTATCTGATAAACAAACACAATGGGTCAAGTGGTTACCTCTCGCTGAATGGTGGTATAACACTTCCTTCCATACTGCAGCAAAAATGACCCCATTTATGGCACTTTATGGATATCATCCACCATCCATCACATCATTTTTAAGGGAAAATTCGAAGGTTCAAGCAGTGGAAGATCACATCGAGCATCAGCAAGAAGTTCTCCAACTCTTAAAGGATAACCTGAATTTGGCACAAAATCGAATGAAACAACAGGCAGATCAACATCGCAGCGAGAGAAGCTTTGATGTAGGAGATTGGGTATTTTTACGGCTACAACCATACAAACAAATGTCCCTCAAGCAAGCTAAGAAGGATAATAAATTATCACCAAAGTACTATGGTCCTTACAAGGTGTTGCAAAAGATTGGTACTATGGCATACAAATTGAAGCTTCCTGCTTCTTCATGAGTGCATCCAATTTTCCATGTTTCATGCTTAAAGAAGGTTATAGGTGAAAATCTTCTAGTTCAAACAATATTGCCAAAACTTGATGAGGAAGGAAAAATCATATTGGAACATGAAGCGGTCACAAAAACAAGAACTCGACAACTACGAAATTGATCAATTTAAAAGTATCTCATCAAGTGGAAGAACTTACCCACTAAAGATTCTACATGGGAGGATGAGAATTGTTGATCAGTGGTTGTCATTGATGTCAACCCAAGCAGCACTAGGGGCTAACCCAATATTGCATGGGAATTTTGACCTACCAAATTAATACATTCTAGGTCAATAATGCTTTTGATGGTTTCTACTTGTCGAGATGTTTCCTTTGATATATGGCACGCCATGTAATTCTTCACGGTTTGAGAGATATTCATGTTTGAAGTTTGTACCCCCAGTTAGTGGGCTAAAACCCCATGGGGTTGGGGCATGGGTCATTGAAAAGTCATAATTAATATTTTTTAAGCTCCTAAAATACCTCCCACGTTCACTTGTTGAAGCCCCTCTCAACTTAAGTATTTATATAAATTGTGATCCTCATTTCCTCCTTATGCAAGGGATTTGGCCATCTGAAACAGGCCATCGTGGAATTTTTGCTCTAACTTTTTTTCTACGAATGTTCAGAAGCTAAAATTTCTATGAGGCGAAGCTGAAATTCTGAGTAAGCTGTAGTAAAAAATTTAGATCAATTTGCACAACATTTTTGGAGATATGATCTGTGGAAGTCAGGGTTTTTGCAGGCTCCTGAAATTCATCTCAAAGAAGTAAATTTGGTAAAATTTTCATAACTCTCTCTCTAAGAATCATATTGGAATTCTGTAAAAATTATAGGATAGTGCACTGTCTTTACTTTGCGCTCTATCAATTTCAGAGCCAAATGAAGAAACAGTGACACGTGACATGCCGTACAAATGCGCTCTACTGAAACAGTCCATAATTAGGGCATTATGAGAAATTGGGTATAAATCTCTCTTGAAGAATCCAAATTGGGTCAGACCTGTGGCATTGGAAAGATGACTCAGAGGACTACTACATGACCGAAAATCATATTCTAGGAAGTTGGAGCTTTATTTTTCAATTGGAGTTGAATATAAAATAATTATTAGAAAAGCATTAGGTGGTTTTTGTCCTGGAGTGGGTTTCCACCTTAAAAACTGTGTGCATTTTTGTTCCTCTTGTTTGCTGCTATCATTGTACAAACATTGATAATAATTGAAGATTAACTAATGCTCTAATTGAAAGGAATATTGATTCACCCACCCCCCCCCCCTCCTCAGTATTTCCAACAATTGGTATCGTAGCTTAGTTCCTTCAATAACAATTTAATAACTGGAAGGAGGTCATGGAGCATACCAAGAATGGTGTACCTCTTTTTAATGAAAAAAATTATGCACTCTGGAAAGGAAGAATGGAGGTCTATCTCTTGGCGCAAGGTTACGAAGTATGGGACACTGTTCAAAATGGATTTACATCAACTATGGATGAACAAGGTAAGAAGAATTTGGTAAATGATGCAAAAGAAAAGAATATTATTATTAGTGGACTTATTGAATCTGCTTATCATAAGGTGTTGGGTTGTAAAACTGCCAAAAATGTATGGGACAAGCTTGAGAATATATATGCAGGTGACTCAAATTTCAAAGAAGCAAAGCTTCAAATCTATAGAGCAAAATTTGAGCAACTCATAATGAAAGAAGATTGCAACATTGCTGCATACTTCCAATACGTTGATGAAATAACCAATACTCTGGAAGGATTGGGAGAGCCAGTTGACAAGAAGACTATTATACGGAAGATTATTAGAACGTTACCAGGGAGATTCAACCCAAAGGTATCTGTCTTAGAATACAGTGCAAATCTGGACAAACTCAGCAAAGAGGAATTACATGGAGTTCTCATAGCATATGAAATGAGACTTGACGAAGAAGAGGGTACTTCGCATCTAGAAACTGCGTTCATTGCATCTAAGAAAACCAATAAGGATAAACAACCTTCAAGTGAAAATACATGCACCTGCAAGTGTGAAGAAAAGGGATATGATGAAGAAGGTCTTTCAGATGAAGAATATGCTTACTTCACGAGAAAACTAAAAATTGGTAAGGGACAATTCAAAGGTAAACTTCCATTGATATGTTTCAGCTGTAATGAGGTTGGGCATTTTGTAGCAAAATGTCCAAACAAAAGTAATGACAACTCAAAAGGAAAGAAAGGCTTTAAGAAATTCAACAAGCAAGGATCCAAAAGGAACTTTCTCTCTAAAGAAGATAGCTCATCATCCGATGAAGACAATGACAGTGAAGAAGAAGCCAATGAGAGAGTATTGTTTATGGCCAAGCACAATAAACAAGAGGTATCAAACAACGACGAAGAAGGATGGACCATAGAAGAATTTTATGAAGAAGCAACCAAGCTTACAAAAGATCTCAAGGCGGAGAATATCTGTTCCAAAACTCTTGAAGAACAAGTTCAAGGTCTCAAAATTGAAGTTAAAGAGCACAAATGCATTGAAGAGTCACTTCAAAAGAAGTTGGAAGAAAGCAACCAATAAAGGGAAGAATTAGAAGCCGAAGTAGTCTCGCTGCGTGAGGAAGTGAAGAAAGGAAAAACTATCCAAAACTATGCCAACAACTCAAGGGCATTGGAAGAACTCATCAACAATCAACGATCCTATAGCGACAAAACTAGCATCGGTTACAAAGAAGAAGAACCAAGACCTTCTACAACAAAATACAATGAACCTATGAGATCTAACATGCATGTAGACTTCATTGGACAAGATTCGCAAGAACAGCCTTGGAAGACAATTCCTCGACGAAAATTTCCATCCAGGTACCAACATATTTTTTATGGCTACTGTTATTCATGTGGAAAATTTGGTCATAAAGCTGTAGAATGTCGCACGTACCCTAGGAACGAATACAATTCCAGGAGATTTGTCAAATATGAACCTCCCAGGGCTCAGCGAAACATCAATAGATTTGAACATTTAAGAAATAATATTGAATGTTACAAATGTCGAAACTTTGGACACATAGCCAAAGACTGCGGACTTGAAAATCCTCCAGAAGAATCTTCGAAGCCACAGAACGAACGAACATGGAAGAAGAAGAAGAATGATAATTGTGCTCTCTCTCTCAAGGCTCAAAAGAACAAATATGTGTGGTATGTTGATAGCGGTTGCTTAACGCATATGACTAGAGATAGAAATAAATTTGTATCTCTGAAAGAGAAGAAGGATGGAACCATGTCCTTGGAAATGATGGATCCTCAAATGTTATAGGATCAGGTACTTTCACTCTCGGAAGAAAAGATGCTCTAGCCAAGAATGTTCTATTGGTTGAAAACATGAATCACAATATGCTCAGTGTTGGACAAATGTGTGATCAAGGACACACAATACTATTCAACTCCACGAAATGTGAAATCAGGAAAGGCATGTATGGTGAAATTGTGGCTACAACAAGTAGAGCTCCAAATGACATATACGTTCTGGATGAAGCAACTAAAGCATGTCTAATAGCCAAAGAGGATGATACAATAATTGGTAGCAATGATGATCAATTAAGTAAGAAGTTTTTTATAAAGGTGCAAAGTGATATCGAGATGTCTTTACTTGGTGAGCTGACATACTTCTTAGGGCTTCAAATATCTCAGCAAGAGAAAGGAATACTTATATGTCATGCCAAGTACATCAAGGAAATGCTCAAGAAATTTAAAATGGAAGATTGCAAACCCATCCTTACTCCAATGGTAACAGGTTGCAAATTGAGCATAGATGACTCAACTAAGCATGTGGATCAAAGGTTGTGCAGATCTATGATTAGTAGTCTTCTATATGTAACAACCTCTCGACCAGATGTTATGCAAGCAGTTGGACAAGTAGCAAGATTCCAAGCAGCACCAAAAGAATCACATATTAAATATTCACCAGCATTGGAATATCTTCGCGCGAAGCTTGGGATTCTCCCAGGTTCTCATTAGATTTTTTCCTTTTCGGAATATAAAGGGGAGTGATAGATTACAGGTCTGCAGGACGGTTGTGTGTCAGGGGGAGTGGAAGTGTGTACAGGTCCGCAGGATGGTTGTGTTTTAGGGGGAGTTACCCTTTGCCATTGATGTCAAAGGGGGAGAGAATGTTGTAGGAAGAGGTGTCATGGTCACAGGGGGAGTAATTGTGTTGCCATCAATGCCAAAGGGGGAGATTGTTGATCAACGGTTGTCATTTATGTCAACCCAAGCAGCACCAGGGGCTAACCCAATATTGCATGGGAATTTTGACCTACCAAATTAATATATTTTGGGTCAATAATGCTTTTCATGGTTTCTACTTGTTGATATGTTTCCGTTGATATATGGCACGCCATGTAATTCTTCACGGTTTGAGAGATATTCATGTTTGAAGTTTGTACCCCCAGTTAGTGGGCTAAAACCCCATGGGGTTGGAGCATGGGTCATTGAAAAGTCATAATTAATATTTTTTAAGCTCCTAAAATACCTCCCACGTCCACTTGTTGAATCCCCTCTCAACTTAAGCATTTATATAAATTATGATCCTCATTTCCTCCTTATGCAAGGGATTTGGCCATCTGAAACAAGTCATCGTGGAATTTTTGCTCTAATTTTGTTTCTACGAATTTTCAGAAGCTAAAATTTTTATGAGGTGAAGCCGAAATCTTGAGGAAGCTGCAGTAAAAATTTTAGATCAAGGTGCGCAATATTTTTGGAGATATGATCTGTGGAAGTCAAGGTTTTTGCAGGCTCCTAAAATTCATCTCAAAGAAGTGACCTTGGTAAAATAATCATAACTCTCTCTTTGAGTATCGGATTGGAATTCTGTAAAAATTGGAAGATAGTGCACAGTATTTAATTTACGCTCTATCAATTTTAGAGCCAAATGAAGAAACAGTGACATGTGGCACGCCATACAAGTGCGCTCTACTGAAACAGTTCATAATTAGGGCATTGTGAGAAATTGGGTATAACTCTCTCTTGAAGAATCCAAATTGGGTCAGACCTATGGCACTGGAAAGATGACTCAGAGGATTACTACAAAACTGAAAATCCGATATTTATGATCTGAAATAATAGAGATACACCAAATTCAATATCGAGCTCCTAGAAGGCAAGAAAAAGCTAAATCATGTGTTGTCAAGGGTTGCAAAGGACCAGACTTTCTACAGTAGAAAATCAAAGTAAGGTGCAGCAGAGGGTAGCATGAAAAGATCAGTAACCAAGGTGCATAACAGCAGCAAGAAGTTCATCATATGAAGTCTTCAAGTGGGCAGCACTGCATACAATCATTGTAAAGGTATCTTTGTACTAAGTCATTGTAAATACATTATTGTAAAAATTTTACTAGTGTCTATCTGCCAAGGGTTGAAGAGGCAGTGTTGGGAGGTCTAGGATCATCATTAGGTGGTTGTGTCAAAGTTGGGGTTATGGTCTAGTATATCTTCTTCTTCTGCATCATTCTATATCATTGTAAAGTGGACCATTTTCCCTGGTACGGGAGTCCATTCTTCTTTTATTCTTCTATAGGGTGCTAGGGTGGTGCTAGGGTGAGTTGTAGCTCATTGGGTGTTGGGGCATCCGTTCATTTGACTACTGAAGAATCTCGGGCGTTGGAGCGTCCATCTAGTGGGAGCTGGAGAATAATGCTTTTCTAGATTCTATGAAGTTGGAGCTTTATTTTCAATTGGAGTTGAATATTAAAGAATTATTAGAAAAGCATTAGGTGGTTTTTGTCCCGGAGTGGGTTTCCACCTTAAAAAATGTGTGCATTTGTGTTCCTCTTGTTTGTTGCTATCATTGTACAAACACTGATAATAATTGAAGATTAACTAATGCTCTAATTGAAAGGAATATTGATTCACCCCCCCCCCCCCCACATCTCAGTATTTCCAACAAGAATTTTATACAAAAGTAGCCAGAGCTACTCAAGCGTTGAGGACAACACTTTTTTGAAGGAGAGGGTCATGTTAGGCCCCTATATTACTAGTATAGTCCCTTATTGTTGTTAGTGTAACCCCCTTATTGTTATTATTGTACCCCTGTAATCCCCATATTGTTATTATTGTGGCCTTAAATTATTATTGTTAGGTCGGCTAGGATTACATTGTGGCCCCATGGACTCCTATATATAGAAAGGAGGTTTTTTAATTTGTATCATCCAGGACTTTTTCATTTATGTATTGTATTGGAGGTTGCCCCCTCGAAGTGACTTATTTCTAAGACGTTGATATCTATTTTCTTCTATTTTTGGAGCTGGTTTCCCAACAAGTAGCGTGGTGGGCATTCTTCTGATTTGGTAGATACATTTAGAAGCCTAAAGGAAGAAATAAGGAGTTATAAGGAAAATAATGAAAATCTCATACAGGCATAAGAGAAACAAGCAGAGTTGAATGCAATACTTCTTCAGAGCTTGTCATATTTGCAGAAACAAGGACCACTATGAATCAATCATGGACATGAGGACAAAACCAATGGAGCATATTGGAGAAGATCTCCTAGTAGACATAGGTTAGATAGAGAAAATACAATGAGAGATGGTAGGTTTCTGGACACTCTGGATAGGCAGGGTAATGAGTACAGGTGTCATTCTAGTTCTGGTTCGAAAAGACATCATTACCATCATCGGTATCATCCTTATAGGAAGAATGACAGGGGGTACTTTCCAGATGAATTTAAGAAAGCCAAACCACCTACTTTTGATGGAGACTTGAAGAATCTAGAAGATGCAGAGGCTTGGATAATTGGAATGAACAAATTATTTGAGTTGCATGAGTACTCAGATAACATGAAGGACATAATTGTTTTCTTCAGTTTGAAAGGTAAATCAAAAATATGGTGGGAATATGTGAAGCGGGTCAAAGACATCAGAACATAGGACTTGAGTTGGCATGAGTTCAAGAAGCTTTTCAGGAAGAAGTACTTGTCAGGGAGGTATTATGACAACAAGGCTAAAGAGTTCTATGAGCTAAGAATGGAATATATGACATATGAAGAGTACATGACCAAGTTCTTGAAGCTATTGAGATATGTGCCATATATTACCGATGAGAAGGCTAAAGTTCAACGATTTGTTAGTGGTTTTCCATTAGCATTCAAATACCGGATTGGGTATCGGATGAGCCTCGGTCACTTGAGGAAGTCATTGGGAATTTGAAGCATTTATATAAACAGTCAAAGCACAAGAATGAGTCTGAGCAAGGATGGAAGGGGAAATACTGTGGATCAGAGGTCGTCATTGATGTCAACCCAAGCAGCAACAGGGGCTAACCCAATATTGCATGGGAATTTTGACCTACCAAATTAATACATTCTGGGTCAGTAATGTTTTTTATTGTTTCTACTTGTCGATATGTTTCCGTTGATATATGGCACGCCATGTAATTCTTCACGGTTTGAGAGATATTCATGTTTGAAGTTTGTACCCCCAGTTAGTGGGCTAAAACCCCATGGGGTTGGTGCATGGGTCATTGAAAAGTCATAATTAATATTTTTTAAGCTCCTAAAATCCCTCCCACATTCACTTGTTGAAGCTCCTCTCAACTTAAGCATTTATATAAATTGTGATCCTCATTTCCTCCTTAGGCAAGGGATTCGGCGATCTGAAACAAGTCATCGTGGAATTTTCGCTCTAAATTTTTTTATACGAAGGTTCAGAAGCTGAAATTTTTATGAGTCAAATCTGAAATCCTAAGGAAGCTTCTGTAAAAATTTTAGATCAAGTTGCACAATATTTTTGGAGATATGATCTGTGGAAGTCAGGGTTTTTACAGGCTCCTGAAATTCATCTCAAAGAAGTGACCTTGGTAAAATCGTCATAAATCTCTCTCTGAGTATCGGATTGGAATTCCATAAAAAGTGACAAATAGTGCACAGTATATACTTTTCTCTCTATCAATTTCAAAGCCAAATGAATAAAAAGTGACACGTGGCATGCCGTACAAGTTCACTCTGCTGAAACAGTCCATAATTAGGGCATTGTGAGAGATTGGATATAACTCTCTCTTGAAGAATACAAATTGGGTTAGAACTGTGGCATTGGAAAGATGACTCAGAGAACTACTACAAGACTGAAAATCAAATATTGAGGATCTGAAATAACAGAGATACACTAGATTCAATATCAAGCTCCTAGAAGGCAAGAAAAAGATAGATCATGTGTTGTCAAGGGTTGCAAAGGACTAGACTTTCTACGGCAGCAAAGCAAAGCAAGGTGCAGCATAGGGTAGCATGACAAGAGCAGCAATCAAGGTGCATAACAGCATCAAGAATTTCATCATATGAAGTCTTCAAGTGGGCAGCACTTCATACAATCATTGTAAAGGTATCATTGTACTTAGTCATTGTAAATACATTATTGTACAAATTGTACTAGTATCTATCTGCCAAGGGTTGAAGAGGCAGTGTTGGGAGGTCTAGGATCATCATTAGGTCGTTGTGTCAAAGTTTGGTTTATGGTCTAGTATATCTTCTTCTTCTACATAATTCTATATCATTGTAAAGTGGACCATTTTCCCTGGTACGGGAGTCCATTCTTCTTTTGTTCTTCTATAGGGTGGTAGGGTGGTGCTAGGGTGAGTTGTAGCTCATTAGGTGTTGGGGCATCCATTTATTTGACTACTGAAGAATATTTGGCGTTGGAGCGTCCATCCAGTGGGAGCTGGAGAATAATGCTTTTCTAGATTCTAGGAATTTGGAGCTTTATTTTTCAATTGGAGTTGAATATTAAATAATTATTAGAAAAGCATTAGGTGGTTTTTGTCCTAGAGTGGGTTTCCACCTTAAAAACTATGTGCATTTTTGTTCCTCTTGTTTGCTGCTATCATTGTACAAACACTGATAATAATTGAAGATTAACTAATGCTCTAATTGAAAGAAATATTGATTCACCCCCCCTCTTAGTATTTCCAACAATTGGAATCAGAGCTTGGTTCCTTCAATAGCAGTTTAATAGTTGGAAGGAGGTCATGGAGCATACCAAGAATGGTGTACATCTATTCAATGAAAATAATTATGCACTTTGGAAAGGAAGAATGGAGGTCTATCTCTTGGCGCAAGGTTACGAAGTATGGGACACTGTTCAAAATGGATTTACATCAACCGCGGATGAACAAGGTAAGAAGAATTTGGTAAATGATGCAAAAGCAAAGAATATTATTATCAGTGGACTTATTGAATCTACTTATCATAGGGTGTTGGATTGTAAAACCGCCAAAAATGTATGGGACAAGCTTGAGAATATATATGCAGGTGACTCAAATGTCAAAGAAGCAAAACTTCAAATCTATAGAGCAAAATTTGAGCAACTCAAAATGAAAGAATATTGCAACATTGCTGCATACTTCCAATATGTTGATGAAATAACCAATACTCTGGAAGGATTGGGAGAGCCAATTGACGAGAAGACTATTATACGAAAGATTCTTAGAACGTTACCAAGGATATTCAACCCAAAGGTATCGATCTTAGAATACAGTGCAAATCTGGACAAACTCAACAAAGAGGAATTACATGGAGTTCTCATGGCATATGAAATGAGACTCGATGAAGAAGAGGGTACTTCGCATCTAGAAACTACGTTCGTTGCATCTAAGAAAACCAATGAGGATAAACAACCTTCAATTGAAAAGACATGCACCTGCAAGTGTGAAGAAAAGGGAAATGATGAAGAAGGTCTTTCATATGAAGAATATGCTTACTTCACGAGAAAACTAAAAATTGGTTAGGGACAATTCAAAGGTAAACTTCCATTGATATGTTTCAGCTGTAATGAGGTTGGGCATTTTGCAGCAAAATGTCCAAACAGAAGTAATGGAAACTCAAAAGGAAAGAAAGGCTTTAAGAAATTCAACAAGCAAGGATCCAAAAGGAACTTTCTCTCTAAAGAAGATAGCTCATCATCTGATGAAGACAATGACAGTGAAGAAGAAGCCAATTAGAGAGTATTGTTTATGGCCAAGCACAATAAACCCAAGAACAATAAACAAGAGGTATCAAACAACGAAGAAGGATGGACCATAGAAGAATTTTATGAGGAAGCAATCAAGCTTATAAAAGATCTCAAGGCGGAGAAGATCCGTTCCAAAAATCTTGAAGAACAAGTTCAAGGTCTCAAAATTGAAGTTGAAGAACACAAATCCATTGAAGACTCACTTCAAAAGAAGTTGGAAGAAAGCAAACAAGAAAGGGAATAATTAGAAGCCGAAGTAGTCTCGCTGCGTGAGGAAGTGAAGAAAGGAAAAACTATCCAAAACTATGCCAACAGCTCAAGGGCATTGGAATAACTCATCAACAATCAAAGATCTTACAACGACAAAACAGGCATTGGTTACAAAGAAAAAGAAGCAGGACCTTCTACAAAAAAATACAATGAACCTATGAGATCTAACATGCATGTAGACTTCATTGGACAAGATTCGCAAGAATAGCCTTGGAAGACAATTCCTCGACGAAAATTTCCATCCATGTACCAACATATTTTTTATGGCTACTATTATTCATGTGGAAAATTTGGTCATAAATTTGTAGGATGTTGCACGTGCCCTAGGAACGAATATAATTCCAGGAGGTCTGTCAAATATGAACCTCCCAGGGCTCAGCGAAACATCAATATATTTGAACATTTAAGAAATAATATTGAATGTTACAAATGTTGAAACTTTGGACACATAGCTAGAGACTGCAGACTTGAAAATCCTCGTGAAGAATATTCGAAGCCATAGAACGAATGAACATGGAAGAAGAAGAAGAATGATAATTGTGCTCTCACTCTCAAGGCTCAAAACAACAAATATATGTGGTACATTGATAGCGGTTTCTCAACGCATATGACTAGAGATAGAAATAAATTTGTATCTCTGAAAGAGAAGAAGGATGGAACTGTGTTCTTTGGAAAGATGGATCTTCAAATTTTATAGGATCAGGTACTGTCACTCTCGGAAGCAAAGATGCTCTAGCCAAGAATGTTCTATTGGTTGAAAACATGAATCACAATCTGCTTAGTGTTGGATAAATGTGTGATCAAGGACACATAATACTGTTCAACTCCACAAAATGTGAAATCGGGAAAGGAAGGTATGGTGAAATTGTGGCTATAGCAAGTCGAGCTCCAAACGACATATATGTTCTGGATGAAGCAACTAAAGCATGTCTAATAGCTAAAGAGGATGATATGATATTTGGTAGCAATGATGATTGACTAAGTAAGAAGTTTGCTACAAATATGCAAAGTAATTTCGAGATGTTTTTACTTGGTGAGTTGACATACTTCTTAGGGCTTCAAATATCTCAGCAAGAGAAAGGAAAATTTATATGTCAAGCCAATTACATCAAGGAAATGCTCAATAAATTTAAAATGGAAGATTGCAAACCCGTCCTTACTCCAATGGTAACAGGTTGCAAATTGAGCATAGACGACTCATCTAAGGATGTGGATCAAAGGTTGTGCGGATCTATGATTAGTAGTCTTCTATATGTAACAACCTCTCGACCCGAATATTATACAACCAGGTTATGGACAAGTAGCAAGATTCAAACGGCACCAAAAGAATCACATATTAAATATTCCGCGACATTTGAATATCTTCGCCAAAAGCTTGGGATTCTCCCAAGTTCTCATTAGATTTTCCTTTTTCAAGAATATAAAGTGGGAGTGGAAGTGTGTACAGGTCTGCAGGACGATTGTGTGTCAGCGGGAGTGGAAGTGTGTATAGGTCCGCAGGATGGTTGTGTTTCAGG
Organism: Pinus albicaulis; assembly: GCA_034641835.2. Classification (NCBI taxonomy): domain Eukaryota; kingdom Viridiplantae; phylum Streptophyta; class Pinopsida; order Pinales; family Pinaceae; genus Pinus; species Pinus albicaulis. Next base: position 1,204,922,612 of record CM076577.1, read on the forward strand.
GGGAGTTACCCTTTGCCATTGATGTCAAAGGGGGAGATAATGTTGTAGGAAGAGGTGTCATGATCGCAGGGGGAGTACTTGTGTTGCCATCAATGCCAAAGGGGGAGATTTTTGATCAGCGGTTGTCATTGATGTCAACCCAAGCAGCACCAGGGGCTAACCCAATATTGCATGGGAATTTTGACCTACCAAATTAATATATTTTGGGTCAATAATTATTTTGATGGTTTCTACTTGTCGAGATATTTCCGTTGATATATGGCATGCCATGTAATTCTTCACGGTTTGAGAGATATTCATGTTTGAAGTTTGGACCCCCAGTTAGTGGGCTAAAACCCCATGGGGTTGGGGCATGGGTCATTGAAAATTCATAATTAATATTTTTTTAAGCTCCTAAATTTCCTCCCACGTTCACTTGTTGAAGCCCCTCTCAACTTAAGCATTTATATAAATTGTGATCCTCATTTCCTCCTTAGGCAAGGGATTCGGTGATCTAAAACAGGTCATCGTGGAATTTTCGCTCTAACTTTTTTTATACGAAGGTTCAGACGCTAAAATTTTTATGAGGCGAATCCAAAATCCTGAGGAAGCTTTTGTAAAAATTCAAGATCAAGGTGCGCAACATTTCTAGAGATATGATATGTGGAAGTCAGGGTTTTTGCAGGCTCCCTAAATTCATCTCAAAGAAGTGACCTTTGTAAAATCGTCATAACTCTCTCTCGGAGTATCAGATTGGAATTCCATAAAAATTGATGAATATTGCATAGTCTGTAGTTTTCTCTCTATCAATTTCAGAGCCAAATGAAGAAAAAGTGACACGTGGCACGCCATATAAGTGCGCTCTGCTGAAACAATCCATAATTAGGGCATTGTGAGAGATTGGGTATAAATCTCTCTTGAAGAATCCAAATTGGGTCAGACCTGTCGCATTGGAAAGATGATTCAGAGAACTACTACAGGACCAAAAATCAGATATTGAGGATCTAAAATAACAGAGATACGCCAGATTCAATATCGAGCTCCTAGAAGGCAAGAAAAAGCTAGATCATGTGTTGTCAAGGGTTGCAAAGGACCAGAATTTCTACGGCAGCAAAGCAAAGCAAGGCGCAGCAGAGGGTAGCATGACAAGTGCATCAATCAAGGTGCATAACAGCATCAAGAAGTTCATCATATGAAGTCTTCAAGTGGGCAGCACTGCATACAATCATTGTAAAGGTATCATTGTATGTAGTCATTGTAAATACATTATTGTACAAATTGTACTAGTATCTATCTGCCAAGGGTTGAAGAGGCAGTGTTGGGAGGTTTAGGATCATCATTAGGTGGTTGTGTCAAAGTTGGGGTTATGGTCTAGTGTATCTTCTTCTTCTAAATCATTCTATATCATTGTAAAGTGGACCATTTTCCTTGGTACGGGAGTCCATTCTCCTTTTGTTCTTCTATAGGGTGGTAGGGTGGTGCTAGGGTGAGTTGTAGCTCATTGGGTGTTGGGGCATCCATTCAGTTGACTACTAAAGAATCTCGGGCGTTGGAGCATCCATCCAGTGGGAGCTGGAGAAGAATGCTTTTCTAGATTATACGAAGTTGGAGCTTTATTTTCAATTGGAGTTGAATATTAAAGAATTATTAGAAAAGCATTAGGTGGTTTTTGTCTCGGAGTGGGTTTCCACCTTAAAAACTGTGTGCATTTGTGTTCCTCTTGTTTGTTGCTATCATTGTACAAACACTGATAATAATTGAATATTAACTAATGGTCTAATTGAAAGGAATACTGATTCACCCCCCCCCCCCCCCCCAAATATTTCCAACAAATACAAAGGTAAAAGAAAATGGCAGCCTAAGAGAGCAAGGCCTCAGACTACAAATGAGAAATAAAACGTGGCACCACAAAATAATTTTAATGCAGCTGGAGAGAGACATAGACCACAACAGCAACATATATCATAGAAGCAACATGGAGGTAATGGTATGGGAAGGTTAGAGTATTGGACATGCGGTGAGGAGCATATTAAAAGATATTTTACACAAAATCAAGCAGGAAGGCTTAATATATATAGTGCGTAGGAGGCACAAACTGTTGGGGATGTTTGGCAGAGCATTCCTTGTATTTATGCAGCGGTGGAAAACAAACAGGCCGATCACCAAGATTCTATCATTGAGATGGATGGTAGCTTTATTAATCATGCATATAATTATATTAATGTTAGTCCTAACTTCGTGGATAAGTGTGGTTTGAATCAGGAAATGCATGCAGTATCTTGGTTAGTGCAGCTGGCCACAGGTATGAAGAAAAGATTTCATCATTGGGTAAGAGCTTGTGCATTCGAGCTAAATGGTATCCCTATAACAACGCACTTGAACATATTTCCACTAGGTTCCTACAATATATTATTGGGTATGGCTTGGTTATATCTCCATAGGACCAAGGTAGATTTCTATGAAAAAGCTATCGAATGCATGGATGACAATGGAGAACCAAGAGACCTATAAGGAAAGAAGAAATCCACATTAGTTAGGATGGTGACAACCATGCAGGCCAAGCGCAGTCGTAGGAAAGGATGTGTGTTATTTGCATTTCATATCTCTAGTGACAAAGTTAAATAAGTTGAGGATGTAGATGTGTTGAACATGTATCCAGTTTTGCAGCAGTTTCAGGATGTGTTTACAGCAGAGATATCATATTTTCCACTGTACAAGGAATTATAATTTTCTATTGAGTTGGTACTAGGGGCAGCTCCAACATCAAAAGCACCTTACATGATGAGTACACCAAAGCTGGTAGATTTAAAATTGCAGTTGAAGGAAATGTTGGACAAAGGGTACATTAGGCCAAGTGTATCACCATGGGGTGCATCGATGTTGTTTGTGAAGAAGAAATATGACACTCTTAGACTATGCATTAACTACAAGCAGCTGAACAAAGTGACCATCAAAAATAGGTACCCGTTACCAAGGATTGGTGATTTGTTCGATCAAATAAAGGGAGAAGCGGTGTTCTCTAAGATTGACTTGAGATCAGGCTATCATCAAGTACACATCAAAGAGCAAGACATATACAAGACCGCATTAAGGACCAAGTACGAGCATTATGAGTTTGTTGTAGTTCCATTTGGTTTGACTAATGCCCCAGCTAAATTTATGTGTTTGATGAACAGTGTGTTGCATCCTTATTTGGACAAGTTTTTGATTGTGTTTATTGATGGCATATTGGTATATTCTAAAAATGAGGAAGAGCATGTCGAGCATTTGGCAGCAATGTTGAGGTTGTTGAGAGAGCATCAATTGTATGCTAAGCTCAACAAATAAATTTTCTTCTAGGCTGAGGTACACTACTTGGGACATGTTGTCTGCAAAGAAGGCATTGCAGTAGATCCAGAGAAGATAAGGGCCATCATGGAGTGGGTATCTCCAAAGATGTAGATGAGGTGAGATTATTCATGTGATTAGTAAGTTACTACAGGAGGTTCATCAGGAACTTCTCATAGATTTATTATCCTATTACATCATTGCGGAGGAAAGGTAAGAACTTTGATTGGACAGAGGAGTGTGAGGCTACCTTTTAGAAGCTTAAGTAGTTGTTGACACATACTCCAGTGTTAAAGATTACAGATCCAAACAAGGAGTTTGTAGTGTGTAAAAATACTTGCAAGAGAGGAATTGGTGGGGTCCTTATGAAGGATGGATAGGTGGTATGCTATGAGTCACGGGAGCTAAATGAACATGAAAAAAACTACTTGACACATGATCTTGAGATAGCAATGATCATACATGCACTAAATATGTGGAGGCACTATCTTCTTGGTAGGAAGTTTGTATTGATGAGTGACCACATTGGGTTGAGATACTTGTTTGACCAGCCGAATTTGAATGCCAGACATGCTAGATGGTTGGGCACTAATAGTTTGACTTTGAGATCAGGTACATCAAAGGAAAGGAGAATATGGTTGTAGATGCTCTTAACATGCGAGTACAGGTAAATCACTTACCAACGATGAGCTCCTATGGGACAAAATTACAGGATAGGATCTTGCAGGCAGGTCAACAGGATCATAGGTATATGGAGATTGTGCACAGGTTGTAGCATAGTACAGGTATAGGTACATGTGGTACAAGTACACATGTACAGGATTTGGATTACCTTCTCACAGTGGATGGATTGGTTATATTTAGAGACAAGATATATGTACCAGAAAACAATGAGCTCAAGAAGGTGATGTTGAGGGAGTTTCATGCAAAACCATATTCGGGTCACCCAGGCTACCAAAATACTTTGACTGCAGTGAAGAGATTCTATTATTGATTGAATCTAAAGAAGGCTGTGGTGGAGTATGTAGCCAAATGTTTGAATTGTTATATGGTTAAGGCAGAGTGTAAACATCCAGGTGGATTGCTACAACTGATTGCCATACCATAGTGGAATTGGAGGTCATTTCCATGGAATTCATCACAAGTTTTCCTGAGACAAATATGAAACATGATTCTATTATGGTTATTGTGGACAGGTTGAAAAATTTGCACATTTCATACCGGTGAAGACTACATACTGAACTAGCGATGTAACACAAGGTTTTATTAGAGACATAGTCATATTTCATGGCGTTATAAAGAATATTTTCTCAAATAGGGATGAAAAGTTCACTTCCAATTTTTTAAAAGAGTTGTTTGCAAGTTTGGGGACTGATTTGGCCTTCAACACAACTTATCATCTGCGGACAGATGGTCAAATTGAGAGGGTCAATAGGATATTAGAGGATATGCCGAGGATGTATGGGATGCATCAACAACAGAAATAGGAAGAGTATCTTCCAATGGTAGAGTTCGCTTACAAAAACGGGTATCAGGAGTCATTGAAGATGAGTCCATTTGAGGCTATGTATGGGACGAGTTGCAACACTCCTATAAGTTTGAGTGATCCAGTTAAAGGGTACTAATTGGACCGGAGATGTTGGCAGACATGGAACAAGAAATGCAAGTGATCAATAAGAACTTGAAGGCAACACAGGATAGTGAGAAGATTTATGCAGATCAGAACAGGTTGGATAAGGAGTTTCAGGTTGGGGATCATGTGTACTTTTGCATCAATCCCAAGAAGAGCTCCTTGTGGATTGGATCATGTGCCAAGTAGGCACCAAGGTTTTGTGGACCCTTTGGGATTGTTGATAGGATCATACCAATGGCCTATTGACTTTCACTATCTTCCACAGTGAAATTCCATGATTTTTTTCATATATATTTTCTTAAGAAGTATGTTAAAGATAATGATCATGTGATTGTCTGGTTTGTATTGCAGATGGAACGCGATGGAGGATTCTAGTTGCAACCTCAGTGTATATTGCAGAAAAAAGGTGTTCATGCTCTAGAATCGAGAAATTGAGCGAGTTAAAGTGAAATGCAAGCACTTTGGGCCCGATGAAGCTACATGAGAGATGGCAGATCAGATGCGGGCCATGTATCCTTCCTTGTTTTCTAGTTGAGGCAAAGCAGTTTTAATGGTGTGATATTGGTTTTGTTTAGCATATGTTTGGCGAATTTTTGGCATATGTTTTAATGTGATGGTTGGATGTATGTACATATTTATATGGATGTAAATATTTCCATGAGCTATGTTATAAAGCTCCAATAAGTGGTATGATGTCATGTCATTATAGTTTTTATGTTGTTATGATGTCATGTTGGTTTGCTTTTCAGTATGGAAATCATTGTAAATACTGCATTGGGCTATGTTATAAAGCTCCATGGGCAGTATGGTTTATTTTTAGTAGTTTTGTTAAGGTATATGTGTGGTTGAACACCGAGGATGGTGTCCCCCAAGGGGGAGGGTTCTGTAACAGCCCTGGTGAAAATTCCATGGAATAAAAAGTTAAAAATAATAACTACAGTTGATGGGACATTTATTCCTAGCTGAATGTTGGGAAAAACATCCCAGGGGGGTGTTAATTTGGTTTATTATGGCTAAGGAAATTGGAAAAGGAAAAGGCAAAGGCTTTGGAAAGGAAAAATGGCATTTTTGGCACATTTATTTATTAAAATAATGGAAATTAGGATAAAAGGGAGATGAAAGGTAACGGGTTGCATGTGAGGAGGAAATTTAAGGAAAATAATGGAAAATGAAGAAAATAGAGGCCTCTTCCATAAAAAGGCTTATGAGGATCATTTGGTACCTTTTTTCAGTACATTTTTTGGAGCTCTCTCATTATTCTCTCTCTCTCTCTCACACACACTCTTAGACACAAAGTTTTTGGAGCATTTTGGCATTGGAGCAAAAAAGGCAAGAAAGTAGGAAAAAGGAGGAGTAGGAATCAAGCAACTACAACAAGATTATGGGTAGGTATATATTTACATGTGTATTTTCCTTGCTAGATTTGGCATGCATGTTATTGCATGTGGTTTCTTGTTGTCTTAGCATGGGTTTTTCCAGGTGTGACAATGTTTTCAGCCTAACCTTTCCATTTCTGAATAGCTATGGTGTTGTGGATTTCTCGTGTTTTGGTTTAGCTCGATTACCGGATGGATTCAAAGCTAAGTGGGGTGGATATTCGAATTGATATAACACATGGCCTAGTAACCCCTGAACTAGACTGTGGGTTGCGGTAAATCTGGATAATGTGTTTCCTCGATAGGCCTAAGAATCCTCGACTGGTGAATGGTGGTGTTGGTGTCCCATGTTTTGATAGTTTGGCAAATCAAAAGATAAGGCAACATCAGAACAAATCTTTAGAGTTCCAGGATCTAGTCCTCCTGTTCTCAGAGAGGGATCTCTCAAATATATGTTTTCCAAAGGTTTATCTTGTGTGCTTTGAGTATGGATTTTAGACTAGTTATTAAGTGCAGATGTTTTGTTTGGTTGGGTTGAGTTGATACAACAGAACATGAAAGGTCTAGGAAAGATAGACAGAAAGAGGAAATATCTAGTTCATTGGGTAATGGAGTCAAAAAAAGATCATAACAAACTCCTCAAGGGATATGGGATATCAAAGGGCAAATCTAACTTGGCCACAGGATCCTTTTGTTTTTTGGAATGAAGTGAACATTAATGATTTGGAAAGAGAAGTTTTAATTCTCAACAAAGGGAACTTGAAGAACATAACTTAACAAGAAAGAAATATTTGATAGACAGGGCTAACCATAAATTCTACAAATATTCTTTAAGCAAACAATGACTTCGAGACAACTTTTAAAATGAAATCTAAGATTCGGGGAACACCCTATTTCCTCAAATATTTTAGTTTAAAGGACTTAGAAAACATAAAAGATTCACTGATAATTGCAATCATAGAAGAGGGAACACCTAAATAACATCTATGTTTACAACTATAAAGACCTTCGAAACAACTGTTCAAGCAATGGCAAAGGGCAAGATCAAAACTGACCTCTCTGATTAACTTAAAACAATGGTACTTCAAAGGGAGACTTCAATAACAGCTTTCAAGTGATGGCAGACAAGCAGGGAAAACCATAAATCATGCTGAAACCAACTATTTGAGCTATTATAGAAATAAACAAGCATGAAGACTAAAGAGAAAGTTTACAGCCTCTAAAATACTTCAGCAGAAGAAAACATAAAACAGTGAAGGATGAACAGATCTAAGGTGCTTCCAGGAGTCATTTATTAGTCTAAAACTTTCAACCTACTGTAGTAATAAATTATGGAACATAATGAAAACAAGAGAAAACATTAAACAGTTCAGAATACTTCACCAACAGCCATGCTTATGGATCCAATGATAGAGCCTTCTCAGGAACAGCACGCGACAACATCATCAAGACATCCAAGACCTCAATTTGCTTTTCAACTTCAACAGACTTGTATATTTATTTCAGAGAGTTTCAAAGTTACAACTTGTGATCAAACAACAACCAACAACCAACCACTCACTCATCTTCTACTGAAGTATTTATAGAAGGATGAGGAGGTGAGATCTGATAAAAGATCTCAAATATAATTAATATAGAGTTAAATGACTTCCGGGCCTTTTGAGGGGCTCGATGAAGAAGTTTACAGGTGTTTCTCTGTATTAACTGTTTTACAATAAATATCAAAGCTTGATGGGAGCTTTGTTGACTTTGAGGCTCTGCATAATGTGGAGTAATTCTGCAGATATTTGTCGCATTAGTTTCCTGTGGCAGAATTAACTTCTTGGCAGTGCTGGAGGCAGATATTTCTTTAAGCAAATAACTTCGACCTCTGTTTGAAAGATTTGAGGCAACAGGTGGCTCTGTGGTAGATGAGGAATTAATTCGCCTCAGAATGCAGCGGTGGAGGTCCTTTCTGCCTGATAGATCTTTTTGATTTTATATTAATTCTATTTTAATTTGGGGGATTAGGCTTTTGATATTCAATCTTAGTCGTAATCCCGCAAATTTGTCTTCTATCTTCAATCTCTTTGTGTGTTGTCTTCAAAAACCGATACTCTTTAACTGTGGTCAGAATAGAACAGTGTCTTGTCGATGTGCAAGGCTGCGCAGGGCTATTTTACGTGTTATCAATGCTCATGAAACATTGCTAAATTATTGATTTCAACCCTGTGAATGGTTCCTTTAGTAGCTCGGAGGCACAGGAAACATCTTTCCCATTCCCCGGCTTTCCTTCATTATTCAGTGGAAAACCATTGAAATACCTGCAAAACACAAAAACAATTAAGAAATCCTGCGTTTTGGGTTTAAACTGCTTAGAAGGCGAGGAAGGAGCGCCACCGTTGGATCTGGACACGTGGACGGTCCAGATTTAATCGGGGAATCGCAATCGGTGGGAGGAGAAAAGGGGTGCGATTGAAAAACTCCGATGCGATTGCGCGATCAAGAGGGTCAAAGCAATTGAGCGAAGACCATCGATCTAAAACGAGATCAACGGTGGAGGATGGATCGGGGGAGTCGCGATCGGGGGGCAAACAAAATGTATGCGATTAAACCTTGCGATGCGATTGAGCGCAGGCCGTCGATCTACAGATTAGATCGACGGTGGAGAACAAATTGGGGGAGAGGCCAATCGGCGGAACAAAAAGGTGGATGCGATTGAAACCTCCGATGCAATTGTGCGATTGGGAGGGCAAGAGCTATTAAGCGATGGCCGTTGATCTATAAGTCAGATTGACGGTGGGAAGTATAATCGGGGATCGGCAATCGGGTGAAGTAAACAAATGTTGCGATCGAAAGTTGCGATGCGATTTTGCGCGGACTGTTGGATCGAAGGGCTAGATCAACGGTCGGGATTTGTTTCAACCTACGCACCGGCGGAAAACCTTTAAACATAGGAAAATATGACCTTTTAACAAAAAATAAAGGTTTTATAATATGGGCGAGATGTATATATGTGATAGTCAGGCGCCCGTTTGCGGGGCCTTTGGGCTATATGAACTGTAATATGCTCGGGGCCTGTTAAAACAAGGGCCAATCGCAATCGGGCCATCGGGCCTGGTCTTTTTAATCTACCCATTTGTTTTCTCCGATTGCGATTGCGCAATCGGTCTTTTTAATCTACCCATTAGATTATTTCAACATGTGACTTAAAGCTTTTTAAGTTAAAACTTTGGATAGGCGGGTTTTCATGAAGGGGAGAAAAAGGAGAACATGAAAAATAGAGGAAATTTATGAAGAAAGGGGAAACAAAATGAAGGTCAGTTTATGAGTGGAATAAGGGAGAAATGACGATTTTTGCAGCAGCTTCTCCTTTGTAATCAGCAAAATTTCTGAGTATAAAAATGGAAATAGTAATGAAGATTTTGGACAGAGGCATGAGGCCTTCAAGAGTCTTCAAGAGCCTACAGTTTTTTAATAGGAAAAAATTGTTCCTTGAAGGCTCAAAACATATTTAGCCACCTTTGGTATGATCAAATTTTACAGGTGGCTAACAGTGGCTCCACTTGGAGATGGTGCCTTCTTGAAGGCATCAAGAATTCAGACTTGATTTCTCTGGGAGGTTGACTTGTGCCGAATCCTTTAGATTGCCCTTCTTTTGCTGGATGATCTTGCTTTGCTCTGAAAAATAATATCAGTTATGAAAAAATAAGGGACTTCAACAATACAACTTTCTACCTACCCAATCCTACTGATCCAACATTTTTTCTTCATCAGAGTGCACTTGGATTGGAAAACTCTTTTCACAGCATTTTATTCTTTTGAAAGCATAAAAACTAATCTAATTCTACTCCTTATTTCTCCCTGAACTCAGATTAAACAGTTGAGCTCAGATGTTTCTCTACCTAATCTACTGTCTGTTGGGATTACACTGTCCAACAGACCGCCATTCTCTAAATTATATAACAGAAATTTAAAAACAGTCAAGTCAAGATTAAGCTATTTGACTTGCTGTGATCTATGGCATAAAAACAAGCTGCACATAGATTATTATTTGCAGAAAATTAAAATCAAAATGGAAGGCTTAAGATCTGAAAATATCTTATCATGGCCTTCTCTTTTCTTCACAGCTATATTTTTGCTTTGCTTTTGAGCTGTCTCTTCCTTGTTCCCTGGTTCAGATTTTGAGCAAATTAGAACCAGCTTTTCTCTTTTGTGACTCAAAAAATAAAACAGTTTTGAGTCATCTCCTTTTGGAAACTTTGGTTCAGATTTTGAGTTTGTTTGAACCTTCAATTTCTAACCTAAACTATCTACTGATAAGCCAAGATTAAGCAGTTTGGCAAATCAGGTTCACTATCCTATCAGCAGAAAAATTTAAAGCTAATTAGTCAAGATTTAAACAGTTTGACTAATTATAAGTGTGTTTTTTAGGAGTGGCATTTGAGCTCGCACACTTTCAGATTTATTTCTCTTTTTTGGCATGGGCCTTTGCCTTTCTTGTTTTCATTTCTGCCCTCTTTTCTTTCTTTTCTTTGTTTTTGTACTTTTGATTTTTCATAACTTTGAATGCAATGGTTAGACTATGATATTTACAATGGTAAAACACAAATGCTTTGAAAACTTAAGATTCTTGGCAGAAGTAATGCTTGAGCATCCTTCCATTGACAAGACCTCCATATAGGTCTTCTCCATTCAATTCTTTCAAGAAAAATGTATTATGACCCCTCTCAGCATGAATAATATAGGGCCCTTTCCACAAGTTCTCAAACTTGCCATGTTTCCCCTTCTCTTCTCTTCTTGAATCCCATTTAAGAACAACACTTCCAACCTGGAAATTGTTTGCCTTAGTCCTCTTATCAAATAGTTTCTTCATTTTCTCTTGGACTAACTATGTTATTTCATAAACTTCTTCTCTGGTCTGCTGTAAATGGATTGTTTGGTTGATCCTCCTCTGCATATCATTTTCCTCGACCTCCACTTCTTGAAGGAGTTTCATGACTGGAACTCCCAATGAGGTAGGAAAAATTGCATCCATGCCATAAACCAACTGATAGGGGGACATATTTATTGATTTCTTTGTAGTTAATCTATCAGCCCATAAGGCATGAACCAGCTTACTGTGCCATGGATTTTTTATTCTGTTCCAACAGCTTTTTAATGATATTGATGAGACTCTTGTTGGAGGATTCAGCTAATCCATTTCCTTGGGGATAGTAAGCGGTGGAATGGCCCAAGGTTATATGGTATTTGTGATAGAAATCAACCATCTTCTTAGATTTGAAAGCAGCGGCATTGTCTGTTATGATTTTTCTGGGACAACCAAATCTGGATAGGATATGGGTTTCAAGAAACTTGATAATGACGGAGTCATTAGCATTCCTGGTAGGTATAGCTTCTATCCATTTGGTGAAGAAGTCAGTGGCTGTGAGGATCCACTTATGTTGAGCTGAGGAGGGTAGATGAATTTCCCCAATGAAGTCTAGCCCCCATTGTTGGAAAGGTGCCTCAACTCTGATAAGATGTAAGGGTAAGGGAAGGAGTTTTCTCTTGCCATCAAATATTTGACACTTATGGCAAGACATGACCAACTTCTGAGTGTCTGGAAAAAGGGTAGGCCAATAGTAACCTGATCTTAGAATTTTGTTCGTCGTGGCCTTCCAGCAGAGGTGTCCTCCACATTCACCATCATGTAGTTCGTGCATGATCTTTCCTGCATCATCTTCAAGTAAACATTTAAGCAAAATTCCAACAGCATTTTTCCAATACAACACCCCATCTATAATGCAAAAACTCAAAGCTTTTTGTTTCAAAAATCTAGCTTTAGTTTTAGACAAAGAAGGAGGGGCGTTTAAATATAAAAGCACATAAACAATGTCAGCATACCAAGGGGGATTTAGAAAGGTTTCTTTAACAAAAGGAGCATCAGCTTCTTCTGCTTCTTCCAACACATCCACCATATTCATGTCCAATGCTTGGAAGTTAGATTCAACCATAAGTTTTGCTAATCCTTGCCCCTTAACTAGTTTGGTGGGCCTAATTTCTAAGTCATATTCAAGAATAGTTGCAATCCATTTTCCCCTTTTACCATCAGGGTCTTGACTTAGAATATCCTTGACAACATTATGTGGAACAAAAGAAATTATGTGAGAGTGTAAGATGTAGACCCTGAAGTCCTTTAATGCTTTCACTAATGCTAAGGCTTGCTTCTCCATGATACTATATTTGAGAGGAGCGTATCTTAAGGCCTTACTAAAGAAAGATATTGGTTGTTCTTGTCCCAGATCATTCTTTTGAAGCAAAACTGCAGCTATTGTATGTTCAGACGCAAAGGAAAAAATGTAAAAGTCTTTAGTAAAATCAGGGCTAATCAGGACTGATGTTTGAGTAAGAGCTTGTTTGACCAGTTCGAATGATTGTTTAGCTGGTAAAGACCATTTTACACCCACGTTTTTCTTAAGCATGTTTGTAATGTTTTTTAATAGCTCAGCAAGGTTGGGAATAAACCTTCTCAAAAAATTTATCTTTCCAATGAAGGATTGCAATTCTTTGAGGCTCCTGGGATGGCTGATTTGCAATATGCCATCTATCCTTGTAGGGTCTATTTTGATTCCCTCTTCTGAAATTATATGACCAAGAAGTTTCACTTCTTGGAGTCCAAAGAGGGTCTTCTTGGGATTCAGTGATAAGCCAAAATTCCTACATTTCTCAAAAACCTTTCTTAGGTGAATCAAATGCTCTTCATCAGTTTTTGACAAAACAGTTATGTCATCAAGGTAAATAATTATAAAATAGCCAATATCTTCAGAGAAGGCTATGGCCATGGCCCTTTGGAAGGTGGCCCCTGCGTTCATTAATCCGAAAGGCATTTTGACATACATAAAGGTGCCCCAAGGTTGGTAAAAGCAGTTTTGATTTGATCACTTGGGAACAATAACACCTGATTGTAACCTGAGAACCCATCTAATAGGGATATTGTAACCTGATGGTCCATCTTAGACAAAGGGTAGTTGTCTTTTAGGGATGCTTTGTTTAAGTTTCTGAAGTCAATACAGAGCCTGATCTCCCCTGTCTTTTTCCTAACAGAAACTAAGTTTGATACCCATTTTGAAAACCTAACAGGTACTATAATGCCAGCATCATGCATCTTTTCAATTTTAGCTTTAACTAATGGTAATAAAAGTGGTTTTATTCTCCTTAGTTTTTGTTTGAAGGGCTTTTGATTTTCCTTCAGGGGAATCTTGTGCTGAATGATGCTGGTATCATAAGATCTCAGATCTGTGTATGCCCAGGCAAAAACATCTTTAAACTCCTTAAACAGGTCAATGTATCGAGATTTCATATGAGTTGAAAGAGTGTTGGACAATTTAATCATTTTGGGTTCTGTTAGGGAACCTATGTTGTGTTCTTCTACGTTTGTTTCTACAGGCTCCATTTTTGGTTCTTTGGCTACATCATTAAAGTCGAAAAGGTGTTCTAAAGGTGAGAGACCTCTTGGAATTGAACCGTTCTTACATTCTAAAACTTACAGGTCTTTTTGGTCCACGTTGTCAATTAACTCTGCTTCAAACGGACTCTCGTAATGATTTATATTAGCAGAGTGTGTTATTTCAGCTTCTGGGATTTCTTTGATATATAAACAGTTTTCCTTATGGCTAGTTTCTGATATTGGTATACTAAAATCATTTTCTGATTTCAAGAAATCATCTATGTGTTTGTCAGAGTCAAACACTTGCCAGTGATCTTCGTTGTCAGGCACAGCAGGTCTATGTTTTACTTTTATACTGAGTTGTTCATTTATCTCAGGTACTTGGCAATTGCTGGCAGTGAAGGCAAGTTCATTTGCTAGATGATTCAGTGCTCTAGGGATGAAAATGAGTTCATATTTTTCAAAAGTTTTTAATAGGTCAAGGGCAGCATTTCGATATTCCCTAAGCCTTGGATTCTTGGCTGAGTATTCTCCTTTGATTTGTTTGATGATAAGTTCAAAGTCCCCTAAAATAGATATCTTTTGGGCTTCTATTTTTTTAAGTAGTTGTAAGCCTAGGAGAAGTGCTTCATACTCAGCAATATTGTTAGTGCATGGGAAGTCTAATTTGTATGAAAAACTCTGATTTGTATTCTGGATCCATACGCCCGCACCTGCGCTTGTTTTATTACAGGATCCGTCAAAGCTTACTATCTAAATCATGTTTGACTCATTTTCATTTTCTTGCTACTGTTGATTGTAAATGTTTTGAAGTTGATTCGAGGTAAGATTGGATTTTTCTGGTGAACTGATTGGGTCCATGTTTTCTTTACCTTGTTGGGTAATTTCATCTTCGTTACACAAGATAAAGGAGTCTAAACTTGATTGAATAGAATAGATTGGAGTGTTGTTTGGTTTGTCCATGTTACTCACCATGTACTTCATGTGGGATTCTCTGTATAGTCTTCTGTTTTGGTTAAAAACAGGGATGGTGGCATAAGACATATCCATTTGAAGGCTTCCTTGAAGTTTGGCTCCCCATGATCTTGATAAGAGCATGCCATACTTAGGGGGAATGTCAGCTACAACTATATCCATTACTAGATTCTTGGCAGGGGTCTGAGCTAGGTTAACACATAAATCTTTGATTAAACCCAAACATTTGACTCTGCTTGAGTCAAAAGAATACAAATCTTTGTATGGTTTAGTAATTTCTAAGCCTAAGCTTTCCATTACCACCTTGGGCATTAGATTGTGTGAAGAAACAGAGTCTAACATGGCATTGTGTAAAATTTTATCGTGGATGTTCAAACTGACATAGAAGGGAGGGACTGGTCCGTCTTGATATTTTCCTTCAACTTCTGGACCAAACAACATCTCAGGTTTGTCATCTATCAAGTTTAAGGTGTCAGTATCACTTCCTAAGTTTAAAGCTTTCAAAACTTGGTTTTTGTACACTTCTTGGGTTACTAGTTCAGCTAGGGGGATGGTAATCTTTATCTTAGCATTCTCTCCCTCAAGGCTGAAAGGAATAATTGACTTGTTAATATTTACATCTGTTTTTTCAATTGAATTATTTTCAGCAGCTTTGATTTGCTGAACCTTGTTTGAACTAGTGATAGGAATAGTTTTATTAGGACCACTAGCTAAAGTGCTAGGGGTACTCTGTTCAACATTTGGCTGGATTCCCTTGTCTTTGTTTAAATCTAGTTTTTTGGCCGAAATGTTGGTCTTTTCTGCTGTCTTTTTGGACTAGTTTTCCATGTTCTTCTTGACAGCAGTGCTAGTATTCTTATCTTTTGAATTCTCTATACTCCCCTTGCTCCTAAGATCATACTGTTTGTGTACCTCCATGATTGCATTTTCAAAACCTAATCTATAGTCATCAGAATCTTCATAGGTGTTTTTATTTTGATCATCTGAGAAGAAACCTTGTTCCTCCTCAGTGAGGAAAAAATCATCCCCACTGTCTGATCCAACCAAGTTTACATGTGATTCTTCCAACCTTTCCAACTCCCTGTCTTCCTCATATTGATCTACATAATTCTGTTGAAAGGGAGGTCTAATCTGTTGGTCACTTTCTTTTTGCTTATCTTGGTTGTTATCTCTTCTATAATTCTGATTTCTATTTCTGTTTTGATTGTTTTGAAGTGCAGTTTGGTTTTGATTTACTTGTGCTTTCTTAATTAGGTTCATCTCTTTCATCATTTCTTCCAACATCCTCTCCATTTTTGAACTTGAAGTGGAAGGAGTAGATTCCTCTCTGAAAGATACTCTCTTTTCAGTTTTCATTCTTGCCCTCTTTTCTATTAAGTTGACTTCCACAGAAAGAGCACCCCTTTGCATATCTTCGAGAGTTGCAAAATCTCTTTCTCTTAGTGAATAAGTCATGTCAGAGTCAAAACCTTCAGGAAATTTATTTAAGGCTGAGCCTTGTGGAGGTTTCAGTTATGGGGAAAGTGCATTATATACACTGTTAAACCTAGTACAATAGGCTTGTACACTCTCCCCAGGGTTCCTACGGAGGTTGTTGTAATCAGCAAGGACTTGAAGAGGATTCTTTTTTACTTCCCATTTATTTAGGAACGTTTGATGGAAGGCTTGGAGATCATTAATACTACGGGGGGCTAAACCTTTAAACCATTTTCTTACTTCTCCCCCTAAGCTTTGAGAAAATAATCTAAGCTTGACAGAATCATCATCGATCTCATTTCTGTCAAAGTAGTCATCCATCTTATCCACATGTTGTGATGCAGTTACAACATTGCTAGCATCATATAATGGAATTTTGGACTGATAATCCTGTGGAAGGTTGACTAATGGTACAGGAAGGACTAAGGGAGCATGCCATGCTGCCATGATATGAGGTGGAGGTGGATTCACAGGTGGATTGACAAAAGGGAAAGTGGGCTGAGGTGTGGTGGTTTGAACAGTGGATGTAGGATGAGTAGAAGTGGATGGACCAGGAGTAGACTGCTGAGCTGATCTTGGATGAGAGACACCTAGGTTGTGAAGGAAATGTAAATCAGGAGGTGTTGTTTCTCTACTACCAAGATGTTTACTTGTCTCCGGGGA
Source organism: Pinus albicaulis (assembly GCA_034641835.2). Taxonomy (NCBI): domain Eukaryota; kingdom Viridiplantae; phylum Streptophyta; class Pinopsida; order Pinales; family Pinaceae; genus Pinus; species Pinus albicaulis. Next base: position 1,204,939,449 of record CM076577.1, read on the forward strand.
TGAAATCAAAGATTCAGAGTCTAACTGGATTATATCATCAAATGACCTAGTTCTAAACGGGTTCACTAGGTCAACTTGTGATTGTTGTAGAGCTGAAAGATTTTCAGGGACTGAATTAGCTCTCAAGGGTGATCTGAAAATAGTTGATAATTTAATCCAGGAGACTTCCAAAGGATACTTTCTGGGTTATCAACTATCTTAGGTGGATTAGGGTCTGGATGGGCTCTAGTGTGAATCTTTTTAGAAGCCACTATGCTGTGTTTTGAGACCCAACTAATAAGAAAAGTTTAACCAAGTATGACAATCTTTGAGGGGTTAACTAATCTGTTTACACAAATCTTAATCCTACAGTCCTCTAACTGAGTTTGAATGATATTATAATGATAAGGGTTCTTCCCAGTGGAGTCTTAAGGTCTGCTAAGGATTGTGGAGTCGCCAAGTGGAAGTTTTTAGCTCCTAAGGAGGTAAAAGGTTTTATGGTCCACTACCAATGTTTATTATGAAGCCAAACTTGAGATGTTTTTGGGTTTTTCTGAGTTATTCGGTTTTAGTGGTTAAGAGAATGTTCTAATTATGATTTTGCACTTAGCTAAGGTGTTCAAACAAACAGAGTTGCTCTTATGGCTTGGTAACTGGTTCCTTCAAGGTTTGGTAAGGCTTTTCAAGAATCCTAAGGGTTTCTTAGTTTGTCACTAATTCAATTTAGTCCTATCATGATTACCATTTGTTGGGTAGTGCTTAAAGAAGTTTACTTATGTTATACTGGGCCTAAAAAAGCTTGAAGAGGGTTTTCAAACTACTATATTCTCAGACGTCCCACCGTAATCGCCATTATGTTGGTGTCACGTGTTTTGATAGTTTGGCAAATCAAAAGACAAGGCAACATCAGAACCAATATTTAGAGTTCTAGGATCTAGTCCTCCTGTTCTCAGAGAGGCATCTCTCAAATATATGTTTTGCAAAGGTTTATCTTGTGTGCTTTGAGTATGGATTTTAGACTAGTTATTAAGTGCAGATGTTTTGTTTGGTTGGGTTGAGTTGATACAACAGAACATGAAAGGTCTAGGAAAGATAGACAGAAAGAGGAAATATCTAGTTCATTGGGTAATGGAGTCAAAATAAGATCATAACAAACTCCCCAAGGGATATGGGATATCAAAGGGAAAATCTAACTTGGCCACAGGATCCTTTTGTTTTTTGGAATGAAGTGAACATTGATGATTTGGAAAGAGAAGTTTTAATTCTCAACAAAGGGAACTTGAAGAACATAACTTAACAGTAAAGAAATATTTGATAGACAGGGCTAACCATAAATTCTACAAACATTCTTTAAGCAAACAATGAATTCGAGACAACTTTTAAAATGAAATCTAAGATTCGAGGAACACCCTATTTCCTCAAAGATTTTAGTTTAAAGGACTTAGAAAACATAAAAGATTCACTGATAATTGCAATCATAGAAGAGGGAACACCTAAATAACATATATGTTTACAACTATAAAGACCTTCGAAACAACTGTTCAAGCAATGGCAAAGGGCAAGATCAAAACTGACCTCTCTGATTAACTTAAAACAATGGTACTTCAAAGGGAGACTTCAATAACAGCTTTCAAGTGATGGCAGACAAGCAGGGAAAACCATAAATCATGTTGAAACCAACTATTTGAGTTATTATAGAAATAAACAAGCATGAAGACTAAAGAGAAAGTTTACAGCCTCTAAAATACTTCAGCAGAAGAAAACATAAAACAGTGAAGGATGAACAGATCTAAGGTGCTTCCAGGAGTCATTTCTTAGTCTAAAAATTTCAACCTACTGTAGTAAGAAATTATGGAACATAATGAAAACAAGAGAAAACATTAAACAGTTCAGAATACTTCACCAACAGCCATGCTCATGGATCCAATGATAGAGCCTTCTCAGGAACAGCACGCGACAACATCATCAAGACATCTAAGACCTCAATTTGATTTTCAACTTCAACAGACTTGTATATTTATTTTAGAGAGTTCCAAAGTTACAACTTGTGATCAAACAACAACCAACAACCAACCACTCACTCATCTTCTACTGAAGTATTTATAGAAGGATGAGGAGGTGAGATCTGATAAAAGATCTCAAATATAATTAATACAGAGTTAAATGACTTCCGGGCCTTTTGAGGGGCTCGATGAAGAAGTTTACAGGTGTTTCTCTGTATTAACTGTTTTACAATAAATATCAAAGCTTGATGGGATCTTTGTTGACTTTGAGGCTCTGCATAATGTTGAGTAATTCTGCAAATATTTGTCACATTAGTTTCCTATGGCAGAATTAACTTCTTGGCAGTGCTGGAGGCAGATATTTCTTTAAGCAAATAACTTCGGCCTCTGTTTGAAAGATTTGAGGCAACAGGTGGCTCTGTGGTAGCTGAGGAATTAATTCGCCTCAGAATGCAGCGGTGGAGGTCCTTTCTACCTAATAGATCTTTTTGATTTTCTATTAATTCTGTTTTAATTTGGGGGATTAGGCTTTTGATATTCAATCTTAGCCGTAATCCCACAAATTTGTTTTCTATCTTCAATCTCTTTGTGCGTTGTCTTCAAAAACCGATACTCTTTAACTGTGGTCTGAATAGAACAGTGTCTTGTCGATGTGCAGGGCTGCGTAGGGCTATTTTACGTGTTATCAACGCTCATGAAACATTGATAAATTATTGATTTCAACCCTGTTAATGGTTCCTTTAGTAGCTCGGAGGCACAGAAAACGTCTTTCCCAGTCCCCGGCTTTCCTTCATTATTCAGTGGAAAACCATTGAAATACCTGCAAAACACAAAAAACAATTAAGAAATCCTGTGTTTTGGGTTTAAACTGCTTAGAAGGCGAGGAAGGAGCGCCACCGTTGGATATGGACACGTGGACGGTCTAGATTTAATCGGGGAATCGCAATCGGTGGGAGGAGAAAAGGGGTGCGATTGAAAAACTCCGATGCGATTGCGCGATCGGGAGGGTCAAAGCGATTGAGCGAAGACCGTCGATCTAAAACGAGATCAACGGTGGAGGATGGATCGGGGGAGTCGTGATCGAGAGGAAAACAAAATGTATGCGATTAAATCTTGCGATGTGATTGAGCGCAGACCGTCGATCTACAAATTAGATCGACGGTGGAGAACAAATCGGGGGAGAGGCCAATCGGCGGAACAAAAAGGTGGATGCGATTGAAACCTCCGATGCGATTGCGCGATTGGGAGGGCAAGAGCGATTAAGCGATGGCCGTTGATCTATAAGTCAGATTGACGGTGGGAAGTATAATTGGGGATCGGCAATCGGGTGAAGTAAACAAATGTTGCGATCGAAAGTTGCGATGTGATTTTGCGCGGACCGTTGGATCGAAGGGCTAGATCAATGGTCGGGTTTTGTTTCAACCTACGCACCGGCGGAAAACCTTTAAACATAGGAAAATCCGACCTTTTAACAAAAAATAAAGGTTTTATAATATGGGCGAGATGTATATATGTGATAGTTAGGCGCTCGTTTGCGGGGCCTTTGGGCTGTATGAACTCTAATATGCCCGGGGCCTGTTAAAACAAGGGCCAATCGCAATCGGGCCATCGGGCCTGGTCTTTTTAATCTACCCATTTGTTTTCTCCGATTGCGATTACGCAATCGGTCTTTTTAATCTACCCATTAGATTATTTCAACATGTGACTTAAAGATTTTTAAGTTAAAACTTTGGATAGGCGGGTTTTCATGAAGGGGAGAAAAAGGAGAACATGAAAAATAGAGGAAATTTATGAAGAAAGGGGAAACAAAATGAAGGTCAGTTTATGAGTGGAAGAAGGGAGAAATGACGATTTTTGCAGCAGCTTCTCCTTTGTAATCAGCAGAATTTCTGAGTATAAAAATGGAAATAGTAATGAAGATTTTGGACAGAGGCATGAGGCCTTCAAGAGTCTTCAAGAGCCCACAGTTTTTTAATAGGAAAAAATTGTTCCTTGAAGGCTCAAAACATATTTAGCCACCTTTGGTATGATCAAATTTTGCAGGTGGCTAACAGGTGGGATATACAATAGAGCCTAGAGGTGGTTTACTCTTCATTCAGGCCTAGGAATCCCAGGTTTGGGAGTGTGGTAAATCCTAGAGAGTATGTCTTGGTTTAGGGCCTAGTGACCCCTGATTTGGACTGTGGGTTGCGGTAAATCCTAAGAGACTAGGAGACAGGAAATTCCTCACGGTTTAGGTGGAGATGATCCGGTGATATCCATGCTTGTGTTGGCCTAGTGATCAAGAGTAGATCATGGTAAAGTGTGGTTTATGATTGATGAGGGTGAGGTGGTTTAGCCTCAGAATGCCCTGGTTTTTTTTTCGGTTTGAGTCCCACATTCATGCTTGGAATATGGCACAGGGGTGATTGGCTAAAGAGAGATTTGACTAAGCCAAGCTATGGTCGGGTGGAACATAGAAGTTCCATCTCTGGTTGGTTTTTACACTCATTAATGAGAAGATCATTCCTTTGGTATTTGGTATGCAAATGTATTGGTTATTATATGGGTTTCATCGATGTTATATCCATGGTATTTTTGTCGTTATTATGTTGGTTATAAGCATGTATTTTATCAGTGATGTATGTCTCTATCTATATTTTTTCCTGTAAATGAATATAAAATGTATTTTTGGTCAAATAGATTGTATTGTAGCTTATGATGTAAGGGAGAAATGCTTCTTAGCTATTCTCAAATAAGTATTAGACCCCTGTGTTTAATTCTGTTGTTTACACCTATAGATGCAATGTTTGTGACATGTTTGACGAATTGTTTGTCATGGCTGGGTGGGGTCAGATGAGTTCTCGATGATGTGATTGCTTCCATGTATTTTTATTTTATTTTATTTATCCTCTCCTGAAGTTACAAGAAGTTCTGGGAAGTGACCTAGGCTCAGGGGCTGAAAATGTGGCACGGATCCTAGAGCTGTAGGCACAATAATCACCTTTTGGGGCCCTGACTGTGGCCTTGACAAGGCAAGCTCGTGGCTAAGGGTCTATAACTGCTCCCTTTCCCTTACATGCCCATAGCTAAGCCTCAAATGGGTTAAAAACCAGTTCCCCCTCGGGGAACAAGGCCCTGGAAGGTTGGGTTACCTCTTGGGGATGTCAATGATGCAATGTAGGGTGTGTTTGTCGTGTTTTTGTCAATTCCACTTCCTTAAGGTAATCTAGGGGGCTGAATCTCATATTAGTAGCCTCTTGTCACATTTTTACCCTGATTGGCCGGTTACTTGGGTGGATGTGGGAAGAGGGTGTTACACTATCAACCTTCTATCATGGATAAATTGTATTTAAGGATTTTAAACAAAATTAGAGATAAATTGACCTAGTTTACCTCATATATATATATATATATATATATATACATATATATATATATATACATATATATATATACATATCTATATATATATGTATATATATATATATATGTATATATATATATATATATATATATATATATATATATATATAGATATGTATATATAGATGGATCATAACTTTTCTTGATTAATGATTCTTCTATCTTGTATCCTATGGGGACCTAGTTGAGCAAACCCTCTTGGGATGGATTGTGATGCAATTTATCTCTTTTCATGGATGCCTATGGTGAATCTTGGATGTTGCATTGTGAAGTGGCTTAGTTTATTTTCTCTATTTTTGTATTATATTACATGCAATTAATTTTATTATGTTAAGTCAATTTATTTGGTTTTTTTTCATTGTCCCTTGTTGAGCTAAACCATTCCCCCAAGCATTCGAGGAATTCATATATAGGTTTTTCTTTCCCTTTATCATTTGGAAAATTGAGAACCTAAATCACAAACCCTAGGGAAAGTTAGTTTATTTGCACTAGTTTGTTTAGGTTTAGTATCATTCCAAAGAAACCCTAGAATTGTTTGTATCCTAGACTCCATATGCCCTAGATTGAGAAGGAACTAATTTATCTCTCTTGTAGTATTCTTTTAAAATATTAAAAATAAATAAATAAATATATATATATATATATATATATATATATATATTTCAAGGTAATTTAGGGTTAAATTACAATAAAATTTTATATTTTCAAAATGACTTGTTATGTATGCCGTAAGGTTAGACATAGCGTAAAAATGCATTAGAGAAGCAAAATTGAATTCTTTCATGCATTTTTATCCATTTTCTAATGTTGAGGTGAAAGGTTTATTTGTTGTTTTATGCCTTATTAATCATCAAATTTTGTTGTAACTTTGTGCTTAGTTTACTTTGTAATTTAGCCTTATTTATCAATCTATTCACTAATTTTTCATGTCTAAATTTGTTGATGTAACATTTTTTTTTTTTTTTTTGTGATTTGGTAATTGAAAAACCTAGTTTTATAATAGCCTTGAGAATTTCTTGATTTGATGTGAATGGAAAACCTATTTGAGACTCTTTAGGCTAATCCTAGCCTTTAGATTAACCCATAATTGTTGGCATTGTAGTATTTCCATTGATATCAATAGGTGTACGATTCCTATGTCTTGTATGATGTCAACAAGTGTATGGTTATGAAGCTGAACTACAAAGAGTCGTTTGTCATATTGTCTAGAGCCTACACCTAAAGCTGAGCTGCAAATTGAGTTGAAAATGCACTTACATGAGGCAACACATGTGACTAGTTGAGGAAGCTTTACTCATGTGTACAAAGTTTGTTGAGGTGTTATTGAGACTTGTTAAGGCTTGGAAAGGTCCTACAAGTGTTGAATAAGGTGTGCCAAAAGTTGTAAGTAGTTTGACTGAGATTTGAATAAGTTTTGTGTTGGAAAATAGGGTAACTCATGTCATAGTAGAGAAACCTGCGTCATAACTCACTTCCTGAATGGACAACCTGCATTATCCCTTCTAGAGTGATTTTCCCGTATTATGTGTGTATTCCATCCAATTGCAGGGGAATTTTCCATGGTTTTTGCAGATGGTATTTGGTGGATAGAGTCAAATTGAGTTAATATTCATTATAGAAGATGGTCAAGTAAAAAATGACGAGGCTTAGTGTTCATTATTGATTGTAGCTTTCCTCAATGATAAAATGTTGGAGTGTGAAGTAGAAGGGGTTAGACTAAGTGAGAATGTATGAGAGAGTGACCTATAATATTTTAGAGATAGAGTGTATATCAGAGCTCAGATTTGGCGCACATGTTAGAGGATGATGGAGTTGTAGTAGATATTTATGTCTAACATGCTTGTGTTGTAGGTTGTGTTGCTGCCAATTGGTGTTGATATGATTATTAAATTATTGTTGTAGATATTGTAATAAATATATTGGATCAAAGTTCAAATTGCTGACATGTTTGTTGCAGGGATTCTATTTGAGATTTTATGGCTACAACATTAATGTTTTGTGTGATTGGTAGTATGTGTTAGCGATGGATGAGTGTGATTTTTGAATTCTTATCATGTGTTGTTGTAGGGTTTGAGTTTGATGAACATATCGATTGGTGTGGATTGATGTATTGATTGAGTTTATATTGCAGAGATTGATTTTGTTGGAGAAAATTGTATTACATGTGTTTGATTAAGTTATTAATGAGTTTATTATATGCATGGGTCGTAGTTTTAAAGTAGATGAAATGAGGTCCATGAGATGAACTTGAAGGTTGGGGCCTTCTATGGGAAAGTGGTGGATTGTGTATTCAGGTAGTGGTATGAGAACTTGGGAGTGGTGGTTGGATAGTCAAGTGGTGGCTAGGTGAAACTTATTGAGAGTGGCGACTTCCTGCAGGAGGTGGCCTGCAAAGTTCATATAGGGAGTGGCCTAGAGCGAGTATCAACTTGCGTTATTGGAAAGTTGTGGTTTTCAAAATAGTGATGGCCAGTGACTATGTAAAAGAATAATTTCATAATAATATAAGAAGAGCAAAGTAGAACATTTTATTAGCTTCTATAACATAGGATGTGTTCTAGCCACGAAATTTGGTGGAGAGGCTAGAATGCATGAGATCTCCAAAACCCAGAAATCATTTCTGGAAATTCCACCTAGAAATTACTTAATTCTATTATTAACCAAATTTTTAATGTTTCCTAAGTATAAAATTAGGAAAACTCATTAGTTAATCAGAATTAATTAATTCAAGGTGAGAACTCTCTAGAAACTCAAACGAATCGATCCATAAATGATTTGATCCATTGATTAAGATTTAATCTTGGTCGTTGGTGTTCCAACTGGAAGATATAAAAAGGGATCAATGTGGTGATGGAGGACACACTAGTGCAGACACTCAGTTGAACAGGCAGTTTGATTTTCTCTGTAGCAGAGACTCAACAAAAAATATAGAGCCAGTGGGTGAGTAATAGGTGGTAGAGTAGGTCAACAACATTTCAAGAGGAATTATTCTAGTTTTGGGAGAGGCAGTAAGAGGAAGGTCAAAATTCCCAGAGGTTTTGCGAAAGCACTACGCAAAGGTTGACGTAGAAGGGTCTGCGTGTGGCTAGGGAGGCAATTTCGAGGGCATAAATTAGTTGTGGGGTGAGAGAAAATTCTCATAATATTTTTTCCAGTGTTTTTCCTCAGATTGTATTGCTAGTAGAGCATCGAAATTATTATACTCAGGATTGTTTCTGAAAAATAATAATAAAACCCTCATTTGTTGCATTAGTTTTTCTACATTGGGTTTTTCCGAGGACAATTGCGTAGAAATTACGATGTCGAAATTTTTATGTGTGTGCTATAATTTCTCAGTTTCCTGCATTTTACTTTCCGCAGTTTTATTTGTGAAGGTTGCAGTGTGAGTTATTTGATATTTGTTGTAACAAATAAATTGCTAAATTAATTAACAATTAGGAAAATGATTTTCAATTGCTACAATAAAATTTTAGACTTGAAATTTTCACATGGTATCAGACTTATTTTAGCATATTGGTAGCTCAGATTGAAGAAGTAGGAATTTCATTGTTCATAGGGAGCAACAATATAAAATTTGCAGAGGTTGCACAGATTACCTAGATAGGGAGTACGAATTGCTTGGGAAATTAAATGTTCAGTTGCAGGTGGCAGAAAAAGATCGATTTCTTGAGATTAGTGATTCCAACAGGCAGAGGGAGTAGCAACAAAGTTATTTTTGAGAGAAGATTACTGATTTGTAGAATAGAAGGTTTTGCACTAGTTTGCAATAGCAGAATCAATGCCAGGGGGAAGAGGAATAACACACAGAAGAATTCTTCAGTATGACCAAGGATCAATTTGATATTCAAGGAGCTTCAGAGTTGTCTTCCAGATTGGAGGACTAATTTTCTTGCTTGTTGGCTCAAATTCACAGTTTGTTTGATATATAGACATTGGAGCATCAACTCATATGACATGGATTAGAGAATATTTCTATAGCTACAATGAGGAGTAGATGGATTTCCATATTACGATGGGAAACAAAACAAAATGTACTCTAGTAGGGAGAGGCACCATCGATTTTCAAAGGGAATCATGAGAAGTACTAGTGCTACAGAGGTATTACATGTACTAGGATTGGGTATGAACCTTATTTCAGTATCCCAGCTAAAAGATAAGGGATATGATGTCCATTTTTTAGGGAAGAATATTTTTTTTCAAGCACCCAAGCTGGAAGAAGGTGAGACAGATTAGAGTTTGAAGCAAAAAGTTATACACATTGCAACTCGATTCTCCAATGGCACTGGTAGGTAGTAACAGTAGAAGTGGGAAGGAGATGAATGAGTTGTGGTATAGAAGAATAGGACATTTACATCATGGATCACTCAAGATGCTCAGGGAAACATTAACAGGGGTTCTAGAACTAGGCACAAAAAACGATGATGTATGTAGAGGGTGTGTGCTTAGGAAATATGCTAAGGAAACATTTCCAAGAAGCAACAGGAGAGAAATTTGTGTGTTAGGACTTATACACTCAAATATTTGTGGCTCGATTTCCACTAGAGCTCTCAGTGGGGTCGAATATTTCATCACCTTTATTGATGATCATTCCATAAAAACCTGGATCTATTTCTTGAAGACCAAGGATGAGGTCTTCGATAATTCCAAGGAGTTTAAGGCTCTCGTGGAAAATATGATAGGGAAAAATATCAAGGTGCTTCACCCAGATAATGGTAGAGAATATATTGATAAATACTTCGTAGATCTTTGTGTAAAGGAATACATCAAAATATATTGGACAACTCCATACAATCCACGACATAATGGAGTAGCGGAGCAAAAGAATAAAACTATAGTCGGGGCTGCAAAATCGATGTTATATGACCATGATTTTCCTAGGTTTCTATTGGAAGAGGCATGTAACACAATAATATATATTTAGAATATGAATTAGCACACCAAATTAGATTAGAATGCAAAGAAGGGGCTTCTCGTTGGGTATAGAGAAACCTCAAATACATACAAGATGTACATTCCTAGCAGTGGAAAGGTTGTAGTGAGATGAGACGTAAAGTTCATGCAGGGCCGATATTTCAAGAGATCTCGTGATATGCTTGTAGATGATCAGAATAATCTAGCAGAAGGTCCATTGGTCCAACAACAAGGGTAGCCACAGGGGCAACCAGTGGGACTGCAAGCAAAACAATCACAAGGATTTAGTACAGTGACCAATACCAACATTTCCTCAAGTGCAAGAGATCTAGTAAGTTCATAACAGTCAGAGTATCATAGGAAAGATGAGGAGGAGTTGGTTGAACCCCCAGCACTAGTGTTAAATCTAGAAAAGAGGTTCATCAGACATTGAGATATGAAAAGGAGTTTATTGGAACTCCTAGGATGAACAAGGGACATCATAGACAACCTAACATGTACCAATCATTCGTGTCTCGAGTTACAAAACCTTCCAACTTTTAGGAAGCTGCACAACATCAAGTATGGGTAGATTCCATGGTAGAAGAATAAAACTCTATCATGATAAATGATGTTTCATAGGTGTTTTTGAGGCCCGAGGATAGGTCAATTATGGGTTCTTGATGGATCTACAAGATCAAATATGATGCAGATGGAAGTGTAGAGAAGTACAAGGCTAGGTTCATGGAAAAAATGTATGCACATAAAGAAGGGATAGATTATGAGGAGAGCTTCACCCCAGTTTCCAGACACACTTTTATTCAGTCAGTTATGTCCCTAGCATCTCAGATGGGATGGGAGATTCACCAGATGGATGTCAAGACAACATTCTTGAATGAAGTGATAGAGGAAGAGGTGTATATTGAAAAACCATAGGGCTTCGAAACTCATGAGAGGCGCACTCATGTGTGAAGATTGAAGAAATATTTATACAGTCTCAAGCAGGCTATCGGGGCATGGTATGGTCATATCAAAATTTACTTGCAACAGAAGGGATTCGTCAAGAGTGACTCAGATCCCAACCTTTACTATTTGATAGTAGAGGGTGAGCCACTCGTCCTAGTATTGTATGTGAAAATATCTTCTTAACGGGATCATTAGGGCTCATAGGGGATTGCAAGAGAAACCTAGAAATAGAGTTTGATATGAAGGATTGGGGGTTGGTCCACCATTTCCTAGGATTGGAAGTGTGGTAGAAGGATAGGGAGATCTTCCTTGGGAAGGGAAAATATGCTATAGAAATTTGGAAGAGATTTAGAATGCAAGATTGTAGACCCATGTCTATGCCCATGATCACTAATTGAAAGAAGATAGATGCATCAAATCATAAGGATGTTGACCCCACTTTGTACAGATAACTTATCGGTTCTCTCATGTATCTGGTCAACACTAGGCCAGATATTTGCTTTGCAGTCAATACCCTCGGTCAGTTTATGGTAGAGCCGAAGAGGGTACATTAGATAGCAGCAAGGTATATTTTGAGGTATGTGAGAGATATAATCGAGTATGGGTTGATATATACCCAAGGGGATGATCTCAGAATATGTGGATTCACAGATGAAAATTTGGCAGGAATTTCATTGGGCAGGAAAAGTACCTCTAGTTACTACTTCAGTGTTGGATCAAGGATGGTTTCTTGGTGTAGCAAGAAGCAGAAGTTAGTAGCACTGAGCTCTACAGAAGCAGAGTATATGGTAGAAAACGCAACCACATGAAAATCTATATGGCTTTGGAAGCTACTAGTAATATTGTTCAGGCAGAGGATGGAGGCGACCAATGTCTACTGTGATAATCAAAGTTGCATTAAGCTCTCTGAGAATCCAGTGTTTCATGACAGGTCGAAACACATAGATATTCAGTGTCATTTCATAAAATATAGTGTACAACGTGGAGCGGTCCAGCTACAAGATGTTCCCATAGAAGAGTAGGTTGTAGATATACTCACAAAAGCTCTACGGAGAGCTAAGTTCATATATTTCTGAGAACAAATGGGTATGGTGGAGAACTTGTTTTAGTAGCAGGAACTAATTATTTCAAATTCTTCTCAGTTGTAGTTGTTGCAATTGCGACAACAATAGATGAGAGGAAGTTGCAGTGCAAATTTAGGGTCAACAGCAACACAGATGTAGCATCAGAGTTTCGCAGTGATTAGTGGGAAGTGGCAGGCAGTCACAGTAGCCAGACATCAACAACATGACATGAGGTGATATAGGGATAGGGTGTTGTGGCAGAATGTGCAACACTAGAGAGAACACAATCCTTGCTAAGAGGGAGTGTTATTTGTTGTAGCATCAGAGATGTTCTAGCCACAAAATTTGGTGGAGAGGCTAGAATACATGAGATCTCCAAAACCCAAAAATCATTTTTGGAAATTCCACCTAGAAATGACTTGATTGTTTTATTAACCAATTTTTTTTTTTATGTTTCCTAAGTCTAAACTTAGGAAAATTGGATAATTAATCAGAATTAATTAACTCAACGTGAGAATTCTATAGAAACTCACACATATCGATCCAGTAATGGTCTCAGCCATCGATTAAGATTCAATCTTAGTCATTGGAATCCCAATAGGAAGATATAATAAGGGATCGATTATGTGATGGAGGACACACCAATGTAGATACTTAGTTGCCTAGGCAGATCGATTTTCTTAGTAGCAGAGACGCAATAGAGAAGATAGAGTTAGTGGGTGAGTACTAGGTGGTAGAGGAGGTCAGCAGCATTTCAGGAGGAATTATTCTAGTTCTAGGAGAGGAAGTAAGAGGAAGGTTGAGATTCATAGAGGTTTTGTGCAAGAAATATGCAGAGGTTGATGCAGAAGGGTCTGCATGTGGCTAGGGAGGCAATTTTAGAGGAAGAAATTAGCTATGGGGTGAGAGAAAATTCTCACAATAATTCTTCCAGTATCTTTTCTCATATTAGATCTCCAGTAGAGAATCTAAATTAGTGTACTTATAATTGTTGCTAAAGAATAATAATAAAACCCTCATCTGTTGCACCAGTTTTCCCATGTTAGATTTTCCTGGGATAATTGTCCAAAAATATTACGATGTCAAATTTTTTATGTGTGTTGTAGAATTTCTCAGTTTCCCGCATTTTACTTTCTGTTGTTTTATTTTTGAAGGTTGCAGTGTGATTTATTTGATATTTGTTGTAACAAATAAATTGTTAAATTAATTAGAAATTAAGAAAATAATTTCCAGTTGCTGCAATAAAATTTCATACTTTAAATTCTCACACATTCGATGGTGGTTTTCTCCCTTTGGGTTTCCACTTTACATCTACTGTCTCTTATGCGTGATATTATTGATGGTTTCTCATTTGCTTGATGTTCTCATGGTTATGTGCTTATATTTGTTGCTTATGGTTCATGGTTATGCATAGATATTCTTATGTGCTATGCTACTAATGAATGAATGAATAAGGATTTCTAATAAGAAAATAAAAAATTGGTAAAATCAGTCATAAGACACAATATTGATTCACTCCCCCTCTCAGTATTGCTCAAGGTTTCCAATAATAATTCCCGTGAAACAATCTACAATTTATTCATTCATCCACCTAAAACACTAATTTGTCATACCTTTATTCTATGGATCTATGCTATAAGATCCTTAGGGGACGCTTACATTAAATCCTTCAGTTATTTGATACCTAAGCCCTACCAAGGAAGCCTCACTTATGTTGGATTGTGTCCTTCACTAAAAATGGACGAGTAGTTTCAGGGGTGACATTAGTTACATTCTCGCATGTTGCATATTGTCTAAGTCACTTAGTGAGGTTTTTCCCTAGGTGCTATATTTTGCTATAACACTTCTCACAATTTGCAGTAGCACCACTCTCATTATTGGATTGATGCACATTGAAGGCCAACTTCTGGCCTCCTTGAGCCAAATCAATTAATTAACTTCCTTTGTCATGAGTGCACATATTAAGACTTCTAAAGAGAAACACATGGTATGCAATGTGGAATGGAGGTGATATTTGCATGTAAACTAATAACCATTTCTTTTGGACAATTAATATCAAGGAAATCCATTATTTGAACGATAATTCTAGTATATATATATAAGTTCCATTTATTTTATCAAATTATAATTTAAAAAAAAAAAATTATAACAAATTTAAAAAATAATAATAATAAATTTATAAAGTATTTTAATTTTTATTATTAATATGTTTTATATATAATAATTTATAGAAAGTTAAATACTTAATTATTAATATTGTTATTTAAATTTAATATTAATATTATATATATGTATGTATGGTTTGGAATATGCTCTGATATTATTTTACTCAAGTAATAGATAGTTTTCCTTTGACATAGGAGACAATTAATGGCCAAAATCGAAAGGCATATGGCAAGAATGAAAGTCGGCCTTTTATGGACCAACAACTGAGTAATTATAAGTGGCACAGTTCTCTTTGAATAACAGTGATTTGGCCTACATTCTTTAGCCAGTCATGACTCATAGCTATCCTAAATACTAATTTAGCAACTAAATTATGATATTTTTTTCTACTCTATAAAAATATATATAAGTTAAATGGAATAAAAATATATATAGGGGATGGATTCCATTAGATGAACAGGTCCAGCTCCAAGCCACGTGATGCCACATAGATTAGTTGAGGTGTCATACGACACCTATCCTCCGCATGCAGACAGTTGTCCTTCGTATGCGGTTATCAGTTCAGCCGTTTAGTGACGTTTAGGGTTATTTTCCAGTGGTTAGATAAAGCCTCCATGAAGACGCTACCTTATTTTTTAAGGCCTGTTACTTGTTCATTTTCACTCTCGAGTACTTGCGGTGTTGCTCCAATGCTTCTCGCATCCATATTCGTCCTTCACGCAACGGTTCGTGGGTTATGGGTCATTTCAGATGCTAGTTCGAGAGGTTGTGAGGCTGTTATTTGGAGTTTGGTCTAGTTTATTGGGTTGTTTTTACTTCCTTGTCTGGTGTATTGGCTTGGGTATTTGTATGTGTTCGTCCTTGTGGCAGATTTAGCTCGGCTTGGTGCTAGATATGGGGGTTTCGTGCTCCGAAGGGTTTTTTTGAGTAAACGAGTTAGTTTTTGAGTTTTATGATAGTTTTTCGCTTGTTTTATGCAAAATTATCCATGTCTAACCCTAAGGTGGGTTTTTTTGCATGTCACTTTGCGATTTGCAGTTGGTTTATGATGATTTTTGGAGTGTATGGGGTTCCTGTGGCACACTAGCATAAAGGAAGCTGACGAAATGAGAGCTGGAAGGTAGGGCACTTTCCTACCAGCCTACCTTTATGTGTTTTTAAACACATTTAACTGGATGGATTATTGTGCCTTTGTTCAACTTATCTTCTTGTGTTTTTAAACAGTTTTAGTTGTGGGTTTTGTGTAAATTTGACGGGTTTGTGTAAATGTGGGTTTTTTTTGTTAGTTGTGGGCATAATTGTTAATTGGGAGCATAATTCTAGGGTTTCGTCACTTTCTTGGTCAAGTATATGTTGGGTTTCATCTTTGGGATTTCTTGTTAGCTTGTTGTTTTTGGGTTGTCTGGCAATTACAAAATATGAATATATGGGCATTTGTGTAAATTTGACGGGTTTGTGTAAAATGAGGGTTTTTCTGTGTTAATTTTGGGCATAATTGTTAATTGTGAGCATAATTATAGGGTTTCATCACTTTCTTGATCAAGGATATGTTGGGTTTCGTCTTTGGGATTACTTGTTAGCTTGCTTTTTTTGGGCTGTCTAGAAATTACAGAATATGAAAAGATGGGTGTTTCTGTAAATTTGACGGGTTTGTGTGACATGTGGGTTTTTTTGTGTGTTAATTGTGGGCATAATTGTTAATTGTGAGCATAATGCTATGGTTTCGTCACTTTATTGATCAAGGATATGTTGGGTTTCATCTTGATATGTTGGGTTTCGTCTTTGGGCTTGCTTGTTAGCTTCTTTTTTTTTGGGTTGTCTGGAAATTACATAATACGAATAGATGTACTTGGTCTTGTTTCACTTCATGATGGCCATAACATGATAATATCTACTTCATGTGATTGTTAGTTAGTTTGTTTGTTTGTTAGATTTAAAAGAAAAAAATGCTTGTGTTTTTCTTCACTGTCTTCATTGTCTTTAATTTGGGTAATGGCATCCCTCGCCTAATGGTTTAAATTCTTGCGCTGTGAGTTGTATATTCGTGGTGCAGAGAAATGCTTGGGTAATGGTGTCGAGAGTTTTTTATATTTCAAGATAAAAAAGGATAAATCCTCTTTGTTTTTTCATGGCCAATTTTTTTTTGTGAGGAGGAGATACAACCAATATATGTGAAGGTGCTTAGAATTAGCTATAGGGTTTTAGATAAATAAGGGGCTTAGAAATAACTTTAGGGTTTTAGATTTTAGTATTTGACCTTATGGTTTTAGCTTTAGGTCAAACTCTGAGCCACGTGATGCCACACAAATTTACTGGAATGGTAGTCCGTACATGCTCTGGAAGCAATGAATGCCATTTCAATTGTCATAAATTTCATTCATCTTCACAGGAAAATTTGTCAAATGAGCTTTGTTCTGGCCTTCTAAGGTCATAAATCGTCTTAATCCGCTCTTCCCCACTGAGTACCTAAAGATATTTGCTCACCCTAGTAGATTAGTTAGTCTTAGATATGCGGGAGTGGCCATTGACATATCTGGCCCTTCTTTCTAAGAACACCCAACTAGGCAGATTTGGAAAATAACAAAGAGGAGGCTTGGAAACTTTGGTGCAATTTTATGAATTTAGAAGGAGGTGAGTTGTCAAAACCAGAAACACCTTACTAAGTTCAGAGATATGAATGAATTACAATCTGCAAGAAAGAAAAAAATAAACCATGCCAATAAAGAACAACCTACTTAATCAACCATGCCAGTAAAGAACGACCTCCATAACTAAAAAAATCAGAACAACCTCCTTAACTACAAATATCAGAGTAGGAATATACAGTTATGGTTGTAGGCTACTATTACATTTAATGGCGTTTTCGGTTTGTCTCAATTTATAGTAAACAACCAATTTTCAAAAAAATATGTCACAATAAGATAAAATGCATGATGTGTAAATCTATTGGTCTTTGTAAGGTTTTAGTTTTTAATTGATAAATGCATGATGGGTTAATTTAAAAAAGGTGTTGTT
The DNA here is from genome assembly GCA_034641835.2 of Pinus albicaulis. Lineage (NCBI taxonomy): Eukaryota > Viridiplantae > Streptophyta > Pinopsida > Pinales > Pinaceae > Pinus > Pinus albicaulis. Next base: position 1,204,956,937 of record CM076577.1, read on the forward strand.
GTTACTGGCGAATAAGTTGAAAATGAGAGATAATCTGAAAAATATATTGTTGTTACTAACTCCTAACAAAACCATAAACTAAAGCTTCCAAGGAAACCATTAAAATAAATGATTCATTGATTTAGAGTTAGTGATTTTATGTAAATAAAAGAGAAAATTTTGATGATTGAAAAATGCATAAAAACCTCACATGGAAATAAAAATAATTTTCAAATCATAATTCAAATTCAAATTCAACAAAGTTCATATTTGTTGAATTCCGTTGATCTAACTTTGATCAAATTATTCAAACAAAGTTCAATTATCTACAGATCATATTATTCCAACATTGAATTCAGTTGATCCACATTTGTTCTTTGACCATCACACTAAACATTAACAAACATTCTCAAATCAAGTAAAACTGGATGTAACTGTGTAGAAGAGAATCGTATTTCTATCATTTGCAATCCGCAATCTGATGAACCGGATAATCCTTGACTTTGTAGAGGTTTATCTTCTACTATGAAACCAATCAACATATTGCATCTTTACAAAAATCACATTGTGATGTGGTTACAAAAGCTAAGTCATGCCACCCCTATGCTTGATGGACTCCATTTCCTGCATTGCCCAAAATTATTGAGTATTTTGCATGACCCAAGTATGGTGGACTACAAAAGATTGGATGATTAGGATGTGCCTGAATGTTTGCATATGCTTGACTCCAATTTGCTCCTTGTAGCCATGGAGGGATTGAGTAGCCTAAGTGTCCACTTGTGTTACTAACCCAGAAACTGAGTGCATATAAACACATTTAGGATTTAAACTTACACTAGTAGGGGTGCAGGAGGTGGGCATAACCCCTAGCTGATAACGGGGGACTTGGATGTTAATCAAGTCTTGGTATGATGGTGTGTGCTCTGCAATGTGGTTCAGCGTGTTGGAAATCATCCTATTTGCCTCAAACTAGCTTGGACCATAATATTCTCTGCTTGTCACCCCTCCTACTTTTTCCAACACTTGTTGAACCTTTCTTGCCTCCCTCTCTTGCCTTACCAATTTTTTTTTTATGTTCCTTATATTCCCTTGCTTTTTGTCTTTCCAACCTTTCCTTAGCTCAAGCTTCTGTTGCTGCAATCCTTCCAGCTCTCTTTTCCTTGGCCAACTCCTTCTTTCTCTTTTTAGATTCCTGAATGTCATTTTTTTTACTTTCAAACTCAAAAAATAAATTCATATAATCTTCAGATGTGAACAATTGTGAAATCCTCCACAAACGAAGACAACTTGATGTTGAGTGCCTTGATAAGGCTTTCAATCTCTCTACTGGTAGCTTTAGGAATACACCAATTATTCTCTACTTTGTTGTCCCATGCTCCTCAGGACCTAACACTTTGATTTCAACCTTCGAGACAACTAATTGGCCCCCATTGTTGTCTTCTTCGGGTACTTCATGCTGAATAGGCTCTTATTCCAGTGACCCATTGTCCACAAAACAATGAACAAGTTCAGTGTTCAACTCTGATGGTTGTGAAGGCATGCCCGTGATTTCCTCATTGGTGGTAGACACATTATGTGTGTTGATATTCATCATGGTATCTGCTAACCATGATTGTGGGCTTACTTGGGTTGGCATGATCAATTGCTCATTGTTTAATCCTATTTCATTATCATTTGAAATCAAGTTTGCATTTTCATTTGCTTGATCAATTGCCTCAAATGGAATATCAAATGCAGAATTGGCAGGTGGTTCAATGTGTGTGTCAGCCTCCATGATATTGACAGTTGGTTCATGATTGAACTGTGTCTTACTCACATGTTCAACATCATCACCATAGAATTCCCCTTCAGAAAGGGACATTATAACTTTATCTTCAACAACATCTTCTTGGTCATCAACATTGTGTTGTAATTTCTTTGCTTCTTGACCTTCCACATGAAATGCTTAGCTACAAATAGTATCATGCATAAGAGCATCAACATTAAGTGGCCATATACCAATCCTCCTAAATCTAGCCTTGATATTAGAAGGTGTGAGAACCCTTTTAAATGCTTTACTTGCAAACTCAGCTAGCTCAAACCTCTTTACTTCCACACATGGATTCTTTGCCATCCACGAAGCTCGCTTGACCCTGAAATAGTTCTTGAAATGACCAAACACGCTGCCATCAAGGGGTTGCAATCTGTGAGTGGTATGAGCCGATAATGTTAACAGGTCAATTCCCAAATTGTTGGCCTCCTCAATTGTCTGCACAACCATGTGGCTTCCATGGCCATCTAAAATCAGTAGGTGTATGTTTTCAGGCGAGACACCACCTAGTACATATGAAGAAAAGTGGCAAAGAAAATTCAGGAATATTTCCTTTGTCATCCATGCATGGGGATGTGCAAGCATGCATGCACCTAGTTCATAATTATGGATATAGTTTTTTAGTTGAGTTTTACCTTTGAATAGATAAAATCCCGGGATTGAAGAACCAATTGCATTGACACAACAAAGAATATTGATCCACTCCCTTCTCTAAGGAAAAATCTTAGGCACATTTCTACTCCCTCTCTTGGAAATTACCTGCATACCACAATTCATTCCTTCCTGTAAGCCTGTTTCATCACAATTCCATATATGGTCTGAGGCATATGAGTGTTGCTCATATGCAGCAGAAAGAGTGTTATAGAACTTTGACATAATTGTAGAGTGTATATTTAAAGCCTTGTCTCTGTCAAGGCCCTCGGTTGTAAATAACACAAGGTCTGGATGCCTTTTTTTAAACCCACTCCATCATGATTTACTAGTAAACCAACCTTCGAAGGGGTTTGGCCTCCCCTGGAAGATTTAAGCTATTGTGCATTTAAGTATAAGCTCTAGCCCATGCCCATGTCCCAATTAGGCCATCTCCTTACACCACTCAACCACCTCGTCCTCCTCCTCTTTAGTCATCACTGTAACAGTCCCTCTACGCTTTGTATTATTCAACCCATTTATCCAATAATGTATGTTAGAGGAAGCAATACCATGTTTTTTTGTAGAGGCACATATTGAATATCCCTTAAACTCAACGGCATCAATTGCAGCTAGCATGTCTTGCTTTTTCCACCCTCTGATGGCATTGATTTTCTTTATTGAACTTCCACCTTGCACTATGGTTGAAGGTGGTTGTGTGGTTGATGGTGGGATAACATGATCTGCTACCACAATGTCATTTTCAATGACATTTATAGGAGCATTTGGATCATTCACATCATCCCCCTATCCTCATCTGATGAACTAGATCGCAACTGGCTCCCCCCATCGTCCCTCACCTCCTCCTGTTCCTTGTCCAATCTGCAATAGAAACTCTTGGAATGGTTGCAACAACCTGCAAATTTACCAATAAATCCTGATTAAAATATATATATATATATATATATATATATATATATATATATATATATATATATATATATATATATATATATATATATATATATATATATATATATATATATATATATATATATATATATATATATATATATATATATATTGTTGATTTTTCTTAGTAGATCACCAATCATTTGAACTATATTTTTCTAAGTATACCCTAATTGCTATAGGCCGGAAGAACCAAAACCCACTAAGCCTCTAGTCAATTACATGTACAAAACTCTTGCAAATAAGTATAGAATTAATCATACCATGTCAAGATTGTATTAGACAACAAGGTAATTCTTTGGACTTTGTAATCAATGAGAAACAACAATCACTGACCTATTGCAGACTGTTAAAAAAGATCAGGTCTGAAGCATTGCTATTATAGTACTTTGATATTAAATTGGAGGGGTCAGATTTGAGGTTACAATGACATTGAAATTGGTTACTAAATTGGAAGGTATGGTTATTTGCATCTTGAGAACGGTTTAAGGGTATGATCATTAATTGACTTACATATAATTTCCAATACGCTACAATAGTCCATGTTTCATTGACAGTGGTACACTGAAGTACTTTGTTGAATTAGCATACTTGCATTGTTCTTGGCTTTTCTCCCTAGCCTAGTCAAGGATATTAAATTTCACACATAAAATTCACGCATAGAATTAATTTCTAGCTTTCTCTTGCATGGTTGTGGGATTTATTTGATTGATTTGTCTAGGTTGTGAGGATATTCTAAGGTCCACTGCATGTTATTGATGATTGGAGTGTATTTTTTCAATCACTTGTAAGCTTACTTCTCCTCAACAATGACCTATTAAAGAGATCAGGTTTGAAGCATTGCTATTATAGTAGTTTGATATTAAATTGTAGGGGTCAAATTTGAGGTTACAGTGGCATTGAAATTGGTTACTAAACTGGAAGGTATTGTTATTTGCATCTTGAGAATGATTTAAGGGTTGATCCCATCATTAATTGACTGATATGTAATTTCTAGTAAGCTACAACAGTCCATGTTTCATTGACAGTGGTACATTGAAGGACTAGTAATTTTTTGAGTTAGCATATTGGCATTGTTCTTGGATTTTCTCCCTAACCTAGTTAATGATATTAAATTTCACACATAAAATTTACAATTCATTTCTAGCTTTCTCTTGCATGATGATTTATTTGATTGATTTTTCTAGGCTTTCAGGATCCTCTACGGTTTGCTACATGTTATTGATGATTGGAGTGTATTTTTTCAATCACTTGTAAGCTTACTTCTCCTCAACAGTGACCTATTGCAGGCTATCAAAAAAGGATTAGGTCTGAAGCATTGTTATTATAGTAGTCTGATATTAAATTGCAGGGGTCGGATTTGAGGTTACAATGACATTGAAAATTGGTTAATAAACTAGAAGGTATTGTTATTTGTATCTTGAGAATGATTTAAGGGTTGATCCCATCAGTAATTGACTGATATATAATTTCCAGTAAGCTACAACCATCCATGTTTCATTGACAATGGTACATTGAAGGACTAGTACTTTCTTGAGTTAGCATACTGGCATTGTTCTTGGCTTTTGTCACTATCCTAGTCAAGGATATTAAATTTCACACATAGAATTCATATTTGAGGTTACAATTGCATTGAAATTGGTTACTAAACTGGAAGGTAGCCTTTCTTCATTACCTCTAGGTCTCACTTGTGTTAGGGCTTTATCACCTAAAATGAGTGTTTGGGAGGTAACACACTATTATTCTTGGTCGTGGGAAGGGGTTTCACAAAATACAAACATAAACCTTTGCTTCAAAGAAGGATAGTGGTTTGATATGCTAAGTAGGATAATTGGCCCCATTCATTCAAGGAAATTTCCACTGTGAAGCCATTGGTCTTAGTCACAACAATAAGAAGCCTGAAAGACTAAAGCATTCTATATTTCCCCTTTATAAGACCAAAGGGTAGAAGCCATAGGAAACTTTAGGAAAGGAGGCACTGTCCACAGAGAGGTTTCAAACTTCTAAAAATCCTTGAAAAAACCTAAAAAATGAGATGATTCAAGAAAACCTAAGCCCTGTAGTCACAAGAGAACTTGAGTGATGCCACTAGCCAATACTTTTAGATAAGATATAGATTTAAGAGAGTAAGGTTACACACTCACTGTAATATGATGTTAAGATTTGCAAGTGAAAGCACGAGAATAACATGAAAGACTGAAAGCCTTCTATATTTCTCCTTTATAAAACCAAAGGGTAGAAGCCACAGGAAACTTTAGGAAAGGAGGCACTGACCATAAAGAGGTTTCAAACTTCTAAAAATCCTTGAAAAAAACCTGAAAAAGGAGATGATTCAAGAAAACCTGAGCCCTGTATTCACAAGAGATCTTGAGTGATGCCACTAGCCAATAATTTTAGATAAGATATAGATTAAGAGGGCAAGGTTACACACTTGTAATATGATGTTAAGATTCACAAGTGAAAGTACGAGAATATAATGGAACAAAAAACAAATCGAATTCTGCAATAAACCAAGTCACAATTCTGCTAGAGAGAGAAAACTTTAGTACACTAGACAAAGAGAGAAATATCCTAGCACAAGTGCTCATGAAAGAAGAAATGCCAACCATAAGAAAATGCCAAAGATGTAGGTGCCCTTGGCATAAAACACATTATACGAAAGATCAAGCGGATGAGAAGATGATACAGTACAAATGAGAGTTGTGTATTTATACAAAACTCAAGCAGGGTGGTACCTCTAGTGGTCCTCTAGAATCTCTGCATGCTATCTTTTATATATATGTAATCCAGACTTGGGTATGGTTATTTGTATCTTGAGAATGATTTAAGTGGTCCTCTAGAGTCTTTGGATGCCATCTTTTATATATTTATAATCTAGCCTTAAAGCAAGTTCATATCTAATATAATGGTAGTTACAACGAGCCCATATCATCGAGGAAGGAATACCTCTCCTTGACATAAGGATTGCGAGGTGGGTTCAAATACATCTCGAGCCTTAAAGCACACCCCGAGGCAAAAGCGAAATGCATGATTCTCTTTTACATCTCATTTGTCTAATTCCTTGTAGTTCTGCTCTTGCAATCTTGTAGTTATCTTGCCTTAATTTGATAATCTAATAATTAAAAGAGAATTTCTAATAAGCATATACAAGTGATAAATAGACATTGGTGTTGTTATTCATTTAAAAATGACTTTAATTTACTCTTGTTTCTCAACTAGAATAATGATAAAGTAATCAATTTGATAACATTATTCAACGAAAACTTGTTTGTCTCCAACAACTCATGAATATAATGAATGTAACAATGTGCACACACTCTGTTTGTATGTCTCCAGTAGCTGGTGAATAGAATGAATGTAACATTGTCTGAACACGTTGATTGTATGTCTCCAACAACTGATGAGTAGAATGAATGTTTCAAATGAAAAACAATAAGGGTTGATGTTTTATAGTTTTTTGATCTAGAATTTAATTAGCAGGGAAGATTGGCATGGATTGCCATCTCCCAAATTAAAATGTGTGTTTTCGATTGATTTGTACATGATCCAATAACTGACAAGCTTTCATGGTTGATCCTTTTGCTTTCCTGTGTTTAATTGCTGAATTGAAAGGGTTGATGTCATTTATTGCACCCTCCGAACTAATTCCTGAATTGAATGGTGTCATTTATTGTCTTCAATAGGTTGAATGGTTAAACACACATGTAGATATCACTGACACACATTTCACCTATTCTTGTGCAGGTATTACCCAACGCATGTGTTGCTCAAGTGGAAATTAGTGAGTCATTGTTTGATGGGATATGTGTACTTTGAGATAAAATTCAATGGAATGTTCTATAGTGCATTTTGACTTAATTGGTAATTCAAAGCTGGAGGAAATGTCTTGTCAACTTGTGATGTTAAGACATGATATTTAATAATTGTTGATCCAATCAACATATGGGCCCATTTTAAACGGTGAGCCTTATTTCCTAGGCTATTCGCCATTAAATGGGGCTGGGCATATATTGCTCACCATTAGATTTAAATCTAACGATGACCACTATATGTCCAACCACATTTAATGACTGATAACCCAAGAAATAAGTTTTACCATTTTAAATATAATTTAATATAAATTATTTATTTGCATCATTTTTAGAATTTATAATGATTTTTTTGATAAATATGTGAGACTAATACTATAACTAATATGATACCTGCACAATAATAAAAACTTTCCCATAAATTAAATGGAAATAAAAATGAACGTTAAATTTATTCCAATAAGTTGAATCAATGTTCAAATCCGTAAAAGAAGTATGTAAGATGTCAGCCCCGCCTTAAACAGATTTTAAATAGAAATTAGAAAAAGAATCATCATCGAACTGTATGCTTCATAACTTATGAATTGACCGTTTGCTTGGAAATGGAGGAACCTACTCCTGAGTCGTGAAGCACTACAGTCTACAATCATGGTTCTGACAGCCATGGCCAACCCGTAGAGCATGTACTTTTTTATTTTAGAATTCCAACCCTATATTTGTGCCCACTGCACTTTGCAATGGAAGATTCTTCTTGAACTCGGAATGAGTGATTGTGCAAGTGGGTTTATCCTTTCAGTCGTGTTGGCTCAGGCATTGCCATCATGGCCTCTCTTTCCGTGAAAATGGAGAAGCTGTCTGTCCCAGAATTGCCCTCGAATTGGAGTTTCTGTACCAACAATGGCAGGAGAAGAGATTCCGTTTCCCCTAATGTTGTTGATGCGGGTTGCAGGAATGGTGGTGTTAATGCTGGTTCTGGTATGGATAGTGCACTTTCGAGGAGGAATGGCACTTGGCTCTCACGACCTGGACCTCATTCGCAATGTAATGTAATTAGTTACCCTCCCTTTTGTATTGTTCTGCCTCTGGACTTTCGTCATTGCTGGGTTATGATCTTGTTTTGGGATGTTATAAAACATGTCTTAGATGTTCTTTACTTCTAAGTTCCGAGTCTTTTGGAACTTTCTCAGATGTCCTTCAGTTGTACTGGAAACTTATGTCAAACTGTGCATATTAGACATGCTGTACCTTATGCCCAACTATTGTGCAGATCAGACCTGGATTTACTTGGTTTGTGTTAATTTCCATATTCAGTGCATTCAGTGCTTACACACCCAGCGGGGCTGTAGAATGCAGCTAGGTTCTCTTGGAGCAACAAATATTCAATGCTCCTTGTCATAAATTCAGGTCTGTGTTAGTGCGCATATTCATTGCATTCGGGAATCAGTACTTTGCACACACCCACTTGGGCTGTAGGATCTACCTGACTTCTGGACGTGCAACAACACCCAGCTCTCTGTTATTGTCCATATTTATTGCATTTAATAAGTGAATATTTGGCATGCTGTACCTTATGCCCAACTATTGTGCAGCTCAGACCTGGATTTACTTGGTTTGTGTTAATTTCCATATTCAGTGCTTACACACCCAGCGGGGCTGTAGAATGCAGCTAGCTTCTCTTGGAGCAACAAATATTCAATGCACCTTGTCATAAATTCAGGTCTGTGTTAGTGCGCATATTCATTGCATTCAGTACTTTGCACACACCCACTTGGGCTGTAGGATCTACCTGACTTCTGGACGTGCAACAAAACCCAGCTCTCTGTTATTGTCCATATTTATTGCATTTAATAAGTGAATACATCTACAGGGCTGTAGAATGCACCTGGTTCTCTTCATACAACAAATATTCAATGCACCTGGTCTGAACCTAGGTCTATGCTTGTATCCATATTCATTGGATTCAAGGATTCCACCCCTCTATCCAGGGGCAGTCTATCTAATTTATGAAATGCCTTTCTTGGCCAGAATCCAATTTTGAGTAAGATTGTGACTTCTTGTTGTTTAAAATGTACTTCTGAATTCAGCACTCAAAAAAACCTCCAGACACTCAAACTTTGCAGATGAAACAACTTAAACTTATGATTCTTAAAAAAAATTCACCGGATTTTGACAAAATTGACTAAAAAAATACCTTGGAAAAAAGTTATTTCATCTATTAGTGAGCCTATGTGTCTACCCAGACGTAGAATGCACCTGTCTTCTCTGTAACATATATTCAATGCTGTTGGTCAAAATGACTGCTATGAAGGAATTCGTGATCAGAGTGACTCTGTGAATTGTAATGGTTGAAAATTCGTAAGTGGCTAGTGTAAACATTCCAAGAGTTGATGAGAACATGGTTCTAAAAACAGTTGTGGAACTTGTGAATAAAACATTTCATATGGTTGACAAGAGAGGCGACCCGGGTTCGTAAAAACAGGGTGCTGCTACAGCACCCACAAGGGTTCGATTCCTCTTCCATCATGGAGTGTCTTTGCCCAAAAGTGGGCCGGTTTGCCATCTGCAAGGGAGGGTTTAGTGGAAGCCATGATGGTCGTTAATTGGTGTGGTGAAGGAAAGCGTGGAGCATTTGTGGTCTTCCAGCCCAATGTCAATCCTTCCAACATTTTTCTATGGCCAGTGCAGGTTTTAACCAACATGGGCATTTGGAAATATTTGCAGGCTAACCCATAAGGCCGACCCTGGTGAAAAGTTATTTGTATGATGTTGAAGAAATGCACCGGAGTTACATTACGTAGAATTTCTTAAGAGGGTTTTAATGCATGCAAAATTTGTTTGATAGACACACCAAAGCACTCTCGAGTCTTCACTTCAGCTAGGCTTCTAACATCCGTAGTTTATTCTGGAGCTTCACTTTTTGGAGAAGGGGCGGGCAAAGCTCTTGCATTGTGGCTCTAGAAGTCCTTCAAAATCCCCATTGAACGGGACTGATTTCCTCTCATTCAATGCCCCAAAACATAGAAGACCTACTTAAGACAGACGATAACATGGAGGCCCCAGGACTCACAATACTCGTGCAACAAACAACGAAGAAGTACTAAACAATTTAGTATTCCGGCACATAGCAAATAGAGGTACATTATTTCTCTCCATTAGAATTAATTGAATACTCCACTGGAATGCCCGGCAGGAAGAGGAAGAATAAAAGAGTGGCTCCAGCATCGTACAAGCTGCTAACGGTTCATTGGCAAGACATATATAGTCTAATTTGGGACATATTAGGCTGTTTATGTTGAGATTGCTGATGTAAACATGGCAGGTCATTTAGATTACAAGAGAGGGCCTAGCCAAGAGAATCACCGACAGGATTCATTTGCAATCCAACAGTGAAGCATTAGTACACCTTCTTGACACAAAAATGCTAAATTCTGACATCCTACAGTCTGTCCCAATTTAGTTCTGTCCCTGGCTTCTTCAACCTTAAATTCAGTAACCCCATTTCTAGTTAGCACCCGTTTCCCATAATCAGTTGACTAGCTACCAAAATATATGACAATCTATTGATATCTTTCGTTTTCAGGTTATAAGTCCATATTACTAGTGTAGAAAGGTCATCAGAATTGTTCAAAGTATTATAGCCAATAAGAAAGTGGTTGCATTCACTAAATAAAATATTGGTACGAAGTAATATACTTAATTAATATATTTATACTTCATAATCATTACAAAGTTCGTGTTTATTACTATTTAATATTTATACGTAATAATCATTACAAAAAGGTCGTGTATAGTTGTGTCTTTCAGGTGCGATATGATAGGCTTCTTGACTGTCAACATATGATAGTCTTCTTGACTCTCTATCGTTCAAATCTTGTATCCTTCACATTTATTAATTCCTTTTGGACAATATGGGCTTCTTCCTTATCTGAGAAATGCCTATGGTATATTTTAACTACCACAACATATGTCGCAACTGGTATCATGGCAAGTTCCAGCCTTGTGACCTATGGCCAATTTCCTTTTGTTTAGTTGCCAAATCAATTTTTAAACAAAGAAATTTGTCCAGTTCAGTTAGTAAAGGACAAATAGATTTTATATTTGAAAAGACATAAACAAACCTTGCTTACTAAAATCAAATGATTAAAATGAAAAGAAATACAATTACAAAATTCAAAGTGCAGGTTCTTGACAAAGAAACATATAAAAGTCAATTAAAATTAAAAATCAAGATGTCATGCTTGACAAAATTTTATCAGTTGACAAAATCAAGCGATGTATTGAGATGTATGGAACAGATGTATCAATTCTCAACGTAAAGTTAATCATAAATGTTTAATATTGAGAAAAAAAATTACTAGGACACCTTACCATCAGCCCAATCACAAAAATCATTGTGTTGATTACTCACCTTATCAATATAGACATTACTTTGAACAAAGATGTTGGACATTTGAAAGAATCAAAACTTCAAGATGCTTTCTTTCAAAAACATACTTGGAGTTTGCTATCAATCAAAGTTGCACTTAAGTTATAAATTCCTAATAATGGGTGCAACCTTAAAGGTAATTCAAGAGGGCTATCATTACCACCACAATAGCACCTCTTGTCAATTTAGGATGCCTCTCCTCCAACACAAGGAGGGTATCTATCTCTAAGTAAGGTATAAGATTAACTTTAGAAACAGAATGGATGGTGGACTGAGACTAGTGCCTATCCAACTTGGTCAAATGGACTCTGAAGGGTATTGTTACCCACCAAAAAGTGGGTAACTCCTAGGAGAATTTTTTTCTTCTTCTTTGGACAGCTGGCCAACCTTCAACCCTATGATGATCAACACATAACATGGTGCTATAGTTCACCACCTATTGCTCTGGTCTGATCTTGCTCCCATCTGACATTTCTTTTTAAAGGTAGGTGGGTCAACTATCAATGGGTACTTTAAAGTTTAAACATTCTTGCAATCATGTTCTTTCATATCATGTTATGGGCATATTGATATGGATCACGGGGCAAACTGAATGTTGACCAATCTCAATTGTATTCTTGTTCCCACACTTCACTTGGGAGGTAAGACTTTGACTCTAGTCTAGTGTGACCTCCTCTAAGACCTCAGGGTTTAGGAAGGGCACTATTAGGGGAGCATTGATTGATATAGCATGTCCAACATAATCCATACTTACCACTTTCCATCTCTCCCTATTATCCATGTGCATTCGTTGGGTTGGTCATCATGGGTTACTGGGATTGGCACCCTTCATCCACATCCTTGAGTTAGGGCTTGGAAACTTGGCCTCAAAGGTTGATGCAACTAAAAGAAAGATAAAAGTGTATAAAACCATAATAAAAGAAAATGTAAAACGCAAAAGATGGGCACGAATATATTTAGTGTGTGGACAAAAGCGTAGTATGAGCTCTACCCCCTTCGTTAGCCATCACCTAGTTCCTCAAGCATTAATGCTTAATTTTAAAGAAAATAACTCTTGAAAGTCTCAACCCTGACGTGTGAGAAATTGCTTCATCTTAAAGGGGTATTAGAAAGATATAAAAACAAGCTTGGGCTTCTAAGCTATGCACCCAAATAAAGATAAATCATTAAAGTAAAAGGCACACCATGCTCTACCCCACTTGTAAGGAGGGGTGGAAAAAGGAATCTGGGGAAAGGGTTAACTCATGCCTCCACGATTGCTCCCTCCTTACAAGTATACACTCCAGATGTTGGACCCCCATTAGCCAATCTCATGGCTATGGCAACTACCTTAAATTCTTTCCCCCTCCATTATCACTATTATCACACACACATATCGATTGATGGACTAACTTGGGACATGTCACTCTCCTTAGGGTATGGAAACACCCAATAGGGTTGTTGACCAATTCATCACTAATAAAAGTGAGATAACTTTTTTATAGGTCCTGGTCTAGTTAGATATTTGAAGTTGAGTTTGATGAGAAGCATTGTTGTGCTTGTAGAATTAGATATGGTCCATTATGATGCTTTAATGGTTCTTGACCATAATGATTGTTGATATCACTTGATATTGAGATGTTTATGTTAGGTGGTATAATCACAACAACAGAGATCCTTTGAGGGATGTGCTAGACTCTCTTTAGCACCACTTCAGAGGTCACTGTACCCAATTCTGAGAGTAGTTTTGACATTCATGATGCAACATTGCCCCTCCAGAGATGAGTGTTGGGCTATGAGATGATTCCACATGGTACTTGGCTCCCATATGTACCTCTAGATGCTGAAATATTGAGCTAATGAGGTTAGGCATTGGACTACTTCATGATGTGCCCAAATGGACCCAGGATGCCCCTAGGCTAACTTTGACACTGTTTGATGGACGTTGCTTGTTTCAAAGCCCAGATGATGGTTGGTTATCATTGAGATGACTTGGGAGGGCTTTGACATCACCCTTGGACTTGAACGCTTGCTTATTATGATGCCACATCACTCCTTCTAACCCTAGATAGGTGATGTAGGGCACATTTTAGATGATGTCATGGTTGAGGAGGTATTTTATGGAGACATACCCATGTACTATGAGCTTTTCTTGGAGTGAGGAGTACTCATGATCCATTGTCACTAGCTTGATGATGTCATAGTCGAGATCATTATTTCCCATGTGTGGGCTATTTTTGGCATTTATGTTATGTTTTTGAGCTATACTAAAGTCGTTTGTGACCTTAGACTTGTTGAAAAATTAAGCAAACTTGTTTTAGGTCTTTGCTTGTAAAGTTATGGAAATAAGGCATGTCAAACCACATACAAATAGAGGAGCCATTATTTCATTTTATCATCATTATTCACTCATCAAACTCTCCTCTCTTTGAGAATGCACATTAATTCTTGTGTCCTCTGCTAGCCAGAATGTGATTTTTGTGGTGCAAATTGCTCTTGGAAATGGAATTTTGCTTGAAGATGGTTTCTTAGGGTTGATTGAAGTGATTCTTGTCAGAATTTTATAAGTTTATTGGATATTTTCTATATTTTGCATATTATATTTGTGAAAGTATGGTTTTCACATGTGCCATGGTTGAAAATGCTAAATTTATATAGAAATTTTGCTCCTTTATGATATGTAAAGTTGTTTTCCTTGAATCCTTTAAGATAAATCTAAGTGTGCATTTCTTAAATTTAAAATCTCCTCTCACAAGGAAGCCACTAGGGTTTATAAGTGGGTGCCCTAATCATCCCACCCACTTCAACAAAGCCGTTCTCATTGCATTTGCCCTAGAAGACTCCATTTATCCATTTGGAACAAGGCACTAGGCTAGGTGGTGTTGATAAAACCCTATTCTTTAATAAATTCTTCCTTTTCCCTTTTAAATTCTAGATATTTAGGGTTAGGGTTAGGGTTTATATGAAGTATTGCTAAAAAAACCAAATTTTCTTTGATGTGTCATTACTCTTTAAGTTGGAATCACATTAAATAACAATCCAAGAGAAAAATCTAACATTTATTGCATGTTAAACTATATTTCTAGGGACATCATCATTTATTTGTTGTTTTATACATGTTTCAGCCGTAAAACTCTATTAAAAAATCTTAGATCCTTCATATTTAATTGGAAGTCTTATTCCTTCATTGATTTGTCATAAGACATTTTTCTTTGGCTATTCTATGACATCACATGGCCTATCATTGAAAATTTGAAAAACCCTAACTTATAAGTTTATAACAACCCTATAATTGACTTTAGTGGTTTGAGGATAGAGTGCTTGAATTTTGGTGAATATTATCCTAGCCATTCAAGCTTTACCGTTATCCTATCCCATTATCAGACCTCATTCATCACTTTGAGCCATTCCATTTGAATATCCTTTAGGTGATCCTCTTAAGGAAGCCTCCCTTGTGGTGCAATCACCACTAAATAGCTGGAGAAAGGCTGCTAAGGTGACAGTTGTAGCTGATTTCTTGTTGCTTGGAGGTTTGGATCTGCCTAGTGAGGTTTTGCACCAGGCCTACTAGATTTTGCAGCAATAGGTACTAAGAGGGTTCATAAGGTGAATGGAGATGATGAGATTGTTATTATAACATGCAAAAACCCACCTATAAATAATGTTATGGATTTATAGAAAATGATAATATGTAGGCCTCTTTATTGCAAAATCTAGCACCTTGGTGCAAAGCCTCCCTAAGAACTCTAGGTTAAGGGCAACAATGGGATCAACCACCACTGCCACCTTAGTAATTGTTCCCCTAATGTCAGTGTTAGTTTGTGTAGCTCATACAGGTGTTCTAGTCTCAGCTGGTGTCTATGAGGCTAGAGACATAGAGGTGGTGATTTCTAGAAAATTTATTTTTAGAAGTCAAGATGTTCTTAGCCATCAATTGGAATTAGATTGTGGCTGTTGATTGCTCAACGAGATATTATAAGAGGAGATTGATCGGAATTTTGAAAACACATTCGAACAAGCATATTTGCTGTGAGAGCAAGGGCATAGTGATAGCGTGAGGACACCAGTAGTTGAGATCAACAATAATTTAAGATCGAGTTGTCGGAGAGGGATTTCTTGACAATGATCTCCAGATTATTAGTGTCAGAGGGAGATCGATTTTATCTGTAGAGGCCAAATTTCCCTGATAATGCGAATTGAATCAGTGAGGCCGAGTTGCCGGAGCAAGAGAAAATTTTCCAGAGAGATTGATTTGCATATGAGAAGACGAGTTTGCCAGTGAATGTTGAATTTCCATAGGAGGCCGAGTTTATTTCCCATTCAGTACGAGTTTCCAGTGGAGGTTGAGTTAGCTAGGACTGCATGTGTGGATCAATTCAGGGTTCCAAAGGAGGGATGAATTGGTTTTGAGAGACCAAGTTGCTTCCAGGAGGCCAGATCAAATGACAAAAGTGAAGGAAATAATTTTTCGGAGGCTTGCTAATTTACGACAAATAGTTGTAATAATTTTCAATTACAAAATTGTTGAAGAATAATAAAATACTCATATGGAGAACTGGTTTTCCCCACACTAGGGTTTTTCCAGTGACATTTGTCGAAAATTATCGGTGTTCATTATTTTGTGTGTGCAATATTTTCTTAGCTCCTGTGATTTAATTTTCATGAAGTTGCAGTAGTGTTTTATTCAATATTTGCCACATATAATTTGTAGAAGACAAATAAACTATTTCAGATAGGAGAATAATAACCAGTAACTGCAATAGTATTAAAAATTTCACATGGTATTAGAGAGGGTAGAAGAAGGCTCTGTGCAGGCACGACAAGAGAAAAGAGAGGGTTCACAAAACCTAGTTCGTATTCCTCAGATTTATTTGGGTTTCGCTACATTTCTAAGGGTCTTTTAGAAATGGCATCGGTAGGATTGAGATATCAGGACAGACTGGATGGAGCCTCAAATTTTATTAGCCCACAGTCACCTCAGCTAAGGCTCCCTGCGATTTACGGACTTTCACCTATGGGAGGAGACCCAGTTTAAGGAATCACGGGGATGAATAGGTCAATGAAAGGATGAAAGGTGATTCCCAAAGCCCCTTCACACGAGAGACTCAATAATATGGCTTTCTTGCTTGAAAAGCAAGGTGATAGGCTCTCGAGGAAAGGCTAGGAGGATTCTTGGGACTAGGGTTTTGGGATATATCTTGTCAAGGGGTTTCCTAGATCCGAAAATCCTTGTGGAGAATTGGCCTTTATGTGATCTTTGTGAAATTAGAGTTGTAAAGTTGTGGGACCACAAAGGACTAAGTGGACTCTGAATTAGGTCAAGGATATGGACTTGATCAACTAAGGAGGGGCTTGACCTAATTATGGAAGAGAAGAGAATCAAAGGACAAATTTTCTTTTGAGAATTGAATGCAATGATCCAAATGAGGATACTAGCCAAGGGGAACCTAGGGCAAGAAATGGTCCTTGAGCTAGGGCTTGCTATATCTCAAGATTCCACCGTCGGAATTTCTTGAAATTTGGAGCGCCTGTTAAATTTAGATAACCATGGTATGTTCTATGCTTAAATTCAACTTTACTTCAATCTTCTTTAAGGCCCAATTCAGATTTAGCAATCACATAAACTTGAAAGTAAAATGCTGATGTAACATAAAAATAGATCAATAGAAGACAAGCCAAATAATGTATCAGAATTTGTAATTCTCCTTTTCCAGCAAATGGATAGATAAATGTTTGTTACAATAGTCAACAGGATACCCTAGCCAGCAAAGTCTTGAGTTGGTCAAACCAACTTCTCCAACTTCTCCAACAACCAAATCAACCTTTCTCCAAGTGTCACACACACCCCTCCAAGACAACTCCAAAAAGTCAATGCAAGTCAACCCAAAATGGTCAATGCAAAAGTCAATGTTGCAGTCAATGAACATCGGTAAAAGTCAACGCTTCTTCTCGATTTTTGTGCCCTCCAATGCGGTCTCAAGAAATCAGATTTTCTGTGCAAAAATTGAAGTCAAAATCCCATAGTTGACCCAAAGTCAACGTTGGTCAACGCTATCCAGAAACCCTAAAAATAGTTCAAAAATTACATTAGCTTCTTCAATTTCAGATTCACACGTGTGAGGGAAAGGAAGCCTCTTCTAGCCTGTACTAACCAATCAGATCACAAGTAGAATGTGTGTGATCACTGATGAGATGATGATGAAATGAGCATCATCTCTCTCCAATTTATATCCATCAATGAGGGTGTGTGACACATCTGTTGGACTTGTGAGCCTACATTACAAATCTGGCCGACCTTGCACATGTGTGGAAAATAAAATCAAAATATATGTTCTGCTCATCCAAACAAGATGATCTTTAGATCAATCTTGCACCTCTCCAAAAGAGGAATCCAACAAAAATATAATCATCATCATATGAGCAGTGCAACATGGAGTTTGGACCTAGTTTCCCAAAATTAACACTCCCTCTCAACTAGGGAGAACTCCATTTGTCCACCTGTGCCATCTTGTCATCAGTACCATTGTGTACTATCATCATCATCCTGCAATCCTGTGTCATCATGCTGTAACATGCTTTGCCACCTCTAAGGGCAAACAAACAAGAGTGAGTCACAAAGACATCACACTCCACTGACCCTAAGTCAGCCTAGAGGGTAAAAGCTCAATAGACTCAAGAGAGTCACATACTAAACCGAAGTTAGTGTGAAAATTCTACTACAGTATCATGGTTTACTTCTCCTACTTGATTCAATTGTACAAGTTATCTTCAGAAATTAGATTAAGAAAATATCGAAGTAAACACAACTAACAACCTACACATGCAGATCATTTACTGAATATTACGCTCATTCAAACAAAGTGATACACTGATTTTTGGACATAATTCCCCGGAAAAACCCAAAGTGGGAAAACTGATGCAGCAGATATGAGGGTTTATTTTATTAAGTAGAATCTGAGTACAACAAATTTGGGTTCCAGATCTGGAAAACCCGACAGAGAATAAGTTGGATCTAGCCCATGAGAAGCCATCTAGCTTAGATCTGACAGAGACAATACTCTTCTCCCTCTTTATGTGGCTACAGAAACTTTGGATCTGGGTTTCTTGGTGACTAGAAACCCTCTAGTAACTGCTTCTTCTAAAAATTGATTTCCCTCCTGGAAATCTTCCACCCAAACACAATCGGAAAAAACTCTCCAATCACCCTCCTGATCGAATCTCAGATCTATTTGGCTTAGATCTGTTGAGTAGCTGTCTTCCTCCCGCCTTTCTTGACTTAGCTAGGCACAATTCTGCACCGGCACAATCTTCACCACACTAGCACTGCTGAAGATCTGAAGCACTGCTTCCAGATCTTGGCAAGGCTCTCTTGCAACAGGAAGAATGATTGGACTACGTCTCACTGACTAGCCCAACGTAGCCTCAGCGCTGCTCAGAAGTCGACTGCGTAACCCCAGACTGGGCGGCGCAGTCCTTACACTGGCCTGGGAAGGCTTCTGCGTAAGCCTCATGGCCTTCCGAATCTGCAATGTTGCCCCTTCCTGGATCTACGTCTTCCTGCTGCCAAGTTGCCCCTTCCAGATCTTTTTTTCTTCTGCTGCTATCCTACATAAAAAAATATTCTTCAGCGGATTTGCTGGAAATTCAGCTTGATCTGCTATCGCTCCGATACCATGTGAAAATTCTACTGCAGTATCATGGTTTACTTCTTCTACTTGATTCAATTGTACAAGTTATCTTTAGAAAATAACGAAGTAAACACAACTAACAAGCACATGCAGATCATTTACTGAATATTACACTCATTCAAACAAAGTCACACATTGATTTTTGGACATAAGTCCCCAGAAAAACCCAAAGCGGGAAAATCGGTGTAGCAGATATGAGGGTTTATTTTATTAAGTAGAATCTGAGTACACCAAATCTGGGTTTCAAATCTGGAAAACCCGACAGAGAATAAAAGAAATCTGCAACTAACCTGCTGTTCCAAGACCAAATATCTGACTGATCCACACCCTTAAACGAGATTTACAAGGCTCAGCTCGGATCTGGCCTTAGAAACCCTAGTGTTGACCCTGAAGCTCCAGCATCAGACTTGCTAGGCTCTGTGTGCCACTGTGCTGCTCAGAGAGGGACTGTGTAACTCTAGAGTGGGTGACGTAGTCCTTACGCTGCCTTTGGAGGCCTCTGCGTTGCCCCTTCTTGGGCCTGCGTAGCGGTTGAAGCCTCTGCGTTGCGCAGCTGCTGCTGCTGCTCTCTGCTCCTCTACGCTGTCATTGAAAGATGCTCCTCTGCCTCTTGCTAACTCTTGGCTCTGGGATTAGATCATCCCCTCAGCCAATACTAACCCTTGCTGCAGAAAACTCCTACGAAAATTCTTAGCAAACCTTGCCCTAGAATCCCAGATTAGTCTCTCAGCTCTGCATTTGCGTGTGTGTCTCCAACTGACCCTCAAGCCTTTCTCTTATACTTTTTCATTGATATCATCAAAGACTGAGATTAAAAGACTACTTGATTCGTGTCTTTTAAAACATTTTAGCACATGTGTTAATTAATTCACTTTAATTTTTTAATTTTCCTAAGTTTAGACTTAGGAAATCCATTAAAATAATTAATTATTTGAATAACTTGAACACCAGCTGAAATTTCACCAAACACTTTCTAGGTTTTGGAGTTCAAGTGTGTCTTAGCCCCTCCACAAAATTTCAAGGCTAGAGCACACCCGATGCTACCCCAACTACACAAAATCTCAAGACTCCCTCTTAGCACAGAGTGTGCTCTAGCACTACATCCACAACATGCACTGCAAGATCTTGATGTTGGTTTCTGTGCTGCCGATGCTTGGCCTGCTGCCCTCCATCCATTGCACTGCTACTTTCTGTACTGCTGCCCATGTCACTGCCATTGACACTGCCACATTTGTACTGCAGCTCCCTCTCAAATTGTGCATCATGCTGCCCATAGAAATGTTACTGCTAACTATTGCACTGCAACTCAGCTGCCGAGAAGTAAGCAACTGAAGGACTCCTGGCCAACTGTTGACAGATAAGTCAAGTTGCATCCCATCATTGAAGCTCCCTTGGCTGCTGATTTACGCTGTCCTCCTAAAGCCACTGCGCTGCTGCAACTCTGCACTGCGTGAGCACAACCTCTTTGCGCTACTTCCTCCACACTATTGCTGCCTCTGCATTATGCTGCTCCCTCTTCAGCTCTTCAACTCTTCCACTCTGCTTCATTGTGACCTTCTGCAGCCATCTCCCGACTCATCCCACTATCGTCTTAAGGATCCCGTAGCTCGTATGTGATTTAAGAGTAGGGTTGACTCAAGGATCCTGCTACTGTCTATAGATGCTCTACAGATCCATGTCACCCCACCTCTTCTCTCGAGGCACATCAACACTCATGGTTGCATCATCATCAGAACCATCATCGTTTGCTGCTGCAGCCTTGGAATCATAAGCTCCTTTGTCTTTCTTTTTAGGACAAGTGCTAGCAAAGTGTCTAAGTTCGCCACAATTAAAGCAATGGACCTTGGAAAGGTCCCTCTTCTTCTTCCCTTGCTGTTTTTTTCCTTTGATGCAAGGGTTGCATCATCTTCCTCTTCTTTCTTCACTTTGACTATCCCACCACTGATATTCTGCTTCTTGGTGATCCTCCTGATCTGCTCTTGGCGGAGGATAGCCCACATGTCTGCCCAGGATGGTAATGCTGCTCTGCCCAAAATACTTTGGACAAATGTTTCCCATTCCTCGGAGACTCCATTCAGGGCAGTCCTTACTAAGAGTCCTTCGTCTGGAGTTGCACCCATGCTAACTAGTTGGTCTCGAATGGTCTGAAGTCAGAAAAGGAAAGGATCTATTTCCTCACCCTTTTGCATCTGGAAAAGCCTCATTTGATTCTCTAAGAGCATTTTTCATTGGATGGAGCTCCCTTGATACATCGCTTCTAGAGCGACCCACATGTCATTTGCCGTGCTCTTATTGGCAATATGTGGTACTACGTGATCCTTCACTCCGTCCATGATCAAACACTTAGTCCGCGCTTGATTCTCCTTAAATTTCTTCAGAGGATGAGGATCTGCAGGCATAGCTAGAACACTCGTTGCATGGTCCTTGTCGGGTCTCCAAAATGTCTTTAAAATTACATTTATTTTCACTTCATTCACATCCTCATTTCACTTTTATCACCTTCATTCCATCACGTTGTCACTATATGGGTTCATAATTGTATTTTCCAAAGTCATATTTTTCAAGTGTTTATAGTAAATTAATGATTAAAAATTAGAAAAATGACATCTACTTGCTAATACTTAAAAGTGGCTTGAGTTTCATGACATGTGTAGGTCATTTGGAAGCTTCCAAGGCACCCTTATGTGGCCTCCAATGCTCAAATTCGAATTCCCTTCACGATATGCAAGGAGATTTGGATAAAAATCAAAGAGGATACGTGTCTCATCATTACCTATTTGAGTTGTAACTCTAAGAGGATATGTGTCTCATCATTACCTATTTGAATTGTAACTCTATGAGATTTTCTAGGGATCTAGGGAGAGAATAACGGACCTCCATTAATGAGGTAGCTTTTTATGTTCTTGTATAAATAGGAGAGCTTTCTCTTTTCAAAGGCATGTGTAAAGTTTGGAGTTATGCTCAAGCTTTGAATAAAGAGTTGGATTTTAGCACCATACTCATGAGTGTTCTTTCACTTTGATTTGGTTTTGCTTGCATATGGAGCTTCTTCACTTGCCATCCTCATGCATCATTGGATTGGCCACCTAAATGAGTGTGAGATTGTATCATAATTTCATTCATTTCTTTATGTTTAGTTTAGTTTTCATTTTATGCTTTGTTATTATTATTTTTATGTTCATTTACATGCTTTCATAAGTTAAGTTTTCATATGCTCATTTTGTTTGTGTGCTCTTGCAGGTTTAGATGGATTGATCACTTTGCTTTCATTTTAGTTAAGATTGTTTAGATTTCGATTTATGCTTTTCAATTCTTGCAAGAAGTTTAGATTTTGAATTCATGAAGTGTGTCGTAGCTTAGATTTCCATTCATGCAAGTAGATTAGTTTTTCCATTCATGCAAGTTTTTTTCCAATAGATTAAAGATTTCTTGCTTTCCTAGACTAGATTTTCTTTCATTAGCATAAATTTACTTTCTCGTCCTTAGATTAAGTTTGATTTCACTTCCAGAAGTGTGTGGTGTGATTTATTTCTTTCTAGAATAGATTTATTTTTATGTCGATTGCTATTTTTTTTCATTTAATAGATTAAGATTTCTCTTTCAAAATTGAAAACCGATCTTTAGCACATATAGTGCACGTGTGCCTCACAAGTCCACGGACCCCCGAGTTGATAATTTATTTTAAGGAATTTAAGTAATTAAATTACCTCCACATTTTGGCGGCATTGCGGGGGAGGCGTACATAGGGATGAGTTTTCAATCTAGAATGTCATTTTTTTAAATTTCATTTTACCTAGCATACATAGGGATCAACCTTAGAATTTTATTTTTTTGTTTGTTTTCAATTTTTGTTTTACTTCAAATTTTTAAATTAGAATTCCATTTCGTTTTTCAATTTCATTTTTTTAAAATCATGCAATTTTTCAATTTAAGATTTTGTGCAATTTCATTTTTATTTTATTTTATTTTTTGGCATTTTTATTCAATTTTATTTGCATTTGCATATAGAAAATATAGAAATAAAATAAAAAAC
Source organism: Pinus albicaulis (assembly GCA_034641835.2). Lineage (NCBI taxonomy): Eukaryota > Viridiplantae > Streptophyta > Pinopsida > Pinales > Pinaceae > Pinus > Pinus albicaulis. The sequence continues at coordinate 1,204,980,263 of CM076577.1, forward strand.
CCCTATTCACAAAAAATAAAATAATAAAACACAATAAAAATCCAATTGCAACAGCAAATCTTCATGATCATATCCAAGAATTCACGAAGGTTTATTTTTCAAACTTGGATATGAGATTACTCATGATCTTGTTGCGTAAATGGATCAATAATCAATGAGAAACACTTTGATAGGGATGAGCATAGCGTGACCAAGTCCGATAGTCATGATTCACCTGACACAATGGTCCTCAACCTTGGATCTGAAACTTCTCCTCAAATAATTAAGGTTGGGAAGGACTTATCTAGAGAAGAGAGGGATGAACTCGAAAAATTGCTAAGGGAATTCAAGGATGTGTTTGTTTGGTCTTACGATGATCTTAAGGCCTACAGCCCCAAGATAATACAACACACCATCCCTCTCAAGGAAGGAGTAAAGCCTATAAGGCAAAAGTTAAGGTGAATGAATCCTAAGCTTGCCCCCTTGGTCAAAGAAGAACTCCAGAAAATGGTTGATGCTGGAATCATTACTCCCATATGACACTCATCCTGGATTTCCAACCTTGTGATTTGTGAAAATTTCTGAATATCTCAAACAGAAACCCTACTGTTAATCTTCATATTTACTTCTCCTATTTACATTAAGTTATTAATGTGAAATATTCAGCATTAACATTGAAGTAAATACATCAACAAGCTACACATACAGATCTAAACAGAATACATGCACAATGACAAAGTGATGTTGATTTATGGTAGCATTGGATGTGCTCTAGCCTTGTAATTTTGTATATAGACTGAGACACATGTATTCCATAAAACCCAGAAATGGTTTTGGAAAATTCCACTTAGAGATGATTTAATTGAATTAATTAATCATTTTTTAATGTTTTCCTAAATCTAAACTTAGAGAATTTGATTAATTAAAGTGTATTAATTAAATCAAGTGAGAATCTTCCAGATAAAGTCATGAATCACCTCCAAGTTAATCTTAGCCCTTGATTGTGTTTTAATCTTGGCCGTTGAAGAATCAATGGAAGATTATAAGAAGGAGGGTGAGGAGGCTATGGAAAATACACTTGACACTTGAGCCATTGAGCATTTTCAAATTTGTGTGAGAAGACACAGCTTTTGATCAAGAAAAAATCACTAGGGCTGGGTTTGATAAGTGATTTGATTCAGTGATCAGATCCGGAGAGGGGCAGAAACAGAGATTGGTCAGGAGAGCCAAGAATACATTTCAGAGAGAGACAACATCAATGCAGGAGAGAGACAACGCAATTTCTGGCTAGGGTGATGCAGTTACTGCAGAGAATCATGCAGAGCCAGCGCAGTGTCTCTTAGAGTCAATCCGGAGAAAGATAGAGGCTGGGGTTCTGAGCCAGGAGGGCCAAGATCGAGCTTCAGATCAGCCGGATCAGCTACAGGAAGGGGTGACACAGTCCCTCTAGCTTGCCTACGCAGGCTTATGCAAATCCAGCGTAAGCAATCACGTAGAGGCAGTGAGGGCTTCATCAACGCTGTTTTTGATCAGCCGGAGACTTGCTGAGTGAGGTATATCTCACAGTCATTTTTGCTGTCTAGATTTCTCTAAAGGGTTTGTCGGATGTTGGCACCCTAGTTGTATTCAAGATTCTGCTGCTTAATAATACAAACCCTTAGATCTGCTGCACTGGTTTTCCCAAGTTTGGTTTTTTTGGGGACCTAGTCCAAAAATAATTGTGTCAATGTGGTTGTTTTTCATTGAATTTTGTTTAGATTGTTTCAGCACTTAGATTTATTCCACAATATTATTTGTGTAGACTGCTTCAGTAATTACTTCGGTATTTCAATATAATGAAATAATTAGGAGAAGTAATTCAGATTTGTTGCAGTAGGAATCCAGATCTAGGATTTTTCACAAGTGACACACAAGGATTTTCTAGACAACTGCCCCCGAAAAAAACCAATGCGGGAAAACCGGTCTTCTCATTGCCGGAGGGTTTTATTATTAAGTAGAATCTAAGTACAGCAAATCTGGGCACCAACTGGTTAACCCGACAGAGAAATAAAACTGCAACTATACCTATGTTTTGGAGACAGAAAACAGACTAATTCACACCTCAAACGGGATTTACAGAACTCAACCATTTTCAGTCTTTAGAAACCTCAATGCTACTCTGAAGACATCTACGTCAGCTTTGCTAGACTGCGTCAGCCCCTGCGCTGCCCAGGAAGGGCCTGCGTCACCCTAGACTGGGTTACGTTGCCTCTGTGCTGCCCTAGCTAGATCTGCGTCAACCCTGTTGGCCTCTTGCTGCCCATGCGCTGCCCTTTCTGGGCCTGCGTCAGCCCTGCGTAGCCCCTGAAGCCTCTGCGCCGCCTCTATTGGGTTGTGCTACGCTGCATAGTGTTGATAATTTAGAGGGCCGGTGATTAATTCAAATTCTCTTCTTGATAATTACTTGTGAGCTTACTTGTTTTACTTATGTCTTATCTTCTTAATTTATTTAGTCTTTCATCAATTCAATTACCAAAACACAAGAGACACAAATTTAGGCTCTTTGAACCAGGGCAAAACCTCTCCCTCTTGGAGAGGAAAACCCACGACGAATTCTTCTTATAGACTTTCAAATGCAAGTACCATGACCAAGACTCAGACCCTTGACCTAAGAATGCATCCAAGACCTTGTCACTGCTTCCTTCTTGCCTCTTCAAACTACTTCTTTTCTGCATTAACCTGCACTAATCTGCACCAACACTAGAACCTTTCACTTTGCATAGCTCTGAAGCTTCTTCACTTGAGGTGAAATCCTTCCTCTGTATGCACTTTAGAACAGAAAGGTAAATCACAGATTTACCTTCCTTTCTTTCTCATACTGTAAACTTTACTTCCTTGCTTAATATCTCGGTGAATCATCCGAATTACCTCCTTTACAACAGGCCGAATATCTCTAGTATATCCGCACTGCTGCTTCAGAGTAATCCACACTTCATTTATGGCACTTATCACAATTTCTTCAATTAGTATCACGCTGCATATATGTATGCTTCCTTCAAACTAATCTGCACTTCCTTCTGCCTATGATATTATCCGAATGTATATCATACTTTACCATTTCCTCAAGTCCGCACTTAACCACTTGACTGCAACTCCTTCATTCTGATCCACATCCACTCGTTATGAATCTAATTCATAACTAAAGTAATAAATATTAGTTATTAATAGAATAAAATAGAATAAATGTAATTACTAACTAATCAATTAGGATTAGGTTAAATAATCATTAGTTTAATGAAAAGGCATGTCTAAAAGACATGCCCATTCGTGAAAAGGTACCTGCATGGGTATAAAAGCGGGACCTCATTGTAAACTTTCAATCATGTCATATCTTATCAATAAAATATTTATTATTATAAATACCTCGTGTATTTTTATAATTAAAAGCTAATTTCTGCTATCCAGTCTACAAGCATACAATCTTGTCACATAAATATTCAACCCAGCCTGCTGTGCAGATTTGAGCTACATTGTGATGGTGTTGGAAGGAATGGCACACAGCGTCGTTCTACAAGCTTATGAACGTAGTTTACAAGCTCGAGCACATTATTTACCATATAATGTGCCATTACGTCAAGATCCCAAAAGAATTGAAATAATTGGAAAAATGATAGAAAAGCTTGATAAGTTATGTGCAAAATATCCTGCAGTAGTCCAGAATAAAAAAGATGAAAAACGCAGTAATAATGATAAAGTAGTTAGTTTTGCTAAAGGGAAATCAAGTAAAAAATCCATGGAAAAGTCAACTAAATATATCCCCCCACCAATGCGTAATAAAAGTAGAGAAGGGGGGAAATGTTGGAAATGTGGAGACATATACTTCACAGGACATAAATGTGCACTTTATACGAGAAATATTATTGCCAGTAATAATAAAAAAACACAAAAAGATGATGCTGATGCAGATAAAAATAAATTGGATGAAGGCTATGTTGAGAATCAAGGAGAAAACCACTCAAATTCCAAATCTGGTTGGGTATATGAAGAAAACCTTGATAAGGGTGAAGAAGTTGAAGAAGAAAATGTTGATCAGAATAATGACTATAAAAAAATTATTACCAATCAAGATGGTGAAGAAGCGGAACAACATGAAGCTGGAGAAGATGTAATAGATAATTATGATATCAATCAAGATAAAGATCCATATAAAGCGGACCTTAATATGGAGGAAGATAAAGTTGATATATATCAAGATGAAAACGCAGGTGTAGATTTGGAAGAATTTGCAGTGAATGGTAAAAATAGGATAATGGTACTAAATATTGACCGAACCCAATTGGCAAATGTGCTTCCTGAAACAACACAACAATTAAATACTAAAACTACAGATAATTCAAATGGAATGGGTGTTGTTCCAACAATGGGAACTGCTGGTGGAATGGATGTATATAGTAAAAATGGATCAGTTTTATATCATGCTGGATATGCATATGCCCCTCAAATGGCATATGGCCCTTATTCACCGGCTGGGACACCTTTTCCTTCTATTAGGGCTGATTCCCAGCTTTACGGCACTCGACACCTTTATACAGGACCTTTCTACCAGCAGGCTGTTCCTCCGGGTGTCCAGTACATCTCCTCAGCAACTCCCATGTCTCAGGCAGAGTTGTCAACTTCAGTGGGTGCAGAACAATCTACTTTCCATGGTTGTGATGGTTCCAACGCAAATTTTGTTAATGAGAATGGTGTGTTGATGCCTCCTCCAAGGCCTGGTTATTCTGTGGCTTATGGTTCAGTTGGCAGGGGTGTCTTGCACGTACCAAATACTAGTCCTGGATATCAGGATCCAAGGCAGGGGTGTGATGGAATTAGGCCTAGTGGTTCTTGGTTTGACTCAAAAAATGATTCAGAGGGTCAGCAAAGGTCAACAAGTACTTCTGTTCCTGCTTTTATTTATCAGCAAGCTCAGGCTCTAGGACCCTTTGGGCAAAATATTCGCCGCGTAATGGGGGTTCAGCAACCAAGACCGCTATCTGGCATTGCAACTGCTCCAACTTTTAACAGGGTATACTCACCTAATAAAATATATCCACATAGTAACAATTCTGGAAGGCAGATGAATGAGACGTCCAATGAAGAAACTGACGATGAATATTTTGATGAAAGTTGCCGTGAATTCCGCGCTGAAAAACAGGTTTTAGCCTACGATACTCATGTAAGTTCTGCATTGCAAGTTGACCATTTCGAATTGAAGCACGGCCAGTCTACAAACAAGTCCCAATCAGTGAAGATGACGGTCGGAACAAATATTCTCATGCGATATACAGTGTTTTCATACGTGCCAGGAATAAAGATTGCTGTCGACTGTTGCAAAAGTTCCGCTGTTACAGTGGTAAGTATCGCTGTTCCGCTGCCCTCGACCACGCTTTCCGACTGCCCTTGTGCAACAGTCAATAAAATACAACAGTTGCTCAATTCACGAAGAGGCCAATTGTTCATCAAACGGTGTGTCCGGTCGAAGGGTCAACCCCTGTGGCCTAATGTCGATTCACCCCGGCTCAGTCAAATTAAATTCGTGGCTGAGTCGATTTGTGTTGCTTCCGAAGCATATGCACATAAATTGGGCATCGACTCAAGAATAAGAGCGGAAGTTTGGCCATTTCTTCTTGGAGTATATGACTGGATGAGTTCCAAGAGAGATAGGGATGACATGAAAATCCAGAATATGGTTTTAAGAATTTATAGTCGAATGTTTTACGACTGCATAGTTTACAGTTTTGGAGTCATCAACGTGTTCTCGCATTATGTGGTTGAGACGGCTCTCGCTCTCTTATGGCGCCCCAATTCTATAAATATAATGAATGAAGACCTCTATAATGGAATGTCAATACTGTACTTCGCCTGGATCAAGAACGAGCGCCTCGTCTTAGATATTGAATACTATGTGGACGTTGTGGTGAATATAGTTATAATTTGCATTACCCGTTTGCAAGATCACTGGCTACCGTCCACTGATCTTCTGCATGGTTACTAGCCCTCGTTCCATTAGACCGCTGCAGAGCAAATTCACCTGCCTTGCTGCTGCATATGTCGTGACAAGTGGGTGGTGGAGATAACGCCACGGTGAGCCACGTAACCGAATGTTGTGTCGGTCGATACCCTCGTGGCAGATAAATACACCGTTTCGATGGACGGGTTTGTCAAAACAGTGTAACAGTCGACGGGTTTAGATTTAATTAAATCATAACAAAAGAGTTATAATATATATATATATTAACTATATAATATATATGTATATAAAAATTATTATTAATTTAATTAATTTAATTAAATATTAATTAATTAAATTAAACCAAAAACAAAAAAACTTTTATAAAACTGTTATAATTTAACTTTATTTAATCATAAAGTTATTTTATAATTAAAAGAGGAAAAAAGTTATTATTAGAAGAAAAAAAAATGAGAACATGGATTTAGGACGATGTGAAAAGCACAAGGAAGATACTAGTGATTTAAGACATGCTTAGCAGATAAATTCAAGTAAAGAAAAGTTGTCGAAAAGTTAAAGCTTTGAAGACAAAGCTTTTCGAAGGAGGAGGCAATGTTATGAATCTAATTCATAACTAAAGTAATAAATATAGTTATTAATAGAATAAAATAGAATAAATGTAATTACTAACTAATCAATTAGGATTAGGTTAGTAGTTTATTAGTTAACCGGTGTTGGCATGTCTAAAAAAGATATGCTCGTTCATGAAAAGTTGTAGCATGTATAACACAACCTCGCCAATCATTCAATCATGTCATATCTTATCAATAAAATATTTATTATTATAAATACCTCATGTATTTTTATAATTAAAAAAGCTAATTTCTTCAATATCAAGTCTACAAGCATACAATCTTGCCGCTACGTATTCAAATCTACGCCTTCCGCCGCTACATCCACTGCTTTAGAATACTTCACAAGACAGATCCGCACTACCTTAGTACACTTCCTTCAACTCGCATTTTTACTAGACTTTTTCATGCTGTAACTATCATAGAGGAATCCGCAATTCTCTTCAGATTTGTCCAAATTATTCTCACCAAATGACCGCAGATCAATCAATATATATAGAGGTAGTTGCTATGTTTTAGGCCGACCATACATTTAGCTTGTAGGCTGACTTTAATTACCTTTTGAAGGCTGACTAGATCACAACATCTTGAGCTTATCTTCCAACGTTGAATGAGGGTTGACTTAAGCCATTCTTTCACTGTTTTATGGCAAGGTCTTGGAGCATTTTCTCTAGACTAGACACTTCATATACATGACACTTAATTATATTTAAAACTAGAAGACAAACCCTAATATACATCAAGAAGAAGTCTATTGACCTATAATAAAAATCTTGCTCATGAAACCCATTAAAAAAGTACAACAAAAATACATTTTATTATCTTTGTCTTCTTCTTTACATAAATACATAGTTACATAGTCAATATGAAGACCGATCCTAGTGATACTTTCCAACACTCCCTCTTAACTAGGGAGGTATTCATACAGGTACATGGTCACTTTCAAAATGAAGAATCTCATACGAAGAATCAGATTGGTAATCACATCTATATAGCATCATATCAACCAGCATTGTCCTAGTGCAATGCCTTGATTAACAACCCAATATCTCTACGAGACAATGGGCTACAATGGTGGCGAGACACATGACTTATAGACACCATAGTCATTGTCTCTCTCCAAGGTACATACTCCACCCAGGTGTTCTCAAAGTATGACCTTCTTAGACTATTCTTCTCTTGGGTAGCTAGCCCTCAAAGAATATCGGTCCCTGACTACTCTTATCTTGAATGCCCTATCACATTCTCAAAGAGTATCAAATGCCAGATGATTACCCAATCCTCCATTCTGTCTTCCCAAGTGAAGACCAGAATAATATGTCTATCCATTCTCGCCACAAGCCCTACACTGAGACTTACGGTTGTTAGTCCTGGTCTAGTGCATAACACATGTATTAGAGAATCATATAGGTCACTCCCTCTTAACTCAGGAAGGACATACTTCAAGTTTCTTCCAAGCAAGAAACTTATCACCAGGCTCCCTCTCAACCAGGGACCTGCAGCAGCAATGGTGAGACACCCAGCTGCTCATGAAGAATTCCTCCCCTCGATGTCATGGATTTCGATATTGAGGAATCTTCAACCTTTGGTTTCATAGGGCACAGATCATCCATCACTTTCATCCATGAGTCATGTCAGCTATCAGAAATTGATTCACCTGACTTCCTTACCTGGTCCACCTTTTATGCCATGTTGCTTTCTTTCGAACCATCTCCAAGGATCTTACATCCTTTCACATGATTGGAAGCCTTGCACAAATTCATCCAGATAAACACATACGTATGAACTTTGAAAAAAAAAAGTTACCTCAGTGATGATCTTTCACCAGGACATCTTCCTGTAGGCATCGACATCCTCTATTCAAATTGACACATCTCCTAATGATATGTTTTGTCAAGGGTCTTCTTCTTTACCAGACTTCTCTCAGAGTCTACATATCATCCTAGGAGGTATTCTAGTCACATCTTCTTGGCTTCCGGATGATAACTGCCTCTTGACATGGTTGCACTTCATGATCTCTTTCTTTTTGCACATCTTCATTCCCAGGAACTTCCAATTTCCAGTTCCTTGTTCATCTACAACCACCTCATATTCCATATGAGGATATATTATGTTGATTTCATCTATCTATGCACTGTGAGAGATCATACTACTAAAGTTCATTACCTGCAACCATATGACATGACTACACAACATCCAGTGTCAACATATAAATATATATACCTCATACCTTTTTCCTTTGAGTCATCCTGTAGCAATTTTACTAGAATGAGGAACTTCATTCCATTGACCTGCTTCATCAATATGTAATCACATCCTAATCCTAGAATTTTTTAGCATAGAATTCTTGATGAAACCTTTCTGCTTTCTTTCTAACCAGTGAATTCATAGAGTTCCATTAGAGAGTTTGAGCACATGTTTCCATGATGACCCTTGATCTTGATGACTACCTTCCATCAGTATTATTATTGGCGAGGTTTTCCAGGAGTTGTTTCACCAAGAGCTCCTACCATGCTTCTATCATGATGCTATGGTTTCCAATCATACTATTTTACAACCAACAGAAATCTCTTAAAGAAGATGATATCAATCATAATAGAGATTTCTCGCTTCTTCTTTCTTAGATTTCTTAACATCAGGTTCTTCTCTTTTATGGGCTTCTTCCTTTTTCCTCTTGTCCTTTCCAGATTAAGGACAATCTCTTTTATAATGCCCAAGTTCATTACATCCAAAGCATAGTACCTTGTCCATATTTCTTCTTTCATTCTGAGGACCAGATTTTCTTAATCCTCCTTTCTTCCTAGATATGGCTGCAAAGGCTTGATTCGCTTCACTTGATCTTGTATCAGCTTTGGCTTTCAATCTTGTTTCCTCTATTTTACATAGAGACTATAAATCATGGAATGGTGTTGCTTCTTTCTTCTCATATAAAATTGAAGTGAAGTTTCCCCATTCTTCCGGTAGAGCATTCAACACCACTGTAGTCATCTCAGTATCAGACATTACTTATCCCAATTCCTGCAGTTGGTCTCTTATTTCATAAATCCTCATAAATTATGAAGTGATTCCTTCTTCTCTTGACAATTTCATTATGTATAGTTCTTGTCTCAGAGAGATTTCTTCTCCTGCAGTACTCACGGAGAATATCTCCACTAGATTCTCATATATTTCTTTTGTAGACTTCAGTTTTGATACATAGGGAATGAGTGAGTCCTTAATGGATTCTATGAGAATCCTTTGGGTTCTGATTTCTCCCTTCATGTACTTGGCATGAGCTGGAGCATCTTCTTTTGAGGGTTGAATTGTAGGTCCTTCAATGTCCTCCATAACTTCGTCTTCAATTAGATTCAAATCTGTCCTCTTCTTCCATGCACTAAAGTTTGATGACCCAACCAATTTGTTACTCTCTTTACAATAAGTCATTTTTACAGATTTAAGTAAGGTCATAGATACTTACTTGAGTAGAGTGACTTGTAGCTTCCTTGATGATGAAGGATCTCTTCAAAAGATGATGTTTCTTCCAAAAATGTCTTGAATGTAAATCTTTGATGGAAAATATTATTTTCTTGAATGAGTTGATCCTTTGAATGAGATAGCTTGAGAATCTTCCTTGTAAACTGATTTGACTTTTCAACGCAAACTTTGATCTTTGCTTCCTGGAATGTCTTTTTGTCAAGTAGCCCTTGTGTTCAGCACCTTAGCTCTGATACCATGTTGAGAATTTAGAGGGCTGGTGATTAATTCAAATTCTCTTCTTGATAATTACTTGTGATCTTACTTGTTTACTTGTGTCTTCTCTTCTTAATTTATTTAGTATTTCATCAAGTCAATTACCAAAACACAAGAGACACAAATTTAGGCTCTTCGAGCCAGGGCAAAACCTCTCCCTCTTGGAGAGGAAAACCCACGAAAAATTCTTCTTATAGACTTTCAAATGACAAGAACCATGACCAAGACTCAGACCCTTGACGTAAGAATGCATCCAAGACCTTTTCACTGCTTCTTTCTTGCCTCTTCAAACTACTTCTTCTTTTTTGCACTAACATGCACTGATCTGCACCAACACTAGAATCTTTCACTTTGCATAACTCTGAAGCTTCTTTACTTGAGGTGAAATCCTTCCTTTGTATGCACTTTAGAACAGGAAGGTAAAAGTAAATCATAGATTTGCCTTCCTTTCTTTCTCGTACTATAGACTTTACTTCCTTGCTTACTATCCTGGTGAATCATCTAAATTACCTCCTTTAGAACAGTTTCAAGATCTTTGGTATATCCGCACTGCTGCTTCAGAGCAATCCGCACTTCATTTATAGCACTTATCACAATTTATTCAATTAGTATCACGCTGCATATATGTATGCTTCCTTCAAACTAATCCACACTTCCTTCTTCCTGTGATATGACCTGAATGTATATCAGACTTTACCATTTCCTGAAGTTTGCACTTAACCATTTGACCGCAACTCCTTCATTCTAATCCGCATCCATTGCTTCAGAATAATTCACAAGATAGATCCGCACTACTCTAGAACACTTCCTTCAACTCGCATTTTTACTAGACTTTTTCACGCTGTAACTATCACAGAGGTATCCGCAATTCTCTTTAGAGCTGTCCGAATTATTCTCACTAAATGACCACAGATCAATCAATATATATAGAGGTAGCTTCTCTGTTTTAGGCCAACCATACATTTAGCTTGTAGGTCGGCTTTACTGTTTGAAGGCCAACTAGATCACAACATCTTGAGCTTATCTTCCAACGTTGAATGAGGGCTGAATTAAGCCATTCTTTCATTGTTTTATGGCAACGTCTTGGAGCATTTTCTCTAGACTAGACATTTCATATACATGACACTTAATTATAATTAGAAGACAAACCCTAATAAACATCAAGAAGAAGTCTATTGACCTATAATACAAATCTTACTCATGAAACCCATGAAGCAAGTACAACAAAAATACATTTTATTATCTTTGTCTTCTTCTTTACATAAATATATAATTACATAGTCAATATGAAGACCGATCCTAGCTATACTTTCCAACACATAGCTGCTACGTAGTTGTTGCCCTCTGTGCGTTGCTCAGTCTGCTGCTTCTCTTCCTCTTGTTGCACTCTTGGTCTGGGATCAAACCATCCCTCTCGCCAATATTACTCCTCGTTGCAGCTGAAACACTTCTAAAATTCTTAGCAAACCATGCCCTAGAATTCCAGACTAGTCTCAGTGCTCTGCCAGTGTGTGTGTTCTCCAACTGACCCCAAGCCTTTCCTTTATACTTTTCTTGTTGGGAAACCAATGGTCGTGATCTAATCTTGAATCGACAGTTAAGATTAAAAGAAAACTTGATCCGTGTGACTTAAGTCATTTTCATCACATGTTTAATTTAATTAACTTTAATCTTTTAATTTTCCTAAGTTAGACTTAGGGTCCTTAATTAAAAATATTATTTTATTAAATATCTCTTAAACAGGATGGAATTTCTTAAATCGTTTTATGGTTCTTGGAGATCTCATATACTCTAGTCCCTCCACAAAGTTTTGGAGCTAGAGCACATCCGATGCTACCCCAACACATCAGAAATCTCAACACTCCCTCTTAGCAAGGAATGTGCTCTAGCAACAATACTTCACCCCGAATTTTTGTACTGATCTCTAGTGTGGGTCTTTGCACTGATGCTTGGCCTACTGCCCTTCATCACTGCGATGTTGATGCTTTCTCGTACTGCTGCCCATGACGATGTCATTGCCACTGCTACATCCGTACTACATCTCCCTCTCAATCTGCTGCATCACACTGCTAACTGCTGCACTGCAACTCAGTTGCTGAGAGTAAGCAACTGAAGTACTCCGACCCAAAATTTAGCAGACAAGTCAGTTGGGCTGCATCTCATCACTGAAGCTCCATAGGTAGCTGCTCCGTGCTGTCATCTGGAGGTTGTTGCGCTGCTACAGCTCTGCACTATGTAAGCAGACATTTGCGTTGCCTCTGCGCTGAAGTCCCCTACATTGCTGCAGCTCTGCACTGTGTAAGCAAGCCTGCTCTGCGCTGCTGAAGTCACAGTAGCTCCACTGCGCTATTGTTGCTACTTTGTTGCTGCATCTGCATTGCGTTGCTCCCTCTCAGCATCCAGCTCTGCCTTTGCTCCATCTGTGATTCTTTGCACCCACTGCTCCGCTTGTCCCGCTACCATCTTAAGGCTCCCGTAGCTCGTATGTGATCCAAGAGTTGGGCTACTCAAGGATCCTGCCGCACACTCTGTAGCTGCTCTACAGATCCATGTCGCCCCACTTTCATGGTTCATGAGCGCTCATGGCTACGTCATCTTTGGAGCCATCATCCGCCACAACAGCCTTGGAGCTAGAAGCTTCCTTGTCTTTTTCCTTCTGAGGACAATTGCTGGCGAAATGTCCTAGTTTGCCGCACTGGAAACACTTGATCTTTGACAGATCATGCTTCTTTCTCCCTTGTTGCCTCTTTGATGCCAAGGTTGCATCTTCCTCTTCTTCCTTCTTTACTTTACTCGAATCGGTATTGTACTGTTTCTGTTGAGAATTTGTATGGTTGGTGATTAATTCAAATTCTCTACTTGATAATTACTTGTGAGCTTACTTATTTCACTTATGTCTTTTCTTCTTAGCTTATTATATCTTTCATCAAGTCAATTATCAAAAACACAAGAGACACAAATTTAGGCTCTTCAAGCCAGGGCCAAAACCTCTCCCTCTTGGAGAGGAAAACCCACGAGAAATTCTTCTTATAGACTTTCAGATGACAAGTACCATGACCATGACACAGACCCTTGACCTTTGTATGCCTCCAAGACCTTGTCACTAATTGATCCTTCTCTTCTGCACCGTCCTGCACTGTCTTGCACGTTTTTGCACCAGAACTAGAGATCTCAGCCTCTACTTGTATTCTTCTTCTTTTGTACCTTCACTTAACTTTGTTGAATATATCCTTGTCTTATTTTCTTCAATGAGAAGACCTCAGCTTAACACAACCCTTACTTAATACAGCCCCTTTTTCACTTATTAGCAGTCCTTTAACAAAGTCATATATTCACTGCACCTTAACACATTGATTTATCTCATACTTCAATGCACCTTAACACAGACTTATTCCGCACCTTAATACAGTCTTCATTCAACACCTTAATCCACAATTTAACACAGTCCGTAGCTCGCATAAAATCACAGAATATTTCCACACTGCACCTGCACTTCCGCACTGCATCTGCACTCCCGCATTGCACCTGCACCTGCACTTCCGCACTAATCCGCATTTTCTGCTTCAGTGTTATCCGCATTTTCTGTCCTTAATTCACACTTGTTCCTATCCTGAAGTCTTCACTTAATCACAGACTCTCTGAAGTTCACTTCTGTAATTTCTGCGCAGATTTCTGCGCTATTTATAGTTGTTCGAACCTATAATTAGCCGACCTATCATTGAACTGATGTGACATATTATTGAGCCGACTTTTCCAGCAATTTCAAGCCGACTTGTAGGGCTGATCTTCCAGCATTAAGGAGGTTGTTTTGAGGGTTGATTGAGCATCATTCTGGAGCCATTTTCTTCAAGGATATGTGACAAGGTTCATGACAAGGTCTAGAGCATATATTGATGACTAGACTCTTCATTTTCTAGACACTTATTACAAATGTAACTAGAAGACAACTCTAATAGACATCAAGAAGAAGTCTATAATAAAATCTTTCTCATGAAACCCATGAAGCAAGTACAACCAAAAATACATTTATTATCTTTGTCTTCTTCTTTACATAAAACACATAATTACATAGTCAATATGAAGACCGACCTAGTTACACTTTTCAACAGTTTCTTCGTCATCCGGTGGATTTCCTCTTGTCAGAGGATAGCCCACATGTTGTCGCAGTTGGGAAGGTCCGCTCTGCCCAAGAGACTTTGGACAAAAGTTTCCCAGTCCTCTATGACTGCATTGAGAGAAGTCCTCACCATGACATCGTCATCTACCTTGACTCCCATGCCAGTCAGTTGATCCCAGATCGATTGTAGTCTGGATAGAAAAGGATCAATCTCCTCTCCCTTGGCCATAATGAATAACCTCAGCTGGTTCTCCAGAAGCATCTTCCTCTGGACGAATCTTCCTTCATATAGTGTGGTTAGAGCCACCCACATCTCATGAGTCATTGCCTTCTCGGCGATGTGTGGAACCACATGATATTTGACCTCGTCCATGATAAAGTGTTTGGCATGTGCGGTAGCTTCTTCATGTTTCAGCAGGAGAAGAGCATCGGTCGACGTGGCCAAGACTTTCTCTGCATGCTCCCTCAAGCCGTATGCCTCCATGACTACCAGGATTCTGGCCTTCCAAATTGCAAAGTTGGACAGGTCGTCCAACCTATCCTAATCACGTAGTCCGTGAGGTGCCATCTGCTTAGAAAATCTGTCGGAACAAATCCTCCTCTCTATGTTAGAGACTCGGATTTGTAGAAATTTTTGTTCTCAACCCCGGTTTTCAGTTTCTCCTTATTTCTCCCATAAAGTTAAATGCCCATTCCCATAGCCATACATTCAACAAGCTGGAAAAATAAATATTTTCTGAAAACACAAATTCTGGAAATTTCACAGTGTTGAAATGCAGAGATGAAAACTCAGAAAAATAAATCAGCCACACACAGAAAATAGACACGCTGATTTTTGGTCAACTTGACCCTGGAAAAACCCCCTACAACTCTTGCGGAAAACTAGTTCGAAAGCTTTTTCTTATTTCTGATAAATTAACTTTTACAGTGAGAGAAATACTCAGAAAATTTCAGCAAGTGACAAATACAACTTATCTCGTTTTCCGTGCTTAACCACCGCCTCGGAAAATGTGCAAATAGAAAAACAGAAACAACAATAAATGTTGTATGGTCTTCCTTGAATTTCATGCCCAAAAATTACAACATTAAATGCCGCTGTACAACCTCCTTGAAAAGTGTGCAAACAACATTAAATGTTGTTGAACGGCCTCCTCAAACTGCGTGCAGAGAAACAACAATAAATCTTTGTCACGGTTTTCTCTCTCGGTTTTCACATGCCACGGGGATAGCAACTCAGCATGCAGTTGTGCGGCAGTGCCTCAAAACCGATAGCTGCTCCTCGAGAATTTGTGCCAAAGCTGGCATGTGGCCTCCTTGGAATATGTACCCAAGAGGCTGTGTACGGTTGCCTTGAAACTCGTGCCCAAACTACATTGAGCTTGTGTGCCTCTCATGTTGTACCGTTCTTTGGAGTGTTGCCTCGGTATATGTGCCAAGGTTTTGTTCTCCTTCTCATATTTGCTCGGGGAAATCTTTTTTGTCACTGTTACCATATCACCTCTAAATACACTCGAAAGAATGAATGATATTTTCTCTCCTTTTCCTCCTTTAACCTAACCCTAAGTGACTTTTGGGGAATCCCTAAATCCAATGGCTGAGATAGCTTTAGATCTAGGGTTGAGATTAAATGCTCATTTAAATTTCACTTTCTATTTTTTAATTCACCCCACTTTAATAAAGACCCACTTAGTCATTTATTTCCAAAGTCACTTTTCACTTTCTAATTTCGCATTGACTTTATTAAAGTCACTTTAAAATTAGACTTAGTAACCTTATCACTTAAAATTAGACTTAGTAACTTTATCACTTAAAATCTCTACGTGGATGCTAACAACCCAATGGGTGTGGCATAACTGTTGGGACGTTTAGATTGCTCGGCATAAATTTAGCAATTAAACCAGAAGATCCAAAATGAATCGATTTTACCTAAACAGAGCCAAATGCGTAACACCTTTAAAAACATCATTTTAAAACGCATTTTGTGATTAAATGAAAACAAATATGAGAAAATTAAAACATGGGTTTTCTTCAAAACGGGGGAAATTAAGTAACGCATGAGCGATTTCTTCAATTTTGTAACCGTTTGAGAGAATTTATGGGTTATTTGGAGCATAATTTGATAGGTTGCGTGAGAAAAATGGTTTTTAATTTAATACAGACTTCAGTTGCGGCTGTAAAGGAGGAGAGATCCTGTTGTTCAAGCGGTTGATTTTATTCGCTAATTAAAGATTGATGAACTGAGTGGAAATCTCCAATAATTTAAATCTCAATCCTATTACATGCGTTAATCTTCATCGAATTGTTCGGACTCGTTGCTGGTAGTCACGCCTCTTGAGCTTCCAGAACAAACTAAAGACCCAAAACTCACTCACATACGATTGGCAATCAAGCTACCTTCTTCCCTTTTTCTCTGCCTTATCTCTCTTTGGAATGACGAGATTGGGTGAGAGAAAAGATTGGTAAGAGACATCAAACAACAAACATATTCTCTACGTCTTTTCGCAGGATCTCTCTCTTTGATTTTCATTTATTCGATTTATCTAAGTGACCGAAATCAATCTCATTATATATGTGATTACTGCAGCAAGTCGCTCTTTAGATTCATTAAAATTCAGGTAATTTCTAATAAAATTGTTGAAACTTATGCCAAATCTTCTATAAAAATCGCAATTGAGTTCGGGGTTCTGGTTATTGACTTATGGTCAAGAATGCTGGAAACTGTGGGTTGGCAACAAAAATATTTGAGTGATGCATTACACCTCACCTCGGAGGGTAATGCACCTGTCTTTAAAGAGTTGCTTAAAATACTTGTGCAAGAGGTTTGTATTTCGTTGACACACCAGATGATTTTCCTCATCATTTTGTTATTGATGACAAGAATCCACAACAAACATTCCAGCGCAAAGAATGATTGGACATTTTCAACTCATGATTCTTTGCTTATTTTTTTGAGATTCTTACCATCTAATTCATTTGAAGAAGACAAATGTGTTTTCATTTTGAGAGTCTACATTTTGAGAGTCTGCAATTTGTTTTAACGAAAACAACCTCTCATGATTATACAAACAATTTTGGCACAAGCATTTCTATACATAGTCATAATGTTTCTTTGAGCATTGCAGACGAAGCAACAAACATGATTACGACATCAACAACTGAAAATTTTTCTGCCATTTCTCAGCCAAAAAAAAAAGATTTACAGGTAAAAAAATAAATAAAAAATAATTTTCTTTTTGCCTTTTTAATAAAATTTGTTTACTGCATCAATAAAGCAAGTAGGGTATTGGCTAATTTTTCTGGAAGAAGTACTACTTAATTTCAAGGTTGGACTGATTATTTATTCATAAAAAAATGCATAGCTGTGTGTACTTAACTGTCTATTTAGGATTTTAGCTACAGAAACTGCACAATTCTGCATTTGAAGAACAATCCTGTAGCTGAGAAACCTCATGACAATCTTCACTGTTTCACCCAAATTCAAATCAGCCTAACTTTCTCATACGACATCGGATTTCGACGATTCAAGCGTCGTTGGAAAGATCTCGATGAGATCTACACAATGAGAAAGCTATCATCAGAGTTAAAAACAATAAATAATGAAGAAATGGTTGACAAGACACAAGAGGTAACTAGAGGCACTAGTTTCGACCAGGGTTGCTGGGAAGCGTCCCCCCCCCCTCTCGACCCGCTCCCAAAACGTGCTTCGTTCGGGAGCGTTTTGGGAGCGCATCGGGAGCGTGCTCCCGACGCTGAAAAAACACTCCCTGGTTTCTAGGGAGCATTTCAGGGAGCGCTTGGGAGCGAACACTCCTCGAGCGCTCCCTCCGTTAAAAAAAAAATTTGGGAGCATTTTTTAAATGGAGGGAGCGCTCGGGGAGCGTTCGCTCCCGAACGCTCCCTGCACGCGGAAAAATTGGATGACGGGTTTTTGGGAGGGAAAGAGGGAAGGGGGGGGCTAATAAAAATCCTTCCCTCTCCTCATTTGTCTATTGTTTGTTCAAGAGCAGAGGAGAGAGCGAGGAGAGCAAGAGGAGAGGAGAGAGCAAGAGAGCAAGAGGAGAGAGCAAGGAGCTTGGAGCTTGGAGAGAGCAAGGAGGATTGAAGGACAAAGAGGTAGGACTCTAATCTAGTTTTTTTTCCTATGTTGCATTTTTAAGTTGTTCAAAAATGAAAACTTGAATTTTTTTTCTCTTTGTTGCATTTTAATGTGTTGAAAAGTGAAAAATTGAATTGTTTTTTTCTATGTTGCATTTTTTCCTATTCCCATTTGGCATTCCTCCATTTTTTTGCAGGCTAAAAACTTGAAGCTTGAAACTTGAAACATCATGGCTATATGGCTTGGGGTTTTCTTCATGTTGGTTCCTTTCTTTGTTATTATAGTGTTGGAGAGTAGAAGAAAGAGGTCCATTCCAGAAGAGGAGGATGAAAAAGTGGGTTATAGTGGATTTGATGAAAATCCCAAAAGGAGTATGCTGAGGAGGAAGGGGAGAGTGGAGAACATGAGACCATAGAGACACCAACTAAACATGACCAAAGTCAAACACCATTGTGGAAATATGTTCATAGGCAGGAAGGAGGGAAAGGCGGTGGAACCACTAAATTTCTTTGCCCCCATTGCAATAAAGGATACACAGGTTCATACACCCATGCCAGAAGGCATGTTAATTTTGGGCAACTAGGTCCAAACTCCATGTTGTGATGCTCAGATGACGATGCCAATATTTTTAATGGATTCCTCTTTCGGAGAGGTGCAAGATCGATCTAAAGATCATCTTGATCGGATGAGCAGAACATGTATTTTGAATTTATTCCACATGTGCAAGGTCGACATGATTTATCCCACATGCATTAGAGATGTGTCACACACCCCCAAGGATGCCTATATATTGGAGAAACTTGGAGTTCATTTTACACACATTTTTTGGAGGCATTTTCTTCTCTCTTGGATGGTGATGGAGCAGCGTTCTTGGTTCTGCGTTTAGGGCTTCTTGGTGCAACGACTTGGTGGAGAATTCTTGATAGAAAGTCTTGGGGTTGTGTGACACATGTGGGAGGCTGACCTTATGTAGACTTTGCTGGTTGAAGCATCCTGCTCACCGCTGTAATGCCACCATTCTTTATCTCTGTTTTTGGCTTGTCTTCCATCGATCTATTGGTATGTATAATGTGCATCTTACTTTCATTGTGCCCTAGAAGTTTAAAGTATATTTGCATCTAGCATAGAACATCTTCAGAATTTAACAAGGCACCTTTGTGGGAAAATGCCATGGGATGGAGATAAAAATATAGGAATCCAAATTTGTGTAAGTGTGCCAGCAACAGATAGAGAGAAATACAAAAAGGAAGAGGAGGTTACCCAACACAAATCTAAAAGATCGAGGGGTTTCATTGAATCTTATGCACCATCAGGTCCATCACATCATGGACAAAGAAGTCCATCAGCTTCCACCCATGGCAGTGGATATGGAGGCACACCTGAACCAAACATCTCTTTAAGGCGTAGAACCATATCCAATTTCCTTGATGAAGGGTCTAGGAGTGATGTGGATTCAAAAATTTTCCGGTTTCTCTATGCATGTGGGGTACCATTCAATGTTCTTCGCTCACCTTATTAGCATGAAATGGTTTCTGCCATTAATGATGCCCCCAAAGGATACAAGAGCCTTGGGTATGACAAGGCCAGGACCATGGGACTTGATCATGAAAAAGCAAAAATAACTCATTCTTTGAGTAGAATGACAAGTTCTTGGAATGAGCATGGGGTGTCCATTATATCTGATGGATGGACAAATGTAAAAGGAAAGCCATTGATAAGTGTTCTTGATGTGTCTGTTAGTGGTGCAATATTCTTTTTAGCATATGATTATTTAGATAAGTTCAAGACTGACATTAACATTGCAGAACCATTACTTGAAACAATTGAACGTATTGGGCCATACAATGTCGTCCAAGTCATCACTGATAATGCTGCTAATTGTAAGGCAGTGGGAGCAATTATTGAGGATAAATACCCCAACATATTTTGGTCTGGGTGTTTGGTTCACACAATGAACCTTTTGATGCATGATATAATTAAAAACAAACAACCTCAATATAGATGGATTGGTGATTTGTACAAGAGAGGTACAAAAATGATAAAATTTATTACAAATCATAGCAATACCCATGGGCTTTTTCGTACTCACTCAAGATTGGAGTTGTTGAAGATAGCAAAGACTAGATTTTCTAGCTATTACCTCACCTTTAGGCGCCTTTTGAAGGTAAGAGAGTCATTGGCAGCCATGGTATCAAGTCCACACTGGCAGGTATTAAAGGACAGGGCAACAACAATAGTTGACAAGCAAGGTTTTGAACAGGTGGAGGAGACCGCTCTTGATCCTTTGTTTTGGGTACGTGTGAGGGAAATTTTGAATTTCACCAAGCCCATTTATCACATGATTCACTTTTCAGATACAGATAAACCAGTGATTGGGGAGGTGTATGAGCAAATGGATAGCATGTTGGGGCAAATAAAAGATGTTGTCAAGGAAAATGATTCCAACTTGTATTCAATGATTCACGACTGTGTGTGTGCACGGTGGAATAAACTTAATGTTCCACTACATCCCTTGGCATATATCCTTATGCTAAAATACTACTCTCCATCTTGGTTGGGCCAACCTGCACCTGGAGGTGGGATTAGGCTCAAACCTCACACAGATCCAGAGGTACAAGAGGGATACATGAAAGAATTAGACAAGTTCGTCCCTGACAGGGAGGAGTGTGCTAAATTGCGCCTTGAATTAGGCATATACTTCAGTTGCACTGGTAAATTTGGTTCTTCCATGCAATGGAAGATAGAGACAGATTTGATGCTCTCACATGGTGGGAAGCATATTATGGCGATATGGGACTTTTGCCAAAGTTGGAAAAAAACGTTTTCTTACAAGTTGTAAATACTTCTTCTGTAGAGAGGTGTTGGAGCACCTACAGCTTCATCCATAATGTGAGAAGAAATAGACTGAATGAAAACCAAGCAGAAAGCTTGGTTTATGCGCACTACAACTTGAGGTTGTTGAGTCATTATTGTGATCGGGCTTATGAGGATCAATCATATAAAGTTTGGGACAACAACCCAGAGGACGATAATTTGGAGGATGACACTGTACATCTGGAAGAATTGGAAGCAGAAATTTTGAGGGATGAGGATGAAACAACAGCAAGCATGCCATCGCCACACCCAAGGCCAGTCCCACCATCCAGTAGTAGTGTGGGTGCCAGTGCTAGTGTTTGATTTCCAACTATTGTTCCTTTGCAGATTCAACCTTCACATACATCCTCACGTGGCCCTCTGCCTTCTAGTTATGGTCGTGGTACTCAGGAGACTACTAGAAGATCACCATTGCCTCGTGGTTCTCACAAATTAGACATTTCTCGTGGGTGTGGCAAGGGGCCGACCAATAGATAAAATAGATTTACAGTTTACTAGTATTTTCTATTTTCTAGTAGTTTTTAACTTTTTATAACTATTGAACAGTTGAAACTTGAAACTTGACTCTTTCATATTTATTATGATAATTTTTGTAAACAATATATGACAATTTAAGTTTGAAGTTTGAATTGAAAGGTGAAACTTTGAAGTTGGCATTTATAAGTTTATAAGTCATTATGAATTATGAATATGATGCTTCATGAAAGTTGAAAGTTGTTTCATTTCGTTTCATTTTATAACATTTCATTTCATGTTAAATATTCTTTGTTGTAATGGTTATTGGTTACACTTAGCTTACAAGTACAACTATGGTGATCAATGAATCAATGATGATAAATGTTATATATGAATGATGATAAATGTTATATATTGAATTTTGAAATCAATGAATCAATGATGATAAATGATATATATCAATGATGATAAATGTTATATATTGAATTTTGAAAGCTTGAAACTTTAAGATTGATGAATCATGGGACTCAAGAGTCAATAGGTTGTATGTTTCTAACTTGTGGGCGTGGTTGATGAAGATTATAACTTCTAGATGATTGATTTTATATGGTTCAATCTATGTTTTTTATGTCTAATTCATCATTCTACATGCTTTTGTTGACATATATATATATATATATATATATATATATATATATATATATATATATAAAACACTCCCCAAAGCGCTCCCGGACCAGGAGCTTTTGAAAATGGCACTCCCGCTTTCGCTCTCCGCTCTCGCTCCAGCTCCCAAGTAACCTTGGTTTCGACACATGTATAAATTCTTTTGGTTTTCCTTCATGAACTTGTTTTATTAGTAACAATTCTCAGTTTTTTTGTGTAAATGTTATAACCAGATAGATTGATAAACTCTCTCTTTTGATAGTCTTACATTCCATTGCAGAAGAAGTACTAGTTTTTTTTGCAGGTTCCAGGAGGAAGGACAGATGACCATAAGCGAATAATGTCTCTCTCAGAGACCACACATATTTCACATGAAATTGATCAGAACAACAACAAAGATGAAACATCAATGCATGAGCACATGCTAATGTAGATCAGATCCAACACTTGCAAGCCTTTCAGATGCCAGTATCTCCATTGCATCCATGCTTCTTCAATCAATAAAACATTCATCTCATTTCCCTTTACATTCGCCATTGCATTTCTACTTAGTTAGGCAATAAAATCCTCGTCTCATTTTTCTTCACTGCTCATTTTTCTTAACAGTCATTATATTTTTCTGCCTTACTTTCACTAACTCGTAACCCAGTAATAAAAATATTCAGCTCCTCTACAAAGTTGATTCATTTCATTTTCCTTTTCGTTTTCTCAAATAAACCTTGATCCACTGCAAATTTTTTCATCCATAGTCTTTCAAAATTATTCTTTCATGCTCGCGTTAGATGATGGAGGATTCCTTAAGGCCTCCCTTCTAACAAGTCTTGGCCTATCGACATCAACACATTATCTAGGTCCAGGACTAGAGTCCTCATCAGTACCTTGAGGCTTGTATACATCAATGACAAGTTCTCTCGCTGACAATGATGGGAATACATCAATGTCCCTTGATTGTTGGATCTTGCAAGTGGCTCAACATCAGCTCATCTATTTGCACTTCACAAGATGTACTTAGGTACCTTGGCACTCGTTGACATTAATGGCGAGTTTTCCTCGCATTGGTTAACGACATTCATCAATGGCCAGTAATCCAATGACTTCTCTTCATGCTTGACAACAACACATTATGACTAGAATTGTACCATCGAGTTTTGTAGTAGGTGAAGACTATATCATTTCAACACATTTTTTACGACGGATACAATGGATTTAGTAGCAGAAATAAAGAATCCACTTTCACTACCTCGTCCACTATTTATGCAATGAAGAAGTAGATAAAATTCTACATTCTATTCCATGATCGAACAACAGCTACAACTTCTCTACATATGCACAATTTGTCCACTTCCTAGGTAAGTAAAGATATGTTCTTTTCTAGTTTTTAATCATATAATTCCTTGAATATTGAAATTATAATTTTTGAAAAATGCTTCACCATATCCCCTTTCTCATTTGATAAAAACTTAAAAACACCTTTATTTGGGGGGTGGGGGGAAGGGACATCCATTTATTATCACATCCATATCACTTCATTCCATTTCACTTCATTTCATCCTAACATACTTGTCCTAATCAATTGTGATTGCATTATGGTTCAAAAGTTATATGATTTGCAAATAATGCCTAAATGATGAGCACACTATATTGCTGATTTAAAAGATGCATTCTTAAATATGTTCAATGAATCTTGCTGCAACAAAAAGGAACAAGGTATTGAAACACAAGAACCAATACCAATTAGAATTTGGTTGAAAAAAAAGAACCAACCAAACATGTTGCAATTCAATGTATGACAAAGAATATTTTGCAAAAAGAAATGAAATTGTCAAATGCGAAGTTTAAGGACATATGCTATAAGCCAAGCTCATTCAAAAGCAAAGATGTTGCAAGCAAATCAAAGGAATTAATGCAATATTTGCATGAGGACATGCAATCACTCTAGTTGGGGTGTATGTTGGGTCTCCAAAATGTCTTTAAAATGACATATATTTTCACTTCATTCATATCCTCATTTCACTTTTATCACCTTCATTCCGTCATGTTGTCACTATATAACCCTACATTTGCATCATCATATGGGTTCATAATTGTATTTTCCAAAGTTATATTTTTCAAGTGTTTATAGTGAATTAATGATTAAAAATTAGAAAAATGACATATACTTAAACTGGCTTGAGTTTCATGACATGTGTAGGTCATTTGGAAGCTTACAAGGCACCCTTCTGTGGCCTCCAATGCTCAAATTCGAATTCCCTTCAAGATATGGAAGGAGATTTGGATAAAGGTCAAAGAGGATACATGTCTCATCATTACCTATTTGAGTTGTAACTCTAAGAGGTTATGTGTCTCGACTCTCATCATTACCTATTTGAATTGTAACTCTATGAGACTCTCTAGGGATCTAGGGAGAGAATAATGGACCTCCGTTAATGAGGTAGCTTCTTATGTTCTTGTATAAATATGAGAACCTTCTTCTTTCAAAGACGTGTAAAGTTTGGAGTTATGCTTAAGCTTTGAATAAAGAATTGGATTTTGGCACCATACTCATGAGTGTTCTTTCACTTTGATTTGGTTTTGCTTGCATATGGAGCTTCTTCACTTGCCATCCTCATGCATCATTGGATTGGCCACCTAAATGAGTGTGAGATTGTATCATAATTTCATTCATTTCTTTATGTTTAGTTTAGTTTTCATTTCATGCTTTGTTATTATTTCCTTTATGCTCATTTGCATGCTTTCATAAGTTAAGTTTTCATATGCTCATTTTGTTTGTGTGCTCTTGCAGGTTTAGATGGATTGATCACTTTTCTTTCATTGTAGTTAAGATTGTCTAGATTTCAATTTATGCTTTTCAATTCTTGCAAGAGGTTTAGATTTTGAATTCATGAAGTGTGTCGCAGCTTAGATTTCCATTCATGCAAGTAGATTAGTTTTTCCATTCATGCAAGTGTTTTTCCAATAGATTAAATATTTCTTGCTTTCCTAGATTAGATTTTCTTTCATTAGTATAAATTTACTTTCTTGTCCTTAGATTAAGTTTGATTTCATTTCCGGAAGTGTGTGGTGTGATTTATTGCTTTCTAGAATTGTTTTATTTTTATGTCGATTGCCATTTTTTTTCATTTAATAGATTAAGATTTCTCTTTCGAAATTGAAAACCGATCTTTAGCACATATAGTGCACGTGTGCCTCACAAGTCCACGGACCCCCGTGTTGATAATTTATGTTAAGGAATTTAAGCAATTAAATTACCTCTATAGTCCTTGACGCCGTACTCATCTAGGACTGATAGGATCCGTGCCCTCCAGATGACAAAGTTGGACACACCGTCCAACCTGTCCTAGTCTCTCAGCCCATGAGAAGCCATCTAGCTCAGATCTGACAGAGACAATACTCTTCTCCCTCTTTTCGTGGCTACATAAACTCTGGATCTAGGTTTCTTGGTGACTAGAAACCCTTTAGTAACTGCTTCTTTTGAAAGATGATTTCCCTTCTGGAAATCTTCCACCCAAACACAATCGAACAGAACTCTCTGATCACCCTCTTGATTGAATCTCAGATCTGTTTGGCTTAGATTTGCTGAGTAGTTGTCTTCCTCCCACCTTTGTTGACTTAGTTAGGCACAATTTTGCATCGGAAGAATCTCCACCACACTAGCACTGATGAAGATCTGAAGCACTGCTTCCAGATCTTGGCAAGGCTCTCTTGCAACATGAAGAATGATTGGACTGCGTCTCACTGACTAGTCCAACGTAGCCTCAGCGTTGCTCAGAAGTGGACTGCGTAACCCCAGACTAGTACACTGGCCTGGGAAGGCTCTGCATAAGCCTGATGGCCTTCTGAATCTACAACGCGGCCCCTTCTTAGATTTGCGTCCTCTTGCTGCCAAGTTGCCTCTTCCGGATCTCTACTGCTTCTTCTGCTATCCTGCAGAAAAAATATTCTTTAGCTGATTTGTTGGAGATTTAGCTTGATCTTCTATCGCTCTGATACCATGTGAAAATTCTACTGCAGTATCATGGTTTACTTCTCCTACTTGATTCGATTGTACAAGTTATCTTCAGAAATTTGATTCAGAAATTACCAAAGTAAACACAACTAACAGCCTACACATGCAGATCATTTACTGGATATTACGCTCATTCAAACAAAGTGACACACTGATTTTTGGACATAAGTCCCCAGAAAAACCAGTGCAGCAGATATGAGGGTTTATTTTATTACGTAGAATCTGAGTACAACAAATCTGGGTTCCAGATCTAGAAAATCCGATAGGGAATAAACGAAATCTGCAGCGAACCTGTTGTTCCAAGACCAAATATCTGACTGATCAATACCCTAAAATGAGATTTTGCAAGACTCAACCCGGATCTGGCCCTAGAAACCCAAGCGCTGCCCCTGAAGCCCCAGCATCAGCCCTACTAGGCTTTGCGTGCCACTGCACTGCTCAGAGAGGGACTGCGTAACCCTAGAGTGGGTGATGAAGTCCTTATGTTGCCTTTGGAGGCCTCTGCATAAATTCTGAAGCTCCCTGAAGCTGTAGCGCTGCCCCTTCCTGGGCCTGCACAACACCTGCGTAGTGGCTGAAGCCTCTGTGCTGCACAGCTGCTGCTATTGCTCTCCGCTCCTCTGCGCTGTCTTTGAAAGCTGCTCCTCTGCCTCTTGCTAATTCTTGGCTCCGGGTGTTAGCGCTCAAATCTACCTCAGGCTGAAATGAAGTAAACTCAAGGCTACATCAAACCACGCTCAGCCTCGTAGCTAGCCCTACGAGGACAGGAGAGGGCTCTCTCCGTCAATCTCGAGAAAATGAGCAATAGAATGCGAGATGAATTACAATAAGAACTGATTTTAGGCTAGTAAAGAGATAGGTATGTTTGATTTTTAATTTTTGGGTTTTCGCTGGAGAAATGGGAAAACAAAATTTTGGGTCCGGGGATAAGGTCAGACCTTTGCAGATTTCGAGTTGGGGCGAGGTAGGTGAATGTCTTGATGCTTTTGATTGGATATATGGACAGATTAGACCGACGAGGAGCTAAAGAGGGCAAAGAAGAACTTGGATCCTCTCCAAACAGCTGAAAACATATAGAACTAACTGAATTCAAAGGCCAAGTACTGTAAACAATGGATTCAACCTTATTCACTCATTCAATTTAGTTCAGAAGCATATGAAAGGATGGCATACATTAAACATGAAGAAACTTACAGTAAACAAAGAAGAAACACCATCAAGAACAGAACACCACAAGAATCCCAACAAGTGCCGCAAAACCCCTGATCTTTCCTTAGCCAAAATATGAAAAGTATGTACAATGATATCAAAAGTATCCCAAGAGTCCAACCTGTAGAATGCCTCAGAAATTACAATATAAAGATCACTCTAACACCTTTCCCCACCTCTAGGGGTCGAATTCCCTCTTCAGGGATCAGTTTCAACCAATTCTAATCATGGAACTACAATCTAGGCAGCTAACAACTTGCCTCTAAAAGAGTGGAAACTGATCCATTACATGATTTTTTACCCTTTTGAGAGTGAATCTTCTAGAATAGATAAAAATAAGCCAAATTTACATGTAAAACATGAATTTACATCATAAAAACCCAAAAATTCCATCCACAAGCAAAACTGGTCCATACTAGGCGAAAAACTGAGCTGGCAGCTGAAAATTCAGGAAAAATTTAAGTGGGTCGCTCTTGAGCCGAGTGGGTCGCACGTTTTCCAGCCTGAATTTGAGGTACTTCCCGGCATCCAAATTGAGCTCATGATAGCTCGTTGGAAAGCCCTGGATGTTGACTATCCAACCCAAGTGGAATTTCTGAATTTGGAGCTCATTTGACCCTCCAAAATCTCATTCTCCCAGAGGTACTTCCTGCTGGTGCAAAAGGTGGCAGCAAGGTGGTTTTCATGGTGTTTTTGAGCTTTTTGACCATCCAGATTTTGATGAAATACTTAGTTGATTTCTGAGGATGCATAACTAACCATGAAAAATCAAAAAATGCAAAAATTTCCTCCAGCAAGTGTCCCAAAAAAAAGTGAGCGTATGGGTGCGCGACCCGCTTAACTGAAAAACCTGTTTTTGAGACCAAAAATTTCAAAATGACAAAAATTTCTCCGAATTTGCTCAAATTCGGAGTGGAGGTCCTCCATCATGTGTCCTGCCCAGTCAACGAAGCCTCAGCCAAAATCCGAAGTGGATTAGGCCTTTTCCGCCGTTTTAGTGCTTCGCTCAACCTCCTCTTCAGAATCTTCATCCTCGCTTTGCAAACATGCATGCGAGCCCAATAATGGCCTTTCATGTGACGAAGCATGTCTTTGTCTCTATCATGATCCTGTGAATGTACTTACACTGATGAAGAAGGCGAGACCCCTTCCACGCCATGTGGAGATAGTACTCGCGTTGCTAATGAAGTCAACGAGACCCCTTCCACCCCGGGTGGAGATAGTACTCGTCGTGATGTTGAAACAAAGCTCTGTGGCTTCTCTGATATGTTACCACTACTGGTGCACTGCTATGCTCCATCTCAGTACATCAACCTCAACGATTGAGTCACTGTCCGACTCCTGCTCATACTCTGACTCTGTCTCTGACATGGCTTTGAACAAGATATTTGCAATATGTATACTGATATAGATGCAGTGAAGGAAAAGTTTTAATGTTTTTCAAAACCCAATAAATGTCACCCATGTACCCAAGTATCACAGAAAAACAAAATTACAATGAGGATGGCTCTGTTGTGGCATGAAAACTATCACTGTTTTGATCACAAGTAGGTTTGACAAATGACTACCAAATGCAAATGTGTGGTCAACTTTGTGATGATGGCCAAAACTTGTCAAAGGGGCAAAGCATGAGATTGTGTTTATGAACTGGAGAATAGGGACAACACGACAATAACCATAGTGACACAAATAACCATGACAGCGGCAATATTATGGTGATGGTAGCATTGATATGGTGATGGAGTTTAAACACAAGCCAACATGAACACTGTGCAAAACGTGAAAGGGCATGATAGTAATGATAAAATGATAACTGAGGGCGTGAGGATGATATACACAACGTGCTAGGGCATGAGCATATTTACCATTCAAGAGTTTTCAAACTTTTCATAAAACTGCCCATCTACTTTCAAAACCTTTAAGGAATTAATTTGCATGTGCATGTAGGGTTTATACATTCTTCTCCAAACATGGCCTCTTTCCCAACATCAAAAACATCACAACATTGTTAAAAATCTACTGAGCAATGATAAAAACTTGTTTGCAGGTTGTTGGAGTCGACTTGAATCAAAACTGGGCGCAAAACACAATTTTCTGGGCTTTTTTGTTTAAGTGGGTCGCACCCCTCAAGTGGGTCGCACCCGTGCAAATTTACACTGGCTGAAATGCTCAAGTGGGTCGCACCCCTCAAGTGGGTCGCATTTCCCTCTTGCCACATAGTGCATTTTTCAGGAAGCTTTTGGAGGCCTTCCCGGTGTCCAAATTGAGCGTGTGATAGCTCGTTGGAAAGCTCTTGGAGTCTACTTTCCAACACAAGTGGAATTATGCAATTTGGATTTCATTTACCCTGTCAAAAATCAAATCTCCCAACACTAGTCAAAATGAGCAGAATGAGGCTTCCTCAAGGCAGAGCGCTGTTGCAGTCAACTTTTGAAGGTCTTCCTCAACTCCAAATTGAGCTCATGATAGCTCATTGGAAAGGTCTTTCTGTCTAGTTATCATTTGACTCATCAAGCAAGTCAGTTGGCCAAACATGCTAGGAGAAAACTTGATTTTCCCAAGGTCACTTCAGAGGTGCATTCAATTCTCCTGAGGCAACGGTATTTTTGACATTTCTTCAAACCCATGATACCTGTGTAAAAAGTGAAGGAGGTTTTTCTTCCTTGGCGTGTTGTGGACAAAAATCTCTCTCAGTTTTCCAAAATTCATCTGTGATTGCTCTGAAACATCTTTTGAGTGAAACTTACCCCGATGTGTGAAACAAGGAATTTTGTCGAAATGAAGTGAAATGAAGGGGATAGGGGGCTTCTAAATTCTTGGGGAAATTTTTGGAAGTAGGGAGGGATGTTAGGAAGTAGGGGAAAGTGAAATCTCAGAGTTTGAGTGAGGGGAAGGGGTCCAAAAAGGCAAAACACAGGCCTAGCCTAGAAAATTGCCAAGTTGTGGCTAGAAACTAGGTTTTGTGTAAAAATGAGGAATTTTGGGGATGTCAGTGATGGGAAGCGTTTGATAAGGTATATTAAGGATAGGGGAAGGTGTGTGAACATCAGGATACAAGTTTTTCCGATGATTTGACTGTCCAAGAGAAATTACCTCCAAAACCCTAGGAGAGGGAAATGGACCTTACCTAGACACAACTGAAGCATGAACAAGGTGTAAAATGACTCGATGGAGCTTGAAATGATGATGAAAACCCTCTGAATGATGGTACACTCAGCTGAATGGTGACATGAACCGACATTTGGACAACTTTGGAAGGAGTGAAAACAAACCCTAGACCTAATGCCTAGTGACCAAATTTTGCTTGAAGACTCATTGAAATGACAAAATTTGAGCTTGACACCTTAAAATCACTTTGTAAGAGCATGTTTGATCACTGGAGGAGGGCTGCAAAGGCTGACTCTAACACCGGGATCAGATCATCCCCTCAGCCAATACTACCCCTCGCTGCAGAAAACTCCTCCGAAAATTCTTAGCAAACCTTGCCCTAGAATTCCAGATTAGTCTCTCAGCTCTGCATCTGTGTGTGTGTCTCCAACTGACCCTTAAGCCTTTCTGTTATACTTTTTCATTGATCTCATCAACGATCGAGATTAAAATACTTATCAACGAATGAGATTAAAAAACTGGTTGATCCATGTCTTTTAGAACATTTCAGCACATGTGTTAATTAATTCACTTTAATTATTAAATTTTCCTAAGTTTAGACTCGGGAAATCCATTAAAATAATTAATTATTTGAATAACTTGAACACCAGCTGAAATTTCACCAAACACTTTCTGGGTTTTGGAGTTCAAGTGTGTCTTAGCCACTCCACAAAATTTTAGGGCTAGAGCACACCCGATGCTACCCCAACTACACAAAATCTCAACACTCCCTCTTAGCATGGAGTGTGCTCTAGCAATACATCTACACCATGCACTGCAAGATCTTGATGTTGGTTTCTGTGCTGCTGATGCTTGGCCCGCTTCCCTTCATCCACTGCATTGTTGCCCATGTCACTGCCACTGAGACTTCCACATCTGTACTGCAGCTCCCTCTCAAATTGCTGCATCATGTTGCCCATAACACTGCCACTGCTAACTGCTGCATTGCAACTCAGATGTCGAGAAGTAAGCAACTGAAGGACTCCTGCCCAACTGTTGACAGATAAGTCAAGCTGCATCCCATCACTGAAGCTCCCTCGGCTGTTCATTTACACTGTCCTCTTGAAGCCACTGCACTGCTGCAACTCTGCACTGCGTGAGCACAATGTCTCTGTGCTACTGAAGTCCCATCAGCCCCTTTGCGCTGATGCCTCTGCATTATGCTGCTACCTCTTCAAGTCTTCAACTCTCCACTCTGCTCCATTGTGACCTTCTGCAACCATCTCCCGACTCATTCCACTATCGTCTTAAGGCTCCTGTAGCTTGTATGTGATCCAAGAGTAGGGCTGACTCAAAGATCCTGCCACTGTCTGTATATGCTCTACAGATCCATGTCACCCCACCTCTTCTCTCGAGGCACATGAGCACTCATGGCTGCATCATCATTAGAACCATCATCCTTTGCTGCTGCAGCTTTGGAATCAGAAGCTCTTTTGTCCTTCTTAGGACAAGTGCTGGCGAAGTTTCCAAGTTCGCCATAGTTAAAGTACCAGACCTTGGAAAGGTCCCTCTTCTTCTTCCCTTGCTGTTTTCTTTCCTTTGATGCAAGGGCTGCATCATATTCCTCTTCTTTCTTCACTCTGACTGTCCCACCACTGATATTCTGCTTCTTGGTGATCCTCCTGATCTCCTCTTGGCGGAGGATAGACCACATGTCTGCACAGGATGGTAACGCTGCTCTGCCCAGAATACTCTGGACAAATGATTCCCATTCCTCGGAGACTCTATTCAGGGCAGTCCTTACTAAGAGTCCTTCGTCTGGAGTTGCACCCATGCCAACCAGTTGGTCTCGGATGCTCTGAAGTCGGAAACGGAAAGGATCTATTTCCTCATCCTTCTGCATCTGGAAAAGCCTCATCTGATTCTCTAAAAGCATTTTTTGTTAGATAAAGCTCCCTTGATAAATCGCTTCTAGAGCGACCCACATGTCATTTTCTATGTTCTTATCAGAAATATGTGATACTACATGATCCTTCACTCCTTCCATGATCAAATGCTTAGTCCACGCTTGATTCTCTTTAAATTTCTTCGGAGGATCAGGATCTGCAGGCACAACTAGAACACTTGTTGCAAAGTCCTTGATGTCGTACTCATCTAGGGTTGATAATATCCATGCCCTCGAGATGAAAAAGTTGGACATATCGTCCAACCTGTCCTGGTCTCTTAGCCCTTGTGAAGCCATCTAGCTTAGATCTGACAGAGACAGTACTCTTCACCCTCTTTCTGTGGCTACAGAAACTCTGGATTTGGGTTTCTTGACTAGAAACCCTCTAGTAACTACTTCTTCTGAAAATTTATTTCCCTCTTGGAAATCTTGCACCCAAACACAGTCGGACAAAACTCTCCGATCACCTTCCTGATCAAATCTCAGATCTGTTTAGCTCAGATCTGTTGAGTAGCTGTCTTCCTCCCGCCTTTGTTGACTTAGCTAGGCACAATTCTGCACCGGCAAAATCTCCACCACACCAACACTGTTGAAGATCTGAAGCACTGCTTCCGGATCTTGGCACGACTCTCCTGCAACAAGAAGAATGACTGGACTGCGTCACATTGACTGGCCTAGCGTAGCCTCAACGATGCTCAGAAGTGGACTGCATAACTCGAGACTGGGTGATGCAGTCCTTACGCTGGCCTGGGAAGGCTCTGCATAAGCCTGATGGCCTTCCGAATCTGCAATGCTGCCCCTTCTTGGATTTGCGTCCTCCTGTTGCCAAGCTGCCCCTTCCGGATCTCTGTTGTTTCTATTGCTATCCCACAGAAAAAATATTCTTCAGATGATTTGCTAGAGATTCAGCTTGATCTGCTATCGCTCTGATACCATGTGAAAATTCTACTGCAGCATCATGGTTTACTTCTCCTACTTGATTCAATTGTACAAGTTATCTGACGAAATTAGATTCAGAAAACACCGAAGTAAACACAACTAACAGCCTACACATGTAGATCATTTATTGAATATCACGCTCATTCAAACAAAGTGACACACTGATTTTTCGACATAAGTCCCTGGAAAAACCCAAAACATGAAAACCGGTGCAACAGATATGAGGGTTTATTTTATTAAGTAGAATCTGAGTACAACAAATCTGGGTTCCAGATTTGGAAAACCCGACAGAGAATAAAAGAAATTTGCAGCTAACCTGTTGTTCCAAGACCAAATATCTGACTGATCCACACCCTCAAACAGGATTTACAAGACTTAGCCTGGTTCTAGCCCTAGAAACCCTAGCACAGCCCCTGAAGCCCCAGCGTCAGCCCTGCTAGGCTTTGC
The DNA here is from genome assembly GCA_034641835.2 of Pinus albicaulis. Lineage (NCBI taxonomy): Eukaryota > Viridiplantae > Streptophyta > Pinopsida > Pinales > Pinaceae > Pinus > Pinus albicaulis. Next base: position 1,205,014,413 of record CM076577.1, read on the forward strand.
CTGCCACTACGTTTCTCAGAGAGGGACTGCGTGCTGCTCAGAGAGGGATTGCGTAACCCCAGAGTGGGTGACGTAGTCCTTACACTGCCTCTGCGTAACTTCTGAAGCTCCCTGAAGCTGCAACGCTGCCCCTTCCTAGGCTTGCATAGCACTTGCATAGCAGCTGAAGCCTCTGCGCTGCGCAGCTGCTCTCTGGTTCTCTACGCTGTTTTTGAAAGCTGGTCCTCTGCCTCTTGCTGACTCTTGGCTCCAGGATCAGATCATCCCCTCAGCCAATACTTCCCCTCGTTGCAGAAAACTCCTCCGAAAATTCTTATCAAACCCTGCCCTAGAATTCCAAATCAGTCTCTCAGCTCTGCATTTGTGTGTGTGTCTCCAATTGACCCTCAAGCCTTTCTCTTATACTTTTTCATTGATCTCATCAACAGTGGAGATTAAAACACTTATCAACGACTGAGATTAAAAGATCGCTTGATCCATGTCTTTTAGAACATTTCAGCACATGTTTTAATTAATTCACTTTAATTATTTAATTTTCCTAAGTTTAGACTTAAGAAATCCATTAAAATAATGAATTGTTTGAATAACTTGAACACCAACTAAAATTTCACCAAACACTTTTTGGGTTTTGGAGTTCAAGTGTGTCTTAGCCCCTCCATAAAATTTCAGGGCTAGAGCACACCCGATGCTACCCCAACTACACAAAATCTCAACAGTTAGTTTACTGACCCGAAGTCAGTTTAGAGGTAAGAACCTCATCAGACTTGATCCCAGATCAAGGTGTTGGACATGTTAGTCATCAGTGTTTTTCACTATCTTTAGATGACTATAGGATGTTTATAGATTTCTAAAAACAATACTCCTTGAATATCTTGAGTTTCAGAAATCTCACTGCCTTCATTATCCTTATAAACCTATTTTCACTTTTCCTCAGTTGGTCTTCCCAAAGTCACCATGGTGCTCTTAAATGAGTCATTATAGGCTTATACCTCTCATTTTCATACTTCTTTCCTGCCCATGATCTCATTGCCCTATTTTCCATGACAATAGACTCCATCCTCCCTCTAGGGTTTCTTATAGCTAACTCATCCACATGTCCTTTTGAACATAATAACCCATAAAAAATACTTTGTTTTCACTTGGCAATCTCCAGGTCCAATTTCAGTCAAAATCAGGTCAAAGGACCCTCCCACTAGGTCATTAGGGGTTTTACATGTTTTAAGGTCATCATTGGATGTTTCAGGCACTGCTTTTCCTTTGCTAGAATCTGGTTTAGATGTAATAGAACGTCAAGAATGGTTATTCATGAAGGACCTAAAATTTCCAAAGAAGTTTGTCTTATGAGTTCAGGACCTACAAATGAGGAAAATGAAAAAAGTTTAGCACTTCTGCAGGAGTGTCGAAAGATCTATACACAGATGGTACTGGTGAGGTAGACTATCTACTCCTAAATGAAAGCAACTTACAGCAAAGGAAAGGGAAACAACTTGGTCTTGAAGAGAACTAGGGTTTTTAACTTGATGGTCCAGTTGAGTGCCAAAACAGTGATCCCTTGCAGAAAATGACATGGAGGAAGCACACAAGCCCAAACATGAAGAAAGTCTATCAGAATAGATTGAAGAAATATGGAAAAAGGTGAGGTGAACTGGATAGAAATGAATGGACTTGAAAGGGCTATAGAGAACTTAGAAGACAATAGTGATGATTGCTTTAAAGCACTCCAGAGACCTAGGGTTTTGAAGAAAGTGGACAGAGAAGGTGAAAAGATAAGTTGAACTCCATGGTGGAAACAAAAGAGGATTTTTGAAGATGCTGCTATGTGGCTAAATCCCAAAGGTGTCAAAATGAACTTGTCATGCCCAAATGACCAAAAGAAAAGCCAATTCAATGTTTTCAGTCACCTGTAAGGCAAAAGAGTGTAAAAGAGTTAGTGAGAAAGGGAAAAAGGGTTTCAAACATTAGAAAGTGGGTTTTCAGTTAAATTTAATTCCCAAGTCTATAAAAGCTCATTTTGCACTTCAATAAATCATTTTTACATTTCAAAAGATCAAGAGCGTTTAGGAGAAAAGAGTTTGTGAGTTTTCAAGCCAAAATTGGGCAAATTTGTTTGGCACTGCACGTTTAGCTTGGCGCTACATGCCTGGGACTGGGCGTTGTGCCCTTGGCATTTCTCCTCCACTTATTTTCTGAAGGCGCTGCGCCCTTGACAAAGCGTTGCGCTCTTTCTCGACAGGCTCTATGCTAAAAACCCTTGATGCTACGCGCTCAGGACTGGTGCTGCGCTCTTGGACAGAAAAGGTTTCTAAACCTTCCAACCACTCAAATCACTCCAAGTTGCTTCCAAGCTCTTGCCAAAGGTCCTCCAAGCAAATCTTAAGGGTAAGTACCTGACATACACCCATCTTCAAGCAATTTTGGTGTTTTCTTAATTAATGAAAATGTAACCCTAAGGTGAAACCCTAAGTTTCAACCTTGAAATAACTGTTTTTCCATTGATTCATCTTCCTATAAAGAGTATCAGTCAAAGCAAGGGAAATTACACTGTTTGAGGGTTGCCATTCATCTTGCTTGATACAATAGCCATTCCCTTCATTCTCACTCATCCCCTCCACTTGCAAAATTGCCATTTCATACCCTCCCTTCATCTCATTTCACCTCAGCCTTAGGTTTTTCCTAAACAAATTTTTCAACATGTCTAAGAGAGAGGACAGTGATAGTGGTGGTGAGGCCCAAATGCCAAGGAGGCATGATCATAAAGGAGGCAAGATAAACATATTTGAACCCCTCAATACAAGGGAACTCATGGCATCTCCCCTTACTGTTTCCTGTTTCAAACATGTAGGCTGCTTTGATTTTTGTGAGAAGGTACAACAAGTACAAAACCACCCTGAGCTAACAAGACTTTTCATTATCAATTTGTATGACAAACAAGTTAATCTTGCTGGGGTGACATTTGAGTTGTCTACAGATGCCATTGCAAATGCTACAGGTGTTGGAAATATTGTCATTGATGGCAAAGGAGCACAAAGGAGCAGCACCAAGACAAGGGAGCAGATCAGATTCAGATGGAATTGTTGCAGAGAAAGAAAGTAAAGTGGCAGAGGCTACAAGAGGAGGGTCTAGACAGGAAGAAGTTTTTTTTGAATAGTTAGGGTTTTGTTTTGTAAACCTACGAGCAAATTAGACAAAAATGGAAGAAGAATTTCCGTCATTTTTGAGCTATGGGATTATTGAAGGATGTATTTCGCAATTGGCTGACTTCGTATAAAGCATTTCAAGGAGATATTACACATTTTTTTGTGTATACACAATGAAGGAGATCTAGAGTTTGAAATCACATTTGGGGCTTTATTGTATTTATAAACGATTATAAAACCACAGACAATGAATAATAGAGGTTAAAGCCATGTGTGGAATGAATGCCAGAGAGGGTTTGAATATTGGTTGATATCATTAAAATAGAAGATGTATGGCGTAGCCGTGGTGGAATTCTTTCAAGTTGGAACCATAGTTTTGTTTAGAAACCTGAATTAAATGAAAATAGAACGATGGAGTAAAGGAGAACAGTGGATGGTTTTGAAAACCAACTGGTGGTTTTCGCATAGCTCAAAGATGGTAAGCGGTAATTGCTGGAGTGAACACGATAGTGGTTGTGGGCCGACGCGTGGCAATTAAAAACCACTAATTTCGTGTAAGTTCTAAAGTTTTACCCATCGTGCTATTTGGAGCGCGATATCGAGTGATGTTCGTTGGATCTGGAGCAGTTAAATGGACGACAGAGATTGGACTGCACAAATGAATATGTAAGTTGTATATGTTGTGGGACCCAAATATAATAGTATTTTGGTGTTTTGGGTTTTAACCAAAGTAAACTCATAAATACGATTAAACCAAGGTGTGATAGTTGACAGATGTGGGCCAATGTTAATACATGTTGGTACTTTGGTTTATTTATCCAAAGTCGATTTTGTATAGTCGGAATGATAAAAGGTGTGGGACCAGCGAAGGCTAAACCTCGTGCACATTGTATGAGCGCGGTTAATGTTGATCTGGGATCAACGGTACCGCGGGGGCACAAACAGTCAGATGGTTAACCCAATGGGGTGCCTCCGTAGTTGACTCGCCCATCGAGCGTTGACTGCAGATCGACGACTGTCATTGACTGCAGTAGCACAAGCCCAATGATTATTCCGTACCAAGGAGTGCCTCCACAGTGTTGTGAACTGGGACTCGCTTTCCTAAAGCCCAAAAGCACAGTCGTTTAATTGGGGATGCAACATCGGTAAACGTGTAAGACTGGTAGAAATATAAACCTTTACAAATGTTTTATATATTAAAGGTTATATGATTATAGAGCGGAATGCATGGTGTTAATATATTTGGTTATGATGGGTCTTAACCAAAGTCATAGATTATGGTATTATTAACATTCCATGATGAATAATGTCAATCAAAGGATAAAAGCCAAGGTAAAGTGTGAAAGAATTCCGTCTTTAAAATATGTGACAAATCGGTGTTAAGGTTATGGTCGATGTGCATATGGATACGTATAATTAAATTTATATGCAAAGTGTGGGTGAACACAGCAAAAAAGACACATTTAACGGATGAAATAGGGTAATTATGTAGCAGAAACTGAAAAGACAGTGACAGCGGCAAAAAGACAAATACACAACAAGCCAAGAACTGAAAGGGTTAAGCGAAACATATTTACTATAACTGTCAATGTAAATGAATTAATTATTTTTAGTGAATGTGATGCAAAGGCAAGTCTCTGTAGGCAAAGCAAAAACTCCACTGCAATACTAAAATGTATACATACTGTTATATTATTCTGAATGTGCTGGACAAGAAAATGAGAAGGGGGAAGGCAAAGAGTCATACCTGTTCATTTCAAATTCCCTGTGGAATGCAAACTGTTATGAGGTGATCTCTATAACTAATGTTACCAGCATATGCATAAAGAAGAAAGAATGGAAAAATGAGTGAGAGAGAGGAAGAAGAAGAAGGAGCAGACAGAGAAGCTGTGAAGATCCAGAGATAATATAAGGCAGATATGAAGGGTGGAGGACAACAGTGAAGAAGGAATATAACAAAGCTGATATCCAGGTAAATCAGCATGTGTTTTCATAGCAGTGTGAGGAAGTTGGTGCTTCCATATCAAGTTGTAGCTTGATAGAAGTCCAGTTGTAGCTGGTTGAGGTAGGAGCCTCCTGTAGGTTGTAGCCTACAGAAAATAGATGGGAGTTGGAGCTTCCTTGCAAATTGTAGCTTGCAGAATTGAGGTAGTAGCCTCCTGTAGGTTTGAGCCTATAGAAAACCAGTGGTGAGAGGGAGTTGGAGCTTGCCTTTGCATCACAACAATAATTAGATGTGGTTTTCTCCCTTATGGGTTTCCACTTATATCTGTTGTCTATGTGCATGATGATTATGTGTTGATATTCTGTATTTAATCTGTTTAATACATGCTACTCACTTATTAAGATTGTTGTTCCATTGTATATTAAGTTGATCACAAAATGAAGATGTAAATAAGTGTAAAAGAAAGTTTTACAAGACCATGACTGCATTAAACTGATTCATGACCCCCCCTCTCAGTTTAACCAAGGGTCCAACAATTGGTATCAGAGCAGGTTCCTTCTGTATCAATTTAATAACTAGAAGGAGATCCTAGGTCCCCAAGATGGCTAGTCTAGAAGGATGCTCAACAAATAAAGCCCCCCTTGTTTGCTGGGACAAATTATGCCTTCTGGAAAATAAGAATGAGGATGTACCTAATGTCTCTAGGAATAGAAGTTTGGGCTGCTGTGGATTTGGGATATGCCCCAAAGGATTCTGACACAGAGAAAGAAGACAAACAAGATTTTATAGCTAATGCCAAAGCTATGAATGCTCTCTTAAGTGGTCTGTGTGAGGCAGAATTTATCAAAATAATGCACAACAAAACTGCCAAAGAAATATGGGATACATTAGAAAGTATCCATGAGGGAGATAAAAAGGTGAAGATGGCCAAACTACAAGTCTATCGAGCTCAATTTGAAAATATAAAAATGAATGAAGAAGAAGATGTTGCCAGCTTCTTCTTAAAGGTTGCAGAAATTGTGAAAAATATGAAAGCTCTAGGAGAAACCATTCGAGAATGTGTAATTGTTCAAAAGATATTGAGATCTTTACCATCCAGTTTTAATCCCAAGGTTTCTGCCATAGAAGAAACAGTTGATTGGGAAACTTTGACCATGAACCAACTACTTGGAAACTTAATAGCCTATGAGATGAGACTTCCACAAAGGAAGTCAAATGTGAGGGAGGCAACCTTTAAGGCTGAGAAGAGCAAAGAAGAAAAGGAAGATACATGCTTCTGCTCTGATGAAGAAGAGGCCAAATTTGTAAGAAGATTGGATAGAGGCTCAGGTAAGTATAAAGGTAAGCTTCCATTTAAATGCTTTAACTGTGGAAGAGTTGGGCACTATGCATCAAAGTGTCCTTACAAGAAAACAAAGAATCAGACTCAAGAGACAGAGAAAACCAAAACAAATAACTGGAAGAAAGGGAAGAGATTCAACAGAAAATCACTTTATGCTCAACAAGATAGCAATGCATCTGAAAACTTAGAAGAATCCTCAAATGAAGAAGGAACCTCTGAATTTGTGTTGATGGCCAAGGAAGAGTCTGAAGGATTCCTTCTAGAAGATGAGGAAGAAGGTGAGGTAGATCTTGAGGGGGAGCTAAAAAGTGCCCTGGAAGAAATAGACAGACTTAAACTCAAGTGCAGAAAACAGAAAGACATTCTCATCAAATATGTAAAAGAGGTAACAAATTCAGAAGACTTCATTCAATTGAAAGTAGAACTTGAAGAAGCTAAGAAGGTGGAAGACATTTTTCTAAAGAAAATTAGTGATAAATATCAGGATCAAGAGAAATTGGAAGAAGAAGTGGTATGCCTGAGAAAGAAACTAGAAAACACCCAAAGGGAATTGTCAATGAACACTCCTCGAATGACAAGCACTGAACAGTTGGACAAGATTCTAAATGCTCAAAGGTCTCCTCTCATAAAGGCTGGGATAGGATATGAAGGAGAAACCAGTAAGTCCAAGGTAGAAGATAACAAGAATATAATTTTTGTAAAAGCTGTAAAGGATAATGAAACAACTCAAAAAGGAACCACAAAAGCAGAATCCAGCAAGAACTTGATGTGTGATGAAACAAACAGAAACAAACAGCAACATCAAGAGACAGAGAATGAGAGGAAGAAGCAAGCAGTTGCAAAAAGCTCAATTGTTCCTGAAGATCAATTGAACAGGTTCAAAAGATCTCAAAGGAGATTCTTTCCTTTTATGAGAAATGTCACTTGTTTTGTCTGCCACAAACTGGGACATATTGCTGCATACTATCAGACAAAGATAATCGATTTCAACCAGCAATGGATGCAGAAATTGAAAAGACTACCTCGAGCAAACAAATGGAGAAGACAACCCTTCACCAGATACACTAATCATTTCCATGGGTATTGTTTTTGTTGTAAGGAGTTCGGCCATAAAGCCATGGAATGCATAACATATGGACAAAGACTGATGTTCAAAACCCCAAGGAGATTTATGAACAATGGAGAGTTCACTCGTACACATAATATTTTTAAAAATATAATCAAATGCTTTGTATGCCATCAAATCGGACACATGTCTTCCAAATTTCCTCTCAAAGGATGTGGTCCATCTTCTCAGAAAAGGTGCCAAACAAATAGCTGTCTGCAGTGGAAAAAGAAGTTAAATAAGTGTGATCGGGCTCTAATAGCTCAAGGTCAAAAAAGCTAATGGTACATGGACAGTGGATGCTCAAAGCATATGACTGGAGATCGAAGCAAGTTTGTAACCCTTGATGAAAAGAAATCTGGAAATGTACCATTCGGAAATGATAAAGCAGGGAAAATCAAAGGAAAATGCACAGTCAGTCTGAATAATAGAAGAGGAAAGGCTCAAGATGTACTATTTGTGGATGGGCTGAAAGCCAATCTGCTAAGTGTCAGTCAAATGTGTGATAAAGGCTGTGAGGTCCTTTTCAGAGCCCAAGATTGTGAGGTAAGATCAAGCACCACAGGAAAGACCTTGATCAAAGGTGTTAGAACATAAAGTAATGTCTATATAGTGGAAGAAGAGAATGAAGCATGCCACATAAGCAAACTTGGTGAATCATGGTTATGGCATAGAAGACTGGGACACCTAAATTTTGACCACATCATTAGTCTGAGCAAGAAGAATGCAGTCAGAGATATCTCAGCAATAAAGAAGCCTCCAAATACCATATGTAAATCCTGCCAATTGGGCAAACAGACCCGCACGTCTTTCAAGACCAAAGATGAACTATCTACAAGTAGGCCACTTCAGCTTGTACACATGGACCTGTGTGGACCCTCAAGAACTAAAGCACCAAGTGGAGAATCTTATTTCATGTTGATAATAGATGATTTTACCAGATTTACATGGGTGGCATTTCTCAAATATAAATCTAAAGCAATTGAGAAATTCAAGATATTCAAGGCATTGGCAGAAAATCAAACAGGATGCAAGCTAAAGTGCATCAGATCAGAGAGAGGAGGTGAATTCATAGACTATAATTTTGCAAACCTATGCAATGAGCATGGGATAAAACAACAGTTTACAATTGCAGGTACACCTCAACAAAATGGAGTGGCAGAGAGGCAAAACAGGTCAGTACAACAGATTGCCAGAGCTATGATGCAATAAAGTAACATTCCCCAAACCTACTGGGCAGAAGCAGTACACACAGCTATTCACATTCTCAACGAAGCTCATCTAAGACCAAATTGTGACAAGACTCCTTACGAATTATGGCATGGTAAACCAGCATCAATCAAGCACTTTAGAGTCTTTGGAAGCAAGTGTTTCATAAAAAATAATGATGAAAAACTGGGGAATTTTGATGCTAGAGACGATGAAGGAATATTTTTAGGATATGCATCCAAGAGTAAGGGTTACAGGTGCTACAAAAAAAGACTGCACAAAATTGTGGAAAGCATTGATGTAAGATTCGATGAAGATCTACCGAACAGAACAAGAAGCACAAGATGTGGTAATCCTCCAGATGATTATGAAGATGAGAACCAAGATAATGATGAACTGAGCAAGACAACAGAAGATACTGAATTAAACTCAAAAGGTCCCTCAAGACACACTCAAAAAAACCATCCAGAAGATCAAATCATTGGGGACAAGAGTGTGGGAGTCCAGACAAGAAGACAGCTTGCTGAACAGATAGAAGAAGTATACCTAGCCATGCTATTTCAAATAGAGCCAAAGAAGTTCGAAGAAGCCAGCAAAGACAAAAACTGGGTAAATGCTATGAATGAAGAACTAGACCAAATTGAGAAGAACAATACATGAGAGTTAATTCCAAGACCCACTGGGAAAAATGTCATTGGCACAACATGGATATTCAAGAATAAGATGAATGAACAAGGGCAGGTAATCATAAATAAAGCCAAACTTGTATGCAAGGGGTATTCTCAAATTGAAGACTTGACTATGATGAAACCTTTGCCCCTGTAGCCAGAATGGAAGCAATCAGAATGTTTTTGGCCTTTGCATGCTATCATGATTTCAGGGTATACCAAATGGATGTGAAGTCTGCCTTCTTGAATGGAGACTTGGAGGAAGAAATCTACATGGAACAACCTGAAGGATTCTCATTAACAGATAAACATGACTATGTGTGCAGATTAAAGAAAGCCTTATATGGTTTGAAACAAGCTCCTCGTGCATGGTATTCAAGGCTGGACAAATACTTGCAAAAACAAGGGTTCAAGAAAGGAGGAGTAGACAACAATTTGTACATAAAGGCTAATGAAAATGAACTCTTAATTGTGGTAGTGTATGTAGATGACATCATGTTTGGTAGCAACAAAGATGAGTTAGCAAAAGGATTTGCTGAAGAAATGAAATCAAAGTTTGAGATGTCAATGATTGGAGAGCTCACCTTCTATTGAGGACTTCAAATTCAACAAAAGAACACAAGAATATTCATTTCGCAAGAAAAATACTTAAGAGAAATGTTGAAAAGGTTTCAAATGGAAGACTGCAAACCTGTGTCAACTCCCATGATCACTGGATGCAAACTATGTGCTAATGATGGATCAACAGATGTTAGATCAAAAACTTTACAGATCCATGATAGGAAGTCTGCTATACCTAACTGCTTCTAGACCAGACATTATGTTGGCAGTAGGACTTGTGGCAAGATATCAAGCAACACCAAAACAAAATCACTTACTTGCAATCAAGAGAATATTTAGATATCTACAAGGAACTGCACACTATGGCCTATGGTATCGAAAAGGTAAAACTTTCACATTGACAACATACACAGATGCAGATTGGGCCAGCTGTGTGGATGACAGGAAAAGCACAAGTGGAGGTGCATTTTATTTGGGAAAAAGTTTAGTGGCATGGCTAAGCAAGAAGCAAACTTCTATCTCTCTATCTACAGCAGAAATAGAATACATAGCAGCAGCTGCATGTTTCACACAAGTAATGTGGATGAAACAAACTCTCCAAGACATGAAGGTAAGCATTGATGAACCCATTTCTATCAAATGTGACAATACAAGTGCAATAAGTATACCAAAAAATCCTGTACTTCATTCAAAAGCAAAGCACATCCCAATAAAGTACCACTTCCTCAGAGAACAAGTAGCACAGAAATTGGTGAAGTTGGAATACGTACCAACAAAGGAACAAATAGCAGACAAATTCACAAAACCTCTTGCTAAAGAACCATTCGAATATCTAAGAGACAAACTAGGGGTAGTGTTTGCAGATGTTACTCTCTGATATGATTAAGAAAAAAAAACAAAAAAAATAATAATAAGGGCTGCATACAAGAAACAGGATCAGTGCAGTCAATAAATTGTAATAAAAGAGCTAGAACAATGGAGCAATGCATGGAATAGGTCCTCAAGATCAGAGGAAATGAAAAGATTGAAACTACATTGGGAAATGTGCAACCCTTTATCATTGATGTCAAAGGGGAGGAAAAGCAAGCAAAAGAAGAAAGGGTCTTCTGAAAAGCAAGCAGAGGAAGTCCTGGAGGAAGCATTGGAGTATTGCCATTAATGCCAAAGGGGGAGACTGTTGGAAATATTGTCATTGATGGCATAGGAGCACAAAGGAGCAACACCAAGACAAGGGAGCAGATCAGATTCAGATGGAATTGTTGCAGAGAAAGAAAGTAAAGTGGCAGAGGCTACAAGAGGAGGGTCTAGACAGGAAGAAGTTTTTCTTGAACAGTTAGGGTTTTGTTTTGTAAACCTATGAGCAAATTAGACAAAAATGGAAGAAGAATTTCCGTCATTTTTGAGCTATGGGATTATTGAAGGATGTATTTCGCAATTGGCTGACTTCGTATAAAACATTTCAAGGAGATATTAAACATTCTGTTGTGTATACACAGTGAAGGAGATCTAGAGTTTGAAGTCACATTTGGGGGCTTTATTGTATTTATAAACGATTATAAAACCACAGACAATGAATAATAGAGGTCAAAGCCATGTGTGGAATGAATACCAGAGAGGGTTTGAAGACTGGTTGATATCATTAAAACAGAAGATGTATGGCATAGCCGTGGTGGAATTCTTTCAAGTTGGAACCATAGTTCTCTTTAGAAACCTGAGTTAAATGAAAACAGAATGATGGAGTAAAGGAGAACATTGGATGGTTTTGAAAACCAACCGGTGGTTTTCGCATAGCTCAAAGATGGTAAGCGGTAATTGCTGGAGTGAACGCGATAGTGGTTGTGGGCCGATGCGTGGCAATTAAAAACTGCTAATTTCGTGTAAGTTCTAAAGTTTTACCCATCGTGCTATTTGGAGCGCAATATCAAGCGATGTTCATCGGATCTGGAGCAATTAAATGGACGACGGAGATTGGACTGCACAAATGAATATGTAAGTTGTATATGCTGTGGGACCCGAATATAATAGTATTTTGGTGCTTTGGGTTTTAACCAAAGTAAACTCATAATACGATTAAACCAAGGTGTGATAGTTGACAGATGTGGGCCAATGTTAATACATGTTGGTACTTTGGTTTATTTATCCAAAGTCGATTTGGAATAGTCGGAATGATAAAAGGTGTGGGACCAGCGAAGGCAGCAGCGAAGGCTAAACCTCGTGCACATCGTATGAGTGCGGTTAATGTTAATCTGGGATCAACGGTACCGCGGGGGCACAAACAGTCCAATGGTTAACCCAAGGGGGTGCCTCCACAGTTGACCCGCCCATCGGGCGTTGACTGCAGATCGACGGTTGTCATTCACTGTGGTAGCACAAGCCCGATGATTATTCCGTACCAAGGAGTGCCTCCGCAGTGTTGTGAACTGGGACTCGCTTTCCTAAAGCCCAAATGTACAGTCATTTAATCGGGGATGCGGCATCGGTATACATGCAAGACTGGCGAAAATATAAACCTTTACAAATGTTTTATATATTAAAGGTTATATGATTATAGAGCGGAATGCATGGTGTTAATATATTTGATTATGATGGGTCTTAACCAAAGTCATAGATTATGGTATTATTAACATGCCATGATGAATAATGTCAATCAAAGGATAAAAGCCAAGTTAAAGTTTGAAAGAATTCTGTCTTTAGAATATGTGACAAATAGGTGTTAAGGTTATGGTCGATGTGCATATGGATACGTATAATTAAATTTATATGCGAAGTGTGGGTGAATGCAGCACAAAAGACACAGTTAACGGATGAAACAAGGTAATTATGTAGCAGAAACTGAAAAGACAATGATAGCAGCAAAAAGACAAATACACAGCGAGCCAAGAGCTGAAAGGGTTAAGCGAAACATATTCGCTGTAATTGTCAATGTAAATGAATTAATTATTTTTAGTGAATGTGATGCAAAGGCAAGTCTTCGTAGGCAAAGAAAAAACTCCACTGTAATACTAAAATGTATACATACTGTTATATTATTTTGAATGTGCTGGACAAGAAAATGAGAAGGGGGAAGGCAAATAGTCATACCTGTTCATTTCGAATTCCCTGTGGAATGCAAACAGTTATGAGGTGATCTCTATAAATAATGTTAACAGCATATGCATAAAGAAGAAAGAATGGAAAAAGGAGTGAGAGAGAGTAAGAAGAAGAAGCAGGAGCAGACAGAGAAGCTGTGAAGATCCAGAGATAATATAAGGCAGATATGAAGGGTGGAGGACAGCAGTGAAGAAGGAATATAACATAGCTGATATCCTAGTAAATCAGCATGTGTTTTCATAGTAGTGTGAGGAAGTTGGTGCTTCCATATCAAGTTGTAGCTTGATAGAAGTCCAGTTGTAGTTGGCTGAGGTAGGAGCCTCCTGTAGGTTGTAGCCTGCAGAAAATAGATGGGAGTTGGAGCTTCCTTGCAAATTGTAGCCTGCAGAATTGAGATAGTAGCCTCCTGTAGGTTGGAGCCTACAGAAAACCAGTGGTGAGAGGGAGTTGGAGCTTGCCTCTGCATCACAACAATAGTTAGATGTGGTTTTCTCCCTTATGGGTTTCCACTTATATCTGTTGTCTATGTGCATGATGATTATGTGTTGATATTCTGTATTTAATCTGTTTAATACCTGATGCTCACTTATTAAGATTGTTGCTCCATTGTATATTAAGTTGATCACAAAATGAAGATGTAAATAGGTGTTAAAGAAAGTTTTACAAGACCACGATTGCGTTACACTGATTCCCCCCCCCCCCCCCCCGTCTCAGTTTAATCAAGGGTTCAACAACAGGAATACCAAGTGTGGGGGGAAATGGTTCAAGCAAGCAAACCTAGACATGAGTTACTTTGAGCCATATCTAAAGCCTAGGTATAAAGACCACCACAAATCCATCTTTCCTTTTTCTCATCTACTTGATAGATATGCACCTTTGATGAGAATAATCATGAAGTATTTCACATGTGAGAGAAGGTTCTCCCGCCTCTACTCATACCACATCAGGCTTCTTATGCACTTTACTAGAGTGAGGATGCTGCATATACCATATTATCTTTACCGAAGCATTGACAAAATGGCCTACATAGTGCAAAAGAGAGATTATCCTCAGCAAATGCAAAGCCTATTCCATAACTCACTTATCAAGATGGTGGTTATGCACCAACTACACCAAAAAGGCATTCCATGGGAGACCTTCATTGCCAATGAGGTTTTTACTGCTCCACAAGGCCATCATCAGCAAGATATACCTTCCTCATCTCATCCTCCCATTCCTACTTCTCCATCACTTCCTGTTGTTCCCACATCACCATCCACTCACATTCCTTCACCTCATGATGATCCTCCTTCATCATCCTTCCACAATCCTTCACCCTCATCTCATGATACCACAACATCAAACAGTGAAGAGAGCAGTGAGACAGATGACACTGAGATGGTTGACATAGAGCCTTTTCCTTTGACATATCAAAGAGGTCATAGGTAGGTGTTTGCTCCACAGATTGTGGAAGGGGCCCTGCCTTCATCATCGACAAAACAACTTGATAAGGGCATGGAAAAGGTTGCAGAGCAGGTCATTGTTGAAAAAGAGGATGAGCATGAAACTGAACAAGAGTTTCAACTTATTGACCTTAAGAGTGAGGATGAGGAGAGGATTACAAACATGTTGATCAAGAGCAAGAATGCCCAGATTAGGGAGCTACAAACCAATCTTGGCAGGGCAAAGAAATTGATCAACTTCCTTGAGGTAGAAAACCAACAGTTAGAGACAGAGTTAGCAGAGCAGCTCACTCCAAGTGAGCTGCTTGCCATGGAAATCAGCTATGATAGAGAATCTTGGCTAGAGAGAGCCAATGTGCACCTAGAGGGTCAACTTGAGAAGGCAAAAAGGGACATTGACCTGCAGAAGAAGATGGCAAGACATTATGCCATGAGGAACAGAATTGCAAGGCCTAAGCTCAAAAGACCCCTTGCAAAGATTCAAGAAAAAAATGAAGCAAAGGAGAAGGAAAAGCTGGATATCCTTGCTGATGTATCCCTCCAAGCATCCCAAACATGATCAACAAGGTAAGTTCCAAATTTTGGCACTTGGTTCAAATTTTGAGTTTTTGACTAATTGGCTAGCAGAAAAAAGGGCCAAACGCGCAGCACCACTGGCACTACGCTCTTTTTTGGGGCACTCAATGACAAATGGCTTACATATTCATGATCCTCATGGCAAGTACATCATCCACCGAAAATTTCAAGACATTTGGAGCAAAATTGGTCCCCCAAAAGGGCCAAAAACCACCTAAAAATCACCTTTCTGCCCTCTTTTCAGCACTGGCACTGCGCCCTAAGAAGTCTTGGGAGAATGGGTTTTTGGCAAGGCAAATGGGCACCATTCTGAAAACTAGAGGCAGATCTGGAAACTAGACAGGACATGCTTTTCAATGAGCTATCATGGAGTTCATTTGGACACCGGGAAGGCCTCCAAAACTCAGCTGCAAAAAAGGCAATTTTTCCAGTCTTGGCACTGCACCCTTAGCCAGTGGCGCTGCACCCTCAGCCAGTGGCGTTGCGCCCTTGCCAGAAAGTCAACAAAAGACACAAAGGTCAAAGTGCCTTAAATGTGTAATAAATGACATTTTTGAAACCCTAGCTAGGGTTTACCTCCTCACTTGGCAGTTAAATACTGCATGTAAGCTTCATTATGTTGTTGGTTGATTGTTGAGCTCAATACACATAGACTTGGAGTTGTGAAGAAATTGGCTTTGGAGTTTTGTGAATGCTTTGATTTGAATGGAAATGGAGCAAGCACATTCATAGGATTCATGAACCTGGTTAATGGTGATGTTGTTCTAATTTAGTACCTATCTTCTTATGTTTTCCATGTTGTGCATCTTTCCCTTATGAGAGAGTAGAAATTTTAGATTAAGATATGCTGTTGAGATGCACCTTAATTCTGTCTACCTTATGTTGTTTATATGTTTTCCTCTGCTAGGTCTGATTGGAGAATTCTTGATTGCTCTCTAGTTCCACTTAGCTTGCTGTCTTAAGAATGAATTAATGGAGTCAAGCCAAAGAAGTTTATGGTATGCCATGTCCTTTGGTGTAGCTTAAAACATTGTTTTTAAGGTTTTTCTTTGAAGTGTTGCTTATTAGGGTTTAGGCTAAAAAAGTTTATGGTTTGCCCTGTCCTTTGACCTATCTTGAAAATTCATTTCAAAGGTCTTTGAAGTCTGATTAAGGAATTTAGGAGTTCCCTGCTGTTACACAGCATTTTGTCACTGTCCCTGCAATCCCCAACTCGCACATTGGAGGTTCGTTTCTGTGACCAATAAGAAGTGTCATGCTTTGCAAATACCATCCTTGCATCCCTTTTGATGAAAACAACATTCTTCTTGTTGACAATTCCCTGAGCAGAGTTGTAAAAATCCCTATTTTTGCCTTGGCGCAAGTAGGCAGTTACACCCTCGCGCCGACAGAGAAATTTTAACACTGAGCCCGCACCAGTTGGCACTCTGTGCCAGTTAGACACCTGCGCCAAACTATTTATGGAATGTTTTTTAAAAATAGAGGCGGAGGTTCCATTCCAACCACCTCAAGGATGAGTCATTGGAAGTGGTTGAACTAAAACAACCACGGATTCCTTCCTTTAGTTAGTAGTTTCCACCTCCCTTGGAACTCTCCTAAAGGATAGGACTCCCTCCCACCTTTGTAGGGATCCCAACCTCCTCCTTTTCCTCTATAAAAGAAACTATCTCTTTTAGTAGAAGCTAGCTGAACTGGGAGAATTATACATACTATAGTTGAGCTGCTAGAGAAGATAGAATAAGAAGGAATTACGTTGAGGAAGCTTGAGTCGACGACTTCTAAGAGAGCTTGAGTCCATGCCTTCATCCTGTCCGAATTCCCTGACCAACATTTGAGACGCGCTTCGCCTGAACCCCGCTGGAGGAGACTGCGACATCAAAGCATCGGTTGTACTCTTCCTTCTATTCATTTATATACATGACTACTGTTTGGTTCCACTATTGTGTTATGATGTTTATTTGATGCGATATGTTTAGCCCTCTTTGATTGGCTAATAGTTATGAGTGAAACTATTCTGTCGTATGTTGTCCTATGTGCAGGTATCTAAGCGTAACAATGAACGGATTGTGATTTGCCAAGGGAGGAGCAAGAGGCCACTACTCTTTCTATAACGACGACAGTGTTGGATTCAAGGTAGGTCAATCTACCATGTCTTTTGTTCATTCATTAACTAGGAAGCAACACTTTAGCGTGTCCTTTTGTTATTAGACCCACCCTAGGGCTAGAGGGATCGTCTCTGTCCGTAGAGAAGATTTACCTTCATAACACTTGCTCTTTGATCATTACTAATGTGTTATCTTGAATGTTTTCTTTCTCCGAAGGTGAATAACTAGAGAATTTAGGAGTTCCCTGCTCTCTAGGGTTTACTAGATTGTTGTTTTTAAAGTTTACTTGGTGAAGTTTGACCATAGAATTTTATGGCGTGCCCTGTCCTTTGGTTATTTTTTAAGCATAGTGATCTTGAAAGCCCTTCTTGTTATAGTATATGTTAAAGGATTAATTTCTCTTTAAACCTACTATGTTCACAATTTAATGTTAATTTTACATCCACATAAGCTACTAAGATCCATTTGGCTTTGTTAGCTTGCTCTATGAAACACCCTTGATTCATTGTTGTCCTTTTTAAGCCTTTCACAGACCCCATAGCCCAATGGTTTGAATTTCTCTTACTCTATCTGTTCTTCTTGACAACCTACCCAACCAAACAAAACAAAACAAACAAACCCTATTACTTTAACTAGCTTAAAATCAGCATCCTAAAAACATACAAGTCATACCTTTTATACAAATATAGAGAGAGCCCTTTCTTGAGTCCAGGAAGGCTAGGTCCTAGGACTCCAAAGTTGGTTTGATGTTACCCTTGTTTATTTGGTCTTGCCAATCTGAAAAATTACAGGGACCTAACATAATGGCGATCACGGTGGGACCTGAGTAAGTAACAACTTAAATATTCCTTCAAAACTCAAAAATCCCCTGTCAAACCTATATAAATCAAGGGTTAGCCAAGAATGATATTTGGTTGATTTTCCATACTAACATAATGGTGAACATACTGGGGAACACTCATTAAAAATCTTAGTGTTACATAAAGAACTTAGAAAACCCTAAAAATCTCAAGGTTGGTATCCAATCGTTGATAGTGGACAACAAACAAATCTTGAAAACAGTTAGCATCATCCACCTGGTGACTCCACTGGTCTCCAGTAGACTTAGTGACTCCAATGTTTCTCACTGACTCCCCTGGGATGTATTAATCAAAACTGATAGAAGGAAACCCAGTCACATACTCTGTGGATTCAATAATTTTTCAGATAGGTCTGTTTTTCAAAACTCTTACAAGTTTTCAACCTCTCTGTGTTGTGGGTCTGAAATCTGGCTTCACAAAAAATCTGCACCAGATCTCACCCTGACCCAAACCCTCCTGCTATAGTTGATGACCCTGAAAGCATCCTTAGGAAGTCTCCTAGATCTAAAAATTGAACTGTTAGCAGACCTTATCCACAAAGCAATTTCCCTACCTAAAGACCTTAGAGACCTGCAAAATATCTGGTTGCTGATGGTGGTAGAAGCTCTCAGTAGGCCTAAAGACTCCACTGGTAGAAAAATCTAGATTGGTTGTAAAGATGTAGTGACCCTCTCCTCTGACTAATTGACAAAGATGGATCCCAGGATACAACGCAGGTATGCTCCAATGAACAGAGATCACATTCCTAGATTCCCCCACAAAATACCTCAAATAAATTGAAACACAAACCTGCCTATGTTTCAAGATGAAAAGTTTGATGACCCCTTGTTACATTTCATCAAATTTCATATACATACATGGAGGTTAAAAGTTGAATGGCATGAGGACTGCCTCATGAAAATGTTCATGGGGACATTAGAAGGGAAAGCAAGGGAATGGTATGAAGGCTTGGACCCTGGTAGTTTGTTTTCTTTAAAAGATTTCCACAACGTATTTTATGAACATTATAAGGAAAAATTTCCATCTTTATCATTAGCTGAAAATTGTTGTGATCAGTCTGAGGATCTCATACAATACCTTGTAAATATCGATGAAGACTTGGGAAATTGGCATCCTGAGGATCTATTAGAGGAAATTCATGCATTTCATACTCAAGTTAACTATCATGACAACCAAAAGGAGTTGATTGAGGATGACATCAATCAGGAAATAAAGGAAGTTCCATAAGATCTCTCTAAAGGGACAAGTGATGATTCATCATCTCTTTTGTGTAAGGCTCAAGAAGACATTCAGGCTTATGATCAGTCACAAAAGGAAGAGAACCATCATAATTCTACCCAAGGAAAAAGAAAAATGCCTCCTCCTTTAACCAATGAATAAATCAATCAGATTCTAAACATACAACCAGCCTCGAAACTTTTATGTAAAAAAGATCTTTCTATTTGTTCTGCTGTTGACTTATCCACTAAAACATTTTCTCATGCAGAAACTATAGAACATATTGATACTGATGTTGTACTACCTTTTCAAGAGGACCTATTTCCAGAGAATGCTCCTAATGATGTCTTTCAGACATAATTCAGTCCACTCAATCAAGGCATATCAGGTTTGCCTAAAGACAACATAGCAGTACATTATGAGGCTGCCAAATTAGGTGATCATAAAGAAGAGGTGGAGTTTCTCTTTCAAAAGAATCCCAAACACACCAAAGAGGAGCAAGGAATAGTCCTAGATGGAACTTACTGTTCAAATCCTCATGACTAGGTACTCTTCAGTGATCCTTTTGCTGGTTACTTAGAGACATTTAAAGAGGGAGTACAATATGCCAGGAATAGCTTGTTGCAGAGCTTAAAGAAAATTTGGAGCACTACTGTTCAGAAGAAGACAAAATGGGAGTGGCCTTTTAGCATACCTAAAAGGCTGAATAAAAAGAAATCATCTAGTCACTTACTTGATTGGCTGTATTGGAAAAAAGAGTTCACCTAATGTAGATATCATATACAAGTTAGATTAGGATAGATAGGTATGCAAATAAGCTCAACACTATGAGCATCTTTTAGTTTTAGATTGTTTTGACAAAAAAGAGAGAAAAAGAACAAAAAGAGAAAAGAGGGCAGATAAAAGAAAAGGTAAAGCCCCATATCAAAAAATAATGTTTCTGAAAGTGTGCAAGTCCAAATGCCACTACTTTTGAGAAATGAAAGTCTTGTTCAGTCATATAGCCTAACCATGATTGAACATGTTTTAAATTTCTGCTGATAAGTTAAAAATAAAGATTTGCCAAACTATGAAAACTTGGCTTATTAGTAGACTAGGTTAGGAAAAGCCATTTGGTTCCCAAAGCTTAAATTTGAACCAAAGAGAGAAGAGAGGGATAAATGACAAATTCCAAATGGTAGCCCTCAATTTTTCTTTTACTTTGTACAAAAATAAAATCTGTGTGCAACTTGTCCAGAAATGCCACAGCTCCTGACAAACCAAACTGCTTAACCTTGGTTTGATCATGTTTTAAATTGTATGTTGATAGATTAGAGAATGAAAATCTGTCAAACTGTTTAATCTTGACGGATAAGTATATTAGGTAGAGAATAAAAGAGCTCATCAGTCTAATCTGAGCCTTTGGATGATATAAAGGTAGAGATAGATAGTTTGTGCTTTCAAACGAAAAAATGATGATGTCAAGGGTTTGCCAATCCAAATGCACCCGAATGAAAAAAAATGTTAGGAAAAGTATGATGAGTAGGTAGAGTTGATAGTGAAGCAATTATGTCTTTCAGATTTTAAGATCACAGCTTCAAAAGACTAGCAACAAATTAGCAAGTGAAAAAGAGAAATCTGTCAAGTACAAGTAAGGCATCTCATCTGCAAAATCAGAGATCTGAGGTTCTTGACACCTCCTGAAAGGAGCTACCCTCCCTAAGTGGAGCCACTATTAGTCATTAGTATTTTTCACTATATTTAGATGACTATAGGATGTTTATAGATTTCTGAAAACAATATTCCTTGAATATCTTGAGTTTCAGAAATCTCACTGCCTTCATTATCCTTATAAACCTATTTTCACTTTTCCTCAATTGGTCTTCCCAAAGTCACCCCATTGCTCTTAAACGACTCATTCTGGGCTTATACCTCTCATTTTCATATTTATTTCCTGCCCATGACCTCATTGTCCTATTTTCCATGATAATAGACTCCATCCTCCCTCTAGGGTTTCCTATAGCCAACTCATCCACATGTCCTTTTGGACATAATAACCCATAACAAATACTATGTTTTCACTTGGCAATCTCCAGGTCCAATTTTAGTCAAAATCAGGTCAAAGGACCCTCCCACTAGGTCATTAGGGTTTTTACATAATTTAAGGTCATCATTGGATGTTTCAGGCACTGGTTTTCCTTTGCTAGAATCTGGTTCAGATGTAATAGAACGTCAAGACATGGTTATTCATGAAGGACCTAAAATTTCCAAAGAAGTTTGTCTTATGAGTTTAGGACCTGCAAATGACGAAAATGGATAAAGTTTAACACTTCTACAGGAGTGTTGAAAGATTTATCAGCAGAAGGTACTAATGAGGTAGACTATTTACTCCTGAATGAAAGCAACTTACAACAAAGGAAAGGGAAACAACTTGGTCTTGAAGAGAACTAGGATTTTGAACTTGATGGTTCAGTTGAGTGCCAAAACAGTGATCCCTTGCAGAAAATGACATGGAGGAAGCACACAAGGCCAAACATGAATAAAGTCTATCAGAATAGATTGAAGAAATATGGAAAAAGGTGAGGTGAACTGGACAGAAATGAATGAACTTGAAAGGGCTTTAGAGAACTTAGAAGACAACTCTGATGATTGTTGTAAAGCACTCCAGACACCTAGGGTTTTGAAGAAAGTGGCCAAAGAAGGTGAAAAGATAAGTTGAACTCCATGGTGGAAACAAAAGAGGATTTTTGAAGATGTTGCTATGTGGCTAAATCCCAAAGGTGTCAAAATGAACTTGTCATACCCAAATGACCAAAAGAAAAGCCAATTCAACGTTTTCAGTCACCTGCAAGGAAAAAGAGTGTAAAAGAGTTAGTGAGAAAGGGAAAAAGGGTTTCAAACATTAGAAAGTGGGTTTGCAAAGTTAAATTTAATTCCCAAGTCTATAAAAGCTCATTTTGCACTTCAATAAATCATTGTTGCATTTCAAAAGATCAAGAGCGCTCAGGAGAAAAGAGTTTGTGAGTTTTCAAGCCAAAATTGGGCAAATTTGTTTGGCACTGTGCGCCTGGGACTGGGTGTTGCGCCCTTGGCATTTCTGCTCCACTCATTTTCAGAAGGCGTTGAGCGCCCGGAAGTGGGTGCTGCGCCCTTGACAAAGCGTTGCGCTCTTGCTCGAGAGGCTCTGTGCTAAAAACCCTTGGCGCTGCGCTCTTGGACAGAAAGGGTGTCTAAACCCTCCAACCACTCAAATCACTCCAAGTTGCTTCCAAGCTCTTGCCAAAGGTCCTCCAAGAAAATCTTAAGGGTAAGTACCTGATATACACCCATCTTCAAGCAATTTTGGTGTTTTCTTAATCAATGAAAATGGAACCCTAAGGTGAAACCCTAAGTTTTAACCTTGAAATCATTGTTTTTCCATTGCTTCATCTTCCTATAAAGAGTATCAGTCAAAACAAGGGAAATTACACTGTTTGAGCGCTACCATTCATCTTGCTTGATACAATAGCCATTCCCTTCATTCTCACTCATCCCCTTCACTTGCAAAACTAACATTTCATACTCTCCCTTCATCTCATTTCACTCCAGCCCTAGGGTTTTCCTAAACAAAGTTTTCAACATGTCTAAGAGAGAGGACAGTGACAGTGGTGGTGAGGCCCAAAAGCCAAGGAGGCATGATCATAAAGGAGGCAAGATAAACAGATTTGAACCCCTCAATACAAGGGAACTCATGGCATCTCCCCTTACTGTTTCTTGTTTCAAACATGTAGGCTGCTTTGATTTTTGTGAGAAGGTACAACAATTACAAAACCACCCTGAGCTAACAAAACTTTTCATTATCAATTTGCATGACAAACAAGTTAATCTTGCTAGGGTGACATTTGAGTTGTCTACAGATGCCATTGCAAATGCTACAGGAATACCAAGTGTGGGGGAAAAATGGTTCAAGCAAGCAAACCTAGACATGAGTTACTTTGAGCCATATCTAAAGCCTAGGTATAAAGACCACCACAAATCCATCTTTCCTTTTTCTCATTTGCTTCATAGATATGCACCTTTGATGAGACTAATCATGAAGTATTTCACATGTGAGGGAAGGTTCTCCCGCCTCTACTCATACCACATCAGGCTTCTTATGCACTTTACTAGAGTGAGGATGCTGCATATACCATATTATCTTTACCGAAGCATTGAAAAAATGGCCTACATAGTGCAAAAGAGAGATTATCCTCAACAAATGCAGAGCCTATTCCATCACTCACTTATCAAGATGGTGGTTATGCACCAACTACAACAGAAAGGCATTCCATGGGAGACCTTCATTGCTGATGAGGTTTTTACTACTCCACAAGGCCATCATCAACAAGATATACCTTCCTCATCTCATCCTCCCATTCCTACTTCTCCATCACATCCTGTTGTTCCCACATCACCATCCACTCACATTCCTTCACCTCATGATGATCCTCCTTCATCACCCTTCCACAATCCTTCACCCTCATCTCATGATACCACAACATCAAACAGTGAAGAGAGCAGTGAGACAGATGACACTGAGATGGTTGACATAGAGCCTTTTCCTTTGACCTATCAAAGAGGTCATAGACAGGTGTTTGCTCCACAAATTGTGGAAGGGGCCCTGCCTTCATCATCAACAAAACAACTTGATAAGGGTAAGGAAAAGGTTGCAGAGCAGGTCATTGTTGAAAAAGAGGATGAGCATGAAACTGAACAAGAGTTTCAACTTATTGACCTTGAGAGTGAGGATGAGGAGAGGATTACAAACATGTTGATCAAGAGCAAGGATGCCCAGATTAAGGAGATACAAACCAATCCTGGCAGGGCAAAGAATGTGATCAACTTCCTTGAGGTAGAAAACCAATAGTTAGAGACAAAGTTGGTAGAGCAGCTCACTCCAAGTGAGCTACTTGCCATGGAAATCAGCTATGATAGAGAATCTTGGCTAGAGAGAGCCAATGTGCACCTAGAGGGTCAACTTGAGAAGGCAAAAAGAGACATTGACCTGCAGAAGAAGATGGCAAGACAGTATGCCATGAGGAACAGAATTACAAGTGCCAAGCTCAAAAGAGCCCTTGCAAAAATTCAAGCACAAAATGAAGCAAAGGAGAAGGAAAAATTGGATATCCTTGTTGATGTATCCCTCCAAGCATCCCAAACATGATTAGCAAGGTAAGTTCCAAATTTTGGCACTTTGTGCAAATTTTGAGTTTTTGACTGATTGGCTAGTAGAAAAAAGGTCCAAACGCGTAGCACCACTGGCCCTACGCTCATTTTTGGGGGACTCAATGAAAAATGGCTTACATATTCATGATCCTCATGGCTAGTACATCATCCACAAAAAATTTCAGGTCATTTGGAGCAATACTGGTCCCCCAAAAGGGCCAAAAACCACCTAAAAATCACCTTTCTGCCCTCTTTTCAGCACTGGCACTGCACCTTGAGCAGTCTTGGGAGAATGGGTTTTTGGAAAGGCAAATGGGCACCATTCTGGAAACTAGAGGCAGATCTGGAAACTAGACAGTACAGGCTTTCCAATGAGCTATCATGGAGCTCATTTGGACACCGGGAAGACCTCTAAAACTCAGCTGCAAAAAAAGGCAATTTTTCCAGTCTTAGCGCTGCGCCCTTGGCTTGGCGCTGCACCCTTGCCAGAAAGTCAACAAAAGACACAAGAAGTTATTGAAAAAAATATTTTGAAAGCTTTAAGGACAAATATATCTAAAATTAGCTGAGGAGTTATGTTTGAAGTTATTTTTGTCATGAATGAGTTTGGATATTTTTGCCTTGGGCCTTGCATGGTCACAAAGGTCAAAGTGCCTTAAATGTGTAATAAATGACATTTTTGAAACCCTAGCTAGGGTTTACCTCGTCACTTGGCAGTTAAATATTGCATGTAAGCTTCATTATGTTGTTGGTTGATTGTGGAGCTCAATACACAGACTTAGAGTTGTGAAGAAATTGGCTTTGGAGTTTTGTGAATGTTTTGGTTTGAATGGCAATGGAGCAAGCACATTCATAGGATTCATGAACCTGGTTAATGGTGATGTTGTTCTAATTTAGTACTTGTCTTGTTATGTTTTCCATATTGTGCATATTTCCCTTATGACAAAGTAGAAATTTTAGATTAAGATATGCTGTTGAGAGGCACCTTAATTCTGTCTACCTTCTGTTGTTTATATGTTTTCCTTTGCTAGGTCTGATTGGAGAATTCTTGATTGCTCGTTAATTCCACTTAGATTTTTGTCTTAAGAATGATTTAATGGATTCAAACCAAATAAGTTTATGGTATGCCCTATCCTTTGGTGTAGCTTAAAACATTGTTTTGAAGGTTTTTCTTTGAAGTGTTGCTTATTAAGGTTTAGGCTAAAGAAGTTTATGGTTTGGCCTGTCCTTTGGCCTATCTTGAAAATTCATTTCAAAGGTCTTCGAATTCTGATTAAGGAATTTAGTATTTCCCTGCTCTTTGATCATTACTAATGTGTTATCTTGAATGTTTTCTTTCTCTGAAGGTGAATAACTAGAGAATTTAGGAGTTCCCTGCTCTCTAGGGTTTACTGGTTTGTTGTTTTTAAAGTTTACTTGGTGAAGTTTGACCAGAGAAGTCTATGGTGTGCCCTGTCCTTTGGTTATTTCTTAAGCATAGTGATCTTGAAAGGCCTTCTTGTTATAGTATATGTTAAAGGATTGTTAATTTCCCTTTAAACCTACTATGTTCACAATTTAATGTTCATTTTACATCCACATAAGCTACTAAGATCTATTTGGCTTTGTTAACTTGCTCTATGAAACACCCTTGATTCATTGTTGTCCTTTTTAAGCCTTTCATAGACCCCATAGCCCAATGGTTTGAATTTCTCTTACTTATCTGTTCTTCTTGACAACCTACCCAACCAAACAAAACAAAACAAACAAACTCTATTACTTTAACTAGCCTAAAATCAGCATCTTAAAAACATACAAGTCATACCTTTTATACAAATATAGAGAGAGCCCTCTTTGAGTCCAGGAAGGCTAAGTCCTAGGACTCCAAAGTTGGTTTGATGTTATCCTTGTTTATTTGGTCTTGCCAATTTGACAAATTACAGGGACCTAACAGGACACAACCCATCCTAGACATAGATAGTATGACAATGTCCGATGCGCCCATCATTCTTGCTATTGGTCTCTATCCACATTTCCTACCTCATTGGCCAAATGAGAGGTACTTCCCATGAGTCCGAAACTCCATGGGTAGAATGCATATGGGGCATAGATAAAAGAGAGGGTGGACCAACTCAACATCATAACGATGGGGCAAAATCACAACAAGGTTCGGCAAGCCTAGCCCTGTGTGTGCTTATAGCACCAAGAATCTATCCCCAAGCCCCTTGGAGCTCCTAGAGCTCATTGTCCAACTCAAGCAGGACCCTCACAATAAGGTCTTTCCTCGATTCCAAGCTTCTCATGGAAGGTTAGGAACTTGACCTTCCCCAGGGGCTTCATGAGAATATCTGCGACCTCCTCATCAGTTCCAATGTGATCGAGCCTTACGGCGCCTCGTTGTACCATATCCTGGATAAAGTGGTACCTAATATCAATATGCTTAGATCGATCGTGGAACATGGGATTCTCAGAAAGACGAATCCCACTCTGGTTATTATAAAGGATAATGGTGGTATCTAGCACATGTCCAAACAACTCACTAAAGAGCTTTCTCAACCAAACAACTTCACAACAGGCCATACTCACTGCAATGTATTCAGTCTCAACGTGCTCAAAGCCACCGACTTCTGCTTCCTGCTCATTCAAGATATCGAAGCAGAACCCAAGGTGAAGCAACATCCAAATGTTCTCTTACGATCCACCACACTGCCAGCCCAATCGACATCAGTATATCCATGGAGTCTCAAACTCTCGGCAGTGTATCTCAACCCATGGTTGATTTTGCATCGAA
Source organism: Pinus albicaulis (assembly GCA_034641835.2). Lineage (NCBI taxonomy): Eukaryota > Viridiplantae > Streptophyta > Pinopsida > Pinales > Pinaceae > Pinus > Pinus albicaulis. The sequence continues at coordinate 1,205,041,604 of CM076577.1, forward strand.
GATATCTCAAAAGATTCTTGGCACCAATCCAGTGAATGTGATGAGGCTCAACCATATGCTCACTTAAAGTGTTCACTGCAAAACATACGTCCGGACAGGAGTTCACTAAGAACATTAGGCCCCCTACGAGTTGTTGATACTCGGTGGGATTTCCCAGCTCGGGCCCAACAACGCTTCCACACAACTTCTTAAAGTTGAGTTCCATCGGTGTTGACACAGACTTAAAGTCCACCATACCAAATCTCTGCAGTAGCTTCACGACATATTTTCCTTGAGAAAGGAAAATCTCGCCTGGCCTTTGCCAGACCTCTAGGCCTAGCATAGAGATAACATTTTGTGCGTCTGCCAGGAGTCTGAAGACATATTTCCCGAAGTTTGTGCTCAAACAGTGAAACTGAACTCTTGAAGGTAGCAGGAGCTCAGAACATTTCGAGGTTGTAGAAACTACATTGGTCACTCCATTCTTAAAGAATTCAGAAGTTCATAGCTTGATGATGACACCACTGCTTGAAGATCAGTAGCTTGATGAAGTTCCAAGATGAGTTCTATTGCAAGAAAGAATGCCAGGTATGCTCCTATGGATCGGTCTCACATCCTTGGTTTTCCAAATCCTATGCCAAGGGTTAATTGGTCAACTTATCTTCCTATATTTAAAGATGAAAAGAAAGATAATGTTGCTCTTCACTTGGTTAGATTCCATATGCATGTGCATAAGTTTCGAGGTGAGTTTGCTAAAGATTGTCTCATGAAAATGTTTATGTCCACCCTAGAGGATGAAGCTAGAACATGGTATGAAGGGTTGCAACCAGGAAGCTTGTTCTCTCTAAGAGATTTCCATAAGACTTTCTTAGAACATTATGAGAAAACTCATTCTTCTTTATCACTGTTACAAGACTGTTGTGACTTTTGTGAGGTTTTCATTCCATATTTAAAAGTCTTGGTGATAACGGAGAGTGCATGGATGAGGATATGTTAGAGGCACTTCATGATTTCTCTTCTCATGTGAGTTTTCATGATAATCAAGAAGGTTTTCAACAAGAAGAAGTATCTTCTTTGCTTGAAGATAAAATAGATCAGCAATTTGATAGTCCAGTCATATTACATGAAATTTATGAGGATTTGTAGCCTTTTCAATCTATATGTAGTCAAAGGTATGAGACAAATCATTCAAATTGTTTTTCAGCCCATTCTTTTTCTGAAATTTTATGTCAAGGAGAAACTCCTCAAGATCAGGTTGTTGAAAATACATGCATGAAAATTCTGAACAGTGAAGTAACATGTGATGAATGTTCACTTTTGGGTAAACTCAAGCTACATGAAGAGCTGAATATACATGTTTTATCTTTTCATTTTGGGGATCATAAAAATGACATGGATGATATGCATAAAGTTGTTGGTATAGGAGCTGTTAGTGTTCAGAATCAAGATGACAACCTTCAAGCAAAACTACCAAATATTATATCTGATTTGTTTGATAAGAAAAAGAGTAGTTTTGATACACACAATATGGATGTCATGTTTGAAGATGTTCAAGGATGCAAGGATGGTTTTGTTGATTTACACGAAAGGGAAGGCAGCCTTATTGTTTCTTTTTCATTTTATGATGTTCTTGGAAATGAAGACATAGGACAAAAGAAGCCATCAATTCTGAATGAATTCAACTCTCATGGTTTTACTCATCAATATAAGGTGAATTTTCATGGTTTCCAAGATCCAATGGTAAGTTTGTTGTAGTCATCAGCCAAGACAAATTTTGTATTTCTTATGGAGCAGGGATTCAATCCTCATTCTGAGATGCCAATAGAAGACTCACTTCCAATGTTGTTCAAGTACAATCAAGGGGTTCAAGTATCAGATCAGCTCATTGACTGGCTTTATTAGAGGTTTCATGTCACTTGAATCAAGCATGAAGATTGCAGCTGTTAGGGCAGGTAGGAGTGTTTGTGAATAAGCTCAAGTATTCTGAGCATATTTTCATCATGTATAGATTTAGTCTTCAACTTGGATTGCAATTCTCAACAAGCTTGAGCCCAAGGAGAAGGCCAGAAGAGTTTGAAGAATTCTTCATCAATTTCAGAAATTTTTGTTTTTTTTTGAAGGAAGGCACTGGAACTACAAGTTCTTTGCTGTACCAGAGGGGCACACCATCCACAGTGGAGCTACTGTTGTGGAGCCACTGTGATCACACATAAATTTTTAATTTTTGATTAGGGTCACTCACCTAGGTTTCATTCTATCTCATAAGGTTGGTCCATGAAATTGATGAAAAATTCATGAAATAAGTCTTTATCCTAAGTCCAAAACACTTCATTAGTCATGTCAGCTCAGTCATATATATCAAATCCACCTTGGGTTCACATGCATTGGTTTAAAATTCATTTTTTAGCCACATATCTGTTTTTTCACAATTTCGTAGCGAATTCTATGCAAAATAGGCAGATTTCGCTACGAAATCACTTGACAATTTCGTAGCGAATCTGAGGATTTCTTTGTTTTTTGACTTTTTGGGCAGTCAACTTCAAGAGAAGTTTCTGGGCAAACAAAGGATAATTCTAAGAAATTGAAAGCGGTTATTGTCAAGCACAGATCAAAGAACATTAACCTCTTTCACTTTTTTCAAAGGTGCTACAAATTGAGAGATTTGGAGATGTCTTTGGGCTCTATTTTCAGAATGCGTTTTTTTTCTTGTTTGAGACATGTTTTTCAAATGCAGTTCCCGGACACATGTAGATGTTTTTCAAAAAACAAAGAGGTTTTTCTTCAGGAGGAACTGATATACAAAAACCTCCTCCGGTCTTGCAACAAATATCAAGGATCTGGAGATATGGGATCATTTCTGAGCCCCAAATTTCAGAAAAACAACTCTGTTTTTATTAATAGAGGAACTTTTTGAAGGTGAAAATGTTGTTTCTTGAGGAGGATAAGAGGTAGTTTGAACCTAATTTGCCTTAACATACTTCATCATATCATCTTACAAATGCGGAAAGTGAAATTTTGAAGAAAAGGGAGGATTTTGGGTTTTTTCAGCAAATTAGGCAATTTCGTAGAGAAGCCCAGGCTTGAAGGCCAGATTTCACTATGAAATCGCTGTAGGTGACTTTTTGCTTAAAATCACAGCTATGGTCAAAATCAAAGTGGCAAAAAATTTGTATCTAGCTCATTAGGCCCAAGGAAGACCCTCCAACAACCATAAAAGTCAAAGGTTATGCAAAAGGTGGATTTTGGAGTTCGCTACGAAATTTTCTGTACATGACTGTTTTAGCAATCAACTTCAAGTTTGATTTATGACCAAATGAAAAAGGATTTTGGAAATTTTAAAGAGGCTTTTCTTCAGCATAGACCCATCTACAAAACCCTCCCTCAGTTTCTACAAAGTCAACAGGGTTTGGAAATTATGCACTCATATTTGAAGCCTATTTTTCAGAATTTTCACTAAGCAAATTTATAAAAAAATTGTAAAATTGGACTTGGAGGAGATCCAGCTCAGCATCCACGTGGCATAATGACACATCAGCACTCCAGTACACTCAGAAAATTAGTTGGTTGCAGTTGATAAGGGTTATTAAATGGATTTGTTGAATTATTTAACGAAAGAAGAGTCCTTTTTGTATTCACACTCTCCAAAATAGAAATATCCCTAGGAAGTCTCCAAGTGATGTAATCCTATTTGAAATAGGTCCTTGAGGTGGGAATTCGAAGCTAGCAAGATGGAAAATCATTTGTATGAGTCCTCACTCTATAAATGAGAGAGTTTTAGAGTTAGAAGAGGTTGGAGAATGTTTCTTTGATACCACTATTATTGTAAATCTTGAATATCAGTAATAGACAGTGATGATGTTTTTCTGCTCAACCTGAGATTCTTTGACTGTTGCAATGAGTTTATACCTTATCTTTGCTTAATATCTTTCTCAATGTGTTGATGTTAAATTACTCAAAATTCATGCCCTCATGCTCTGACTTCCTTTTGACATTAAGTTTATTAAATAGTTTCTGTTGTTGGTATTATCTTTTTCCATTGAAACAGTAGAAGCCTTAGCTTCCACAAGAAAAATTATTTATCACTGACTCCATACTAACTCCATGAGCCCAATGGTAGTGAAATTTATCCCATTTTTCACTTGCAATCAAATACACTAAGACACTCACAGAGTTAGCCATCTGTTTTAAGACCTAATTGAGCAAATCATTAGATAAATTGAGAGAGCCCTCTCAGGCTGAAGAGGCTAATCCTCAGTCAAAAGTCGGTTTGAAAGAGTTACTCTAAGTTGTCTGGTGGACCAGCCCATCAGTACCAATTTAGAGATGACATTTTCGTGTGTCTTCCGAGAGTCTGAAGACATATTTCCGAAAGTTTGTGTTCAAATAGTGAAGCTGAACTCTCGAAGGTAGCAGGAGCTCAAAATTTTTCGAGGCTGCAGAAACTACCTTGGTGTCTCCATTCTTAAAGAATTCAAAAGTTCATAGCTTGATGATGACTCCACAACTTGAAGATCAATAGCTTGATGAAGTTCTAAGATGAGTTCTATTGCAAGAAAGAATGCCAGGTATGCTCCTATGGATCGGTCTCTCATTTCTGGTTTTCCAAATCCTATGACAAGAGTTAATTGGTCAACTTATCTTCCCATATTTAAAGATGAAAAGAAATATAATGCTGCTCTTCACTTGGTTAGATTCCATATGCATGTGCATAAGTTTCGAGTTGAGTTTCCTGAAGATTGTCTCATGAAAATGTTTATGGCCACCCTGGAGGATGAAGCTAGAACATGGTATGAAGGGTTGCAACCAGGAAGCTTGTTCTCTCTAAGAGATTTCCATAAGAATTTATTAGAACATTATGAGAAAAATCGTTCTTCTTTATCACTGTTACAAGACTGCTATGACTTTTGTGAGGTTTTCATTCCATATCTTAAAAGTCTTGGTGATAATGGAGAGTGCATGGATGAGGATTTGTTAGAGGCACTTCATGATTTCTCTTCTCATGTGAGTTTTCATGATAATCAAGAAGGTTTCCAACAAGAAGAAGTGTCTTCTTTGCTTGAAGATAAAATAGATCATCAATTTGACAGTCAAGTCATATTACATGAAATTTATGAGGATTTGCAGCCTTGTCAATCTATATACAATCAAAGGTATGAGCCAAATCATTCAAATTGTTTTTCAGCCCATTCCTTTTTTGAAATTTTATGTCAAGGGGAAACTCCTCAAGATCAGGTTGTTGAAAATACATGCATGAAAATTTTGAACAGTGAAGTAACATGTGATGAAAGTTCACTTTTGGGTAAGCTCGAGCTACATGAAGAGCTGAATATACATGTTTTACCTTTTCATTTTGGGGATCATAAAAATGACATGGATGATATGCATAAAGTTGTTGGTATAGGAGCTGTTAGTGTTCAGAATCAAGATGACAACCCTCAAGCAAAACTACCAAAGATTATATCTGATTTGTTTGATAAGAAAAATAGTAGTTTTGATACACACAATATGGATGTCATGTTTGGAGATGTTCGAGGATGCATGGATGGTTTTGTTGATTTACAAGAAAGGGAAGACAACCTTATTGTTGCCTTTTCATTTGATGATGTTCTTGGAATTGAAGACATAGGACAAAAGAAGCCATCAATTGTGAATGAATTCAACTCTCATGGTTTTACTCATCAAGATAAGGTGATTTTTCATGGTTTCCAAGATCCAATGGTAAGTCTGTTGCAGTCATCAGCCAAGACAAATTTTGTATTTCTTATGGAGCAGGGATTCAATCGTCATTCTGAGTTGCCAATAGAAGACTCACTTCCAATGTTGTTCAAGTACAATCAAGAGGTTCAAGTATCAGATCAGCTCATTGATTGGATTTATTGGAGGTTTCATGTCACTTGAACTGAAGATTGCAGTTGTTAGGGTAGGTAGGAGTGTGTGTGAATAAGCTCAAGTACTTTGAGCATCTTTTTAGCATGTATAGATTTAGTCTTCAGCTTGGATTGCAGTTTTCAACAAGTTTGAGCCCGAGGAGAAGGACATAAGAGTTTGAAGAATTTTTCATCAATTTAAGATTTATTTATTTATTTATTTATTGAAGGAAGGCACTGGAACTACAAGTTCTTTGCTATACCAGAGGGGCACACCATCCCCAGTGGAGCCACTGTTATCACCCATAAATTTTTAATTTTTGATTAGGGTCACTCACCTAGGTTTAATTCTGTCTCATAAGGTTGGTCCATGAAATTGATGAAAAATTCATGAAATAAGTCTTTATCCTAAGCCCAAAACACTTCATTAGTCATGTCATCTTAGTCATATCTATCAAAACCACCTTGGGTTCACATGCATTGGTTTAAAATTCATTTTTTAGCCACACATATGATTTTTCACAATTCCATAGCGAATTCTATGCAAAATAGGCAGATTTTGCTACGAAATCACCTCACAATTTCATAGCGAATTTGAGGATTTCTCTGTTTTTTTACTGCTTGGGCAGTCAACTTCAAGAGCGGTTTCTGGGCAAACAGAGGAGAATTATAAGAAACTGAGAGAGGTTATTGTCAAGCACAGATCAAAGAACATTAATCTCTTTCACTTTTATCAAAGGTGCTACAAATTAGGAGATTTGGAGATGTTTTTGGGCTCTATTTTCAGAATGCTTTTTTTTCCTGTTTGAGACATGTTTTCCAAATGCAGTTCCCGGACACCTGGAGATGTTTTCAAAAAACCAAGAGGTTTTTCTTCAGCAAGAACTGATATACAAAAACCTCCTCCGGTTTTGCAACAACTATCAAGGATCTGGAGATATGAGATCATTTCTGAGCCCTAAATTTAAGAAAAAACAGCTTTATTTTTATTAATAGAGGGGCTTGCTAAAGGTGAAAATGTTGTTTCTTGAGGAGGATAAGAGGTAGTTTGAACCTAATTTGCCTTAACATACTTCATCATATCATCTTACAGACACAGAAAGTGAAATTTTGAAGAAAAGGGAGGATTTTTGGTTTTTTCAACAAATTAGGTAATTTCGTTGCGAAGCCCAGGCTTGAAGGCCAGATTTCGCTATGAAATCGCTGTAGGTGACTTTTTGCTTAAAATCACAGCTATGGTCAAAATCAAAGTGGGATTTTTTTTTTTTTTACTTAGCTCCTTAGCCCCAAAGAAGACCCTCCAATAGTCATAAAGGTCAAAGGTTATGCAAAAGGTGGATTTTGGAGTTTGCTACAAAATTTTCTGTACATGACTGTTTTAACAGTCAACTTCAAGTTTGATTTAAGACCAAATGAAAAAGGGTTTTTAAAATCTGAAAGAGGTTTTTCTTTAGCACAGACCCATCTACAAAAACGTCTCTCGGTTTTTTCAAAGCCATCAGGGTTTGGAAATTATGCATTCATCTTTGAAGCCTATTTTTCAAAATTTTCACTAATAAGATTTATAAAAAAATTGTAAAATTCGACTTGGAGGAGATCCAACTCAACATCCACGTGGCATAATGACACATCAACACTATAGTACACTCATCAAATTAGTTGGTTGTAGTTGATAAGGGTTATTAAATGGGTTTGTTGAATTATTTAATGAAAGAAGAGTCTTTTTTGTATTCAAACTCTCAAAACGGAAATATCCCTAGGAAGTCTCCAAGTGATGTAATCCTATTTGAAATAGGTCTCTGAGGTGGGAATTCGAAGCTAGCAAGGTGGAAAATCATTTGTATGAGTCCTCACTTTATAAATTAGAGAGTTTTAGAGTTAGAAGAGGTTGGAGAATGTTTCTTTGATACCACTATTATTGTAAATCTTGAATATCAGTAATAGACAATGATGGTGTTTTTCTGCTCAACCTGAGATTCTTTGACTACTGCAATGAGTTTATACCTTATCTTTGCTTAATATATTTTCTCAATGTCTTGATGTTAAATTACTCAGAATTCGCGCCCTCATTCTCTGACTTCCTTTTGACATTAAGTTTATTGAATAGTTTCTATTGTTAGTATTATCTTTTTCCATTGAACGATAGAAGCCTCAACTTCCTCAAGAAAAATTATTTATCACTGACTCCATACGAACTCCATGAGCCCAATGGTAGTGAAATTTATCCCATTTTTCGTTTGCAATCAAATACACTAAGACACTCATAGAGTTAGCCATCTGTTTTAAGACCTAATTGAGCAAATCATTAGATAAATTGAGAGAGCCCTCTCAGGCTAAAGAGGCTAATCCTCAGTCAAAAGTTGGTTTTGTTAGTCATCTATAATTTTCACTATCTAAAGATGACTAAGTATCGGTTGTAGATTTCTAGAAACAAAGTTCATGAACATTGTGAGTTCTAGAAATCTCACTACCTTCATTATCCTTAAGATAATTTTTATCTGTATCCAACGTCGGATCCTGCAATTAGTGTGTCGTGTTCAACAAAAAAATCCATTGCGTATTCATGTTTGTATCCATGCATTCTGCAAATTGATAATAGCTTCATTTACCAGCATTATCCAATAGCCCAAAAGAATAACAACTATACTTTTTCCTTGTACTAATCCTCGCTGATTAATCGTTTGAGCAGAGGAGAACGATAGCCATGATCAATCCAGAGGTCAACACATCTCTTGTATTCCTGGAATGACAGAAGTGTGATTGAAAGATCTACCCACCTTCCTCACAGTAAAAGACTCCTCGGATTTCCTGTTTCAATACGTTAAAAACGGGGCACAGAACACGGTGCAGCCTTCACTGGTTTTGCTCAACACTTTTGATGATTTAGAAGGGCCGGTGTTGAGGGACCTCAACACTAAATTGTCAGGTAAAGTACTTAAGATAATTTTTTCACTATTTCATTGTCCCATCATGTCAATGGTCAGCTCACCCATCCCAAAAGACCAATCATGGGCTCATGTCACTCAGTTTGTCTTTGTTGTGCCACCTTTGGCCTCAACCCTCTATTTTGTTTTGCTTAACTCCTCCATCGTCCATCTAGGGCTTTTAAGGGCATTTTTTCTTGGTTTCATGACCTCCATGGTTAAACATCAACAAGGCTTGTATCTTGATGCTCTTACACCTCCTCCTATCCTTAATATACCTTCATAAACACTTCCCATCACTCTTGTCCCTCAAATTCATCATTTTTCTACAAAACCTAGTCTATTGCCACAATTTGACACTTTCTAAGACTAGGGCTGTGTTTTTCCCTTTTGGACCCCTTCCCCTCACTCAATCCTTGAAATTACACTTTCCCTTACTCCCTAACATCTATCCCTATCCCCCAAAATTTCTCAAAGAATTTAGACAACCCTTAACCCCTTCATTCCCCTCCCTCTACAACGCAGTCCTAAATCCCCTACACCAAAACCTAATTTCCTCTTCCAACTAAGCTAGGGTTTACTATGTAATAGAGGCATAAGAGTAGAATATCCATATGGTAGGTCATATCAGCAATCATGAAGCCATACCAACTTATAGACATCATGCCTCCATCATTTTCCAAGAATTCATTCCAAGGGCCTAGTCATTTGACACACCTAGGGCCAGTTTTGCTTAAAAATATGTTTATGACCAAACAAAGATGCATTTGGCAAAAGTGAGAGAGGGTTTTGTCCATCATAGGGCCAATAAGAAAACCTCCTTTAGTTTTTACACATGTTTCATGGTTTGGGAGTTATATCAAAGGCACATGTGTCCCAGGAGAATTTCTGCACTACTGGAGTGACCTTGGGAAAATAAGGTTTTCTCACAGCTGGAGTGTCCAAATGACTTTCTTGATGGGTCAAAAGACAACTATACTTAAAGAGCTTTCAAATGAGCTATCATGAGCTCAATTTGGAGTTAAGGCCTCCAAAGTTTGTCTGCACCAACACTCTGCATTTCTGCACCATCGCTCAACACTTTTTGACCAGTGTTGGGAAACTCAACTTTTGACAGGGAAAATCAACTCCAATTAAGAAAAAAATGGTTTATTTGGAAATTAGACATGTTAAGATTTCCAACGAGCTATCACAGGCCCAAATCCGACTTCGAAAAGGTCCTCAACACTTGTCTGCAAGTTGACCCTTTTTGGCGTTGTGCACAGGAGAAGTTTGGCTAGAATTGCCAAAAATTGGTCAAAATCAGTCTTTTTTGGGAAGAATGACAAACAAGTCAAATAATGATGATAGGGCCTCCTTCATAACAGTAGATGGCCTTTCAGGGGGTATTTAAGCTGCCCTCTAAGGCTTGACAAAGAAGCACTGATTCCACCTCACCAAAAGGACAAAATGGCAAAGAGTATCAGTACGAGGGCCTAAGCTTTCCAAGTATAGTCAAAGGCCTCCAAAATAATCAAAAGAATAACAAGCATGGGGTTGAGTATCAAAAGGAGAAAGACATGCTAAGCACAGGTTCACTGCCGAAGAAATGAGATATCAAAATCCAAAAGAGGCTAAGAAGACCAAAGGCAAATGTTTTGTTGGCACCTGCACAAGATCAGAAGTGGCCAAGTGCAAAACATGGTAAACCTAATGCACACATCTCTGTCAAAAGACATATTACTATCAAATCTGCAAAGGGAAAAAGACATGTTTCAGGTCACCTACAATAAAAAATGCCCAACGAGGTAAAAACAGGGTTTTCAGTTTGATGAATATATGCCAAAGAACAGTTTGAACAAGTGCCCAGGCTTTCAAAAGCAAAGGGGATAAAAAGGACATCTACTTCCCCTCAGCTAGCCATCATCACAAAAGAAAAAAAATGCCTTGAAAGAATGTACAAAACCCTGCAAAAGACAAAAGGTTGTAAGTCAAATGGAAAAAAGATTGAAAATCATAGTAAAGTGGGTTTAGAACTTTGATTTATTTCTCTCAAAGGGTGTAAAGGTGCTTTTGTTCCACTTCAAATTCATTTAGCCCCTGAAAAAGAGAAAAAAACACTTAAGGAAGAACAACAGAGTTTTTCTGGTCATTTTTGGCAAACTTTCCGGGCGCTGCGCACAGGCAGTGGCACTGCGCAAAGGGGAGAAAGGCCAGTGTTAAATAACACTGCGCTGCGCACAGATGGATCGATGCTGCGCACAGAGGAATTTTGGCCAGGGTCGCCAAGAAATGGCCAAAATCACTCTTTTTCTCCTCAAAGTTTGCCCCAGGCTCCTGCAGAAATTAAAAAGGTTGGTGGTCACCTCTCTTTGCCCTCCAAGTGGTCTTTTTGCATCTATAATCAAAAGAGAGTAACCATAACCTAAATTGGCTAAAAACCCTAATCTTCATGGCAAACTCTCATTTAACCTTCTAGGGCAAGAAATTACCAGTTGGAGAGTGATCATCAGCATAAATACACTCAATACAAGCTAAGCCGACTTCTAAACTCTGAAAGTATTCCTTGACTTCTTCCATTTTGCCTCCATTTGTTAAAAATTGCCCTCACCATCACTCATTTTTCCTCCCTAGACCTAAAGCTCTCACCAAGCTAAATACCATTTTGTTCAAAGACACAATCAGTCACCATGCTTGGAGATGAAGAAATCAGTAGGGTAGACACAGATTTTAATGAGGAAGAGTAGGAGAATGATGAGGACAAGGAAGAGGGAGATGAACATGGCAGTCATGAAGACAAAAACAGTGAGCACTTGGAGGAAGGCAGCGATGGTAGTGATACTAATCACACCCAAGTACAGAAAAGGGTGGTGCTTATGAGCAAGATGAAGACCAAGAAGATAGTGAAGACAATGATGAGGGTGACAGTCAACAAGAAAGTAAACATGACAGTCAAGAGAAAAATGTGCATAAGCATGACAATGAGCCTAGTCATAGTGCAAACAGTGACAATATGGACGAAGATAATGAACATGAAGAAACAGAAGGTGATGATGAGGAAATAGAAGATCAAGAACAAGGAAATAATGAAGCTGAAACAAAGTTTGAAGAGGCAGGCAATGACCAAGGAAATAACATTGATAGGACAGTTAATGAGGAAACAGACAACATGACACAAATCAGCCTCCTAATGATGATAGAAGTGAAAATAGCCCAGAAGATGATGAAGAAAAGGACCTTTATGATGGACAGAACCAAAGTGAGGCAAGTACAAGAGCTGATGATCAATTTGAAGGCCAAAGTGGCAGTATAGAAGGCAGTGAGGAGAATAAAGATGATAATGATGCTGAAGGTCAGGACAACACTGATCAAACAGAGCACAAGGTGATTGATGGAGACCACAATAAAGATAAAGGAGCTAATGACAACACCAAGGGTCACAGCCAGGATAAGGACACTACCAAATCCATAATCACTCCTCTCACATGCACATACCACAGAGGGAAGAGAGATGTGTTTGCTGCCTCAAAAAGGCAAAGGGCCATCTCTTCTCCAACTATCAAACCATTGGACAAGGGCAAGGAAAAAATGGAAAGGGGTGAGCAGCAGGTAAAGGTAAGGAGAAGTAAGAGAATCAAGAAAACTACTCAAGAGCCTCAACTCATTGATCTAGACAGTGACAATGAGGACAAGGAGATGACCACCAGATTGCTACTCTTAACCAAAGATGCACAACTTAAGGAGTGGGAAAGAGATTTCGAGATGGCACAATGTGTCATTCAGTATTACAAGAGTGAGCACAAGCACTTCAAGAAGGTGAAAAGGGGCCTTGCTCTCCAGAAGAAAATGACCAAGCACTATGCAAAGAAAAACAAGCTTGCTTGTGCCAAACTGAAGGAGGACCTCATGGAGATAAAAACCCTAAAAGAGGCAAAAAGGCATGATAGCCCTGTAGTTTTGGCTTAGGCTTCTCAACAGATGTCCAATACCTCTTCAGGGACCTTTCCACAAATTTTGGGCCAAATTGAACAAAATTTTGTGTTTTTGACATTTTGAGGCCTCTGTGCGCATCACCCTTGGCGCTACGCACAAATTTGGCACATCCTTAGCTCGCAAAATTTAAATTTTTGGATTCCCCTCATCATCAGCAGTCTGCTCACAAAATTTCAGATCATTTGGAGCAGTTTTGACCCCCCAAAAGGTCAAAAAACACCAAATTTTTGGCCATTCTGCCTCATTTTTAGGCAAGGTGTTGCGCACAAAGCAGTGTTGGGAGAATTGGTTTTTGGGCAGGCAAATGACACTCATTCAGAAAACCAAAAATAGATCTGGAAAGCCAACTTGACAAGCTTTCCAACGAGCCATCACGGAGCAAAATCTGACATCGGGAAGTGGTCCAAAACTAGGCTACAACAGAGCCTATTTTTTGCTGGAAGTGGCGCTGCACACATGACAGTCTTGAGATTTTTTACTTTTTGACTAGGCTACAGGATCTGGATCAGGAAAACAAAAGCATTTCTGGAAAGTAGACTCATCAAGCTTTCCAACGAGCCATCACGGAGCGAAATCCGACATCGAGAAGGGGGCCAAAACTTAGTCACAAAAGCCCCTATTTTCTGCGGAAGTGGCGCTGCGCACAGAGACTGTCTAAGTGTGTTTTGGACCAAAAGTCAACAAAACACAATCATTTATTGCAAATATATATTTTTGAGTTTTTTGAGGCAAAACACTCTAGAATTAGGTGGAAATAGTTATTTTGGAATTTATTTCTTAGGATATTATATGCCTTGGGCCTTACATGGTCTCTTGGCCATAAATGACATTTATGGTTGAATTTGACATTTTCCTACCATATTTAGGGTTTTAGGCCTCCTTTGCTCCATAAATAGAACATGAGGCCCTCATGTATTTTGTTGGCATTTGATAAGCTTGAAGAGCAATATACATGGTTTTATGAGCTTGGAGAAGAAATTGGTTTTGTGAAGTTGATGAATGGCTTGTTTGGCTTGATGATGGAAAAGCTTGTTTGCAGGATTTCTTAGCTTGGTGAATGGTGATGTCTTCTTAACTTTTTTATGTTTTCTTGTTCTCATTATGTTTCCTCCTTCTTGGTTGCTATAAATCAGAAAAGTATAGGTTGAGACATGCTCTTTGAGGCACCTCAGTCCTCCTATTTGTTATAGCTTTGATGTTTTCTTCTGTTTGGTCATCTTAAGGAATTCTTGATTGCTCCTTAGGTCCACCAAAACTTGTTTTTGTTTCATGTATGGTTAGTATGCTAGTTTACAAGTATGATTCACGGTATGCCCTGCTTATTTGAAGCTTTCAAAACTCTATCTTGAAACCTTTTCTTTGGAATATTGTTTGCTAGGTTTAGTCAAAGAGGTCTCGTTCGATCTTGTCCTTTTTCCATGCCTACCAACTTGTTTCAGAGTTCTCAATAGCTTGTATATGATTTTTAGGAGTTCCCTCTTCATAGATTGAGTTATTTGTGTTATCTTATATGTTTCCCAAATTCTGAAGGTGAATTTACTAAAGTTAGAAGCTCTTATGCTTTCTATGTTTCACTGGAATGTTTATCTTGGATATTTATTAGTTTAAGTATTGCTCATTGAGCTTAATGGTTTGCCCTACCTCATGAGTAGTAGCTTTTAACTATATGTATTTAAGACCTCCTAATATTTCCTAAATTTGATGTTCACTCCACCTCATACATCACCTCATGTTCACTCCACTTTCATTGACTCCATAGCCCAATGGCTTTGACAGACTCTCACTCCACCTATTCCGCTTGACCATCTTACCCAACCAAAACAATCAACAAACCCTACACTTAATAACTAGCCTAAAATCAAAACCCTAAAGCAAAAAGAACACATCCTTTGCCCCCAATAGAGAGATTCCTCTTTGAGTCCAGGAAGGCTAGTTCCTAGGACTCCAAAGACTGGTTCCATGTTACCCTGTCATTTGGTCTACCAATCTACCAAATCATGGGACCCTAATAGGTTTGAAAGAGTTACTCTAAGTTGTCTGGTGGAGTAGCCCATCAGTACCATTTTAGAGATAACATTTTGGTGTGTATTTTTCTTATGTTATCTCTAAATTGGTACTGATGGGCTACTCCACCAGACAACTTAGAGTAACTCTTTCAAACCAACTTTTCACTGAGGATTAGCCTCTTTAGCCTGAGAGGTCTCTCTCAATTTATCTAATGATTTGCTCAATTAGGTCTTAAAACATATGGCTAACTCTGTGAGTGTCTTAGTGTATTTGGTTGCAGGTGAAAAATGGGATAAATTTCACTACCATTGGGCTCATGGAGTCAGTATGGAGTCAATGATAAATAATTCTGCTTCTGGAAGCTGAGGCTTCAACTGTTTCAATGGAAAAAGATAATACTAACAACATAAAATATTCAATAACTTAATGTCAAAAGGAAGTTAGAGCATGAGGGCATGAATTCTGAGTAATTTAACATCAAGACATTGAGAAAAGATATTAAGAAAAGATAAGGCATAAACTCATTGCAACAGTCAAAGAATCTCAGGTTGAGCAGAAAAACACCATCACCATCTATTACTGATATTTCAAGGTTTGCAATAATAGTGGTATCAAAGAAACATTCTCCAACCTGATCTAACTCTAAAATTGTTAAAATTGGACAACTAGGTCCAAACTCCATGTTGTGATGCTCAGATGAAGATACCGATATTTTTATTAGGTTCCTCTTTCAGAGAGGTGCAAGATCAATCTAAAGATCATCTTGATCCGATGAGCAGAACATTTATTTTGAATTTATTTTCTAATATATTCAAATATGTGCAGGTCGGCTTTAAGGTTTTGTACCCTAGCAAATGTGTCACACACCCTCAGTGATGGATATAAATAAAGTCAACGTTGGAGGACATTTCACTCATCTCCTCATCACACATATTTTCTCTCCACTTCTGATTGGTTCGAGCTACTTGGAGGCAAATTTGCGGTTCACATGTGGGAGAAGGACGAAGACATTTTATGCTGTAGCTAGGGTTTCCACCGTAGGTTTGACCAGCGTTGACTTAGGTCAACGCATGGTCAAAAGGAGCTGAATTTTGGCATAGACTTCAATTTCTGTAGTCCGTGCATTTTGGCACAAGAATCGAGGTCAAAGGTTGACCGTAGACTGTGTTGCGTTGACTTTTACTTGATACTGTTCTGTGTTGACTTTTCTAGGTTGACTTTTGAGTTGATTGTTTCGCTGATTTGAGGGTTGTGTGACATCGCTGGTTATCTGACCAATTGAGACTTTGCTGGTTGAAGCATCCTGCTGACCGCCGTAAGGCACCAACACACTTATTTGTTTCTGGCTTGTCTTCTGTCGATCTGCTAGTATGTTCTATCAGCATTTTACTTTATTGTTTATGTGATTGCTGTCTGAAATTGAAGAGAAAGTAAAGTTGCATCAAGCATAGAACATCTACATAAATTTACATGGTATCAGAGCTGAGGTGAACACAAAGCCGTAATTTGTGGCAATCACCAAAGAAGAGGATGGGTTCCTCAAACTACAATGGCTTCAAGGCTGATGACAAATTGACTGGGAAGAATGACTTCCATACTTGGAAGATGACATTAGATCTTATGTTGGAAGACCAAGATGTCATGGACTATGTGCAGGGTAAAATCCAAGAGCCTCCATCCACTGCAACTGCTGCTGCCAAGACAAAGTATAAGAAGGGGGAGATCAAAGCAAAGCTGATGATCAGGGACTCAATTCACAAGAGTCTGGTTGCCTACATCTCTGAGCTGGGCACATCAAAAGAGATGTATGATAAGTTGGTCGACATGTTCAAGGCCAACAATGCAAATCAAGTACTATTCTTCAAGAATCAATTGAAGAATCTGAAGAAAGGCAGGGATGAGTCTGTTCAATCATACTTTCTGAAGCTGATCGAGATCAGGAACAATCTGCTAGCTATTGGGGAGACAATAGCTAATCGAGAGATGGTACTCACCGCACTTGGAGGGCTCCCATTCGAATGGCATGTGTTCAGCACTACCATTCTAAATAATAATGTGATACCTGCCTTTGACGAAGTACTATCGAGATGCGTTCACGAAGAGACAAGAATGAAGGAGTATGAAAATGAAGGAAATGCTACCTACGCTGCTCATTCTAGAAAGAAGAACTTTGGTGGTCCAAAGAACAAAGGAAGAGCAGGGGCCCAAGGAAAGAAGGGCAAGTGTTACACTTGTCATAGGCCAGGTCACTATGCTAGAGAATGTCCTTTCAAGAAGGATTTTCCCGATGTTTGTGACAACAACAACAACCGGAGGAATGGAAATCAAAGGAACAACAGGTCTAAGGGAAAAAATAAGGCTCCCTGCGGTGGAAATGGTCAACCTTTCAAAAGGTTGAGAAACTCTAGGTATGAGGAATCAAATGTTGTTGATAAAAGAAATGAATACATTCTTGTATCTGCCCTCTCCGTTGCATCTCCACTCGACACTATGGATGTCTGGTTGATAGATAGTGGTGCCTCAAGGCACATCACTGGGTTCAAGGAAGCACTCTCTGATATGGTTGAGAAAGATACTAATCTGGAAATTATCCTTGGAGATAATGCCACATATCCCGTGAAAGGGATAGGGACTGTGACCTGCCACTCATCTCAAGGTCAAGTCCTCCCTTACAGGATGTACTCTATGTACCTAATTTGAAGAAGAACCTTGTGTCTATATCGGCCATGGAAGACAAAGGTTTCAATGTGGCATTCACTGATGGAAAGGTGCGCATGTGGAAGAAGAGCTTCAAGGAAGCTATAACGATTGGGTTTAGAGTTGATACACTTTACCAGGTTGGAGGAAGTCCACTGGGAGCAATGACATGTGATACTATCCGACAGATTGAACTATGGCACCAGAGGTTTGGACACCTTCACTTCAAAGCCCTTCTCGAAGCAAGGAAGGTGGTAACGGGAATGCGCGAGTTTTCAAATAATCATGAAGGTGTATGTCAGAGTTGTGCCGAAGGAAAGCATAGAAGGGAACCTGTTCCCTCAAGCATCACAAAGACATATGATGTCTTGCAATTAGTGCATTCTGATCTATCTGGTATGTTGCCCGTGACATCTTTGGGAGGATGTTATTATTATATGACGTTCATAGATGACTTCTCTCGCAAAACCTAGATATACTTCTTGAAGAAGAAGGACGAGGCTTTCATGTGGTTTTGTACCTTCAAAGCCTTCGTGGAAAATCTGACAGGGAAGAAGATTAATATTTTGAGGACCAATAATGGCACTGAATATGAGACGAACGAGTTCAAGAACTTTTGCAGAGAAGCTTGCATTAAGAGGGAGACCACAACTGTGTATACCCTTGAGCAGAATGGCGTTGCTGAATGAAAGAACAGGATCATTGTGGAAGCTGCCCATGCAATGCTATGTGACCAGGGTCTGTCGAAGTTTCTGTGGGGAGAAGCTGCGAATACTACCGTGTACATACAAAATCGATGCCCGCATTCCGCTCTGGACTCCAAAACTCCCGAAGAGGTTTTCACTGGTAAGAAACCTGACGTCTCACATTTTCGAGTTTTTGGATGTCCTGTTTATTTTCATGTGTCGAAAGAGAAGAGGAGCAAGCTGGATGCTTCTAGGAAGAAGGGAATGTTTGTGGGCTACAACGAAACTTCGAAGGCCTATAGAGTCTATGTGCCTGGTCAAAGGGAAGTGGATATATGCCACGATGTCACTTTTGACGAAGATGCTTCCCTGAGGAAATTAGTCAATCTTCCGAGATTTAAGGAAGACCATGAAGCAAGGCCTAGAAATCAAGGACCGAAGGATGAGACAATGCCCGATGTTGAAGGACTGATGGACCCGATTGATCCACCTCCTTCACTGGGGAAGAGACCATCATGGCTCAGGGACACTCTCGAGGATGCCGAGGGACATATGGCCCCAAGGGGGACATTCCGTGAAAGCAAGAAACCGAGTAGATACCAAGGGTATCTAGCAGGTTAAGTCACCAGGTTCGTGTTCGTGTTCGAGTTCGACAACGTTGAAATTCAAATAAAGTTTGTCACCGAAAATTTTGCCGATAAAGTTCGGCATAAAATTCGACATATAGAAATTTGAAAAAATATATATATATATATATATAACAATTTTAAGCATGTTGAAAGATAAATATGATGCACATAAATAAATAAGCATGCCAATTTTCAAAGTGCATAATGCACATTGCAAACACATTGATGATAGGATTATTGCTCAAACATTTACATCATTTCCACATATAAACCATGAAAGTGAGTGCCAAATTTCCAATAAATAACCAACTTCAATCTTCCATACATAGTAAACAAGGTGAGAAATTCATCATAGACATTAGCAGTAGGCTAGTAGCACTATAAGAATATCAAATTCAACAATACCATGGGCCATATCAGATTTCATATATTGAAAACAATCTGATAAAAAAGTATTCAAAATATATAAACTTTAAAGTAGTTTGGCAGTCTTAGAATATTGTTCATGCAAAAAGTAAACTAGAAGTCTAGCAAAAGGTAAACTAGAAGTCTAGAAAAAAGTAAACTAGAAGTCTAAAACGAGAGCACAAGTTTTATTCTTGATGTTCTCATGGCCCACTTGTGATATCAAAAAGTTCTATATCATCAAGAGCAGTATGAGTTGTGAATTCGGTAGATGCCTCAGCATCAGATTCATCACTCAGTTCCCTGTCAATGTCACTATCATTGTAAAAATCAGCTTCATCCCTTGATGCATTAAGAACAGGATCGATCCACGGAGTAGAGGAATTGGATGACCCTTTTGACACATTTTTCAAAGCCAACTGCAAGTTACTACGAACATAAACAAGATCTTCTAATATTCCAGATAACAATCTATTTCTTTTCTTGGAATGAATGTGGTCAAAGGAACTCCAATTCCTTTCACACGCTAATGCACTTGATCCCTGACTTAAGATACGAATTGCAAAAGTTTGCAATTCTAGCGCTACTGGACCATAAAACTCCCACCATACTGCTGGATCACTTCTGCTCCTATCATACTTTGCTGATTGTGTACCAAATAGCCCTTCTTCTAACCTGTATGCCCTCAACTGAGATTTGACCAAAATTTAGTTGGTGCTCCCGCACCCGAACCCGAACCTGATTCGGGTTCATGATTTTGTTCGCCTTCAAGTTCAGGTTCGGGTTCGGGTTCGTGGTTTTGTTCGCCTTAATGTTCGCAAAACAAATTCGATTATGTTCGAATTCGGTTGAAATTCACCGAATTTCGAATTTCAACCTTCATGTTCGCCGAACCCGGTGACTAAGCTAGCAGCCATGAGTACTATTGTACAATCCGAGCCTGGATATTTTGAGGAAGCCGTAAAGCATCAAGTTTGGAAGGATGCTATGCACGAAGAGTATGAGTCCATAATGAAGAATGATGTCTGGGATGTGGTTCCAAGACCGAAGGACAATGCAATTGTCACCTCGAAATGGCTCTACAAGATCAAGCATGGATTTGATGGAAGTGCTGAAAAATTCAAGGCAAGATTCATTGCCCGTGGCTTCTCTCAAAAGGAAGGCATAGACTATGATGACATATTTGCACCTGTGGCCTGATATACCACCATTCGATCTATCATAGCCCTTGCTGTTATGCAAGGATGGAGTCTTCATCAGATGGATGTGAAGACCGCATTTCTGCATGGTGCAATAAAGGAAGAGGTATATGTGGAGCAACCTCTGGGGTTAGAAGTCCAAGATCGGGACACCCATGTCTGCAGGTTGAAGAAAGCCTTCTATGGGCTGAAGCAAGCACCCAGAGCTTGGTACGAGAGGATAGATAGCTACCTGATGAAGCTGGGCTTCACTTGTAGTAATGCTGATCTGGACCTTTACTTCAAGGTTGATAGAGAGAAGCCTCTCTCTGGTGTTGTATGTGGAAGACCTCTTCCTGACAGGTGCTGACCCTCTCATTCATCAGTGCAAGAGGGAGCTCGCTGCTGAGTTCGAGATGAAGGACCTAGGACTGATGCACTATTTCCTAGGCTTGGAGAGTGCAGCGAGACTTGGCGAGATTTTCCTTTCTCAAGGAAAATACAATATGTGAAGCTGCCCAGAAATATTTGTGCTGGTGAATTTGTAACATTGTAAATTAGAATGTATGATATAGGTATGGAGCTCAACATTAAGAAGTTGAATGGCAGTGCTACTGGGCCCATGTTAGCAAATCCTACTGAGTATCGTCAACTCGTAGGGGCCCTGATGTTCTTAGTGAACACCCGTCCATATATATGTTTTGCAGTGAACACTTTGAGCTAACAAATGGTTGAGCCTCATCACACTCATTGGGTTGGTGCCAAGAATCTTCTGAGATATCTTCGGGGCACGATAAACCATGGGTTGAGATACACTGTTGGGAGCGTGACACTCCTTGGATATACTAATGCTGATTGGGCTGGCAGTGTGATGGATCATAAAAGCACATCGGGATGCTGCTTCTCACTTGGATCTGCTTCGATATAATGGATGAGCAGGAAGCAGAAGTCGGTGGCTTTGAGCACCGCGGAGGCCGAATACATTGCAGCGAGTATGGCATGTTGTGAAGCAGTTTGATTGCGAAAGCTCTTCAGTGAGCTGTTCGGGCATGTTGTGGATCATTCGCATATCCTTTCTATTTTCAATTCTTGAAAATAAAAAAAAATAAAAAAAAATTGTTATAAAGATATTAAAGTATTAAAATTCTTATACTTTAACATAAAAAATATTTCTATTGATGTATTAAAGTTAAAATTTTAAACACTTTAAACTTTATGAAAGTGGGTTCCGCATTTATGTTTAAACATCGATCATTTTGTTGGGCGGAAGGCGTCAATAGTTTCAATTTTCAACAAAAGGCCCAACCCGCGGGCACAATCAGCGCACAAGTTAATTAAATGAGTGCCTTCGCAGTTGACTCGGTTGACTGCGAGGACAACATAGATGAACGGTGGAGATTCATTACGGGAGCACCAACCAAATTTTTCCCCCGTACCTCGAGAGCCCCTGCAGTGACGTAGGGCGCTGAGTTGTTCAACAGCTTGTTGGCGCGTCATGTCAGCATTAAATTTTGAAGCCGCGCCACCTATTTAAACAAAATTAGCATTGTTTTTTCAAAATATTTTCTGATTAGTTTGCACTGCGTCCTGTTTTAAGTTTCCTGTCAACCTAGTAGAATTGACCATCCTGTGAGTTATTCTTTACGTTAATTTTCAGCCATGGCTAAGCGTTCATCTTTGTCGGGTTCAGCTAGTCATATCCCTCTCATGGACACTGAGGGGGATATTCAAGATACTCTTTGTTCTATAATTCATCTTCCATTTTATCAGCAAGTCATCCTAAATGACAAAGCCTCCCCTGTTTTTACTGCCATGGTCAAGTCTGGAGTACTTTCTGCATGTATCCCAAAAGCCCACCTTTTTCCTGAATTTATTTATTGGTTGGTGTCAGTCATGTACCCTGGGAAATGCTTTGTTATGAATTGTCAGGGAGAGAATGTTTTGCAAGTGTCTACCTAGCTAATCCGTCAAGCCCTTTGCTATCCTGAGTCAGAGTCATCTGTTTAGTTCTCTGACGATTCCCTGGTAACCTATTATGATAATCTTGCAGGTGAAGAGTTTAATCAGTTCATATACTTCTTGAAGCCAAACATGAAGCAATTTCAACCAGACAACAAAGAATTTGCTATGGAGATTTTTGATGCAGAAATTCGACCAATATTAAGCAACATTGCGAAAATTCTGGGCAAAGATGACGACAATGCATTGGATAAATCAGTCTTGGGGATGTTTGCCATGATGATGAAATCAGGAACAATGCTGGATATTCCATCATATTGGCAGGAGGCAGTTAATTCATAGCTAATGAGCCTTTCATTAACAGGTTCTTTTAAATTTCCTTCATTAATTGTCTACTTGTTCTTATATCAAAATGTGGAAGAGTTCATGCATTTAGGTCTGAATATTATGGATATAAACAAGAAAAGACAATGAGTAGTGTTCTGGACAGATGTAGTAAGAAGAGAGCAAAATGACGCTGGGTTGTTTGATTTCTCCAGTTATTTCATGTCAATTGTATACAAAATCTTGAATGGAGTTCCTCCTCCTTGTTTTTTACCTAGAGCTCGGGAATATTTACATTTAGGAGTAACTTGCAAATTTGGAGATTGCTTTGTTTTTGAGGATTAATCTGAAATTAGGCTATATGGAGCAAGTATTGAGCCTTACAGACTTCCAATGTTTGTACCTACGAGGCTATTTGCCTTGGAATTTATTCGACAGAGCCTAAATGTTGATCAAGTTCACTTTGTGCCCATGAAAAAGGGGCACATGTACAAATTACCCATGACTGTAGGCCCTTTCATAGTCAATATGAGACAGGCATTTGATGAGATGCATATGCTGTTAGGGGAAATTTGGGCTTATGATCCTCACAGTGTAATTTCAAATAGAAGAATTGAGAATGGGTATTCAGCTTTCATTCATGAAAGTAGGCTAGATTTGGAGAAGATAGTAAGTAGAGGTGTGATAAGTTTAGCAGGTTCAAACATTCAGACCCCTATCATATCAGAAAAATCAAACAAAAGAAACAAAGAAATAGTGATTGACTTAGATGATGAGGAGCAGGGAGCTGAAAAGAGGACAAAGTTTACTGAAGAATTTACATTTAACCCACCTGGTTTTTCTTTACATCTAGGAGAAGAACAAAATGTTCTTGCTTCACCTAGGAGTCATGAAATCTCTCATGAGCAAGTACCTCTGATCAAATAGTGTTTACCCAGATTGAAGAAAGGAATCAAAAGATGAAGGCCAGCATGGAAGCCCAAGTTGAGTATCAGGTTGCTCTGGATCAAACAAAACTTTTGACTGTCATGGATCTTGAAAAAGATCAATTCATAATTGCCCTGTCTCATCCCACAGACATGTCAATAGGTTCTTCTAAGAATTTCAATACTGTAAATGTGACTGTAGATGTGAAGAAGATTCCCTTGATGGGTAAAATGAATTTGCATATGCAAACTGGTCAGTTAATTGTGAATGACTTGACTAAGAGCAATGCAATGGCAATGAAGGCTGAGAATATGTTGGGGAAGGTACTTAAGAAATTGAAGTTAGAGAAAGCTAATGCAAGAGCTTTAACAATTTAGAATGATGAGTTAAAGAAAATCATTGTAAAGATTGGAGTGGACCCTAGTGACAAGACTGTTGTACATAAATTTATGCAGAGTGCTGAAATATAAATATCCACATTGAGGAAGAAGCTAAAATTGTCTACAGGAGAACATTCTATGGCTGCAGAAGTTGCAAAGGTGGAGAATGAGAAGGAAAAGTTGTTACAACAACTAATGCAAAAAGATGAAGAAATTCCCAAAATAAAGCAAACTGCAATATCACTGCAAAATCATATTGATAACCATAGTTGTACTTTTGTTTTTCGTACAGGTAATGAAGATCCACAAGCACAAATTGTTCAATTGAATACTGAGTTGCAGATGGCTGAAAGAGATCGGAAAAAGGCTCAAGCAGATCTGGAGACTGCAACAAAGCTTATTCATATCATAGAGAATGAAGCTGACAAGTATAAAATGGATATTTAGAACACTAATGCTGAGATTAAAAATCTCAAAGAAACACTGAAAGGAAACATTTCACTGATACAAGCCAAAGATATCATTTGGAATGATATCAATTCAAAAATGAAATCAATTTGGAGCTGTTTGAAAATAGTTGCAGAGGAAAAAAGTCTTATTAGGGAATGTGAAGAACCAATCATGATAGATAAGCAAAAGGCAATTAATAGAGCTATCTGGGCTAGAAGGTTCATTGATTTTATTAATTCTAAAACAGATTAGGAATTAGAAGAGAATGATATTAAAGACAGGACCTTATATGCAATGGAGATCAATAAGATGATTGTCAGAAATGATCACAGGAAAGCTACAAAAAAGAAACTGATGGAAATTAAAGAGGCAATAAGTCAATTTGATAAGTTATTTGACAAATTAACAAGAAAAGGTCTGCCATCATGTTGGGGAGATGAAGGAAATCTTTTTCCATGGGATTCTTATGAGAATTTTCTAGTTATGGAAAAAATCAAAGTTGATAATAGGCATGAAAAAACTCAGGTTCTTAAAGGGGAAACAATGGTTAACTTTCTGTAGAAACATTTTTAGCTACTGTGGTTGGTAAAAACTATTTTCACAGAAGGACCATCTTATAATCAAATTATTGCATTCAGATTGGAGTATCATAATCTAACACATTCGCCCAGGACAAAGATAGAGATATGGAAAAAGTGCAGAGCTTGGACAATAGGCTTGCCAAAAGGGTTTTCAGCATCAAAGAAAGACAAATCCGCTGACCAAGGACATGCAGCAACATCATCAGCGATTCCTATAGATTAGGATGTATATTTTTACATTATATTACTTTTTCAAAGACAATGTAATTGTAATAAGAAATTTTCAAGGCATGTAATAGATAGCCTCTGAATTCCTAAGTAGTTGTGGTAGTTGGAATTGGTTACAGCAGTTCCAAACTGTTTGTTTTATTGTATTTAATGTAATTTTCAAGAGGAAGGAAGGTTCCGAGTTTTGGACCTTCAGATTACTATTTTATACTCAGAGATTTCAATGATTAATGAATGAGTAAGCAAGTTTCTGGCATCTTTTTATGTTGATATGTATCTTAGTTCACATTCTTTGTTTTCTTTCTTTGAATAAGACAAAGTAGTGAGCAACAAGTCTCTTTTTACCTATGTAATCAAGAGTTAAAATCCTTAATTGGCGCTTCTTTGTTTTAACTATTCTTTCATAAATTCCTCAGAAGATTGAGATGATATATTCTATGTGACAGCATATTAGTTTGGACTTTCTTATTTCATTTTCTTCTGGTCATTTCATTCAACATCAGCAAATAATAGCATTGTGAGACATTCATTGTGTTTGATATCTAAAGGTTTAATTGTAAATACTTGAAGGTGATTAAAGCAGAGACAGATATTTTAGTGACATAATCATATAAATGTCTTAAGCACTGATTCCTTATCATAGCTAAGGAATTGTCTCTTAAGGTACAACAGGGCATGTGCTAGATACCATTGTGATACTCTGTGATAACCAGAGTGGGATTCACTTGTCCGAGAATCCCGTGTTCCACGATCGATCCAAGCATATTGATATTAGGTACCATTTTATCTGGGTTATGGTATAGCGAGGCGCCGTAAGGCTCGATCATATAGGAACTGATGAGCAGGTCGTGGATATTCTCACAAAGCCCCTAGGGAAGGTCAAGTTCCTAACCTTCCGTGAGAGTCTTGGTATTGTGGAACGACCCTATGATGTGGGTCCTGTTGGACGATGTGCTCTGGGAGCTCTGGAGGGCTTTGGGGATAGCTTCTCGGAGCTATAAGAAACCACAGGGCTAGGCTTGCCGAACCTTGTTGGTGTGCTTCTGCCTCACTGTTGTGATGATTGAGTTGGTTCACCTCTCATTATCTGTGCCCCGTATGCATCCTATCCATTGAGTTCAAGGCTCATGGAAAGTATCTCTCATTTGGCCAATGAGGTGGGAAAAGCTAGAGACTAGTAGCAAAGACTAATGGACGTATCAGAGATTGTCGTACTCTCTATCTAGGATGGCACGGTCCAACCACTTGATTTGGGATCAAGTCTAGTGAGGTTTCAGACCTCCTACTAACTTAGGGTCAGATAAACCAGCTTCGGGTTGGTATGAGACTCTTTGTGAGTCCTATAGAGGTTTCGGACCTCTGGGATGAATCTGTCAGCTGGGAATGATGTCTCTGTGACTGACCCACTTCTGTTATGAAATAAAGAGCCAAAGCACAGCGTTGTTGTGATGACGCACGATGCCGGGTTGTATAGGTGAATGGAGTTCTCCCTAGTTGAGAGGGAGTTTTAAAATTGGACAACTAGGTCCAAACTCCATGTTGTGATGCTCAGATGAAGATATCGATATTTTTATTGGGTTCCTCTTCGAGAGGTGCAAGATCGATCTAAAGATCATCTTGATCCGATGAGTAGAACATTTATTTTGGAATTTATTTTCAATATATTCAAATATGTGTAGGTCGGCTTTAGTTTCCTTAGACTTTTGTGCCAGTCACACAACCTCAAAGATAGACAGGCAAATGTCAACGTTGGAGAACACGACTTCATCTTCTCATCACAGTCATTTTCTCTTTACTTCGATTTGTTTGAGCGATTGAGGAAAATTTGATGTTCGCATGTGGGAGAAGGACATAAGACATTTTCTGCCACAGGTCTGTTTCATCAAGCAGTTTGACCAACATTGACTTAGGTCAACACATGGTCAAAAGGAGCCGAGTTTTGGCATAGACTTCGATTTCTATAGTCATAGACATTTTGGCAAAAGAACCGAGGTCAAAGGTTGACCGTAGATTGTGCTTTGTTGACTTTTACTTGTTGCCATTCGCGTTGACTTTTCGGGGAAATAAGCAAGTGACTTTTCCGGGTTGACTTTGAGATGAGACTCGTTTGATTGATTTGAGAAGTAGCATATTGCTGGTTAGCCAACCAATTGAGACTTTGTCTGGTTGAAGCATCCCGTTGACCGCCGTAATGCACCAACACACTTATCTCGTTTCGGCTTGTCTTCCATTTCATCGACCATGTTCTATCATCATTTTACCAGTTGTTTATGTTATTGCCGTCCGAAATTGAATAGAAAGTAAAAGTTGCATCAAGCATAGAACATCTACAAAAATCTACCAAAAATCTCTCATTTATAGAGTGAGGAATCATAAAAATTATTTTCCACCGTGCTAGGTTCAAATTCCCACCTCAGAGACCTATTTCAAATAGGATTACATCACTTGGAGACTTCCTAGGGATATTTCTGTTTTGTAGAGTTTGAATACAAAAAGGACACTTCTTTCATTAAATAATTCAACAAATCCATTTAAAAAAACTTATCAACCACAACCAACTAATTTTATGAGTGTAATGGAGCGCTGATGTGTCATTATTCCACGTGAATGCTGAGTTGGATCTCCTCCAATTCGGATTTTACAATTTTTCATAAATATGGTTAGTGAAAATTCTGAAAAATAGGCTTCAAATATGAGTGCATAATTTCCAAACCCTGATGGTTTTGCAGAAACTGAGAGAAGTTTTTGTATATGTTCCTGTTCCAAAGAAAAACCTCTTTCATATTTTCAAAGTACGTTTTCATTTGGCAAGAATCAAACTTGAAGTTGACTGCTAAAACAATCATGTACATAAAATTTCGTAGCACTCATTTCGTAGCGAACTCCAAAATCCACCTTTTGCATAACCTTTGACCTTTCTGGCCGTCGGGGAACCTTCCTTGGGGCTAATGAGATAATTTTTTTTTTCCCACTTTTATTTTGACCATAGCTGTGATTTTAAGCAAAAGTCACCCACAATGATTTCGTAGTGAAATCTAGGCTTCAAGCTTGGGATTCGCTTCGAAATGGCCTAATTGGCAGAAAATTGAAAAATTGTCTTTTTTCTTCAAAATTTTTCCTATGGATGTTAATATGATAAGATGAAGTATGATAAGGCAAAATTGATTCAAAATAATTCTTACCCTCCTCAATAAATAGAATTTTCATCTTCAACAAGTTCATTTACAAATAAAAATGAAGCTCTCTTTTCTGGAAATTAAGGCTCAGAAATGATCTCATATATCCATATCCTTGATAGATGTTGCAAAACGAGAGGAGGATTTTTTAGATCAGTTTGTACTGAAGAAAAACCTCTCTTGGTTTTTTGAAAAATATCTCTAGGTGTCCGAGAACTGCATTTGAAAAACATGTCTCAAACAGGAAAAAAACACAATCTAAAAATAGAGCCCAAAGACATCTCCGAATCTCCCAATTTGTAGCACCTTTGAGAAAAGTGAAAGAGGCTAATATTATTTGATTTGTGCTTGAAAATAACCTTTATCAGTTTGTTAGAATTATACTCTATTTTCCCAGAATATTCTCTTGAAGTTGACTGCTCAAACAGTAAAAAATAGAGAAATCCTTAGATTCGCTACGAAATGGTCACGGGATTTCGTAGCAAAATCTGCCTATTTTATATAGAATTCGCTACGCAATGGTGAAAAAATAGACAAGTGGCTTATTTTTAATTTGAAGGAATGGGTGCGGAAACTAAATGACATGGAGTGGATTTGACTGATTTGACAGGACTCATGGTGGGTTTAAGACTTAGGATAAAGCTTATTACATGTGTTTTTTCATAAATTTCATGAAACCAACTGCAAAAAAAAAATGGAACCTAGGTGAATGATGTGAAAGACCCTATAAATGAAAATTTTAAAACCTATGTGTGATAACAGTGGCTCCACTGGGGATGGTGTGCCCTTGTGGTACAACAAAGAACTCGTAGTTCTGGTGCCTTCCTTAAAAAAAAAAAAATCTGAAATTGATGAAGACTTCTTCAAACTCATATGGCCTTCTCCTTGGGCTCAAGCTTGTTGAAAACTGAAATCCAAGCTGAAGGATAAATCTATAAATGCTGAAAATATGCTCATAATACTTGAGCTTATTCACACACACACCTACCTACCCGTTGCAATCTTCATGCTTGATTCAAGCGACATGAAACTTTCCAATAAAGCCGCTTACCAATTAGTTGATCGATACTTGAACCCTTGATCGTACGAAACAACATTGGAAGTGAGTCATCTATTGGCAACTCAACAGAATTGAATCCTTGCTCCATAAGAAACTAAATTTTTTCGTCGATGACTCCAGAATACACTTGGCCTACTAGATTTTGGAAACCAGTAAAATATCAACTTATCTCGATGAGTAAAACCATGAGAGTTGAATTCATTCTCGTAATATCCCTGCTTAGGGCACCCTCCCCGTTGAGGGTCCCAGGCCTTGACACGTTGTCGGGGTCCTGCGAGGTCGTTTAGGCCGTGGCCGTTAGCCTTGTTCCTCGAGATGTTCGTGGCTAGGGAAAGCTCACCCTTAACACCGGGGCCCCTCACTCGTCTGTCAGCCGAGCTGGGTGTATGTCGGGCCTCGTGGTATCGCAGCCGCAGGTCCCGAGGTCGAGATCGCGAGCGTGGTGGGTCGTAATATCCCTGTTTAGGGCAGCCTCCCTGTTGAGGGTCCGGTGGGCCTTGATACGCTGCCAGGGTCTGCGAGGCTGTTTAGCTGCCGTCCTCGAGATGCTCCGGTGGGCTATTGAGCTCACCCTTAACACCCTGGGATGCCGCCCTCACTAACAGTTCGAGCTTTTGGTGTAGTGGTTGGATCATCGCTGTAATATCCCCAATGGGAAATAAACAGTAATACACAGCAAAACAACAAGCAGCTATATAGAGCAAAATGCCGGAACTAGAATATGGAACAAATAGACATAAAAATTGCCGGAAATGCTAAGCCATTTTATTAATCTGAGAATATAATGAGATACAATGGATAATCAGAATAAATGCACCTATCCTTGCTCAAGGCAAGTGAGGAATCCTCTCAGAAAAATAGGAAATGGCTGCTACAGAAACTGCATCCCAGCTGCTGGAAGAAACTGCCGTAAACTGCTACTGCTGGAATGAACTGAAGCTAGGGGTTGATCCCCTTGCCGGAATGAGCTAAAAATTGGCAGACCACCTGAACTCACCACCTCGAACAAAACCCAGAAACCATATACCAAACGGACCACCTCCGAAAATCACCCCCAGAAACCCTCCTCCTACAAAAGTAGGTGGCTTCCAGAATGGGCAGCGTAGAAGCCCAAGAAAACGCCGGGAAAAAAGGGCCTGAATCCTCCTGCAAAACCTCCGACTGAAATGGCAACCTCCTCAAGGCTGAAAAACGCTGAAACCACTGCCAAACAACCACCCAACAAAGCTGCTCAACAAAGACTGCGTCCTCCTCAACTGAAACTGCGTCCTCTCTCCTAGACTGCGCAGTCACTCAAAAGGGCAGCTCCTCTGCAAAACGTCCACCAGAAACCACTGCAAACCACCAACTGGAACTGAAGGAAAAAACCTTGCTCGAGCAGGCACTCGAAGTCCCCCGGAGCCAAGGGTGAGATCTCCGACCGGAGACACTCAGTTCGCACTAAACAGTGCTGCAGACCGACTAAACAACCGACGTGTTGAAGTAGACAGAAGTCTAGCTCTCAATATCAATAACATATCCATAATGCCAAATGGAGTGAAACCCCCACCTTTTATAGTGCTAGCTCCCTCAAAACCCTAACTACGTCCTTGAGTTCCTCTTTGACCTGCGCAGTTACCTTAGGAGTTTACGTGAGGCCTCTCTCATGTGTGTGTGGACCCCCAAGGCTTTCCCCTTTAAGTTACAACGTTGCCTCTACTAGGGAAACACTTTATTTTATTTAAGTGAGTTAGACCCCTTTTCTCACTTTTATTTATTAATTAACTACAGTCGGCAAAACTATACAAAAATCAAATATTCCAATTAGCGGTGCTAATTAGGAATATTACATTTCACAATTGATGGCTTCTTTTGTCATATGTCTTCAATTCCAAGAACATCATCAAATGAAAACGTGTAATATCCCTAAATGGGATATTTTACTAAATTTGCATGAATTTACTTAAACCCAAAATTATGCCGTAAAATCAACATGCATTTAACAGAAGATTTCCATGTAAAATAAAAACACATAAAGCACTGCAATCTAATACCACATAGAATAGGAATAATCTCAGATTTTATTATAAATAATAGCAGCATTACATATAGATGTTGAAGAGGCTGAGATGGAGGCTTGGCCCTTAAGCTGTCTAACACTTTACTACCCATGATGGCATCAAAAGCTGGCTGCTGCACTCTCCTCCGTGTGGCTTCACCAAATCCAGCACAGAAGCATTATTGATCTGATTCCTCACTCCAATATCCCTGAAGCTCTGCAAAACTTCTGAATGAAGTCTCCTCGAGGAGAGTTGCGTTTTCGTCCAACACTCACAAATCACCTGAGGGTTTCCGTCCTGGGGCTACGACTGAAATAGAGAACCACGTCACAAACCTCTCATACAAGAAAATGATATGATCCAAAGATATCCCTCAATGGCCTCCTCCCTTTCTTTTATAGATCTCTTGGAGCCTTCTAGAGCATTATTTTATTATTATTTTATTCATGGTGCACTTTTCCCTCTTATTAAAATATTCCTTTTTAATGCAGAAAAGAGTAAATCGGCTACCATGTCTCCTCTGGTCACTAAAACTCATGCCCAACCATCCCATCATGTAGGTATCCTCGTCCCGGTTCCAATGAGCTATTATACTAAGGTGTTCCATCATGTATTCCTCCTAGAATGCCACCTTGAGCGAAATCAGCTGAGTTAAGCCCACAAATAACTCAAATTTCCGAAAGTTGTCGGAATGCACCGGAACGAAAGCCAAACTGCTCGGATGATGGAAGGACCATGTCAGCCCGAATGCCACCGAACACCATGGAAACTCCTGAGAGCTCCTCCAAAAATCCCTGAGCCCATTGTCGCATAATTGTACTGTAACCACCATGCTCCTAACTCTGGAAGTCCCACCTAACCTTATCACTCAATGGCTAAAAAGAGGAATACTACAAGGCAACAATAAGGTTGTCTTCCCTTTCTTGTAAATCAACAAAACCATCCATGCATCCTCGAACATCTCCAAACATGACATCCATATTGTGTGTATCAAAACTACTATTTTTCTTATCAAACAAATCAGATATAATCTTTGGTAGTTTTGCTTGAGGGTTGTCATCTTGATTCTGAACACTAACAGCTCCTATACCAACAACTTTATGCATATCATCCATGTCATTTTTATGATCCCCAAAATGAAAAGGTAAAACATGTATATTCAGCTCTTCATGTAGCTCGAGCTTACCCAAAAGTGAACTTTCATCACATGTTACTTCACTGTTCAAAATTTTCATGCATGTATTTTCAACAACCTGATCTTGAGGAGTTTCCCCTTGACATAAAATTTCAAAAAAGGAATGGGCTGAAAAACAATTTGAATGATTTGGCTCATACCTTTGATTGTATATAGATTGACAAGGCTGCAAATCCTCATAAATTTCATGTAATATGACTTGACTGTCAAATTGATGATCTATTTTATCTTCAAGCAAAGAAGACACTTCTTCTTGTTGGAAACCTTCTTGATTATCATGAAAACTCACATGAGAAGAGAAATCATGAAGTGCCTCTAACAAATCCTCATCCATGCACTCTCCATTATCACCAAGACTTTTAAGATATGGAATGAAAACCTCACAAAAGTCATAGCAGTCTTGTAACAGTGATAAAGAAGAACGATTTTTCTCATAATGTTCTAATAAATTCTTATGGAAATCTCTTAGAGAGAACAAGCTTCCTGGTTGCAACCCTTCATACCATGTTCTAGCTTCATCCTCCAGGGTGGCCATAAACATTTTCATGAGACAATCTTCAGGAAACTCAACTCGAAACTTATGCACATGCATATGGAATCTAACCAAGTGAAGAGCAGCATTATATTTCTTTTCATCTTTAAATATGGGAAGATAAGTTGACCAATTAACTCTTGTCATAGGATTTGGAAAACCAGAAATGAGAGACCGATCCATAGGAGCATACCTGGCATTCTTTCTTGCAATAGAACTCATCTTAGAACTTCATCAAGCTATTGATCTTCAAGTTGTGGAGTCATCATCAAGCTATGAACTTTTGAATTCTTTAAGAATGGAGACACCAAGGTAGTTTCTGCAGCCTCGAAAAATTTTGAGCTCCTGCTACCTTCGAGAGTTCAGCTTCACTATTTGAACACAAACTTTCGGAAATATGTCTTCAGACTCTCGGAAGACACACGAAAATGTCATCTCTAAATTGGTACTGATGGGCTGGTCCACCAGACAACTTAGAGTAACTCTTTCAAACCGACTTTTGACTGAGGATTAGCCTCTTCAGCCTGAGAGGGCTCTCTCAATTTATCTAATGATTTGCTCAATTAGGTCTTAAAACAGATGGCTAACTCTGTGAGTGTCTTAGTGTATTTGATTGCAAGTGAAAAATGGGATAAATTTCACTACCATTGGGCTCATGGAGTTAGTATGGAGTCAGTGATAAATAATTTTTCTTGTGGAAGCTAAGGCTTCTACTGTTTCAATGGAAAAAGATAATACCAACAACAGAAACTATTTAATAAACTTAATGTCAAAAGGAAGTCAGAGCATGAGGGCATGAATTTTGAGTAATTTAACATCAACACATTGAGAAAGATATTAAGCAAAGATAAGGTATAAACTCATTGCAACAGTCAAAGAATCTCAGGTTGAGCAGAAAAACATCATCACTGTCTATTACTGATATTCAAGATTTACAATAATAGTGGTATCAAAGAAACATTCTCCAACCTCTTCTAACTCTAAAACTCTCTCATTTATAGAGTGAGGACTCATACAAATGATTTTCCATCTTGCTAGCTTCGAATTCCCACCTCAAGGACCTATTTCAAATAGGATTACATCACTTGGAGACTTCCTAGGGATATTTCTATTTTGGAGAGTGTGAATACAAAAAGGACTCTTCTTTCGTTAAATAATTCAACAAATCCATTTAATAACCCTTATCAACTGCAACCAACTAATTTTCTGAGTGTACTGGAGTGCTGATGTGTCATTATGCCACGTGGATGCTGAGCTGGATCTCCTCCAAGTCCAATTTTACAATTTTTTTATAAATTTGCTTAGTGAAAATTCTGAAAAATAGGCTTCAAATATGAGTGCATAATTTCCAAACCCTGTTGACTTTGTAGAAACTGAGGGAGGGTTTTGTAGATGGGTCTATGCTGAAGAAAAGCCTCTTTAAAATTTCCAAAATCCTTTTTCATTTGGTCATAAATCAAACTTGAAGTTGATTGCTAAAACAGTCATGTACAGAAAATTTCGTAGCGAACTCCAAAATCCACCTTTTGCATAACCTTTGACTTTTATGGTTGTTGGAGGGTCTTCCTTGGGCCTAATGAGCTAGATACAAATTTTTTGCCACTTTGATTTTGACCATAGCTGTGATTTTAAGCAAAAAGTCACCTACAGCGATTTCATAGTGAAATCTGGCCTTCAAGCCTGGGCTTCTCTACGAAATTGCCTAATTTGCTGAAAAAACCCAAAATCCTCCCTTTTCTTCAAAATTTCACTTTCCGCATTTGTAAGATGATATGATGAAGTATGTTAAGGCAAATTAGGTTCAAACTACCTCTTATCCTCCTCAAGAAACAACATTTTCACCTTCAAAAAGTTCCTCTATTAATAAAAACAGAGTTGTTTTTCTGAAATTTGGGGCTCAGAAATGATCCCATATCTCCAGATCCTTGATATTTGTTGCAAGACCGGAGGAGGTTTTTGTATATCAGTTCCTCCTGAAGAAAAACCTCTTTGTTTTTTGAAAAACATCTCCAGGTGTTCGGGAACTGAATTTGAAAAACATGTCTCAAATAGGAAAAAAACGCATTCTGAAAATAGAGCCGAAAGACATCTTTGAATCTCCCAATTTGTAGCACCTTTGAGAAAAGTGAAAGAGGTTAATGTTTTTGATTTGTGCTTGAAAATAACCTCTCTCAGTTTCTTAGAATTCTCCTCTGTTTGCCCAGAAACTGCTCTTGAAGTTGACTACTCAAACAGTAAAAAGCAGAGAAATCCTTATATTTGCTACGAAATGGTCAGGTGATTTCGTAGTGAAATCTGCCTATTTTACATAGAATTCGCTATGAAATGGTGAAAAAACAGAAAAGTGGCTTATTTTTTTATTTGAAGCCATGGGTGCGGAAACTAAATGACATGGAGTGGATTTGGCTGATATGACAGGACTCATGGTGGGTTTAAGACTTAGGATAAAACTTATTCCATGTGTTTTTTCATAAATTTCATGAACCCAATTACAAAAACAAAATGGAACCTAGGTGAATGTTGTGAAATACCTTATCAATGAAATTTTGAAAACCTATGTGTGATAACAATTTAGAGATAACACTAGACATCATTCTTCATAATGGACTCATATTCTTCGTGCATAGCATCCTTCCAAACTTGATGCTTTACGGCTTCTTCAAATGATCCAGGCTCAGATTGTACAATTGTACTCATGGCTGCTAGGTACCTTTGGTACCTATTCGACTTCTTGCATTCACAAAATGTGTCCCCTTGGGGCAATATGTCTCTCGGCATCTTCAAGAGTGTCCTTGAGCCATGAGGGTCTCCTTTTATTTGAAGGAGGTGGATCGATTGGATCCATTGGTCCTTCAACATTGGGCATACTTTCATCCTTCGGTTCTTCCTGCCTTCCAGCTTCTTCTTCTTCTTCTTTGTCTTCCTTTGACCTTGGAAGATTTCTTACTTTCTTGAGGGCAACATCTTCATCGAAGGTGACATCGTGGAATATCTCCACTTCCCTTTGACCAGGCACATAGATTATATATATGCCTTCGAAGTTTCACTATAGCCCACAAACATTCCCTTCTTTCTAGAAGCATCCAGCTTGCTTCTCTTTTCTTTCGGCCTAAGTTGCATGAAATGGGGAAACGGAAACGAGTTTCCGAAACAGGAAGCAAGCGATACGAAACGTGACCTCCCCAACTTTTATAAAACTTAACGTATGGTATATATATATATATATATATATATATATATATATATATATATATATAATTTAAATTTATATTAGAATTTAGGACATTTAAGAAATGTTATGTGAAATCATAAAAGTTTAAAACATACATGATAAATCATAAATTCAAAGAATAAACTATTACAAGTTACAACACATTTACTCATGAATGATCATTGATAACAGACACATAATGAAAATAACAATATCGGAATATCAAAAACCAACCTTTATTATATATCAAAATCTCAAAATCAACCTTTATTATATATATGAGGCTGTAAATACAATAAAGTCAAAAGACTAATACTCATTATCAAAATCCTCATCAAATATAGCAGCAGAAGCATGCTCATTGCTCAACAGTGGATGGTTTAGCTAAAGAAGATGTTTGGCCAATTTCGCTTCTATGATCCTGGTCCTCAATATTCAAGGCAACAAGAGAGAGATCCAAATCATGATTTTGTAGATCCACATCCCATTCCTTAGAAGGACCATTGCCATATTCTGGACGACTTGTCGCACAAAATGTCTAGGCACCGTGACAACGGCTCAGATCGGGGGCTGTCACCCTGATCCCCAATCTCTATATCTAAGGTGTCTCATTGCAAGCTAAGGGAGGTAGACCCTAATAGAAATGAAGAAACAGAATTGGTTAAGAATCAACCAACTCAGGAGACACAGCTGAAAGACCAAGTACTTGATGAGATTAACGAGATTTCACAGATCCAATTATATTAAAACCAGTGCCCTATGGAGTTAAAAAACCCCGCTATGCAATTAAAGCCAAGTAATTGATGTATAACTGCTGCTATGAAAACACAAATGACCACAATGATATTCAATAGAACGCACCACAACCATGCAAAAATAATATGAATCCACAGCAATGCTATCATGAGACGACTATCAAATTGAAATGCCAGATCATTGCAATATTTCTGAATTTATGATGTTCTAAACAACCCAATCCAGAAATTAAAAAAAAATTAAATATTCAAACTTAGGATAAAATTTTAAAAGCTTATTTGACTATATATATATATATATATATATATATTTTTAGAATTTTTAGAATTTTTATATTTTTATATTTTTTTATCATTTTTTAAACAAAATATATATATACAAATGAAGCTAAGATTATGAATTAAAATCTAAAACTAAAAAAACAAATTAAAACAAAAACAAAAACTAACACTAAACTAAAATAATTAAAGTCTACGAATTGAAAAAAAAAATTAAAACTGAAAGCTAAACTAAACTAACACAAAGATGAAATTAAACTAAAAGTTTTCCCTTTTTTATTGAAACCTAAAGTTAAAAAAAAACAAAAATTGAAATAAACTAAGGCCTAACACTTAACCTTCTAAAAAATGCATCCAAATAAAAAAAAATTAACGCATAAACACAGGCTTTTAAATTTTAATGTATGCGTGCATTTTTTTGGTTTTGCTTTTGTGTATGTCGAGGAGCGAGCTAAGGAGATGGGTATGCGGCGGCCAAGGAGAAGGCTAGATGGCGTAAGAGGGAGGCATGATGGCAGAAGAAATGGGTCTGCAGCAGTTTGAAGCTTTCAGATGCAGTGGACAGAGGAGGACAGCAAGGGCTCGACGACAGCTAAGGAGTAAGCTGCAGGCAGTCGACGACAAAGGAGGAGGCTTGGCAGCGGACAGTGAGGCAGTAGATAGAGGGAGATGGCAACGAAAGCGTGAAACTGAAGAGCAGTAATGGAAAATTTGGTGTGCGTGAAGACGGCAAGGCAGGGGCAGCATATACGGAGAATGAGGGAGCGGACTGGAACTGTGAATGGTTTTAGGAAGAAATCGTTGACTGTAGAATGCAAAGATGCTTCAGGAAAAACCCAATACAATCAAAATCATCCAGCAAACTTAAATTTTTTCCGTCAAACTCAGATTTTAGATGCACTTGTAATAAAATAACATTCAGATAAGCCAACAAAAGCGATCCTGAGGCTAGATCTTGCCCTTTGGGGGTTAGATCGGGCTCAGATCTTTTAAAAAAAATTCTAAAAACCCCATGCAAACCTGCAAAACTAGAACAAATTCAAAACTATGCACAAAAATTATTAAACCCTTACAACCTATAGAATATTTACAAATTTACAGTGCTAGTTTACAGATCATAAACTCTCTTGGCCAGATTTAAAACAGTGTAGCACAATTCAGAAGATAAAATTTTAAAAGAGAGACACAAGCCCAATAAAGAACCCCGCAAAAAACGGAATTTAAGATAAGCCCGAGGAATTAGATCCGGAGGGCTCTTCAG
Organism: Pinus albicaulis; assembly: GCA_034641835.2. Taxonomy (NCBI): domain Eukaryota; kingdom Viridiplantae; phylum Streptophyta; class Pinopsida; order Pinales; family Pinaceae; genus Pinus; species Pinus albicaulis. The sequence continues at coordinate 1,205,080,305 of CM076577.1, forward strand.
ATCTTATCTCCTGGGAGTTAGCTGGTCCAAACTAGGACTTCCTCAAACGCCCAGTTTTAAATCCGGAAAATTTCTGCAAACTTAAAGTTAAACTGTCAGATTAATAGAGAAATAGTGATAAAACATAAAAATTTCATGAGCTAGAGATAATAGTTAGCTCGATCCAATTAATATTTTTACCCTAGATCCAGTAGCCTGGGCAAGATACCTGTACCCAAAATTACTCTACAAGAGCCATTAATGAACAATCCAATAAAATAATCACCAGCAGAATATTAATAACAAGTTTACCATAAAATGCTAAAGAAGAACACCACCATCAAGATAAAACCCCAAAGTCTTCATTTGTATTATTCCAGAAAATATTACATGAGAGCTTCAAAAGCTCCTCAAATAGAATTGGAGTTGCCGCTTGAATATGAAACTAATTCTAAAACAGAAGAAATAATCGAGAGATAGCAGATGGATATCAGGGGGGGATTCTTGTCTGGGAGTAAATAGATGAATAAATGGAGTCGCCACCCAAACAAGAAGCCAACTGAAATGTCCAGGTGCTAAAGATGAAATGATTAGTGAGATGATGAAAATATGAAGAGATGAAGAGATGAAATTATGCCAGAAAATGTGATCCCTTGTGACAGGCTAATGAATTGCGAAAGAAGATTGGAAGATTAGAAAATGTCGTTAAGACCAAGGACAGAAAAAATCTATCCCTAGCACGGCACCAAAAAATGTTGTCACACAAAATGTCTAGGCACCGCGACAATGGCTCAGATCGGGGGTTGTCACCTTGATCCCCAATCTTTCTATCTAAGGTGTCTCCTTGCAAGCTAAGGGAGGTAGACCCTAATAGAAATGAAGAAACAGAATTGGTTGAGAATCAACCAACTCAGGAGACACAGCTGAAAGACCAAGTACTTGATGAGATTAATGAGATTTCATAGATCCAATTATATTAAAACCAATGCCTTATGGAGTTAAAAAATCCCGCTATGCAATTAAAGCCAAGTAATTGATGTATAACTGCTGCTATGAAAACACAAATGACCACAATGATATTCAATAAAACGCACCACAACCATGCAAAAATAATCTGAATCCACAACAATGCTATCATGAGACGACTATCAAATTGAAATGCCAGATCATTGCAATATTTCCGAATTTATGATGTTCTAAACAACCCAATCCAGAAATTAAAAAAAATTTATATAGTCAAACTTAAGATAAAATTTTAAAAGCTTATTTGACTATAATTTTTCTTTTAGAATATTTAGAATTTTTATATTTTTATATTTTTTTTTATCATTTTTTAAACAAAAATATATATATATATATATATATATATATATATATATATATACAAATGAAACTAAGATTATGAATTAAAATCTAAAACTAAAAAAACAAATTAAAACAAAAATAAAAACTAACACTAAACTAAACTAATTAAAGTCTACGAACTGAAAAAAAATTTAACACTGAAAGCTAAACTAAACTAACACAAAGATGAAATTATACTAAAAGTTTTCCCTTTTTTATTGAAACCTAAAGTTAAAAAAAAAAACAAAAATCGAAATAAACTAAGGCCTAACACTTAACCTTCTAAAAAAAGAATCCAAATAAAAAAAAATTAACGCATAAATGCGAGCTTTTAAATTTTAATGTACGCGTGCATTTTTTTGGTTTTGATTTTGTGCAGGTCGAGGAGCGAGCTAAGGAGATGGGTATGCGGCGACCAAGGAGAAGGCTAGACGGCGTAAGAGGGAGGCACGATGGCAGAAGAAATGGGTCTGCGACGGTTTGAAACTTTCAGATGCATCAGACAGAGGAGGATGACAAGGGCTCGACGGCGGCTAAGGAGTAAGCTGCAGGCAGTCGATGACAAAGGAGGAGGCTTGGCAGCGGACAGTGAGGCAACAGATAGAGGGAGACGGCAACGAAAGCGTGAAATTGAAGAGCAGTAATGGAAAATTCGGTGTGCGTGAAGACGGCAAGGCAGGGGCAGCATATACGAAGAATGAGGGAGCGGAATGGAACTGTGAATGGTTTTAGGAAGAAATCGCTAACTGCAGAATGCAAAGATGCTTCAGGAAAAACCAAGTACAATCAAAATCGTCTAGAAAATTTAAATTTTTTCCGTCAAACTCAGAATTTAGATGCACATTTAATAAAATAACATTCAGATCTACCAACATAAGCGATCTTGAGGCCAGATCTTGCGCTCTGGGGGTTAGATCTGGCTCGGATCTTTTAAAAAAAATTCTGAAAACCCCTTGCAAACCTGCAAAACTAGAACAAATTCAAAACTATGCACAAAAATTATTAAACCCTTACAACCTATAGAATATTTACAAATTTACAGTGCAAATTTACAGATCATAAGCTCTCTTGGCCAGATTTAAAATAGTTCAGCACAATTCAGAAGATAAAATTTTAAAAGAGAGACACAAGCCCAATAAAGAACCCTGTAAAAAACGGAATTTAAGATAAGCCCGGGGAATTAGATCCGGAGGGCTCTTCAGATCTTATCTCTTGGGAGTCAGCTGGTCCAAACTAGGACTTCCCCAAACACCCAGTTTTAAATCTGGAAAATTTCTGCAAGCTGAAAGTTAAATTGTCAGATTAATAGAGAAATAGTGATAAAACATAAAAATTTCATGAGCTAGAGATAACAGTTAGCTCGATCCAATTAATATTTTTACCCTAGATCCAGTAGCTTGGGCAAGATACCTGTACCCAAAATTACTCTACAAGAGCCATTAATCAACAATCCAATAAAATAATCACCAGCAAAATATTAAGAACAAGTTTACCATAAAATGATGAAGAGGAACACCACCATCAAGATAAAACCCCAAAGTCTTTGTTTGTATTATTCCAGAAAATATTACAGGAGAGCTTCAAGAGCGAGTGCATGATCCAGAGATCGGATGATTGAAAGACTAACAAAGACCTCTAATTTATAAGATAAAATCTCCAACAGCTAGTTCGATTGATCCATGTCAAAATAATCTCGACCGTTGAAAGATTTGATCATCTTTTAATTTGGATCGGCGAAATTATAAATTTGAGGAAAAGAAGAATTTATCATTTAATTCCATTTTAATTAACTCAAAAATACTATTTTTGAGTTAATTACCTCAAATTTTTGACTTTGACTTAACCACCTAGGCCCAAGGGTCCAAAATTTCTTGAAATTCTCAATATTCCCTGGGCCTGGGACCTTTAAAAATTCATTTTTTAAGGACCAACGAATTTTGCCTTTGAAGAATTTTAACTCACCTAGGACTTAAAATTAATTAGCTTAGGATTTTTAATTAATTTGGCCAGAAAAATTAATTAATTGACTAAGAGGGGATTTAATTATTTTTTCCAACCCTCTTTACATAAGATAAATACATTTAGACACATGAAGGGAGAATACCCATTCGTATAGACCCTCAAATAGGTACCCAATTCTGTGACTCAAAACATGATCTAGTAGACCAAACAGCTTGTAATAAAATAATCTAGCCAACTAGCTAGGATTATTCCCAAACTACTTTTACAAAGACTAGATATAAAACACTAGGACTCACTTAGCATCTTGATGGCAAAATCCACCCTAGCTTTGGGGTGAAGCTGGAGGGGAAAACTCTGCCGATCACAAGCAAATTAGTGAGACAAAAAACCTCCTAGGATAGAAATCGTCACCAACATACTAGGCTTACCTAGGTTGTTACATGCATGGTGATCTTACTTAGATCATTTACATCATAAACATGTAGAATGGGTTTACATTATTCATAAAACTGTCGAATGATGATGGAATCTGAATGGTGCGAACACGTCGAACATGATGAATCCCATTTTAAAAAATGGGGGTGTACTGCTATGGGGTTGTTGACAAAGTGTGGTCAACATCTGGCTCTACTTGGGGACACGTTGCTTCATCAGAGGAATGTGAGAATCCAGAATCTGTATCCAAGCAATACACAAAATTATATAAGTAACATCCATCCAAACATCATCATATATCATTAAGCACATGAAAAATATAAGCTCTTCTATCATTTATTATTCTACTTAACATGAAAAGTAAATCTACTCTAACTTCAAAAATGAAATGCTGAAATAACAAGGTGTAGGGTTAGAGATACAATGCAAAGGATGCCCCGTGGCATCAGATGTGCTCAATATAGTGCATGCTGAGCATTTGCCTGTTTTCAGACAAGTCTGTAGGCTGCTTTTCAGATGTGCCATGTCCAATCTTGCATATGGTAGGATTCTGTCTTATCCGAAATTCAAGCTGCTCTCGGCCATCAGACGAATCAAGCCGCTTACTTCTTCTTTTCTGCTTTTTTCTCTTCTTCTGAGTGGGTTGTGATGTCAGTAATGAGACTTTCTTGTCCTTATATTGAAAATGCTTGTACAAAACTTCTGATGAACCTGTAGTGTGACCAATCTTATTCTGAATATACTCTGTCAAAGGTGACACATAAGCTTGGTCTCTCTTAATGTCCTTTGTAACCATAATTAGTTCTTCCTTAATGGGAAAAGTGACCTCTGTTTGATGAAATGGAAATTGCTTCAACAAACTGGGAGGCCTATGATCTGTTGACAAATCTGACTTGGGTTGGAAATTCTGCATGTGTGATCTTTCCATTTTTTCCAACTTATTTTGGATATCAGTAGAATGCTTAACATTATCAAAAGTAATTTCCTTCGCATGACTCTCTTCAACAGTCAACAAATTGTTTTGAAGAGACATCTGATTAGAATGATTAGCTTCCATCATCTTTAACCTGTTTTCCATGACATTTATTTCCTGTGCATGACTCTCTTCAATCGTCAACAATTTGTGTTCCATGTTTTTTGTTGATTCATCATTATCTGCTTTCATGGCCATGAAGAAATTTTGCATACAGTTCATCTCTTTCTCATGATTTTCTTCCATGATCGTCATCTTTTCCTCTAAGGCCAATAACTTGCTTTGCATAGAACCAATTTCCCTGGCGTGATCCGCTATTATTTTTTCTTGATTAAGTTCCATATTTTTAATGATTTGAGCCTGGTTGGCCTCCATATTCTTGATTATCTGAGCTTGATTAGCCTCCATATTCTTGATCACCTGAGTTTGATTTAGCTGTATATCCCTTAACCATCTGAATCAATCTGTTAACAAGATGCTTATCACTGTCAACATTGATTTGACAACTTTTTTCTGCTTCACCACTATCATGGGTTTGTGCTGTCGTGGTACAAGTGGATTCATCTTGAGAACTGTTTGGAAAACTCCTGCTGATAGTTGAGTTCTCTACAAGATCAATTTCATTAGTTTGCATAATACTGGGAGCACAAGGCGAGTCATATTGTTTTATATATTTATCTGTAAAAGCATTGATGATGTCTTGTAAACAATACTCCTCAGGGCAATTTCGGAACCAATCAATAGCATCACCTTTTAAGGAATAGCCAAAGATACGTTTCTTGACATCTTCATGATTATATTGTGAAGGATGACAATATTTATGTATACAAAAAGTGACCATCTTTAGATGCACTAGAGCATTGCCTGGATCACCACCTGGAAAAAAAAGGCAATTTAGAAATGACCTCTTCTGGCATGTCATGAAAGGTGTCATCCATGATGACCTGTTTAAAGGTTAAGTGGATGTTAGAGAAAGAGATCCGTGTTCAAGAATAGTCAAAAGGTCCTCAAGAAGCGAGCTTCTTAGCAGGAACTCTTGTAAGAAATGAAAGAATTGGAGTCGCCGCTTGAACATGAAACTAATTCTAAAACAGAAGAAATAATCGAGAGATAGCAGATGGATATCAGGGGGGGATTCTTGTCTGGGAGTAAATAGATGAATAAGTGGAGTTGCCACCCAAACAAGAAGCCAACTGAAATGTCCAGGTGCTAAAGATGAAATGATGAGTGAGATGATGAAAATATGAAGAGATGAAGAGATCAAATGACGCCAGAAAATGTGATCCCTTGTGACAGGCTAATGAATTGCGAAAGAAGATTGGAAGATTAGAAATTGTCGTTAAGACCAAGGACAGAAAAACTCTATCCCCGGCAACGGTGCCAAAAAATGTTGTCACACAAAATGTCTAGGCACTGCGACAACGTCTCAGATTGGGGGTTGTCACCCTGATCCCCAATCTCTCTATCTAAGCTATCTCCTTGCAAGCTAAGGGAGGTAGACCCTAATAGAAATGAAGAAACAAAACTGGTTGAAAATCAACCAACTCAGGAGACACAGCTGAAAGACCAAGTACTTGATGAGATTAATGAGATTTCACAGATCCAATTATATTAAAACCAGTGCCTTATGGAGTTAAAAAATCCTGCTATGCAATTAAAGCCAAGTAATTGATGTATAACTGCTGCTATGAAAACACAAATGACCACAATGATGTTCAATAGAACGCACCACAACCATGCAAAAATAATCTGAGTCCACAACAATGCTATCATGAGATGACTATCAAATTGAAATGCCAGATCATTGCAATATTTCCGAATTTATGATGTTCTAAACAACCCAATCCAAAAATTAAAAAAAAATTATATAGTCAAACTTAAGATAAAATTTTAAAAGCTGATCTGACTGTAAATTTTTTTTTTTTTAGAATTTTTAGAATTTTTTTTATTTTTTTATTTTTTTATCATTCTTTAAACAAAATATATATATACAAATGAAACTAAGATTATGAATTAAAATCTAAAACTAAAAAAACAAATTAAAACAAAAATTAAAACTAACACTAAACTAAACTAATTAAAGTCTACGAACTAAAAATAAATAAATTTAAAACTGAAAGCTAAATTAAACTAACACAAAGATGAAATTAAACTAAAAGTTTTCCCTTTTTTATTGAAACCTAAAGTTAAAAAAAAAAACAAAAATCGAAATAAACTAAGGCCTAACACTTAACCTTCTAAAAAATGAATCTAATAAAAAAAAAATTAACGCATAAACGCTGGATTTTAAATTTTAATGTACATGTGCATTTTTTTGGTTTTGCTTTTGTGCAGGTCGAGGAGCGAGCTAAGGAGATGGGTATGTGGCGGCCAAGGAGAAGGCTAGATGGTGTAAGAGGGAGACACAACGGTAGGAGAAATGGGTTTGCGGTAGTTTGAAGCTTTCAGATGCAGCGGACAGCGGAGGACGGCAAGGGCTCGACGGCGGCTAAGGAGTAAGCTGCGGGCAGTCGATGACAAAGGAGGAGGCTTGGCAGCGGACAATGAGGCAGCAGACAGAGGGAGACGGCAATGAAAGCATGAAACTGAAGAGCAGTAATGGAAAATTCGGTGTGCGTGAAGACGACAAGGCAGGGGCAGCATATACGGAGAATGAGGGAGCGGAATGGAACTGTGAATGGTTTTAGGAAGAAATCGCTGACTGTAGAATGCAAATATGCTTCAGGAAAAACCCACTACAATCAAAATCATCCAGCAAACTTAAATTTTTTTCGTCAAACTCAGATTTTAGATGCACCTTTAATAAAATAACATTCAGATCTGCCAACAGAAGCGATCCTGAGGCCAAATCTTGCCCTCTGGGGGTTAGATCTGGCTCTGATCTTTTAAAAAAAATTCTGAAAACCCCCTGCAAACCTGCAAAACCAGAACAAATTCAAAACTATGCACAAATATTATTAAACCCTTACAACTTATAGAATATTTACAAATTTACAGTGCTAATTTACAGATCATAAACCCTCTTGGCCAGATTTAAAACAGTTCAGCACAATCCAGAAGATAAAAATTTAAAAGAGAGACCCAAGCCCAATAAAGAACCCTGCAAAAAATGGAATTTAAGATAAGCCCGGGGAATTAGATCCGGAGGGCTCTTCAGATCTTATCTCTTGGGAGTCAACTGGTCCAAACTAGGACTTCCCCAAACGCCCAGTTTTAAATCCAGAAAATTTCTGCAAACTTAAAGTTAAATTGTCAGATTAATAGAGAAATAGTGATAAAACATAAAACTTTCATGAGCTAGAGATAACAGTTAGCTCGATCCAATTAATATTTTTACCCTAGATCCAGTAGCCTGGGCAAGATACCTATACCCAAAATTACTCTACAAGAGCCATTAATTAACAATCCAATAAAGTAATCACCAACAGAATATTAAGAACAAGTTTACCATAAAATGCTGAAGAGGAACACCGCGATTAAGATAAAACCCCAAAGTCTTCATTTGTATTATTCCAGAAAATATTACAGGAGAGCTTCAAGAGCGAGTGCACAATCCAGAGATCGGATGATTGAAAGACTGACAAAGAACTCTAATTTATAAGATAAAATCTCCAACGGCTAGTTCGGTTGATCCATGTCAAAATAATCTCGACTGTCGAAAATATTTGATCATCTTTTAATCTGGACCATCGAAATTATAAATTTGAGGAAAAAAAGAATTTATCATTTAATTCCATTTTAATTAACTCAAAAATACTATTTTTGAGTTAATTACCTCAAATTTTTGACTTTGACTTAACCACCTAGGCTCAAGGGTCCAAAATTTCTTAAAATTCTCAATATTCCCTTGGCCTGGGACCTTTAAAAATTCATTTTTTAAGGACCAACGAATTTTGCCTTCGAAAAATTTTAACTCCTTAGAACTTCAAATTAATTAAATTTCTGGCTTAGGATTTTTAATTAATTTGGCCAGAAAAATTAATTAATTGACTGAGAGGGGATTTAATTATTTTTTCCAACCCTCTTTACATAAGATAAATACATTTAGACACATGAAAAGGGAATACCCATTCGTATAGGCCCTCAAATAGGTACCAAATTCTGCAACTCAAAACATGATCTAGTAGACCAAGCAGCTTGTAATAAAATAATCTAGCCAACTAGCTAGGATTATTCCCAAACTACTTTTACAAAGACTCGATATAAAACACTAGGATTCACTTAGCATCTTGATGACAAAATCCACCCTAGCTTTGGGGTGAAGCTGGAGGGGAAAATTCTGCCGATCATTTGTGTCGAAAAACACAAGCAAATCAGTGAGACAAAAAACCTCCTAGGATCGAAATCGTCACCAACATATTAGGCTTACCTAGGTTGTTACATACATGGTGGTCGTACTTAGATCATTTACATCATAAACATGCAGAATGGGTTTACATTATTCATAAAACTGTCGACTGATGATGGAATCTGAATGGCGCGAACACGTCGAACATGATGAATCACATTTGAAAAAAAGGGGGTGTACTGTTATGGGGTCATTGACAAAGTGTGGTCAATAGGATCCATACAAGATGCAAGGGGAAGGTTGGAGTGCACATAAACAATATCCTCTGCCTTCTGTGAACCTAACCTGTTGCGCTTCACAGAGTGAATAAAACCATAGGCGCTCCAATTCCTTTCTGCTGATGAAGAGCTTGCCACTTGTGAAAGGAGGCGAATGGAAAGGTTTTGCAAATGTACACCATTTGCTCCATGAAAAATCCACCACCTAACTGGATTCATGGTGCTTCTCTCCTCCAACGATGATATATATGAATAAACATCTATTCCCATAGCAAAACTGGCAAATTCTTCCTTCACCTCCCTGTGTAGATGAGCTGGAAAAATTCTCATAAGGGCTTTTTTCACCCCATTAGCCACCTCTCTATCCTTATGGGGTGCCTCTCTCTTCCCATTTCTTTGAGCAATAAGTTCCTCACCATAAAATTTTGGGTTCAATGCATGTGCTAAAGTATGCAATGGAGTGTTGAAATTGTTCCACCTATCAACAATGATTTTCTTGATTAATTCGGCAAAATGATCATCTACAAACAAAAGCTGTGGAGACTCTTGTCAAATGATTTCCATAGTTTTCTCAACCATGGAATCCACTCCATCATATTCAACCATGGAATCCATTCCATCATATACCTCTCCTAAGAAAGGTTGGTCAGTGTCAGCATTCTGAATAAGCTCAATTGTAGGGGTTGTGAACATTAGCAAGAAATCTATCTTGCTCCACCAATCCTCATCAAGGCACAATCTACGCACCCTAGATCCTTGCTCTGAATCTGCCTGTCTCCACTCAGCCCAAGGTTGACTCACCACCATAGACACTAATGCTTTCTTAACCTCAACAAGGCGACACAACATTATGAATTTTGAGGCATATCTTGTCTCAACAACTTATAACAACTACAATTTGGAGTACTCTCGAAATAGTGCTCGAGACTAGTGGTGGTTGGTGATGAATTTAACAATTTCCCTTGCTTCCCCTATGAGTTCCTTTATCCATGGAACTTTATTGTCGATCTCCTCTGAGATTAGATTTAGATTATGGACAATGCAGGGTGTCCAAAATATGTGGTCATACCTCCCCTCAATAATCAAACCTGCAACTTTGCATACTGGTGCATTATCCGTGATAACTTTCACAACCCTGTTAGGACCAACTTGTTCAATAGATTTGATAATAACATCAGCAATGAATTGTTCATCTTTTACCTCTCCCGAGTAGTCTTCCGCCTTTAGAAACATTGCTCCTTTTGGTGAAGTGGCAATGATATTTATCAATGGTCTATGCCTTGTTTCTGTCCATCCATCTGAGACTATGGTAACCCCAGAGCTACTCCAAGAAGAACGAATTGGTGATAACACATCCTCCACAAGATCCTTCTCATTTTTGAGAAGTTGAGTTCTAACTTTCTCATAGTTGGGCCCCTTGTACCCTTGAGGAACTTTGTTAACTACCCTTGTCACATCTTGCCAGTAAGGAGAGCGAACAACATTGAATGGGAGATGAGATGCATAGATGCACCGAGCCACTCTGGAATCAACTTCTTCTCTTCCTTGCACATTCACTAGTTTAGCAATTCTGCTATCTTGAACTGTATCGGATGCCCCTTTGGATGGTGGTTTTTCTGGTTGTTGAGTGCCTCTCCTCTTTCTTGCTTCAACTACAATCCTTGGCTCAATGTTTGTTGGATTTTTAGCTTGACTAAGATCATCATGCTTTCTTTTAATTGCATCAGGGTCTGATGTTTTCGTGCAACCTGCAATCCCCTGTCCTCCTCCATGCAAAAGATGTTCCTTCACCCTTAGGTAAGAGCCATTGTAAGAATTATTGCAGAGATTACACTGCCATTCCCATGAGCCACCACCTCCACATCTTTGCAACTTCTCAATATGCCTCCAAAGAGGATAGTATTCAGCCCTTGGGTTGGCCTTGGGGTTTGCACTTGAACCTTGGATTGAAGAAGCCATTGCTGCAAAAAAATTAAAAAAGAAAATCTATAAATAAAAAACGTTTTTTTTTTATAATTTTGGTAGCATAAACCCTCGAAAAATAGACGAAACAATGGGAAAAAACCAATGTTCCACCAAGACTCAGGTGCGGGGAGACGTACAGGGGGGACGTGTGGGAGTACCTTGAAATTTTAAGGAAATTTCGTGGGTGCGGGGAGTCATCGGGGTATATAATTTTTAATTATATATATATATATATATATATATATAATTCAAGTTCATATTCATTGTTAAATAATAAAAGCATACATATTAAATATTAAACAGACTAATAATAATATAGTATATACTATATACTAATATGAATACCAATACATTGAAAATTGAATTTTGATCTACACATGATAAAATTTAAATTCATGACTGAATTGAAAAATGACATACATTGATCCATCCTCATCATTCATTTTGATACATACATCATTCATAAGACATACTCATTATTCTAATATTCATCCATAATCAATGACCATTCAATAAATAAATTCAATAATGAAATCTTCAAATACATTGATCCATGATTTCATGTCATTCATTATTCATCATTCTAGAATCGAAATTGAAAACAAAACATACTATAAGTCTAGAAGTAGATAGTAGATACTAAAGTTTGAACTTTGAACAGGAGTATACACAGTTGTGGTCTCCCTCTTAATCCCAACTTCCCTGCAAAAGTCATTGAATTCATTTGACTCATACTCGATCCCATTATCGGTCCTCAAAATTTTGATTTTCTTCTCGGTTTGATTTTCAACCAAGGCCTTGAAGGTACAATACCATTTGAATGCTTTGCTCTTCTTCTTCAAGAGATATATCCAGGTTTTGTAAGAGAAGTCATCTATAAAAGTCATGTAATAGGAACATCTTCCCAAGGATGTTACGAGCAACATACCAAATAGATCAGAATGTATCAATTGCAAGATATTCGATGTCTTTGTGACACTTGAGGGGAATGGTCCCCTTGTATGCTTCCCTTCGACACAACCCTGACATATACCTTCATGATCATCTTTAAACTCGGGCATCCTTGTCACCACCTTCCTTGCTTCGGGAAGGGCTTTGTAATGAAGGTGTGCAAACCTCCGGTGCCATAGCTTGGTTTGAAGAGTTGTATCACATGACATGGCCCCCAACGGAGTTCCTCCAACTTGATAGAGTGTATCAACTCTAAAACCAATAGTGAGAGCTTCTTTGAAGTTCTTCTTCTAGATATGTACCTTTCCATCAATAAATGCCACTTTGAATCCTTTGTCTTCCATTGCCGAAATGGGCACAAGGTTCTTCTTCAAATCAAGTACGTACAACACATCTTGTAAGCGGAGGACTTGACCTTGAGATGGATGAAGGGTCACAGTCCCTGTCCCTTTCATGTGGTAGGTGGCATTATCTCCAAGGATAATTTCTAAATTAGTATCCTTCTTACTCAAATCAGAGAGGGCTTCTTTATAACCAGTGAGGTGCCTTGACGCACCACTATCAATCAACCAGACATCCAGGGTGTCGAGAGGAGATGCAACAAGGAGGGCAGGTACAAGAATGTATTAATTTTTCTTATTATCAATAGCATTGGACAAATTGTACCTGGAATTCCTTGACCTCTTGAAAGGTTGGCCATTTCCAATTCGATCAGAGGGAGCCTTCCTCTTTCCTTTGAACCTATTGTTCCTTTGATTGCCATTCCCCCTGAAGTTGTTGTTGTCATCATCCTTGTGACAATCCCTTCTATTGGGGCACTCTCTTGCATAGTGACCAGTCTTGTTACAAGTGTAACATCTTCCCTTTCTTCCTTTGGGCCCCACTCTTCCATGGTTTTGATTTCTTGGGCCACCATGGTTCTTCTTTGCATGAGCGGTGAAGGCAGTAGGGTCACCTCCATTTCCATTAGAGGGATGGTCTCTCTCCGTCATTCTTGTCTTCTCTTGAGTGCATCTCGTCAGCAATTCATCAAAATTAGGAATCACATTATTATTAAGAATTTTAGTATTAAATACATACCAGTCTTAGGGAAGTCCTCCAAGAGCAATGAGGACGAGCTCTCGATCAACTACTTCTTCTCCTATGGCAAGGATATCATTCCTGATTTTGGTGAGCCTCATAAAATATGATTGGATGGATTCATCTTTTCCCTTCTTGATATTCTTCAACTTGTTTTTGAAGAAAAGAACTTGATTAACATTGCTAGCCCTGAACATGCTAACCAACTTATCATACATCTCTTTAGATGTGCCCAACTCGGAGATGTAAGCAACCAAGTGTTTATGTATTGAATCCCTGATAATCATCTTTTCTTTGATTTCCCCTTTTCTATACTTCGTCTTTGTGGCAGCCGATGCATTTGATGGAGACTCGTGGTTCTTCCCCTGCACATAATCCATGACATCTTTATCTTCCAAAACCAAATCCAAAGACATCTTCCATGCATGATAATCAGACTTGTCAGTCAACTTATCATCAGACTTGAAACCCTTGTATGTGGAGGCCATTGATCCTTTGATAAGACTTCTTCTTTGGTGATTTCTTTTCACACTATCTTCGGCTTTGTCTTCATCTCAGCTCCGATACCATGTTAAATTTAGATAACCATGGCATGTTCTATGCTTAAATGCAATTTTATTTCAATCTTCTTTAAGGCCCAATTCAGATTTAGCAATCATATAAACTTGAAAGTAAAATGTTGGTAGAACATAAAAATAGATCAACAGAAGACAAGACAAATAATGTATCAGAATTTGTAATTCTCCTTCTCCAGCAAATGGATAGATAAATGTTTGTTACAGCCGTCAATAGGATGCCCTAGCCAACAAAGTCTTGAGTTGGTCAAACGTTGATAGAACATAAAAATAGATCAACAGAAGACAAGACAAATAATGTATCAGAATTTGTAATTCTCCTTCTCCAGCAAATGGATAGATAAATGTTTGTTACAGCCGTCAATAGGATGCCCTAGCCAACAAAGTCTTGAGTTGGTCAAACCAACTTCTCCAACAACCAAATCAGCCTTTCTCCAAGTGTCACACACACCCCTCAAAGACAGTTCCAAAAATTCAACGCAAGTCAACCCAAAATGGTAATCGCAAAAGTCAACGTTGTAGTCAAAGTTGCAGTCAACGGACAATAGTCAAAGTCAATGCTTCTCCTCGATTTTTGTGCCCTCCAATGCGGCCTCAAGAAATCGGATTTTTTGTGCAAAAATTGAAGTCAAAATCCAAGAGTTGACCCAAAGTCAACGCTGGTCAATGTTGTCTAGAAACCCTAAAAAAAGTCTGAAAATTACAACAGCTTTTTCAGGTTTAGATTCACACGTGTGAGGGAAAGGAAGCCTCTTCTAGGCTGTACAAACCAATCGGATCACAAGTAGAATGTGTGTGATGAGATGATGATGAAATGAACATTATCTCTCTCCAATTTATATCCATCAATAGGGTGTGTGACGCATCTGTAGGGCTTGTGAGCCTACATTACAAATCTGGCCGACCTTCCACATATGTGGAAAATAAAATCAAAATATATGTTCTGCTCATCCAAACAAGATGATCTTTAGATCAATCTTGCACCTCTTCGAAAGAAGAATCCAACAAAAATATAATCATCATATGAGCAATGCAACATTGAGTTTGGACCTAGTTGTCCAAAATTAATAGGGCCTATAGAGAAAACCATAACACAGTTATGGACAAGAGATCTAAGTTTTTTGATGGCTACAATGGGAGAAAAATTATTCCCTAGGTGACCTATGGAGGCTAGGTCTAGAAAGAGAGGGAGAGGTGAGAGAAACATTCCTTAAAGGTGGTCACCTATGGAAGGAATAGTGCCTTATCCTTTGGGGGAGATGGAGTCAAAGATAATTTATTGTTTGGAAAGGATTTACCCAATCAAGGAGGCCTTCAAGCAACTTCGCATGGCATTAGGGCATGAGAGCAACTACTTAAGGTCTTTATACTTCGATATGCAATGATTAATGACTTTTTGGAGAATAATCAACATAACTTATCTCCTAGGAACATTCTTTCATTATACATGATTCAAGTGATGATGCAGTGCTTCACAAGACCAAAATTTCCACAATTTTTCATAGAGTAGCAGTAAATTTCAGATCTATATAGCGAAAACCCCAACAACATACATAAAATATGCTTAAACAAGAGTAGACATAAAAAAATAGATCACTTACATGTACAATGAGTATATCCAATCATCAAATCATGTCAATGATGAAGCTCCAAGACATGAGAAATAGATCCAAACATCAAAATTTATCTATGAAATCCAAACTTGTCCTCCAAAAGGGAATGTGAAATTCCCAAGTAGCTACTAAATCCCAATCCAAGTGATGATGAGAGAAATGAATCGCCTCTCATCTATTTATACCATCTCTAATGAGTTAGATTTTCCTAATTGGCCTAATTAAGCCCTAAATAATAAAATAATGTGCAATAATAACATCCCTTGGTGACAAGCCTACCAAGATAGCTCAATAACATAAACAAATAATCCTCTCAAGAGGGTAGAATGATTAATAAAATAGGTCGATGGGCCCTTGAGGAGGCCTAATCAAGTCCAGAGGGTGCCATGATGTAAGAATGGACTCCAAACATAGTGGACAAGGGGTTGGCCCCTTGTTTTCCAAGCAAATCTCTGTGGTGCTCCCAAGCGGGTGTGAGAGGCACAAGGACATCCTCATGGGTCTCCAAGTGGATTGAAAATGCCTATAAACCATTTGTAAGGGCTAGGATGATGACATAAGCCCTCCCTTTGTTTCCTACAGTGAGACAAATCTTCATCTGGACCTCGGAACACCTGCCAAGTGTATGGAGCAAGTATGCAGTCGGCTAGGCATGGTGAACCAGGTGCATTATCCTCATCCAAAAGGTGGAATGCGAGCAATCAAGAGCGATGCTAGGGATCCAAGAAGTAATCTCTGCTATGGTGGAGGCCCATGGCTCTCAATGCTCACCCTAGAAGTGCCAATGTGGCCCTCTAGAGGGCTAGGACCTTGTATAGGGAGACCAAGCCCCAAATGGAGACTGACCTGCAATCCTGCATAAGATCCAATGCATCCCCTTGCCCTCCAATACAACAAGTCAGCACAATAATCAAGTAAAAGAGTTTACAAGTCATGGAACCAATGGGGCACTTCAAGGTGGCATGCCCTTTCATAGTGGGCTTTGGCATGTACAAGTGTCTCCAAGCTCAAACAAGGGGTTAATCAAGGATCCTATTATGTGGTTTCAACCTTTAAAGGGGGTGACATGCCCATGGTACATCCATCAGGTGGTAGGTGGAAAATGATACAGTGATGGAACAAAGTGGGGATCAAGGGAATGCTCCAAGCCACATGCCATGGTACAAGGGTAACTATGATAAGGGAAGCCCCCCACCTAGGTATATGAGTGTAGGAGGTAGCAAATCGTGGTACATGAGTTACCCCAACCTTTTTTTTCCACCCTTCTTCATATGGCTTTTGCCTTTGATTGATTTTTCTTCATAACTGCTCGAGGCTCCAAGGGATGAGAGCATGATATGTAGGATATAACAGTAGGTACCCCCTTTTAAGGTGGGGCATTTCATTGCCCACCAGGGGTTGGGACAATGATGGGTTCCTTAATGTGGAGGGGTCTCATGAAGGGCCCATAGGAACTAGGGTGATGGCCATGAATAGGTGTAGAGCTCATGTTTGTCTTTTTCCCATGTGCTAAATTTGTATGTCCTGACCATATTTTGCATTTTGTGGTACATTTCCTGTTGATAGTGGCCAAATTATGCTTTTTATTTTCTTTTTAGCTGCATCAACCTCCCGAGCATTGTTCCAGGCCTGACCCAAGGTGTGGGAATGGGGAGGGGGAGGGGGAGGGGGAGGCTAACCCTATGTGGACCCGGATGGGAAAAGAGGTGAATGGGGATGAAATGAGCAGAAGGGAGTGATGTACACGGTGTTAGGAAGCAAGACCCTGCAACCAAAATAGGGATTTCCCATGTAGTTTCAACCCTAAAGCTAATGGCCAACAAAGGAGATCCCATGAGATTAGGATATAGGCTAACCACAAAATCGGACAAGGGAAACAAGAGGGTAGACCTAGCCCACTCTTTCCGCCGAATCCCCTCACCAATCCGTGCCCAAATGTGCCCATGACAAGTAAGGAAAATTACTCAACTATACCAATGAAAAGCCATACCTTTGGGGTTGGGAGGCCCACCTTCAAACATACAATCAAAACAAATGGGCGAGGGACCACATGGTTGGCTCAGGTGGTGGAGATAATGGCACATCAAGCTATTTGGTGGCTGCAAGGGGTTGTTGGCTGCCAGCTGAGGACCATCTAGGAGAAAAATTTCTCCTATACACACTACCCACAGATGGTGGGTAACATCTGGCTCCAACTATGACATGAGCTCTTGGAGAGGTGCGCACAACTACTCAAACGGGAGGTCATGAGAACCCCAACAATCTCTTGGTACCACAGACCTGTTACTTGCACGTATCAAAGACCAAGCACATGGGGCAACATGTTTTTGTGGTGTCTTATGATCACCCATGCTTAGTATTAGGCCATAAAATAAACAGGAAATTAAAATGCAAATTTAATCTAAATGAAACATCTCTATTATGAAAATATCATATGATGTTAGTTCTAATGAGAAAATCAGCATGCAATGCATCCTACCCTAGCATGCATATATGTTAAGTGCCTTAAGGGTAGTACTCTTTAAGGAGTTGGAGAGGAATGGACTCCTCATCAAGAGTCTCCAGATGGTAAGTGTTTATGCTTGCTATATCATCTACCCTAAATGGGCCAATCCACAGGTTATCCCATTTCTTATGCATGCGGGGCTTGTCCCTCCTTTTACCCCATGAAAGCACAAGGTCACCAGGTTTGAAGGCTTTATTTCAGATGTGTTTATCAAAATCTGCTTTCATTTTATCGTGACTACGACCAAGCTGATCAAGGGATTCTCTTATGTTTTCATTGACCTCGACAATTTGGTCAATATGGGCTTGTATGTCATCTTGTTGGTGAGGGAAAGCTTTTAAGCATTCAAGGGTGGGAAACTGGAGCTGGATAGGAAATTTGGCCTCAGAACCGTGACTAATTGAAATGGACTAAACCCGGTTGATGCCTTCATAGTTGTTCGGTCGACCCATAGAGCATACTTAACCTTACTATGCCAATCCCTTTTATGCTCCCCAATAGTTCGTTTGATTATCTTTATGAGGTTCTTATTTCTTTACTTAGCTTGAGGATAATAGTTAGACGAATGTGACAATATTATACCATGTTTATTACACAAGGATGTTAAAGACATGGAGTCAAATGCCTTAGCATTATTAGTAACAATCTTGGCATGGACACCAAACCTGGTAATAATTTTGTCCTCAAGGAAGTCCATAACTACATGATCAATTGCTCTCTTGGTTGGTATAGCCTCAACCCATTTTGTGAAATAGTTAGTAGCCGTGATAATCCACCTATACCCATGGCTCGAGTTATCCTTGAATTCACCAATAATATCCAAGCCCCATTGTTCGAAGGGCGCATTTACAACAACATTTCTTAAAGGCATTGCAGTGAGTTGTTGTTTTCCAGCAAACAATTGGCATGGTTGGCATCTTTTAACAAAGTTCAATGTATCAACGAAGATGGTCAGCCAATGGTAGCCATCCCTCGGGATCTTGTGAGTAGTGGTTCTAGCGGCGTAGTGTCCTTCACAAAATCCATCATGGAATTCTCTCATTAGTTTTTCAAATTCTTCCTTACTAGCACATCGAAGGATCACTCCATCAAGATTCATCCAACCAAGGCCATCTTGGGTCAAGCAGAACTTAGATGCCTTCAATATCAGGGTTCTTCATTTGTGATCAGTGAGGTGAGGGGCGACAGGTTTCGTAAATAGTAAATGATATCCTTATACCGATAATTTCCTTAAAGTTCAACAGAAGTGGCACATACCTGCTCTTCTTCCCCTTCTTTTAATGGCTTCGTTATTATTTTCAGTCAACATCTCAACTAGGCCTTGACATTTGATGATTTTCTTAGGATGGATATCAAGGTCATATTCTTGGATTTCAGATACCCACTTCCTTCTAGATCCTATGAAATTAGTTTATGTTAACATATCTCTTATAGCAGGGTAGGGGACATATGCATATATTTTGTTGTATCCCACATATGCTCTAAAATACTTGAGAGACTTGACAAGGGCATAATCTTGCTTTTCAATGATTGTGTATCTCGTCTCAGCATATCAGAGTGGTTTAGTCATGAAGGCTATGGGTCTCTCTCTTCCTTCGTCATCCTTTTTCATAAGTATAACAACAATAGTATCTTTAGAGGTAAATGAGTAAATGATGAAATCCTTCGTATAATCAAGGCTGACAAGGACAGGAGCAGAGGCGATTATTTCTTTTATTTCTTCAAAGGCGCTATTCTTTGTATGGTCCGATATGTAAGGAGTGCCTTTCTTTAGGAGGTTGTTCATGGGCTTTACGATTTCAGTAAAATTTGGTATGAATCTTCTTATGAAATTGATTTTTCGAAGAAATACCTTAGGGCACCTTAGTCCTTTGGGGGAGGAATATCTTTGATTATCTGGATTCTTTCAGGGTCTATGCTAATTCCGTCTTTAGAAACCACATGCCCAAGCAATTTACCTTTGTTGACTCCGAAGACACACTTTTTGGGATTAAGGGATATGTTGTATTGTCTACATTTCTCAAATACTTTCCTCAAGTGCTTGCAATGGTCTCTTCTTTCTTTGGAGGCAACGATCAAATCATCTTGGTATATTTCCATGATCTTCCTAATGAGCTCCTTGAAGGTGAAATCCATGGCCCTTTGGAAAGTGGACCTGACATTGAGTAGCCCAAAGGGCATCCTGAGATACATGTAGGTTCCCCGTGGTGTGGTGAAAGCGGCTTTCAAACGATCTTCCTCTTTAACAATGACTTGATTGTATCCAGAAAACCCATCTAAAAATGACATCATCTGTGACCCAGTTATTCTTTGCAATAGATTCTCCATGTTGGCCAATGGGTAATTATCCTTTAGGCACACTTGGTTAAAATCCCTAAAATCAATGAACATCCTAATGTTGCCAGTCTTCTTGCGGGTGATCATGTTGAGATTTTTGATGTGTTGGGGTAGCATGAGATGTGCTTTAGCTCCCAAAATTTGTGGAGGGACTAGGGTACATGAGATCTCCAAGACCCAGAAAGCGATTTAAGAAATTCCATCCTGTTTAAGAGATATTTAATTAATTAATCTTTTTAATTAAGGACCCTAAGCCTAACTTAGGAAAATTAAAAGATTAAAGTTAATTAAATTCAACATGTGATGAAAATGACTTAAGTCACATAGATGAAGCTTTCTTATAATCTTAGCCGTCAATTCAAGATTAGATCATGGTCGTTGGTTTCTCAACGAGAGAAGTATAAAGGAAAGGCTTGGGGTCAGTTGGAGAACACACATAGTGGCAGAGCACTGAGACTAAGCTGGAATTCTAGGTCGTGGTTTGCTAGAATTTCAGAAGTGTTTCAGCTGCAAAGAGGGGTAGTATTGGCGAGACGGATGGTTTGATCGCAAGCCAAGAGCGCAACAAGAGGCAGAGAAGTAGCAGACTAAGCAGTGCAAAGAGGGTAGCAACTACGCAGTGCAGCCACAACCCAACAAAGGCAGCGCAGAGGCTTCAGGGGCTACGCAGGGTTGACATAGGCCCAGAAAGGGCAGTGCAGGGGCAGCAAGAGGCCAGCAGGGCGGACGCAGGTCCAGCCAGGGCAGCGTAAGCCAGTCTGGGGTGATGCAGGCCCTTCCGGAGTAGCGCAGGGGTTGACGCAGGCTAGCAGAGTTGACGCAGAGGGCTTTAGATCCGCGCTGGGGTTTCTGAAGACTGAAAAGCGCTGAGTTTTGTAAATCCCATTTGAGGGTGTGAATCAGTTAGTTTTCTGTCTCCAGAACAGAGGTATAGCTGTAGTTTTATTTCTTTGTCGGGTTAATCAATTGGTGCCTAGATTTGTTGTACTTAGATTCTACTTAATAGTAAAACCCTCCAGTAGTCAGAAGATCGGTTTTCCCGCATTGGGTTTTTCCGGGGACAGTTGTCCAGAAAATCCTTGTGTGTCACTTTGTCATTGTGCATGTATTTAGTTTAGATCTGTATGTGTAGGTTGTTGATGTATCTACTTCAATGGTAATGTTGAATATTTCACATTAATAACTTAATGTAAGTAGGAGAAGTAAATCTGAAAATTAACAGTAGGGTTTCAGTTTGAAATATTCAAAATTTTTCACATGGTATCAGAGTGATTGCAGATCTAGCCTGGATCTCCAGCAAGAAGACTGGAGAATCTTTGCTGCAGAAAGCAGCAACAGCGCAGAAAACCAAACCAGAAAGGCTAGCGTAGCAATAAAAGGAAGCAGAGCCACACAGAGGCCAAGGTGACGCAGTCTTCACGCAGATCCACGCAGGCCCACGCACTTACTGCGCAGAGGCAGCGCAGAAGCTGCGCTGAGATTGTCTGCTCATGTAGAGGCCAGATAGGGTGATGCAGTCCTGAAGCTGTTTGCTAATTTAGAGTGTCGGAAGCCGAGCTGCAGACCTTCGGTAGTTGCTGGTGGGGTTAAAATTCTATCGGTGCGGAATTTAGCCTAAGCTAAGTTGACGAAGAGCGGGAGGAGAACAACTTCTCAGAAGATTTCCAGCCAAATAAGTCTAAAGATTAATCAGAGGATCGAAGAGAGATGATTTATTTTGTTTGGCAGACTTCCAAGAGAGGGAGTCAGTTGTCAGAGGGAGCAGAGGGTGCCTTTCTCATCAAGGACCCTAGATCCTGTTGAAATTTAGTTACCGGAGGACAAGTGGTTCCCTAAGGCTTTGATCTTTGGCCTAGGGAAAAGTGTCCAAAAGAATTTAATTTTTCTCCTAAAGTGACTTTATAAGTTATAAAGTCAAATCTAATTTAAAAGTGACTTTAAGTGATAAAGTTACTAAGTTTAATTTTAAAATGACTTTAATAAAGTCAATGTGAAATTAGAAAGTGAAAAGTGACTTCGGAAATAAATGACTAAGTGGGTCTTTATTAAAGTGGGGTGAATTAAAAAATAGAAAGTGAGATTTAAATGAGCATTTAATCTCAGCCCTAGATCTAAAGCTATCTCGGCCATTGCATTTAGGGATTCCCCAAAAGTCACTTAGGGTTAGGTTAAAGGAGGAAAATGAGAGAAAAGATCATTCATTCTTTTATGAGCAGATTGAGAGAAGGAGAAGAAGAGCGCAAAGGAGATTTATGAGCAGTGAGGAGAAGGAGAACAGAACCTTGGCACACATACCGAGGCAGCACTTCAACAAATCCGTACAACAAGGAGAGGCACATAGTTCAAGGCAGTTTGGGCATGAGTTTCAAGGCAAAACCCTACAGCAGCTTGGGCACGTATTCTAAGGAGGCCGTACAACAGTTTTGGCATAGATTTCGAGGAGAAGTTTGCTGGTTTTTGAGGCACGGTTTTCAAGACAGTTCGTATAGTGAGTTGTTGTCCTTGTGCACAGAAACCGAGGCAGAAAACCGTACAACATTTATTGCTATTTCTCTGCATGCAGTTTGAGGAGGCCATACAACATTTATTAGTGTTTGCACACTTTTCAAGGAGGCCATACAACAGCATTTAATGTTGTAATTTATGGGCACAAAATTCAAGGAAGACCATAAAACATTTATTTCTGTTTCTGTTTTGTTGTTTGCACGTTTTTCGAGGCGGTGGTTAAGCATGGAAAACGAGATAAAATGTATTTGTTACTTGCTGAAATTTTTTGAGTATTCTCTCTCACTGTAAAAGCTAATTTATCAGAAATAAGAAGCATCTTTCGAACTAGTTTTCCCCAAGAGTTATAAGGGGTTTTTCCAAGGTCAAGTTGACCAAAAATCAGCGTGTCTATTTTCTGTGTGTGGTTGATTTATTTTTCTGAGTTTTTATTTCTGCATTTCAGCACTGTGAAATTTCCAGAATTTGTGTTTTCAGAAAATATTTATTTTTCCAACTTGTTGAATGTATGGCTATGGGAATGGACATTTAACTTTATGGGAGAAATAAGGAGAAACTGAAAACCGGGGTTGCGAACAGAAATTTCTACATGGTATCGGAGCCTGTTTGCTGAAAAGTGCAGTTTGGGACAACAAGCTGATTTTTCACACAGAAAAACAGTGCTTTTACTACAACAGTGTTATTTCCAGCTTATTAGGACAGCAAGCATGTCTTTGGGCTTGAGGGTGGACGATAGGTTGGATGGGCATAGTAACTACAATGTATGGAAGGAAAGAATGTAGAGCATCTTTAAGTAGGCAGAAGTCTGGGGTATAATGGTGAATACCCAACCACACCCTGTGAATGTGCCTACTGATGCTATTCAGTTGGCAGACTTTAACAAGAAGAATAACAAGGGTAAGATATTGATTATGTATGGTATTAAAGACCATGTCATTCCTCACGTGAGAGGAAAAAGATTTGCTCATGAGATGTGGACAACCTTGACCAATCTCTACCATAGTACCATTGAGAACAGAAAAATGGTCCTAAGGGAGAAGCTGAAGACTATTAAGATGGCGAAGACTGATAGTGCTACTGGATATCTCAAAAAGATCACTAATGTGAGAGATGAGTTGGCAGCAGTTGGAGAGGTCATTCCACCCACTGAGTTGGTGCGGATTGTAGTGAATGGCCTTCCCAATTCATGGCTAAACTTTGTTGATGGAGTTTGTGCACGAGAAACCCTTCCCACTTGGGAGAGGTTCTGGGATGATTTCATATAGACTGAAATCAGGAAGAGCCAGCTTGGGCCAGCCAAACCTGTTGAGCAGGATGAGGATGTAGCACTGTTAGCAGGAGGCAAGAAAGGCAAGAGAAAGAAGCAAGCTTCCACAAGTGTTGGTGGGGGCAAGGTAAAGGTAAACAGGGGAACACACAGAAGGACTATTCCAAGGTGAAGTGTTGGAATTGTCAGAGGATGGGTCACTATGCAGTTGTGTGTCCGGAGAAGAAGGGGAAGAACAAGAACATGGCATCAGCAGAGATAGAGGACTTTTCGGATAGCTTTGACCGGGAGTTTGGGTTCATTTCTTGTGAGTCCACTAGTGCAAGATCCCCTGCCACATAGGTTGAGAGGGAGTGTGCATTTCCCTCCACTAGCGGAGCATCTTCAGGTATCTGGTATGTTGACAGTGCGGCTTCACGTCATATGACAGGAGTCTGTGAGTACTTATCAGAGCTTTCAGAGAGTGGCACTGATATAGAGGTAGTACTCGGAGATTACACCATTGTTAGAGCAGTGGGTGCGGGGACATTGACATTTGATAGGGAACCCAAATCTCCCTTGAAAGTGTCGGATGTTCTATATGTGCCAGGGATGAGGAAGAAACTCATATCCGTCTTAACATTGGAGGACAGAGGGTATGAGATATTGTTCAGTAGAGGACATGTGCTTATATATCCCAGGGGCACTCCAGCTGATTCAGCTAGAGTGATTGGTGTACGCCATGCAAAGGTGTACAAGTTTGCATTTCAGCCCCTTTTGGAATTGAGCAGTAGTACCAGCAGCAGAGCTAGCAGTTCAGAGCTGTGTGAGATTTGGCACCGCAGTATGGGGCACATGTATCATGGAGCCTTGAGGACATTGCGGGAGATCACTATAGGTGTGCCAGATTTCAGTACTTATCACTTTGATACATGCAGAGGATGTGTTATGGGCAAGTTTTCCAAATCCCCTTTTCCCAGCAGTGACAACATATCGACTGGGATACTTGATTTGATTCATACCGATGTGGGTGGTCGGATGTCTCATGTTTCCTTGAGTGGATATGAGTATTATGTTTAATTCATTGATGATCACTCCAGGAGGACCTGGATTTATTTCTTGAAGACCAAGAGTGAGGTCTTCAAGCAGTTTCAGGAGTTCAGAGCTCTTGTGGAGACTCAGACAGGTCGAAAGATCAAGTCCCTGAGGTCGGACAATGGAGGAGAGTACACCCTTGGTGAGTTTGTTGATTATTGTGCGGAGGCAAGCATTAGGAGGGAGTTCACAGTTCCTTACAAACCCCAACAGAACGGGGTTGCGGAGAGGAAGAATAGATCCATCAAAGGGGCTGACAAAGCCATGCTACATGATCAGGGGTTACCATTGTTTTTGTGGGCAGAGGCCTGCAACACTGCTGTATATTTGCAGAACAGGAGTCCGCATCGTGCTTTGGGGCATGTGACCCTGGAGGAGGCTTTTTCTGGGAAGAAGCTTGATGTTAGTCATCTTTGTATCTTTGGGTGTATTGCATACTCCTACGTACCCAAGGAGAAGAGGACCAAGCTAGAGCCCACTGCAGAGAAGGGTGTCTTTGTGGGCTGCGTGAGATTCTTTAAGCCTTTCGGATTTATATTCCCGCATAGAGGAGAGTTGTTGATTAAGTGATGAAGTTCGAGGAGGTCAGGGATTCTGCAGGAGGCCGCCGGGAGTTGAGTAGCCCGGATCAGCCGTACCTCGAGCGCTAAGCCGTGCATAGGGATCTAGTGGCAGGATCAGATACGACACTGGTCAAGGGAAGGTAGGTCCATCGGCATAAAGGTCGCAGTCAGAGGGGTGGTGCTTCGGGCAACATGCAGAGCAGTCCGCAGAGAAGTTCACTACGAAGTCAATCGATGGACAATTCACACGGTACTTTAGCATCTACAGGTTCAGGTTCAGGCAGGAGGACAGCAGACAGACAATCAGGAGTTCAGGTTCCTAATGAGGAGGAGGAGTTTCATTCTCCGATGGGAAAAGAGTGGTCAAGGAAGAGGAAGCCCAAGTGGCTTCAGGATACCTTGAGAGAGGCCACATCTGTTGCTGGGCCAAAGAGGTCGGTCAAAGACAGTAGACCATCTAAGAGGTTTTGTAGCTATATGGAAATGGTTGCTAACATCATTGACTCTGAGCCTTCTAGCTATGAGAAGGCAGCTAGCTAGCAGGTCTGGAGAGAGGCCATGCAAGAGGAGTATTCTTCTATCATGAAGAATGATGTTTGAGAGGTGGTGCCGAGACCTGAAGGAAAATCCGTGGTTAGTTCCATGCATGTTGCAGATGGAAGCATTGACAAATTCAAGGCAAGGTTTGTGGCTAGAGGGTTCTCCCAGGTAGAGGGAGTAGATTATGAGGAGACCTTCGCTCCCGTGGCTCGATATACTTCGATTCGCTCCATCATATCGATAGCAGCAGAGATGGGTTGGAAGATCCACCAGATGGATGTGAAGACCGCATTTCTCAATGGCTTCATACAAGAGGAGGTGTACATTGAGCAGCCACAGGGCTTTGAGGTGCATGGGAAGGAGTCCCATGTGTGCAAATTGAAGAAGGCCCTTTATGGCCTGAAGCAAGCTCCCAGAGCTTGGTACTCCAGGATAGATACATACTTGCAGGAGATGGGTTTCACAAAGAGTGAGGCAGATCCGAACCTTTACTATATTGTGATAGGTGAGGAGCCTCTCATTTTGGTGCTGTATGTGGATGACTTGGTCATTACGGGTGCAGAGAGACTCATAGAGCATTGCAAGAGAGATCTTGTGGCGGAGTTTGAGATGAAGGACATCGGCTTGATGCATTACTTTTTGGGTTTGGAGGTGTGGCAAGAGGAGGGGCATTTCTTCCTGGGGCAGGGGAAGTATATTGTGGACATCCTTGGTAGATTCCACATGGAGGATTGTAGACCCATGTCGACACCGATGATCACCAACTGGAAGAAGCTTCATGCTTCGGATTCCGAGTTGGTGGATCCCACATTGTACAGACAGCTGATTGGTTCCTTAATGTATTTGGTCAACACTAGACCAGATATTTGTTTTGCAGTCAACACGATGAGTCAGTTTATGTGTGAGCCTAGGAAGGTTCACTGGGTGGCTGCAAAACACATTTTGCAGTACTTGCAGGGGACAGTGGATTATGGTCTGGATTATAGTCGCATGGATAGATTGGTAGATTACAATTTATTTTGATTATAGGTTGTGCTCACAGGGAAGAGCACTTCAAGGTGTTGTTTTGGGTTAGGTTCGACAATGGTGTCGTGTTTCACCGAAAGCAACAACAAGAGGTTAGCTCCATATGTAGCGCGCAGCACACAAGTGCCTACCTAGCGACAGAGGCCATTTGGCTTCGTGAAGAGGCGTTGTTTAAGTTTTGTTTTCTGGTTGTTCGTTGAGACCTTCAAAGGATTTACCTGATAAATCACTTCCGCATTAAACTCACAAGAGAATCCAAGATTTCACACAGCCAAAGCACCGGGATCAAATACGTTTCCATCAGACTATGTTCGGTATGAGCCGGGAAGCTTGAGTATATTCCCATTGATGAGCAGGTTGCAGATATTCTTACCAAAGCCTTACCACGAGGCAAGCATGTCTACTTCAGAGACAAGATGGGTGTGGTGAGGAACACCTTCCTCGGTAAGAGGGAGTGTTGAAATTTGGGTACCGGAGGACAGGTGGTTCCCTAAGGCTTTGATCTTTGGCCTAGGGAAAAGTGTCCAAAAGAATTTAATTTTTCTCCTAAAGTGACTTTATAAAGTTATAAAGTCAAATCTAATTTAAAAGTGACTTTAAGTGATAAAGTTACTAAGTCTAATTTTAAAGTGACTTTAATAAAATCAATGTGAAATTAGAAAGTGAAAAGTGACTTTGGAAATAAATGACTAAGTGGGTCTTTATTAAAGTGGAGTGAATTAAAAAATAGAAAGTGAGATTTAAATGAACATTTAATTTCAGCCCTAGATCTAAAGCTATCTCAGCCATTGGATTTAGGGATTCCCCAAAAGTCACTTAGGGTTAGGTTAAAGGAGGAAAAGGAGAGAAAAGATCATTCATTCTTTCATGAGCAGATTGAGAGAAGGAGAAGAAGAGAGCAAAGGAGATTTCTGAGCAATGAGGAGAAGAATAACATAACCTTGGCACGCATACCAAGGCAACACTTCAACAAATCCGTACAACAAAGAGAGGCACACAGTTTAAGGCAGTTTGTGCACGAGTTTCAAGGCAAAACCGTACAGCAACTTGGGCATGTATTCCAAGGAGGTCGTACAGCAGTTTTGGCACAAATTTCGAGGAGCAGTTTGTTGGTTTTTGAGGCATGGTTTTCAAAACAGTCCGTACAGTGAGTTGATGTCCTTGTGCACAAAAATCGAGGGAGAAAATTGTACAGCATTTATTGTTGTTTCTCTGCACGCAGTTTGAGGAGGCCGTTCAACAACATTTAATGTTGTTTGCACACTTTTCAAGGAGGTTGTACAGCGGCATTTAATGTTGTAATTTTTGGGCATGAAATTCAAGGAAGACCATACAACATTTATTGTTGTTTCTGTTTTTCTATTTGCACATTTTCCGAGGCGGTGGTTAAGCACGGAAAACGAGATAAGTTGTATTTGTCACTTGCTGAAATTTTCTGAGTATTTCTCTCACTGTAAAAGTTAATTTATCAGAAATAAGAAAAAGCTTTCGAACTAGTTTTCCGCAAGAGTTGTAGGGGGTTTTTCCAGGGTCAAGTTGACCAAAAATCAGCGTGTCTATTTTCTGTGTGTGGCTGATTTATTTTTCTGAGTTTTCATCTCTGCATTTCAACACTGTGAAATTTCCAGAATTTGTGTTTTCAGAAAATATTTATTTTTCCAGCTTGTTGAATGTATGGCTATGGGAATGGGCATTTAACTTTATGGGAGAAATAAGGAGAATCTGAAAACCAGGGTTGGGAACAGAAATTTCTATAGATCCGAGTCTCTAGCATAGAGAGGAGGATTTGTTCCGACAGATTTTCTTAGCAGATGGCACCTCACGGACTACGTGATTAGGATAGGTTGGACGACTTGTCCAACTTTGCAATTTGGAAGGCCAGAATCCTGGTAGTCATGGAGGCATACGGCTTGAGGTAGCATGTAGAGAAAGTCTTGGCCATGTCGACCGATGCTCTTCTCTTGATGAAACATGAAGAAGCTGCGACACATGCCAAACACTTTATCATGGACGAGGTCAAATATCATGTGGTTCCACACATCGCCGAGAAGGCAATGACTCATGAGATGTGGGTGGCTCTAACCACACTATATGAAGGAAGATTCGTCCAGAGGAAGATGCTTCTGGAGAACCAGCTGAGGTTATTCATTATGGCCAAGGGAGAGGAGATTGATCCTTTTCTATCCAGACTACAATCGATCTGGGATCAACTGACTGGCATGGGAGTCAAGGTAGATGACGATGTCATGGTGAGGACTTCTCTCAATGCAGTCATAGAGGACTGGGAAACTTTTGTCCAAAGTCTCTTGGGCAGAGCGGACCTTCCCAACTGCGACAACATGTGGGCTATCCTCTGACAAGAGGAAATCCACCGGATGACGAAGAAACTGTTGAAAAGTGTAACTAGGTCGGTCTTCATATTGACTATGTAATTATGTGTTTTATGTAAAGAAGAAGACAAAGATAATAAATGTATTTTTGGTTGTACTTGCTTCATGGGTTTCATGAGCAAGATTTTATTATAGACTTATTCTTGATGTCCATTAGGGTTGTCTTCTAGTTACATTTGTAATTAAGTGTCTAGTAAATGAAGAGTCTAGTCATCAATATATGCTCCAGACCTTGTCATGAACCTTGTCACATATCCTTGAAGAAAATGGTTCCAGAATGATGCTCAAGAAACCCTCAAGACAACCTCCTTAACACTGGAAGATCAACCCTACAAGTCAGCTTGAAATTGTTGGAAAAGTTAACTCAATAATATGTCACATCAGTTCAATGATAGGTCGGCTAATTATAGGTTCGAACAACTATAAATAGCCCACAAATCTGCGCAGAAATTATAGAAGTGAACTTCTAACAATCTGTAACTAAATAAAGACTTCAGGACAGGAACAAGTGCGAGTTAAGGACAACGTTATTAGTGCAAAAGTGCAAAGAAAAAAGGCGAAGTATATTCTATGATTTTATGTGAGCTACAGGACTGTGTTAAAGTGTGGATTAAGGTGTCGAATGAAGACTGTATTAAGGTACGGAATAATTCTGTGCTAAGTTGCATTGAAGTGCGAGATAAATCACTGTGTTAAGGTGCAATGAATATATGACTGCGTTAAAGGACTGCCAATAAGTGAAAAAGAGGACCGTATTAAGTAAGGGTTGTGTTAAGTTGAGGTCTGCTGATTGAAGAAAATAAGACAAGGATATAGTCAACAATGTTAAGTGAAAGTACAAAGGAAGAAGACTACAAGTAGAGACTGAGTCTCTAGTTCTGGTGCAGAAAGGTGCAAGACAGTGTAGGACGGTGCAGAAGAGAAGGATCAATTAGTGACAAGGTCTTGGAGGCATTCAAAGGTCAAGGGTTTGTGTCATGGTCATGGTACTTGTCATCTGAAAGTCTATAAGAAGAATTTCTCGTGGGTTTTCCTCTCCAAGAGGGAGAGGTTTTGGCCTTGGCTTGAAGAGCCTAAATTTGTGTCTCTTGTGTTTTTGATAATTGACTTGATATAAGATATAATAAGCTCAGAAGAAAAGACATAAGTGAAATAAGTAAGCTCACAAGTAATTATCAAGTAGAGAATTTGAATTAATCACCAGCCCTACAAATTCTCAACAAAAACAGTACAACACAGACTCGAGTAAAGTAAAGAAGGAAGAAGAGGAAGATGCAACCTTGGCATCAAAGAGGCATCAAGGGAGAAAGAAGCGTGATCTGTCAAAGATCAAGTGTTTACAGTTCGGTGAACTAGAACATTTCGCTAGCAATTGTCCTCAGAAGGAAAATGACAAGGAAGCTTCTAGCTCCAAGGCTGCTATGGTGGATGATGGCTCCGAAGATGACGTAGCCATGAGCGCTCATGAACCACGAAAGTTGGGCGACATGGATCTGTAGAGCAGCTACAGAGTGTACGGAAGGATCCTTGAGTAGCCCAACTCTTGGATCACATATGAGCTACGGTAGCCTTAAGACGGTAGTGGGACAAGTGGAGTAGTGGGTGCAGAGAATCACAAATGGAGCAAAGGAAAAGCTGGATGTTGAGAGGGAGAAATGTAGTGCAGATGCAGAAATAGAGTAGCAGCAGTAGCGCAGTGGGGCTAATGTGACTTCAGTAGTGCAGAGCAGGCTTGCTTACGCAGTGCAAAGCTGCAGCAACGCATAGGCTTCAGGAGGACAACGCAACGTAGGGGACTTTAGCACAGAGGCAACACAGATGTTTGCTTACACAGTGCAAAGTTGCAGCAGCGCAACAACCTCCAGATGGCAGCATGGAGCAATAGCCTATGGAGCTTCAGTGATGAGATGCAACCCAACTGACTTGTATGTCAAATTTTGGGCAGGAGTACTGCAGTTGCTTATTCTCAGCAACTGAGTTGCAGTGCAGTAGTTGGCAGGGTGATGCAGCAGATTGAGAGGGAGATGTAGTACGGATGTAGCAGTGGCAGTGACATCGTCATGGGCAGCAGTACGGGAGAGCATCAACATCGCAATGATGAAGGGCAGCAAGGCAAGCATCAGTGCAAAGACCCACACTAGAGATCAATACAAAACTTCGGGGTGAAGTATTGTTGCTAGAACACATTCCTCGCTAAGAGGGAGTGTTTAGATTTCTGATGTGTTGGGGTAGCATCAGATGTGCTCTAGCTCCCAAACTTTGTGGAGGGACTAGAGTACATGAGATCTCCAAGACCCAGAAAGCGATTTAAGAAATTCCATCCTGTTTAAGAGATATTTAATAAATTAATCTTCTTAATTAAGGACCCTAAGTCTAACTTAGGAAAATTAAAAGATTAATGTTAATTAAATTAAACATGTGATGAAAATGACTTAAGTCACATGGATCAAGTTTTCTTTTAATCTTAACTGTCGATTCAAGATTAGATCACGACTGTTCGTTTCCCAACGAGAAAAGTATAAAGGAAAGGCTTGGGGTTAGTTGGAGAACACACACACTGGCAGAGTACTGAGACTAGCCTGGAATTCTAGGGCATGGTTTGCTAAGAATTTTACAAGTGTTTTAGTTGCAGCGAGGAGTAGTATTGGCGAGAGGGATGGTTTGATCCCAAGCCAAGAATGTAAAAAGAGGAAGAGAAGCAGTAGACTGAGCAACGCACAAAGGGCAACAACTACGTAGCAACTATGTGTTGGAAAGTATAGCTAGGATTAGTATTCATATTGACTATGTAATTATGTAGAAATGTAAAGAAGAAGACAAAGATAATAAAATGTATTTTGTTGTACTTGCTTCATGGGTTTCATGAGAAAGATTTTTATTATAGGTCAATAGACTTCTTTTTGATGTCTATTAGGGTTTGTCTTCTAGTTATAAATATAATTAAGTGTCATGTATATGAAGTGTCTAGTCTAGAGAAAATGCTCCAAGACGTCGCCATAAAACATTGAAAGAATGGCTTAATTCCGCCCTCATTCAACGTTGGAAGATAAGCTCAAGATGTGATCTAGTTGGCCTTCAAACAGTAAAGCCGACCTACAAGCTAAATGTATGGTTGGCCTAAAACAAAGAAGCTACCTCTATATATATTGATTGATCTGCGGTCATTTGGTGAGAATAATTTGGACAACTCTGAAGAGAATTGCGAATACCTTTGTGATAGTTACAACATGAAAAAGTCTAGTAAAAATGCGAGTTGAAGGAAGTGTCCTAGGGTAGTGTGGATCTATCTTGTGAAGTATTCTGAAGCAGTAGATGCGGATTAGAATGAAGGAGTTGCGGTCAATTGGTTAAGTGCAAACTTCAGGAAATGGTAAAGTCTGATATACATTCAGGTCATATCACAGGAAG
Source organism: Pinus albicaulis (assembly GCA_034641835.2). Taxonomy (NCBI): domain Eukaryota; kingdom Viridiplantae; phylum Streptophyta; class Pinopsida; order Pinales; family Pinaceae; genus Pinus; species Pinus albicaulis. Next base: position 1,205,113,364 of record CM076577.1, read on the forward strand.
AAGGAAGTGCGGATTAGTTTGAAGGAAGCATACATATATGCAGCGTGATACTAATTGAAGAAATTGTGATAAGTGCTATAAATGAAGTGCAGATTGCTCTGAAGCAGTAGTGCAGATATACCAGAGATCTTCAAAGTGTTCTAAAGGAAGTAATTCAGATGATTCATGCCAAGGAAGTAAAGTCTACAGTACGAGAAAGAAAGGAAGGTAAATCTGTGATTTACCTTCTTGTTCTAAAGTGCATATAGAGGAAGGATTTCACCTCAAGTCACACATTAGTCCATGTAGATTTAGATAAGCAAACAATGAATTGAAACTTCTAGAAATTTATTTGAAAATAGGCTAAAACTTTCAACCACTAGAGCCTACTTTCAAATCAAATTCTAATACAAGATAGATGTGCACTAGCAAATTCACAAGAATACATGGAAAATGAAATAACTCAAAGCATATAAAGTATTATACCAATAGCTCCAAATGCACCATGCTCTAAAGGAAGAACACCCATGAATGGACCCCCAGAGTCTTTTTATTGATATTCTTGAAAAGTGTACAAAGTTGCAACGCTTCTGCAAACACAATAGCTCATATCCAATGATACAATATGAGAGCCCATGGCTCCATTACATAGAAAGTTGGGAGCAAATCCCAATGAAGAACCATATGCCAAGTGATGAGAGGGAGGAAATCTCAAGGCAAATTCGAATTTGATATGTGGAGCTCCATTTCCAAGTGTAAAAATTGGATTTTGGCAAGTGGACATCATTTTCTTCTTCCCTTATGTGCGAAATTCGAATTTTATGATGGAATGACAAGTGTATATGGGTGGTAACCCATGTGGGGACAATTTTTCACAAAAATATCCACCAAATATTCTCCCAAATCCTCCCAAATATGCACTAACTTCACAAATTCGAATTTCGAAGTAAGAAGTTCTCATTTAATGCTGGAAATTTAATTTTATTTGAGCACATGTATTTTCCTTGATTTTAGGAGTCCACATCACTTTGGGATTTCACTTTAACTCCATAATTTTCTACCTCATTTCCACCTCATTTAACATGTGTGGATATTTATTTTTCTCCATTTATTTAATTTATGGCTTAATTAATTGCCAAATTTCCCACTAAACTTAGGAAAAGTGGGTTTTGAGGGTTCAAAACACATTTTTAACCCCTCAAAGTGTGTAATAATAGAAAGTTAAGGGTGAGAGGTGTAATTTTGATTGTTCATACCCTATACAACTTCTCTAGGAAACACTTATTACAATTCAATTACAATTTTTATTGCAATTTTCGACTTGCGGGAAATCTAAAAAATTAAAAAATCACTACCTAGACCTAACCAAATTCCACGAAATTCTTTGTGTGATCTAGTATGGTAATATACATTGACTCTAGACACTAGGACTCACCCGAGGCCTCACCATCAAGCCGTAATCCGGATTTGGGGTAAAATTGAGATGAAAAACTCCACTGACTACATTTAGTCCTCAAGAGAGATGATAATTAATCAGTAAAAAAAAAAAAAAACTTATAATACTCACTCTGTTGGCAAGGTCCCAACTGTCCAACAAGCCATGACTCAATACCTATTCTAAATTCACTATTACGTACTTATTACAATTCTCCGCAGGGCGGGAACTGCCCATGAGAAAATTATATAGCAGAGTTTTATAACTCAAGAATTGATGATATATGATGATATCTAATGGCAAGTGTCTTTGTCTGGTCCTTGGGCATGGAGTCTTCATATAATCCCATCAGTGCCACTGAAGGGAACCAACAAGTTGGATGTATAGGAAGGCAGGGTTCTTCTAAATTTCTGCACATTTGGCATCCATGTTAATTAACCATTGATGCATCAAGACACACAAAGATGCAACAATGATATGTAGCCATTAAGGGCTTCATCCACAGAGATTGGCATGGACTGTAGCACAGCCATAACAGAGTAATGTGTACCAATTATGTACGCCAGATGTTGGAGAGGGCATCGCGACATTGCTTTGACTCTTAGCACACATTGTATTGATTCAAGGTCTAAGTTGAGGATATGGGAAAACTCTCCTTCATCAAGGAGGTGATTGATATGGCTAGGAGTGTCCCCAAGTTTATATATAACCATGCTTTTGTTCTTAGTCTCATGAGGAGATTCACCAGAAACAAGGAGTTGCGGCGTCCTGCAATCACACGTTTTGCCACCAACTTTATTACTCTTTAGTCTTTGTTTCAATGCCAATTTGAGTTGAAGCAAATGTTTGTTTCTGATGAGTGGCGTGATTGTAGATACAACAAGAGACAGGACGGGAGAGCCATTGCAAAAATGGTGTACACTGAGACATTTTGGCAGGGAGTAGAAGAAGTGTGCTCAGTTAGTGAACCTATAGTAAAGGTTTTGAGATTGGTAGATAGGGAGAAGCTAATAATAGCTTATCTGTATGAGGCCATGAATAGGGCCAAGGAGGCCATTCGTTCTTATTATGCAGACAAGGGTTTTGTTGGGCTTGATAAACATATGATGTTATGGGATGTGATTAATAATCAGTGGATAGGGATGCTTCATCGACCCATTCATGCGCCTTTGAATTTGATGGTGAGGTGATGGAAGGGCTCCATTCTTGTATTCAGAGGATGGTACTCGATCTGGAGCTTCGTAGCAAAATCAACCGTGATATACAGTTTTATCAGGATTGTGTTGGCCTATTTGGCTTTGATGATGCTATTAGGGAAAGGACCCTCTTCATGCCACGTAAGTGACAAGCCATCACTCATTAGAATTTTCAATTTAGAATTCACTTATTTATAATTCTAGATTTTTAAAATTAACTGATGTAACTTGCATTTGAAAGTTTAATTATGTTTTATGTTTTTGAAATTTTTATTTCTTTATTTTGTTGTAGATATTTGCTGGCGAACATATGGTGCAAGGCCACCAAATTTGCAGAAATTGGCCATAAGAATCTTGAGTCAAACATGTAGTTCTTCAGGGTGTGAGCGCAATTGGAGTGTATTTGAGAAAATACACTCAAAAAAACGCAACAGGTATAACTTTGACCTTCATCCTTCAGTTGAGCAATTACATTTATTGTAATTTTAATTTATGACCCTCAAGTGTCAAGAGGGAAGACTCATTAGTTCTTTTGACACTCTTATAGGTTGGAGTTCGCATGTCTCAATGATTTAGTGTATGTGCATTACAATATCCGACTTCGAGTGAAGCAAATACAAGCACCAATGGATCCAGATGCCATTTCCTTGGACAATATTGATGTATTGTCTCATTGGAGGGTGGAGACTGAGCATCCCGTCTTGAAGGAGTCACCTGCATGGTTAGAGCTAGAGGAACCATTAGAACAGGGGCGACAAGAGGAGGAGGAGGAGGAGGAGCAGCAGCACTCGAAGCAAGAAGAGGAAGAGGAGGACACTATTGGTGCATCAGTGTCTGCACCGTTTTCTATAGATATAGGAGAGTAGAGCTCCACACCCAGTGGTCCGTGTTTGACATTAGGTGCAGGGTCAGGGCCTTCTACTGCTAGAGGTAGGCTTGAAAAACAACCCCTCATGTTTTCCCGTAAAAGGTGGAGAGGGCATTGATTTCAGATAGATAGCTGCTATTTTTATTTGTTTTGCTACATATAACTCATGATGATGAGATACTTTTATATGTGTGATGTTATTTTGTATTGGTTCTCCACATTTGAGTCCTTGATTGGACAATTATTAGGGATCAACAGGATTTGGTATCGCCTTTGATGTATCATTTTTATTTTACATCCACTACATCATCTATATTAGTGCTTTCTTCATATTTATGTGCCAATGTGTTTATTTCATGTTGTTATTGCTTTATATGTTTAAAAATCTGAAAAAAAATTAATATATTATGCATTTTTTATGCTTGCTGATATTTGCCGATATTTTCACTGATATTGCCGATAAGATCTTTTCTGGACCCTCGCCGATATTTTGCCGATATCGATATTATCAACACTGGCTGAAATATTCAGATTAACATCGAAGTAAACACATAACAGACTTTCACCGATTCGGATCTAAAACAGAAACACATGCACATATAGACAAAGTGACACAAGATTTTCTAGACAACCGTTCCCGGAAAAACCCAATGCGGGAAAACCAGTCTTCTGGTTGTTGGAGGGTTTATATTATTAAGTATTTTCCTAAATACAACAAATCTGGGCACCTTACTGGTTAACCCGAAAAAGAAAAATATAGATCTGTAGCTAACTTGCTATTTTGAGACCAAAACCTTGACTAATCCACGCCCTCAAACAAGATTTACAAGACTCAGCCAATTTCTAGCCCTAGAAACTCCAACGCTGCCCCTGAAGCCCTTGCGTCAGCCCTATCTGCCTCTGCGTGCCTTTGCGCTGGCCTGGAGAGGGTTGTGTAACCCCAGAATGGGTGACGTAGACCCTACGCTGCCCTAGAAGGGTATCTGCGTAACCCTGGAGGGTCCCCTGCTGCCCAGTGCTGCCCCAGAAGGGCCTGCATTGCTGAAGCTGCTCTCTGCGCTACGTAGCTGTAGCGTAACTGCTGATATTGCCTTTGCTTCTCTGCATTGCCTCTGGTTGCTACTCTCTGCCTCTTGCTGATTCTTGGCATTGAAATCGGATCATCCCCTTTGCCAATACTACCCCTCTCTGCAGCTGAAAGACTTCCTAAAATTCTTAGCAAACCCGCCTTAGAATTTCAGCTTACTCTCAGTGCTCTGCCTCTGTGTGTGTGTTCTCCAACTGACCCCAAGCCTTTCCTTTATACTTTCTCATTGGGAAACCAATTACCATGATCTAATCTTGAATCGATGGCTAAGATTGAAAGAAAACTTGATCCGTGTGACTTAAGTCATTTCCATCTCATGTTTAAATTAATTATCTTTAACATTTTAATTTTCCTAAGTTAGACTTAGGGTCCTTAATTAAAAATATTAATTAATTACTTATCTCCCAAACTGGATGGAATTTCCCAAATCCCTTTCTGGGCCATGGAGGTCTCATGTACTCTAGTCTCTCCACAAATTTTGGGAGCTAGAGCACATTTGATGCTACCCCAACACTCTAGAAAACTCAACATCCCCGATCGCATCATGAAAGATAGACAAATTGGAGATAGTGTGTTCTAGATTGACATGCCTTGACTTAATGCGTATGTGGTACATTTTTTTGGAGTGTTGGAGATCTAGATGGCATGATGACATTCTTCATGTTGCGCACATGTACATGTTAGTTTCTTGCTCTAGAGGACAACTAGCCTAGAAGAAGGAACAATGGGCATCTTTGAGGAGGGCATGAGCTGTAGATGGCATGGGGGCACCTGTTTTCTTGCATGGAGGCTTGTACTTGACTTAACGATGATAGGGTTAAGGAGTGATCATGTAGGTGGGTTGGCCTAGAGGCACACGTGGCTTATGCTGAAGGGTTGGAGCATTGAAGGGAGTTTGGAGGAGCATTTGGCCCCTCTTGATGAGATCTTATCCTTAGACCCTTGCTTGTTGGATATGAATGCCTTGGAGCTTGACATGTGACTTAGAGTTGGAGTACTTCACATGTGGACCTGTTTATCATTCAGTTAGGTTACTATTAGGAAACTAGGCCCACTTGCTTTTGTTGGCTTCCCTCACCTTTCATATAAATATAGGGAGGAGAGAGTCCTTTGAGTTCATTTTTGTTGTTCACTCATGTAATAACATACTTCTGTTAGAATTGTGAGAGCTAGAATGAACTTATCTCTTTGTACTTCTTCATTTGTATTTGCTCTTTTTGTCTTGAGTGATAAGGTTCTCTAGGACAAACCCTCAAGGAGGAAAAGGAGAACTTGATCTAGTGGTTCTTGTGAGAGAGGACTAAGGTTTTGTGGCATTTGAAAACCCTAGTACTACTTGGGGTGCTTGATGTGGAGAAGATAGAGGGAGACTATCTTGTACGCTTGCTTTATGCAATTGAAGGAGCCATTGAGGTCTTGCTAGTCTGTTATACTTGCTTCTTGTTGGTCTTTGGTGGAGTGGCCAGCTTTAGTTGGAAGGGCTTCCTAGCTAGGAGTTGGTGGCTAGTGTTTGCTCTTTTGGTGGATGTCCTAGGCAGGGCTTGGAGAGCTTGACTTGTACCAACTTGTATTAAACTATTATATGTGCTTGTACTTCATCTTATGTATGTATATGAAGTGTTCCAACTGTCCACACTTTATGTACTTGCGGATTTGAATTTCAGCTTATGTTATCTTTATAGTTGAGTAGATTTTGGCATTGGTTATGCATGTTGGTCTGACATAACAATGAATAGAATTTGTTAAGTGATTCAACACAGATCTCAAAGGTAAAGGGACAGATTTACTGCTATAAAAATCTACTATAATAAGTCATTTCCATAGTTGTGCCCCAAAGGTTGAAACATTGGTGCATTGAAGTACACTTGGTTGTACTTGGGTGGTATTTATTCTGTTGGGCTGCTTTGTGATTTGGATGGAAGGACAGAAAACTATATGCTGCTGTAATTCAGTATTTGAGCTTTACTCCTGAGGCTGAAAGTTCAGAGGAAATTGATACAGGAAACTTTCAAGGTTGAGGTGAAATTTATGAATTTACAATAAAAGTCAAATTCTTGAAATATCTATGGGCCACAAAATGTTTAAAGTCATAATATATTTTAGGCTTCTTGTTGGAATGTGGCACCCTTTTATACTCAAGCAAGCTTCTTGGGTTTTGGTAAGAATAACTTAATTTCTATACCCTGTATTTTTTTTTTAACCAGAATGAGAATTTATGAAGAATCGGTAACTTGGAAAGATCATCTGCCACTATTACATCAGATACAACTATTTCATAAATGCCACAAATGGGCCAGTTACAACCCATGCAGCTGGGGAAACTAATTGTTCACCAAGCCACTCGAGCTAAGATCCTTTGAATTCCATACTCTATATGTATTACTCTTTGAGGAAGATTATGTTTATATGTGACTATAGAATTGTGTTGCCATTATGATGTATGCGTTTTCCTTGATGTCAACCTATTTGATGAGTTGTCTTTTGATAGCAACCTACTTGATGTAGATGTCAACAGGATGTATCTACAGGCCAGTTCAGATGTGACAGAGAAAGAAATACCAGTCACTGTCAGAGAAATGATGAAGGTAAAGTTTGAGGAAGTATACACAGGTTCTATGAAGCAAAGCTGTGTACATACGCAGGTATGATGAAGAGAAGTCATGTATACGCCCGTCTTGTGAAGCAAAACCGTGTATGTATGTAGGTTTTATGAAGTAAAGTTGTGTACATTTTGTGCACTATGGTTTACTAAATACCAAGCGTCTTTACCATGGTATTAGCCCACAATATTGAGCGGAGTAACGACTATTTGATCCCGTCAAGGATTACCATCGACAATAGTGTGGTTTCATTAGGGGAATTTTGAGGTCTAAAATGGGCCTCCTAAGAAAAATGTACAACAAAAATAAACTTTTTAAGAACCAATAGGATTCAAGATGGTGATGTCAACAATGGGGGATGATTCCCCAGTGTTTAAGTAAAGGGGTAAAAATATTAAAAAATAATAAAATAATAAAACTACTTTTTCAACTCGTATTTTCAACTTATCTCCCTATCATTCTTGAGTGGGAACACGGTGGCTCCTAATCCCATCTGTTGTGGAGTACTCATGCTCGATTTAGCTAAAGACTCACAAGATTTAAAATGAGAAATACATAAAACGTGATTGCAATCATGTTTTTCATGTATTTCTCATTTTTTGTGTAGCAGGACCCATCGAAAGTATGCAACATGGGTACTCCTTAGACGAGGAATTAAATTTTGCATCCAACAAGTACTCCCACTCGAAATTTGCGTAAAAACTTTAGGAGATAAGTTGAAAATGTGAGTTGAAAAAGTATTTTTTTCATTTTTCCCTCTAAAATTTGATGATGTAATCAAATCTTATTTTATTCTTTCCACTATTATTTTATAATTTCCTTAGGAGGCCCATTTTAGACCTCAAAATTCTCCTAATGTGACCTATGGTATTGTTTAAGGCCTAAGCTATATAAAGAGATGAAGATCCAAGTGTTTGGGTGTGCACGTGTGAGGTTGATTGATGAATACTTCAATCTGAAGTATGATTGCATGGTATAGGTTATTAATGAGTGGATGATCTGAAATAACTATGCACCCGGTAATACAATGATGGATCAGGATCCTTAGACCTGAAATAACTATGTATTGTATGATATGCTCATGGGTCAATTAGATCTGTGACTTGATTTGTGTTCATTATTGTGTATGTCGTGATCTGGGTATGTCTGAAGTTCTGATGTGCAACATAGCTATGAGTTGATAATTGCAGATCTGTACGCGGATTTGTCTTTGGTAAAGCGCGCACATACATAGATACTCTTTTGAGTAGTAGCGTATCGATTCTGAAGTATGGGAAGATCTGTACGCGGGTTTCATTCCTAAAAAGCGTGTATACACGCGGAAATGCTTTATGATAAGCGCATATGAAAGTTAGGGTTTCTGTTGAAGAATATGTCTGATCAGTCTAATCAGTCTTATTGTGTTTCTGATGTCTGTCAATGAAGTCTTCATGTTGATCTGGGCTTAATAGGGATGTTTGAAGTTGATTGAGTATTTGTTAAAGAATGATGACGCTACTAACTGTATGTGATTGAAGATCAGTGACGGTTCTGCAATCAGTTCAAAATGATTCGGTGGTTCTGTGTGTGACTATGAGTGAGTTTCAAAATGATAGTGATTCAGTTTTAGGGTTCAGTGTTTTGAGATCTGTACGCAGGTATGTTTCAAAGAAGTCACATATGCACGCAGATTTGCTAAAGTAAAGTAGTTTATATATTTTGTCATTTTATTGATCATGGTTTTTCAGTTGGTTCAGGAAGTTGATGCAACATTTGGGTTCAGTATTGAAGTTCTGGTTACAGTGATCTAACTATTTGAATGTTTAAAAAGAAGTGGTTGTTTTTGCTGATTGGTTGAGTGATTGTTTGGTTCAATGATTGATTCGTTCATTCGTTATTTGATTCAGTGATTGGTTGAATTGTTGGTACAATGATCAGTTTCAGTTTTGATATATGGTATTGGGCTTAAATGATGGTAGTGGGTCCAGTCTGAAAAATTGATGAAAAGTGTCCTACAAGTTGTAATGTGTTGAAGCAGGTGGATCCAGTGTGAAAATTCATGAAATGTGGTCCATGATGGTACTGAAGGTTGGAGCCTTCAGCGAGGAAGTCGAAGCTTCCTGCCAGTAATAGCTGGTGATCAGATCAGGGGGTTGGAGCTCCCTTCTAGTGGGTGCTAGTAAATGAGATAAGGGGGTCGAAGCTCCCTTTCAGTAGGAGCTGGAGAACAAGTGAAGGTTGTAGCCTTCTGTAGGTGGGTGCCTGCGTGCTGGTATGAGTCTGCATCATTACAATATTCTAAGAGGTTTTCATTATAATAAAAATTGAAGACAGAGACGACAACAACGGTAGTTTTCTCTCACAATGGGTTTCCACCTTAAATCCTAGTGTTAATGTGTGTTGCTTGTGTATGATGCTTTATTCTGTTCTTATTGTACATGTTTACTGCTTATCAAATGTCCAATGAATCACTGATATACTAGTTTAAGACAAACATATGAAGATTTAATTAGAAATAGAAGTTTATTGGATATACGCTAGTTGTTTGCATAGAAGTCACATACATATGCAGGTTTACTTCAGGAAAGTAGCGTACAGAAATCATAATAAAATAAAAGTTTATCAATGTTTTAAATATTGATTCACCCCCCCCTCTCAGTATTTTTCCCAACAATTGGTATCATAGTAGGTTCTTCAAAAGAATCTTGATTTCTTGAAGGAAGATCCACCAAGATGAGCAATCAAGAAGGGACAACATCTATCAAGCCTCCACTCTACAATGGAAGTAATCTAATTTTCTGGAAGACAAGAACAAGATCCTATCTACAATCTCTTGGAGCAGATGTATGGGAAATCGTTGAAGGATGTTATCAGTATCCATCCTCCGTTACCACAGATGAGGCAAAAAAGAAGAAATACAAAACCAATGCACAAGTTGTCAATGCCTTGTTGGGAAGCCTGACATAATCATAATTTTTCAAAGTCATGCAGCTAAATTCAGCAGAAGCTATATGGACAAGATCATCTAGAGCTATGAAGGCGATGACAAGGTAAAAAGTGCTAAACTTCAAACACTTAGAATTCAATATGAAACTCAAAATGCATAATGATGAAAGTATTGCAAGTTTCTTCCTAAGAGTAGATGAGATGGTGAATTGTATGGGAAATCTGGGTGAAGGAATAAAAGACTCAACCTTAGTAGAGAAAATCTTGAGATCTCTAACTCCAAAATTCGAGTCGAAAGTGTCTGCCATTGAAGAGAAGCAGGATTTGTAGAAGCTTACTGTTGTATAGCTCCATGGGATTTTAATAGCCTTTGAAATGAGAAAAGGAGATCCCTCAGAAATCAGAGAAGCTACATTCAAAGGAGCTGCAAGAGGAAAAGAAAAGGAAGAACACAAGGAATCAGGTTATATATCAGAAGAAGATGAGACAAATTTTGTAAAGAAACTCCAACTAGGCACCGGAAGGTTAAGAGGTAAGCTTCCCTTTAAGTGCTTTGCTTGTGGTAGAGTTGGTCATTATGCTGCTACCTGTCCTTATAAAGAAAATCATGAAAAGGGAAAAGAAATTGCAAAAGGGAATAGGAAACGGTTTGAAAACAAGAAAATTTATTATACTCATGAAGATAGTGATGGTAGGTCAAATAGTGAGCTAGAGCACATCCGATGCTAACCAAAATCTCAACACTCCCTCTTAGCGAGGAATGTGCTCTAGCAACACTTCACTCCAGAAGCGTTACTCTGATCCACAACATCAGTCCCCTGCGTTGTTGATGCTCGGCTGCTACCCCTCATCCATTGTGTTGTTGCCTCTTGTACTGCTGTCCATGACTCTGCCACAGTCACTGCCTCATCGGTACTGCAACTCCCTCTCAAATGTTGCATCATGCTGCCCATAGCACTGCCACTGCTAACTGCTGCACTGCAACTCAGTTGCTGAGAAGTAAGCAACTGAAGGACATCACCCAAAACACTGACAGACAAGTCAGTTTGGGTGCATCTCAATATTGAAGCACCTTCTGCTGCTGCTTTGCGCTAACCCTATGAAGCTCTCTGCTGTCTGCAGCTCTGCATTGTGTAAGCATTGCCTCTACGTGTTGAGATTTTGTGTATTTGGGGTAGCATCAGTTGTGCTCTAGCTCCCAAATTTTGTGGAGGGACTAGAGTACACTTGATATACAAGACCTAGAAATGGATTTGAGAAATTTCAATCGGTGTTCAAGTTATTCAAATAATTAATTATTTTTAATGGATTTCCTAAGTCTAACTTAGGAAAATAAAATAATTAAAGTGAATTAATTAACACGTGTTGAATTGTCTTAAGTCACATGGATCAAGCAGTCTTTTAATCTTAATCATTGAGGGATGATTTAATCTCGATCGTTGAAGTGTTCAACAAAAAAGTATAAGAGAAAGGCTTGAGGCTCAATTGAAGACACACATTTTTGCAGAACTGAGGAATAGATCTGGAATTCTAGGGTGGGTTTGCTAAGAATTTCTGGAGGAATTTCCTGTAGTGAGGGGTAGTATTGGCTGAGGGAATGATCTGATTCCAAGAGCCAAGAGGCAACAAGAGGCAGAGGAGCAGCAACAAGGACAGTGCATAGGGGCTTCAGAGACATGCAGTCCAACAGGGGTAGCGCAGAGGCAGCTAGGGCCACGCAGGGCTGACACAGGCCTAGCAAAGGTAGCGCGGGGGCAGTGTAGACCTTCCAGGGGTGACGAAGGCCCTCCTAGGGCCACACAGAGGCTAACACAAACCTTCTAGGGCAACGTTAGGGCTTCAGAAGTAGCGCTGAGGGTTTCTAGGGTCAGATCCGGGCTAAGTCCTGTAAATCTTGTTTGAGGGTGTGGATCAGTCAGATATTTGGCACTAGATCTTCAGGTTAGCTGCAGATTTATATCTTTTATTCTCTGTTAGGTTTTCCAGGTTTGGAACCCAAATTTGCTGTACTTAGAACTACTTAATAATAAACCCTCATAGTTGCACCGGTTTTCCCGCTTTGGGTTTTTCCGGGGACTTATGTCCAAAATCCATGTGTCACTTTGTTGCATGAGTGTATTATTCAGTAAATGATCCTGCATGTGTAGGCTGTAGTTGTGTTTATTTTCGATATTTTTTGAATCTAATTTTTGGAAATAACTTGTATTAATTAAATCAAGTAGGAGAAAATAAACCACATTGCATTAGAATTTTCACATGGTATCAGAGTAATAGTAGATCAAGATGAATCTCCAACAATCAGCTGAAGAAATATTTTTTTTGCTGGTGGCAGAAGAAGCAGCAGATCTGGAAAGGGCATCTTGACAGTAGGGGAAAGCAGATCTAGGAGACAACGTTGAAGCTGTAGAAGGCCTTTAGGCTTACGCAGACCCTTCGTAGGGTAGCGTAAGGACTACGTCAACCAGTCTGGGGTTACGCAATCCACTTCTGAGCAGCGCTGGGACTGCGCTGGGCCAGTCAGGAAGACGCAATCCAGTCACTTCTCCTGTTGCAGAAGAATTTTGCCAAGATTCGGAAGCAGTGCTTCAGATCTTCAGCAGTGCTGGTGGGGTAGAGATTCTGCAGGTGCAGAATTGTGCCTATCTAAGGCAACAAAGGCGGAAGGAAGACAGTTACTCAACAGATCTGAGCCAAACAGATCTGAGATTCGATCAGGAGGATCAGAGATTCGATCAGGAGGATCAGAGAGTACTATCCGTTTGAGTTTTGGTGGAAGATTTCTAGGAGAGAAGTCAGTTTTCAGTAGAAGTAGCTACTAGAGGGTTTCCGGTCACCAAGAAACCCAGATCCAGAGGGAGAAGTATTGTTTCTTTCAGATCTGAGCAAATATGGCTCGATATGGACCGAGGGATCAAGATAGATTGGACGACATGTCCAACTATGTTATCTGGAAGGCCAGAATCCTTTCAGTTCTAGATGAGTATGTACTCAAAGAGCATGCAGAGAAAGTCCTTGTTGTACCAACCGATGCAGATCCACTTAAAAAGTATAAAGAAAATCAAGCGCGAACTAAGCGTTTGATCATAGATGGAGTCAAGGACCACGTGATTCCTCGTATTGCTGGTAAGACTACAACAAATGTGGTCAGCCTCGGAGACGATGTACCAAGGAGGCTTTGTGCAAAGAAGAATGCTTCTTGAGAATCCAATGCAGATGTTCCAAATGAAGAAGAGTGAAGAGATAGATCCATTCTTCTTCAGACTTCAAGCTATCCGAGACCAGCTGATTGGCATGGGTTCTAATCCAGATGAAGGCCTCCTAGTGAGGACAACCCTAAATGTTGTCTCTGAAGAATGGGAAACATTTGTCCAGAGCATTCTGGGAAGGGCAGCTTTACCATCATGGGCAGATATGTGGGCTATTCTCCACCAAGACGAGATCAAGAGGATCACCAAGAAGCAGTCTATCAGTGGAGGAAGCGGATCAGCCAAAGTGAAGAAAGAAGAGGAGGAGGATGCAACGCTTGCATCAAGGGAAAAGAAGCAAGGGAAGAAGAAGAAGGACCTCTCCAAGGTTCGGTGCTTTAACTGTGGTTATCTTGCACATTTCGCCAGCAATTGTCCTAAGAAGAAGGACAAAGGATCTTCTGATTCCAAGGCAGCAACAACAAATGGCGATGGCTCTGGTGATGATGCAGCCATGAGTGTTCATGCCCCTCGAGAGAAGAGGTGGGGTGACATGGATTTGTAGAGAGCTACAGATTAGTGGCGGGATCCTTGAGTCAACCCTACTCTTGGATCACATACGAGCTACGGTAGCCTTAAGACGGTAGCGAATTGAGTCGAAAGATGGTTGCAGATGGCCGCATTGAAGCAGAAGAGGGAGTTGAAGAGTTGAAGAGGGAGCAGTGTAATGCAAAGGCAGCAACAGCGTGGAGGCAGCAGTGCAGAGAGGCTGATGGACTTCAACAGCGTAGAGAAGCTGGGCTCACACAGTGCAGTGTTGCAGCATAACAGCGTCTCCAGGAGCAAAGCGTGATTCAACATCTAGGGAGCTTCAGTGGTGGAGGGCAACTTGACTTGTTTGTCAAACAGTTGGGTAGAGTTATTCAGTTGCTTACTTCTCAGTAACTGAGTTGCAGTGTAGCAGTTAGTAGTGGCAGTGCTATGGGCAACATGATGCAACAATTTGAGAGGGAGCTGCAGTACAGATGTGGCAGTGGAATGGATAGCAATACAAGGAGCAGCAGTGCAGTAGATGGAGGGCAGCAGGCCAAGCATCAACAACATAGGTCCAATACTCAAGATCTTGTGATACATGGTGTGATGTATTGCTAGAGCACACTCTTGATGCTAAGAGGGAGTATTGAGATTTTGTGTATTTGGTGTAGCATTAGTTGTGTTCTAGCTCCCAAATTTTGTGGAGGGACTAGAGTACACTTGATCTACAAGACCCAAAAATGGATTTGAGAAATTTCAGTTGGTGTTCAAGTTATTCAAATAATTAATTATTTTTAAAATAAAATATTTAAAGTGAATTAATTAACACATGTGTTGAAATTGTCTTAAGTCACATGGTTCAAGCAGTCTTTTAATCTCAGCCATTGATGGATGATTTAATCTCGACCGTTGAAGTGTTCAACGAAAAAGTATAAGAGAAAGGCTTGAGGGTCAGTTGAAGACACACATTTTTGTAGAACTGAGGAATAGATCTGAAATTCTAGGGCGGTTTTGCTAAGAATTTATGGAGGAATTTCCTGCAGTGAGGGGTAGTATTGGTTGAGGGAAAGATCTGATTCCAACAGCCAAGAGGCAGCAAGAGGCAGAGGAGCAGCAACAAGGATAGCGTAGAGGGTCTTTAGAGCCACACAGTCTAGTAGGGGTAGTGCAAAGGTAGCTAGGGCCATGCAGGGCTGATGCAGGCCTAGAAAAGGCAACACAAGGGTAGTGTAGACCCTGCAGGGGTGACGAAGGCCCTCCTAGGGCCACTCAGAGGCTGACGCAGGCTTTCTAGGGCAATACTAGGGCTTCAAAAGCAATGCTGAGGGTTTCTAAGGTCAGATCCGAGCTGAGTCTTGTAAATCCCATTTGAGGGTGTGGATCAATCAAATATTTGGTACTAGATCTTCAGGTTAGTTGCAGGTTTGATATCTTTTATTCTCTGTCGGGTTTTCTAGGTTTGGAACCCAAATTTGCTGTACTCAGGAGTCAGAACTACTTAATAATAAACCCTCATATCTGCTGCACCGTTTTTCCCGCTTTGGGTTTTTCCGGGGACTTATGTCCAAAATCCATGTGTTACTTTGTTGCACGAGTGTATTATTCAATAAATGATCTTCATGTGTAGGCTGTAGTTGTGTTTATTTTCGATATTTTCTGAATCTAATTTCTGAAATAACTTGTATTAATTAAATCAAATAGGAGAAAATAAACCAATGCACTACAGTAGAATTTTCACACTGCGCTACTGCTTCCACGCTGTTGCTGCCTCTCCTTTGCGCTGCTCTAGTCTTTAGCATCCCAACACTGTGAAAGTGCCTCCATGATCCTCTGCATCAACTAACTCCAGTCATCCTGCTACTGTATTTAAGGGCTCCCGTAGCTCGTATGTGATCCAAGAGTTTGGGCACCTCAAGGATCTTGCCCCCGCATACCATATGTAGCTCAATATACAAATCTATGTCGCCCCACCTCTTCTCTTGAGGTACATGAGCACTCATAGCCACATCATCATTATTGCCATCATCCCCTTTGGTTGTTGCAGAATCTTCCTTGCCCTTCTTCTTCTGAGGACAAGTATTGGCGAAGTGTCACAATTCACCACATCTGAAGCACCAGACCTTTGAGAGGTCCTTCTTGTTCTTCCCTTGTTGTTGCCTCTGTCCTTTAGATGCGAGAGCCACATCTTCCTCCTCCTCTTTCTTGATCTTGGATCCTCTGCTGCTATTTCCCCTCTTGGTTATTCTCCTATTTTTTTCCTAACGAAAGATTGCCCACATGTCCTCCCAGTTTGGAAGTTGTGCTTTGCCCAAAATACTTTGGACAAAGGTCTCCTAATCATTGGTGACTACATTCAAGGCAATCCTTACCATGAGACTGTCATTAGGAGTTGCCCCCATTGCAACCAGCTGATCTCGAATAGCCTTCAATGTAAAGAGGAAAGGATCAATCTCCTCTCCCTTATGCATCTCAACCAGTCACATCTGATTCTCCAAAAGCATCTAGTGCCTGCCACATTTCATTTGCTTTCTTCTTCTCGGAAATATGTGGGATCACGTGATCCTTCACCCCATCCATGATTAAGCGCTAAGCCCGCGCTTGATTTTCCTCATATTTCTTTAGAGGATCAACATCGACCAGAACAACCACAACCCTCTCGACATGGTCTCTGATACGATACACGTCAAGGATTGACAAGATCCTGGCTTTCTAGATAACAAAATTAGACACACTGTCCAACCTGTCTTGATCTCTCAATCTATGCGAGGCCATCTCTGCTCAAAAATTTCGAAGCGAAAAACTCTTCTCCATTCTACTACTACTACTCTCAACAAGAGACGAAATCTTGGTTTCTTGGCAATAGAAAGCCTCTAGAGACTATGCTCCCTCTAACTAGTGATTTCCCTCCAGAAAATCCTCCACCAACTCTGTCGAATCGGCCCTCTATGATCACTTCACCGATCGAATCTCAAATTTCTTCTCTAGAAAATTTGTTGAGGAACTGCTTCCCCTTACTTTGTCAACCCCACTAAACACTATTATGCACTGGCAGAAACAATGCCCCACCAGCAACTTCGAAGATCAAAATACACTTCCAGCCACGACAACCGGCACATCGTTACTCCCTCTCGGATTGCGTCACCCTCTTGGGCCCGCGTCAGCCTCTGCGTAAGCTTGACAAGCTCCGCGTCACCCTTTGGGGCCTGTGTCAGCCCCTGCGCCAACTCTGCGTCACCCCTACAGGGTCTGTGCTACCTCTTTCTATATCTGTGCAGCTTCAGCTGCCTTCCTGCAGCTAAATACTTCGTCTCTTCGTTGATAGCTTTAGCTCCACCTGATCTGCAATAACTCTGATACCATGTGAAAATTTCTGAAACTACTTAACAAAAATTTCTACTGCAGAAATCTGGTCTACTTCTCCTACTTGTGTTTTTAATTATACAAGTTATTTTCAGAAATATTCAGAAAATAGCAAAGTAAACACACTGTAGATCTACACATACATACAGATCAAGTACTGAAGAATAAAGCATACATGACAAAAGACACACAATATTTTTTGGACAATGTCCCTGGAAAAACCCAATGCAGGAAAACCGGTGCAACAACTCTTAGGGTTTTATTATTATGCAAAATATCTGAATACAATCAAGGGCACCAATAGTGGTTTTCCCAACAGAGAAATCACGACAGGTGTACCTCTATCACTCGAAGACAAAAAATATGGCTGATTTAGTTGAGGATTCACACCTTCTGGAAATGTTGAATACGAGCCCTTTCTGGCCCACTAGAAACCCCAACGCTGCCTCTCCCAGCTGCGTCAAATCTGTGTCCCTACTAGAGCCTCTGCGCAGCACAGGCTGCTCCTACGTCACCCCTCTCTGCTCAGCGTTGTCTCCGCGTCACCCTAAAGGGCCCGCGTCAGCCTCTGTGCTGCCTCTGTGTGAGCCTAGCTGGGTTGCGTCGCTCCTGTTGGGTCTTTGCGCTACCTAGTACAACTTTGCCTCTCTGCCTATGTATTCTCGTCCTCAGATCCGAATATCCTTCGCTGATCTGCCCCTTACCAACACTGTAAGCTTATTCGAAAATTCTCAGCAAACCACTTCCCAGAATTTTGACTTAGCTGAAATGCTACCACTCTATGTATTCTCCAACTGACCCCAAGCCTTCCTTTAATACTTTTCTCATTGAACATTCAATGACCGTGATCTAATCTCTAATCAACCGCTAAGATTAGAAAAGACTTGATCCACGTCACTTAGAACATTCTCAACCACATGTCTAAATTAATTCACTTTAATTATTTAATTTCCCTAGGTTAGACTTAGGGTCTCCATTAAAATAATTAATATTTTGAATAACTTAAGTGCCGAGTGGAATTTCTCCAAAGGATTTCTTGGTCTTGGAGATCTCATGTGTTCTAGCTCCTCCACAAATTTTCGGAGCTAGATCACATCCGATGCTACCCAAAATCTCAACAGAAGCCATAAGAATGTTTCTTGCCTTTTCAAGCTTCTGTCATTTCAAAGTCTATCAAATGGATGTTAAATCTACATTCCTTCCTGGAGATCTAGAAGAAGAAGTGTATATTGAACATTCAGAAGGGTTCATTCTAGGAAATGATGAAAAACTTGTTCGCAAACTCAAAATGGCACTATATGGGCTAAAATAAGCCCCTAGTGCATGGTATTATCATCTTGACAAGTATCTTCAACAACAATGTTTCATAAAGGGGTCTGCAAATAACAACCTGTACATAAAAACAATTGATGATAAATTGCTAATAGTTGTTGTTTATGTAGATGATATCATCCTTGGCAGCAATGACGAATCTATGAGTCAGAGGTTTGCTTCTGTTATGCAGCGAGAGTTTGAAATGTCCTTACTTGGGGAACTAACATACTTTCTTAGCTTACAAGTACAACAAGAAAAGGATGGCATCTTTCTCTCACAAAAAAATATCTTAAGCAGATTCTGAAGAAATATGGGATGGAAGACTGCAAACCAACATGTACTCCAATGATGACAGGATGTAGTCTCAACTCACATGATGAATCTCCCGCAGTGAATCAACTAGAATACAGGTCTATGATTGGAAGCTTACTCTATCTAACAAGTACTAGACTAGATATCATGCATGCAGTTGGGATTGTTGGACACTTCCAACCAAATCCAATGGAAATTCATCTTCAGGTAGTTAAGAGAATATTCAAATATCTACAAGGAACTCAAGACTTTAGCTTATGGTATCTCAAAGATGCAGATCTTACTCTTCGTGCTTACACAGATGTAGACTGGGCTGGAAATGTTGATGACCGAAAAAGCACTAGTGGAGGTGAATTTTACTTGGGGCCCCGATTGGTATCATGGTTCAACAAGAAACAAAGCTCTATTGCCTTATCTACTGCAGAAGCAAAATATGTTGCTGCTGCATCTTGTTGCACACAACTTCTCTGGATGATGCATACGTTGTAGGATATTCGAATCAAGTGTTCTCCACCCATTTCCATTCTATGTGATAATATAAGTGCTATTAGCATCTCGAAAATCCTTTTATGCACTCCAAAACCAAGCACATTCCAATTAAGTACCATTTTCTAAGAGAACAGGTGCTTGAACAAAAGGTCAAACTAGAGTATGTTCCCTCAAAAGAACAAGTTGCTAATATATTTACAAAACCTCTTCCACGTGAAGCATTTGAATATCTCAGACAAAAACTGGGAGTAGTCTTTGCTCCATTTCTCTGTTGATCACTCTGCTCATACTTTCAAGCACAATTGATATTTAAGGAGTTTACTTTATGTATGTGGATTCTATGAAATACATTCACGTGTATACGCGAGTACTGATGCAGAAAGTCGCGTATATTCCTCTTTGATGAGGATATAGAGGCACAAACTTACGATAAGGCATTGGCATGATTCAGATAGTTATAATTTGGTTGTCTTATTCTGATAAATTGCAGTCTGTTAATCATGGTACTAAATAATGTTGGCTATCATGAGTTAATAATGCTTTGATTACTAAAGCTATATTAATGTCCTAATTGATGTACACATGATCAGATCTGACAGTGAACATGTAGCATAGGTTCTGGGGAAGAATATGCCATTGCTTCCCACAAATGCATTGACAGATCCTTATGGTGTTGATCCTATTCAATGGTTGTTGATGACCATTCATGAAGTGGATGTTCGATGATCTTTATCTTTTTCTTCAGTCTTAGTTATAAGTGTCATCTGATGTAAAGGTCATGTAAATACCAATGATGTAATTCTTGTTATATTTAGTCATATATGGTCATGTCAATTATGTAATCCCATGTTGGGGAATTTGATGTAATGATGTGTCAAATATGCAATCCCACTGTGTTGGGAGATTAGTCCATATGAGTCATTGGTTTTAGGAAAGCTTGTCTCTGGTTAAGTCTTAAAGTCATGTATATCTTTAGGAGACTCAACATGTGTTTAGGGGTAGCATGGTAAACATATCGTATCCATTTTTCAGCATCTATTTAGCCTTGGTCAGTCCTTTGTCCTTAATGTCAAAGGGGGAGAAAGTAACTTGGTGTTTGAATTGCAAAGATTGATGTGCTTTACAGGTATATATAGGTTGTGGTGATCAAACACCAATGTGGTTGACATCAAGTCCAAAGGGGGAGATTGTTGGCATTATGATGTATGTGTTGTTCTTGATGGCAACCTACTCGATGAGTTGTCTTTTGATAGCAACCTACTTGATGCAGATGTCAACATGATGTATCTACAAGCCAATTCAGATGTGACAAAGAAAGAAATACCAGTCAGTGACATAGGAATGATGAAGGTAAAGTTTGAGGAAGTATGCGCAGGTTTTGTGAAGCAAAACCATGTACAGATGCAGGTATGATGAAGAGAAGTTGTGTATACGCAGGTTTTGTGAAGCAAAGCCATGTATGTACGCAGGTTTTATGAAGCAAATTCTTGTACATTTTGCGCACTATGGTTTACTAAATACCGAGGGTCTTTACCATGGTATTAGCCCACAATATTGAATGGAGTAATGGCTTTGTTCCCGTCAAGGATTACCATCGACCTATGATATTGGCTAAGGCCTAAGCTATATAAGCAGATGAAGATCCAAGTGTTTGGGTGTTCATGTGTGAGGTTGATTGATGAATACTTCAAACGGAAGTATCATTGCATGGTATGGGTTATTAATGAGTGGATAATCTAAAATAAGTATGCATCCGGTAATACAATGATGGATCAGGATCATAGACCTGTAATGACTATATATTGTATGATTTGCTCATGGGTCGATTAGATCTATGATTTGACTTGTGTTTATTACTGTGTATGTCGTGATCTGGATAGGTCTGAAGTTCTGATGTGCACTGTATCTATGAGTTGATAATTGCAGATCTGTACGTGGGTTTGTCTCTGGTAAAGTGCGTACATACGTGGATACTCTTCTGAGTAGTAGCGTATCGATTCTGCATTATGAGCAGATATGTATGTGGGTTTCATTCTTGAAAAGCGCGTATACATGCGGAAACTCTTTATGATAAGTGCGTATGAAAGCTAGGGTTTCTGCTGAAGAATATGTATGATTAGCCTAATCAATCTTGTTGTGTTTCTGCTGTCTGTCAATGAAGTCTTCATGTTGATCTGGGCTTAATAGGGATGTTTGAAGTTGATTGAGTATTGATTTGTTAAAGAATGATGATGCTACTAGCTGTATTTGATTGAAGATCAGTGGTGGTTCTACAGTTAGTTTAGAATGATTCAGTGGTTCTGTGTGTGACTATGAGTTAGTTTCAAAATGACAGTGATTCAGTTTTAGGGTTCAGCGTTTTGAGATCTGTACGCAGGTACGCTTCAAGGAAGTCGCGTATACACACGGATTTGCTAAAGTAAAGTAGCATATATATTTTGACATTTTATTGATCAGGGTTTTTCAGTTGGTTCAGGAAGTTGATGCAGCATTTGGGTGTTCAGTATTGAAGTTCTGGTTACAATGATCTAATTATTTTGAATGTTTAAGAAGAAGTGGTTGTTTTTGGTGATTGGGTGAGTGATTGTTTGGTTCAATGATTGATTGGTTCATTGGTTAATTGATTCAATGATTGGTTGAATTGTTTGGTACAGTGATCAGTTTCAGTTTTGATATAAGGTATTGGGCTTAAATGATGGTAGTGGGTCCAGTGTGATTATTTGATGAAAAGTGGCCTACAGGTTGTAATGTGTTGAAGCGGGTGGATCCAGTGTGAATATTTATGGAACGTCGTCCATGACGGTACTGAAGGTTAGAGCCTTCAGTGAGGAAGTCGAAGCTTCCTGCCAGTAGTAGCTGGTGATCAGATTAGGGGGTTGGAGCTCCCTTCTAGTGGGTGCTGGTAAACGAGATCAGGGGGTTGAAGCTCCCTTCCAGTAGGGGCTACCGTAACGAGTGAAGGTTGTAGCCTTCTGTAGGTGGGTGCCTGCGTGTTGGTATGAGTTTGCGCCAGTACGAGATTGTAAGAAGTTTTCATTATAATAAAAATTGAAGACAAAGACGACAACAACGGTGGTTTTCTCCCACATTGGGTTTCTACCTTAAATCCTGGTGTTCATGTGTGTTGCTTGTGTATGATCCTTGATTTTGTTTTTACTATACATGTTTATTGCTTATCAAATGTCTGATGAATCATTGATATACTGGTTTAAGATAAACAGATGAAGATTTAACTGAAATAGAAGTTTACTGGATATATGCTAGTTGTCTGCATAAAAGTTGCGTACATACGCAAGTTTACTTCAGGAAAGTAGCGTACAGAAATCAGAGTAAAAGAAAATTTATGTATGTTTTAAATATTGATTCACCCCGCCCTCTCAGTATTTTTCCCAACAAATTGGAATTCTACTGTTCAAAATACAAATGACAGGAAAAGATCTGTCATATGATGATGTGAATATGTATAGGAAGTTCTGATACGAGCAGCTGAAAGGCTGAAAGAACAAAAGAATTGGGAGCTCTTTCTTGTAAGACTGGTTTCTTTAGTATGCCATTGGTGGTGATATAAAATTTAAATAGGTTTCCCTAGGAAAGCTTTGACTTGCTGACACAATCCATTTAAATACAAAAACGTTCAGCCAACTCTTAACATCTTTTCAAAGAAACTTTTCTGCTTATTGGTTTGAAAAAATTCAGAACTCCATGTGCACCCGCAACATGATGATATTCATTTACAGGGATGCTGATGTGCCCCACTTTAGGACGTTCTCAGATCCTAATTTAGTCCACCCCAACGCTTTCTCTAGGATCTAAAATTCAAAAAAATCATCAGAAGATTGCATGGAAAATTCATTTAAAGATTGTCAATAAAACCATGTACCTTATACTCTTGAAAATTTACTTTACGATGTTCTCAGATCCTAATTTAGTCCACCACATCGTTTTCTTTAGGATATAAAATTCAAACAAATATTCAAAAGATTGCAAGGAAAAATCATTTAAAGATTGTAAATAAAGCCATGTACCTTATATACTTGAAATGTTTTCTTTCCAGGAATAGTCGTGTAAGTTACTAAAGGTATTTATGTCTTTTACGGGGCACTCAGGCAGTTTTCGCTTTTAGTGAGATTGTTTATATGAAGTTTCTTAATTCTTTTTAATATCTGGCTTGGTTTCCTACCAATAGTTTACCATGCAATAAGAATCCCTTTTTTGTTTGTCAGTTATCTACTCATAATTGTTTTAACAGTGTACAGCATACTCAGTTCAGATTAGAGATTTGTAATATTGTCAATTCTTTAGGCACATCTATGCAGTGTTCCACGGGGTCGCGTCCCCCCACCTAGGGGTCGAGTTTCCTAGCTCCCTCACGCTCCGGGGACTTAGGGACGGTTGGGGGTCGTTTCCCCAAGCTCCCAAAAAACAGGGTACGCGAGGAAACTTATGAGGGGTCGTTTCCTAGATATTCGGGATCGAATCCCACATTGGGGGTCATTTCCTAGGCAAAAGGGGATGTGAGGGGACGTGATGGGTCGTTTCTCCGATCAAAAAATTGCAATTTTTTTTAATGAAAAATAAAAACTCTGAATTTCTAAGGGTTTGAGTTAACTTAAAAGTTTATTTCAATGTTTCATTGTTCATTTCACATTTCATTTACGCTAAAGCTGTCGCTGCTGCCCAACTTTATGTTGTATTGTGGAGAAAGGCAAAGGATCAATCCAAATTGGATACAAGCATAGAAAAGAATGGACTTGAAAATGAATCCAACAACAACAGCACAATTACAAAAACAAAAGAGTCTAACATTGACATTAATCAACTCCTCTTACAACATGAAGGCAGTGCTGAACATTTAAATCATTCTCACACACAAATTTCTCATGAGTAACTTTCGATTAGATCTAAACACGAAACTGTTTTGCTGAGAAGTTGATTCTTTTAAGTTCCTGCCACCTTTAGTTATGAGAAAGGAAACCATTGTCAAAATTCGCAAGAATATAGTGTATTTTTCTTCCCTTCTTATCTTCTATTATTTGACATAAAGGCCATGGTCTCCAGTTTTTTAACATCACAGTTACAAACTTACATGTATGATATCCTTCATGATGCAAGTGTTATATATTATATAATGATAAAGACAGCTACACTATAAATATTAAAATTTCAATAATATATCATATATTTTTATATTTATAAGTTTTTAAGGCTCTGACGTCCCTCCACGTTTCCTAAAAATTGATGGGTAGCTTTTGCATAGACCGCTCCCGCTTATCCCCACTCCCTCGCCCCCACCTCTAGGGTACTTGGGGGAACATTGCATCTATGGAATATTCAAGCACCAAATTGTTGATATACCCTTACATGGATAAGACATAAAATTTGGAAGTAATAAGTAGACTCAAAATAGTTTTCCCATATCTTTTCCGGAAGCTTAATCGAGCAGTATATATGCAAGAGGCACATCATATGTTCTGTCTAGTTTATTAGTGGGACAGTTGGTATACTTTTCAAAATCTGCATTATAGCATCAAAATTATGATTCTGGAATCTGCAACTACAGCGGTCTAGATTTTTTTTTTCTTAGAAATTCTCAAGGAAGGATTTGGAGGACAAATGCAATGTCTTGCAGTGCATGGCAGTAGAATAATAAATAATTGCTTGGGTTCTATAAGATGCAATTTCTGAGACCTACGAATCAGTTTAATGTGCTTCCTATTATTTGTTGCTTCCATAGCATGAAATTGACTGATAAACTTGTCCCATATACTAGTGTTTTCACAGTGAAAGTAAGATTATATCTGACTATTCAATTTTTTTAGAAAAGTCCTAAGCTAACAGATTATTAAATTTCTGCAGGCACACCCACTTATGCTAATTGGCTTCATATTGCTCAGCGGTGAAGGTAGGTAGTTTGGCAAAGCTTGTTTTTCAAGTTCAAATTCAGAAAAATACTAATTGAAATTGGCAGGTTTAAGTAATTTAGAAATATACTTGATTACGGGTATTATTACTTGTTTATATATCCTTAGTAGAATAAAATGGGTCTGTTGAATGCATTGTAGTTCAAATAACCGTCTATTGTTTTTCCATGTACAAGTGCAGCTATGTTGGTGTACAAGACAGCACTTGGAACGAGAAAACACATGAATGCTCTGCACCTTGTGCTGCAAGCTATAGCTTTTGTCCTTGGAATAACTGGAATATGGGCTGCTTTTAAATTTCACAGTGACAAGGGTCTTCGTGGCTTTTACAGTCTCCATTCATGGTTGGGTCTCGCTTGTGTCTTGTTCTTTGGTATACAGGTTTGTTGTCACCACTGAATCTAATGTCTGTGCTATATGATATTTCTATCGTTTATCAGGTCTATCTAATAAAGATGTTTTTTGTACATCAGCATCACTTATACATTGGGTGCAAGATGGTCTTTAGTTACACCAGTATAATATTTATATCTCAGGCCCATCCACTTTAATAATTGTATGGCCATGCCTTCCAGTAAAAGGAAGTCTTCAAAAGCCAAGTTAGAAGGTCCGACAAGGGTCAAATTCTTTATGAGATGGAAGAAGGCTTTCTGTAAAGTCCTTGGCTCTCTACTACTAGTATTACATAACTTCTGTCTCTACAGAAGATTCATTGGTCTTTGCTATTACTCAAATAAATATGTTATTCTTTCCTTTTGGAGTGGCTTGTTGGGCTTGCCTTATTCTGATACACATGTTGGATTTGACCCATGTTGTGCATTTGATCTCTTGATTATTCTAACATGGGTCAAATCCTTTATGAAATGGAAGCAGGCTTTATGTAGAAGTCCCTAGCTCTCTCCTAATATTACATGGGTTCTGTCTGTCCAGTGGATGCATTTGTCTTTGCTACTACTAAAATTAATATGTTATTGTTTCCTTTTGTAGTGGCTTGTTGGGTTTGCCTCATTTCGGTACCCGGGTATTGGAAGAATCAACAGACCAAAGGTATTTCCATGGTATGCATTTCTAGGGCTTTACAATTATGGATTGGCTGTGGCAACAGCAGAAACTGGATTTCTAGAGAGACTGACATTTCTTCAAGCAAGTAAAGTAATAACAAGATTTTCGCTTGAGGCTTTGGTAGTGAATATTTTAGGACTTGTGTTGGTTCTTCTCAGTGGTTGTGTATTTCTATGTACTATAACTCCAATTACGAATAAAGACGATGTTTACAGAACATTATAATAGTGCTTGGTGGCAAGCCTTCGCATAATCTGGATCTTCAGACAGTCATATTTGAGACTGAATTCTAATAATAGAGTAACCATGATTTCCCTTTCAATGATAGCTAGTTTTTTTGATGTTTTACAACTCGGAAGTATTTGCTTTAAATATGATCCATAAACAAGGCGAAATTCGTACGATGATAAAAGTTTAGTTATTATGGATCCTGATATTAAATACTATTGTATTATAAATCTACCATATTAAATACTATTTTACTATAATTCTAATGAATAACTAAATTTGTAAAATCACATCTTTTTGTAGACCTGTCTATCGCAAAGTTCAAATTGCACTCGTACTGAGGTGGATGCCACGGTGAGGATGCAATTTAAGGTAAATAAGAATGTAATCATGGAAAAGTAACAAAATATTGAAAGGAGATAAATATATGAACAAAAATAATATTTGATTTTGGATTAAAATGGATTAAAAGAGGTTTATTTGTAGGTTAGAAGGAGATCAACATTGGGAAATGTTTGTACTTGTTTCATTTAATTTATAAAATCAATTTTTTTTTAGATAATATTAATAATTTTCAATATTTCATGAATTTAAGGTGTATTTGCAAACTTATGAGGTATCTATAGAAGTTTTAACAAATCTAATAAAACTATGTGATCTTACATTTTTTTCGATATCACTTTTGTTTTTTGATTTTGGTTTACCTACTGAATTAACTAGCAAGCTCATAATGTGTCATTTGTAATGTGTTATTGAGTTCTCTCCATAGGCTTGTTCCATAGTTTTTCCTTTTCCGAGCTCTCAATATTTTGATGCAAAAGTAGCATGGCCCATTGATTCACTGCTCGGCTAGTCGTGTATCTATTAGCCTAGCGGCCATTATTGCTTATGTACCTTTTTTGTGATTCTTGCTCAAGTATTTCAACTTTTGATCCTTCAATGTGTCAGTGATCGTCCATGTGTAGGGTTGGCAGATGTTGAACCTCTCCCCAATTGTGCACATTTATCCAATGCCTCCTTTTGGTGATTCTCTGCTAGATATCCACATGGATGACCAATGGAGCTTCTACTATTGTATGTTCCATTACGACCTAATTCCTGATCTCCCAACGCCCTTATCCCCGACTTCCCACCATTCGTCCATGTGTATGGATAGCATAGTCTTTTACTAGAGTGTTCACCCCCCACACACCAATTATCCTTTGACAAGTCTTTTCTCTTATTTCTCGTTAGTTATCCATGTGTGCTATTGACAATGCTATTATTGTCAAGTGATCCTTTGTTATTTTGAATGGTAATTCCCTAACACTCTAATTTTGATCTTCCAATTGTTGGAAAATAAAAAAAGGCAGAAATATTTTCTTATGTTGATAATTACTTGTGATATTCTTGTGTTCTTATGAACTTTCTTATGTTCTTCTTTTATCTTTGTTCCATCAAGCAATTATAATTATAAAACATGAAGATTAAGGACACCAGATGTAGGCGGACAGTGAGGGAAAAACCCCTACATATGGAAAAACCTAGTTAAGAACTCTTCTTTTAGTAGATTCATATGACAGTGAGACAACCAAGATCCTAGACCAATATACCTTCCTCCTCCACCAAGTTAGCCTTCTATGATGCATCAATCTTCAATCTTCTCTTCTTGTTCAACAACTTCAGCCCAACAATATCCAGAAATTTTGATCCCAGTTTTAGCTTGATAACTTCACACGTGTGAGAGAAAGGTAGCCCAAAAACTTGTTTTTCTTCTTCCAACTTCTCTCCTTCTTCTCCTACAACTTCACACTTTTTTTTGCAACCAGTTTACTGCAAATCAAACTTGATGAGAGTGTGTGTCAAATTAGGTCGAGTTGCTCCAATATATAGGTTTCCAGTGAGGTTGAATTACCATGTCTGAGGCCGACTTGATCTTCTTTGAGACTGACTTGTTGAAGGAGGCATAATTGACCTAATTTACAATAAAATAATTTTCTTCTTTGACAAATAATTCCCAAGAAGGGTTCTTACAATATGACATGGAGAAGGACACCTGACATAAACCCTAGAGGTCTAAAATGGAGACCTTGACCTAAAAACAATTGACCCAAGCATGACACCCATGCTTTACTAAATCAATTTATATAATAATAAAATTTCTTGTTCTTTCTTTTGATAAATACATTTCATTATGACTCAAGTACAATTACGAAGACCGAACCTAGTTACATTCTTCAACACTCCCTCTTAACTAGGGAGGTATTCATAAGTTACGTATATATATATATATATATATATATATATATATATATATATGAAAAATCTCAAAGCACATGAACTATGAAGAGTTTAGGCACACTCAGTGCCACAGACTAGATTTCTGATCAGGGAAATCTAGTCGAGTGGGACTAAGATGGACTAAAGCTTTCAACCACTATAGGTACCATCAGGCTTACTAACCATCAACCAAGGGATCTAGGTGTGTAATGCAAGGTCATAGCTCTATGACCAATGCCACGCTCCCTACGTCGGGATATGGACATCAAACACATGTAGATGTCCTCTCATGAATTTTGTGTTACACACGATGCTTCAACACTCCCGATTATTCAATTCGGTAACAAAAAATCTCTTTCGATCAAACAAATCGGTAACATCATATCTCTCCCGATCAAACATATCGGTAGCATCAAATAAATCAAGCATGAAAAACATGCCTCCGAAACTTCGACCTTTTGAAGAGAGATTTACATGTACAGACACAACCCCAATTAGTTGTAGGTTTTAACCCTGTACAAAAATTACCTACAAATGAATTCTTAAAAACAGAAAATAAACGATGTCGAGAACATAAACATAAAACACATATACATAGAGATTTTCCCCTCTATCCCAAAACCGAGACTACTAGATTGATTTTTCATTATATTTCTTTCAATGTTACATTATATATATGCCAAAGCATTCATAAACCCCAATCCATTAACCCTGGATTAGAACATAATCATAGTTCCCTTAATCGGATCTACAAAATTTCATGGATAGAAAACCATCATGCCCAAGACCATGTGAAAAACCCATGCACAAAACCACGCCCACCTAATATAGGGTTTGTTGTAACATTATTTGTTTTTGATAAGTTAGCATGGTAGTTTTAAAAAATAAAAAATAAAAAATGCTAAGTTAGAACATGGATGAAAAAGAAATTGAAAAAAATGTTAGGAAAAATATATTTATTACATCCATGTTAGAAAAATGATAGGATAGTTTGCCCTAAATAAAGAAGGCACATAAAAAAATGTTAGGGAAAGCATAAAATAAAATTTCAATGCTTTAGTGATCAAAATGATAAGGGCTGCTTGTTTAAATGCGCCACAATTTCAAAATGTAAGATTTAATTCATGTATGCTTAAACCTTCGAAAAAGGGTTTTGCATAATCATTAATTAAATTAATATATATGCGCGCATATTGATTTTATTATAAAGTTGGTAAACGACAAGCGGTCAAATTAAAAGAAGTTAAAATGCTTGCAGATTCCGACGGTAGATCTTGAGCTTCCCTCAGATCTACGGTGGAGAATGACTTCGCACCCCCTCTGCCTGTTTCTTGTTAATGCGAGGGGCGGGGGAGGGTGGTCCGAAATCCGGTTTCAATGGCCACCCATTTTCGCAACGTGGCAACATCAGGTGACTTCGCACCCCCTCTGCCAAAAACCAGAAATCGAAGGGTAACCCCCCCCCCCCCCCCCCCCTGAAATCCACCTCCGGTTTTCCATTTCCACTACCATTCGCCTGTGCCATAACGGTCCATCTGTCCATCACTCATATCCTTCCACGTCACCTATCCATTATCCCTAATCCTCCATTATACCCGTTAATATTCCCCTTGGCCAATAAATTCGCTCCATTTAGCTGTTGATCATATTGTTACACAGTATATTCGCTTGACTATTAGCCATGACTGTTGAACCTGAATCGTAGTCTATAAAGTTGCCCATAGTCTCCCGCTCAATACTTTACTCCTGCCTTCAATTCACCTTCATCCTCCATCGTTGTTTCATAGTGAATTATCTTCTGTAATTGCCCTTCATATTCCCGAAACTCTATCATTGTTTCTGTAACCGAAAGTTGAAAATCCCTATACCAATTTATTACAGTGAAGCATGGCACTTAAGGCCAAAACAAAGAAACAAACCACTTCGAAAGGTAAAGGTAAGAAAAGTATGACAGAAGAAATCTCGAATGTTGACAGTATTACAGAGGTCACACTAGAGGTTGCTCATCCAGCCGCCAAGGTCGTTCCTGAAGCCACCAAATCCGTTGTAGAAGACGTTCTTGCAACTCCACATATCAACCTCGACCTCACTCCCTTGGTCGATACCTATTTTAAAATTACTGCTTGTCACAGTGATTTTGAATTCTACGAGCTACACCTGTGGCTAAAGCAGAAGCACCTGGATAAACAAGACCCTATCAGGTTTTGGGAGTCCATGTTACCTCTATTTGCATTCCCTAAAACTCACCCATTCCCAGATCTAATTGCCTGGTGTCAGAAGCAGTATGACCCTATAACTAGGTCAGTGGTAGCTCAGAACGAAAACATCCTGAAAACCATATCTCCTGAAACCATTAATCAGATGCTTCTCATCCCTCCTTCTGACTCCTTATCCTATTTCTCCCCTGCGGCCCTCATGGATCTTTATCACACATTGTCTTTTCGACGGAGAGCTCAGATATTCGAAATATTTCTACCAGAGGATGCAGATTTACCCAAGAGAAATCTCCCATATGCATCCTCCATCTTCCCCATTTCTTCCAAACATTCTATTTCTCTCCTTTCTTTTCTGTTAGAACACCCCAACGATGAAACCTTGATGAACTCATCCTAGGTTTCTTATCCATCTTCAGCCTTGACAAACCACCGTTGTTTATGTACAATTATAGTCATTTCTTGGCTGATGTTATACATGAACAATTCATGAATTTCACCACTCAAGGAGCCTATGCTTATTCTTCTGTGATTATTCATATGATTTTGATTTAGCAGGCAAATATGTTGCCCATTCACTTCAACAAGTAGGACGCGCAGGGAGTGAATCAATCAATGATTCACTAGACAGAATTGGTCAGAGTATATTCAACAACTACTTCTTTCTCAGAATTCATAGACTTATTCATTCATCTTCCTTACCAGTTCACCAGAGCCTAGAATTGGAGAAGATATCAAGAGAATTCTACACCTCAGTGAACAAGAAAAGACATGTGATTGGTATCTGTACAATAATTACACAGAGATCAGAGTGTATGGTTGCGAGCTTCCACCATACAAACTTCCAAAATATGTGTCTATGGGAATTTTATCATTAGAATACATAAGGTAGATGTTAAATATGGATGAATTGCATTTTAAATCAGGAAAGAGGAAAGCCCAGTTTAAAATCAAAGCAAATATTGGATCATTCATTTGTAATACCAAAGAAGCTGGTGTTGATGTAGACACACAATTAAAGAAGATGGGTTTTCAGTCAAGTTTTACTTGGTCATATGACCCTCATGGAATTATTTCTGCCCTGAGAGTTGAATCCAAGACAACTTCTCACACTCACACCTCTAGAGAAGAAATTGAAAAGTACATGAATCAGGATGAATGGGTAGAAGGTAGTTTATAAGAAGTAAAGGAACAGGTCATTTCTACTTCAAATGTACAAACACCAGTGCCTGACAGTAAATAGCAAAAGAGGGTTAGAGAAGAGACACCACATTCTAAGGAGCTTATAAAGGAATTGATCTTATAGCATAAGAAACCAAGGCTTGATTCTTCCTTGCTTTCAAAAGATAAACAACGAGAGATCATAGATTTGGGAGAAACTAAAGTCTCCACATCTACAAATATTCCTCAAACTTCTTCATTAGCATCACCTGCAAGAGAGCCCTTATAGATCATCCAACATACATATGCCATCTCTTCAGAAGAGTAGAACATCTTCTCCAAATTTCTAGAAATCAAACAAAATAATGAAGCACTAAAGTTAGATGTTTATAACCAATTTTGGAAACAGACATCTACATCACAACACAGGCTTCTCACTTCTTTTTACAGTGAGAAGGGCAGGATGTAGATGGCCTTCCTGCAAGCAACAATGCCATTTCCGAAAAATCATGCAGAATATAAGAAGACTATCCTCTCATTTGATGCAAGACACATACATCCAATTGAACATATGAATATGAATAGGCAGTTAGGAGAAATGTTATTTTTAGCCATGACTAAAACTATGTCTTTTTCAAAATCAAAAGTAGCACTGTCAAATATGCAATGCCAGTTGAAGATTGAGAAGCTCTCTTGTTTGGCTAAAGAAAACAGGATAAAGACATTGGAAGAACTGGTAGTAAAAGTAGGATATGATCCTGCTAACTACAAAGCAACTGAAGAAATCATCAAGAAGAAAAATGCAGACATTGCTGCCCTCCGAAAGAAACTTAAGCTGCCTTCGACTGAAGACCCACAGACCAAAGAGATGGTACAAAAGGAATCTGACAAAGAGGAAATGATTAAGCTAATCATTGACCAAAATCTGCAGATCAGAAAAATGGAAGAACATATTGAAGAACTGCTGAAAGAGAAATCAACACTCTAGGTGATTGCTGATCCTACTCTAATAGCTCAAACATCTTTTGCAGGTGCAGAAACCTAAGCAGCCTGAACATGACTGATCCAACACAACTTGCTCAAGAATTAGCCACTCAGAAGCAAACACATGAAAATATAAATCAGAAGTTTCAACTACTTCAGTCTCAAAAGATTAAACATGATACTTTGTATCTAGAAGAAATGCAAAAGACATATCGGTTGGAACTTAAAATTAAATAACTGGAAAGTGAAACTCTAATGGCATCAACTTTAGGAGAAACTAAGCAGAGTATCTGGGAAAACATCAGTGACTCCATTACTGAAATATGGCCATCTATTCAGATCATCTTCGAGTAGCAGGAACTCATCAACAGATGCAGAACAACAATTCAGGAAGGAAGGATCAACTCCAACAGAAACCAAGTGAAGCTTCAGATATGATTAAAGTTCTTAATTCAAAGAACAAGGAGGAATTGGAAACAATAATTCTCTGAGATAGGACTGCAACTATTTTGGAGATAAATAAAGTTTTACAGAAGAGGAACTTGATCAACCAATTGCAGACCAAGTGTGAAGCTTTAAATTTTATTGTCCAAAGGTTTCATACTAAATTTAATATTTTAAATAAAAAAGGTTTGTTAGGTGTAGTTGGATTAGATGATAAGTTGATCAAGTTAGAAGATTATTGCAAAACACTGTATACAATTGCAATAGACAAAACAAAGTTTGCAGGTATCAAAGGTCACATCATAGACAAAGCTTTTCTTGAAGCTCTACAGTTTGACTTGATTATTCGGTATCAAATCAAAAAATTGTTCATCCAAAAACCACCTTTTGACAGATTCACTGAAGTGGATGAAGTTTTTAGGAAAATGATGAATTGTGGAATTCCAAGTGAAGAGCAATGGGATAAGTTTTGTGAAACTATCTAGTGAAAATTAATTTTACAGCATGCCAACACACCCAATTTTGTAGAGCTAGGTCAGCAACAACTTCCAGCGAAAAAGGACAAGTCAACAACAACTTTCATCAAAAGAGGCCGAATCATCAAGAGATTCCAAAATAAAATAGACACTCCATCCATCTATCTCCTTCTTTTATTCTTATTATTTTATTATTGTAAGTTTAGTTAAGATATTTCCAAAGTTTTGTAAGTTAGTATAAATACTTCTCAGCACAAGTTATGAAGGGTTGCACCCTTGGATAAGGAGATTTTGTAAACAGAAATTGTACTAAGTGTTGGTGATCATCAATAATACAAAGCAGGATTCTGAACTCATCTCGTACAACTTTGTCTTCCCTATGAGTTTTCCAGTTTTCCGTCATTATGTTTCTTCATATGTTTAATTATCATCAAAATAATTAGGTGAGGTTGACTGTGTCTCAACAACCTTATAATTCCTCATGAAGTTATAATTATTATAAAGAATTATTTACTTGAAAATTTGCTAATGTAAATCCCTTTTATCAATAAATTGTCAGTATTTTGGTGATGTTAAATATATTTTGTTGAACTTTTAAACACTGTTTAAAATTTTTCCAGCTTATGGTTTCTAAATAGTTCAATTTGAATGTTTAATACTCATATATTCTTTAGGGAAAATTTTAGGGGCTAATATTTGTAGGTGGGCTAATTTTCCATGCTTTTTCCAAAAATAAGATTCACCAATTACCATTTTTTTGAAAATTGATTCGCCCAAATTTTACAGTATAAAATTTTTCTCTTAAAATTGCCAAAATTTTATATATACTAATATAAAATAATTAGAATCCTAAATATTTTTACAAAAATATCATAAAAAGATTTACAATTACATATTGGGGACTAGTAATATTCGCCAAGGTTTCTAAACTTTAAGATAAGCTTCCATCCTTCAAATTTTCCCTGAGATTCTTCTTATTCTACTTAATCGAATCATGAAAGCCTAATTACTGTATGAGATGAACAAGCAACCCTTACTTTAAATTATTGATATTATCAGTAAGATTTAAAACCTTAACTATTTGATTAAAATCAATCTTATGCATTGGTCCTCCAAAATATTTTAAAACACAAACAAAGATTATAGATGCTTTGGCATGATTATTGACCAAAATCATCTCAAAGGACAACATCAGATTGGCATCGTTTCCAGGGAAACGAAGAGTAAAAACTAAATTTCCTGGGACAACGATTTTTCCTCTTTTCCTTTAAGGTGAATAAAAGATAAAAATATGGGTCAAAACTTTTCACTTGACGATTCCACTGTTTCAAACTGGCTCCTTTTAAGCACACCAGATCTAGATCTAAATTTGAGATTGTTAACCCTTTACCAGATCCAGAAAGACTTGTTAGAGAAGCCTCTTTGAAAAGAAAACAAAACATTTATGCTTCTTCCTCTTCAACCTTACACCCTGAAGAAAGTTCATCCGTAGACCCTTATTTAGTATTATCATCCCAACCTGAG
Organism: Pinus albicaulis; assembly: GCA_034641835.2. Classification (NCBI taxonomy): domain Eukaryota; kingdom Viridiplantae; phylum Streptophyta; class Pinopsida; order Pinales; family Pinaceae; genus Pinus; species Pinus albicaulis. The sequence goes on from CM076577.1 coordinate 1,205,148,920, forward strand.
TTGAATCAATTACCTCCTAGAGTTGCTGAACTTTATTCACAAGGAGTAGATCTTCAGTCAGCTTTGTTGGCAACCTCACTTGAGTCATATCAAGTCCCATCCTTCCTTGTAGATTCACCCACATTTGAAACATAATTGGGCTTGCATTTGCACAAGTTTAAGCCCATTGATTTTGTTACTCCAGTCTATCATCCTATTCCATTTGACTCTAATCAACCGGAAGAGACAATTTCTATCTCTTCCAATCTATTATTCGAATATAAGGAAGAATATTTAACACCATCAGTTCAAAAACTAATTGTTAAAATCCCTTTGAGATGTTCACTACCTCCTCCTTCACATTCTCCTCCACCCTCTAACACTCATTCACCTACATCTTCATCAACATCAACTTCATCATCCATGGCTTTTCAACCCGTTATTCAGGCTAGGTATAATGCTTGGTTCTCCCTAACGTCTTGGGAAATTTCCTTGATGGATATCTCAAAAATTTACCAAGATTTAATAGAGAGACAGGCCCTTCAGCAGAAGATCATATAGTTGCATTTTTAGACTTTGCAGACAATATGAACATTGAGCATGAAGATGTTTATATGAGATTATTTGTATAGTCCTTAGAAGGTCATGTTAGGATCTGGCTTAGACAACTTAGAGCAGATTCTATTTAAACCTGGAATTAACTCATAATTATCTTTAAAAACCAATGGAGGGTAAAGAAAGATGTTGTTTACCTACTCACTGAATTTGAAGAATTAAAAATAAACCATGGTGAACTAGTAGCTGAATTTATCAAACGATTTAATAAACTCTACCACAAAATGTCTGTTGATTGCAAACCTCCAGTAGCTGCTGCAAAGGTCAGATTTTCAAAGGCATTCGATGATGACTTTGCAGTGATGTTGAGAGAGATAATTTCTAATACATTACAAGATATGCAGACTAATGTTATTGAGGTAGAAGCCAATAGATCAGCTTCTAGTAAAATTAGAGCTAAAGAAGAGAAAGCCCAAAGAAAATTAAAAAATCAGGAAACATCTTTTTCTAAGTCAAAAAGTGAAGATTCAAAGATTGATGAAATCACAGGTCTGCTTAGAAATATATCCAATAGAATTTCAAAAATTGAGACTCAACCAAGAACAATCCAACACACTGTTTCTAGACCACAAACACAGGCCCAAGGTCAGTACAAGAAATCCGCTCCACTGCAAATTCTCCAGAGGCCTCATAATGAACAAAAAGTTCCTACTCCATTGTTGATTGATGATCAACAACCCGAGGACTATACTTTTTCCATTACTGAAGACATTAATATTGTAGATCAAACATCCTTTCATACTGCCATTGTCCTTGTTTCCCAAAACCAAATCCCTCAAGAAAACCAAGATACTTCTCAGGTTTCTAAGTATAAATCTTTTTCTGAGTTTCTAATTGTAGAACTCAATCATATATATGGCTTAAGACCTAGAGCTAGTCTTGGTAGACCTCCTAAGAACCCTGTAATAATTGAACCTCAACTGAAATCAATTGAAACTCAAACTACTCCTCCTCAACCTTTAAATTGGTAAATCGGTCAAATGATTCTACTCATATTGATAAAACAATTTTGACTGCCTTTAATGTTGAGAAAGAATTAGAAAGAGTCAAAATTCCAATTCCACTTTCCGAACTCTTTAAAAATCCAGGGTATAAAAGTCAAGTAGCCAAGTGGATCCAAAATTATAGTATGGACGCTGAAGGAGATATTATCAGTTTACAGAATTGAAGACCAACTATAGCTTTTGGTCCTATTTCTGACATGATTGATGAATCTATACCACCCTTCTATCTGACTTTAAAGGTGCATGATTCTCTGATGTACAACTGTATGCTTGATTCTGGTGCTTCGCACAATTTAATGCCTAAAGTCATCATGGAACAACTAAATCCGGATATCACTCGAACTTATCACGACTTGTATACTTATGATTCAAAGAGGGTCCAATGTTTAGGACTCATTAAAGATATAGTAGTCACTTTACATCAAATACCAGTTAAGGGTGTAGTATTAGACATATTTGTTACTGACATTCCTCCCAAATTTGGAATGCTGTTATCTAGATCATCTTGTGCAAAATTTGGAGGAAGTCTTCAAATGGACATGTCTTTTGCCACTATCCCAGTATATGGTGGAGAAAGCCTTAGGTTGTATAGAGAAGTGAGATTCCTAAACATTGTTTGTAATGTTGGTCAAGCTAGGAATCGCCCCATTTATGCAGTAGATCAAGAATTTAGTTGTTTTCAACTATCATCAGACACTTCACAAGATTCTCAACTCAAAATTGAGGATATAGTTGACACCTCTAAAACAGGTCATACTGAAATTTGGAATTTATTTTTTGATGGATCTTGCACCAAAGATGGAGCTGGAGTAGGAGTTGTTTTGATTTCACCTGAAAAGGAAAATATCACACAATCATGCCAATTAGATTTTGAGGTCACAAACAATGTCACAAAATACAAAGCTTTTATCCTAGGATTACAACTTGCTATAAGTTTAAAGGTTAAAAACTTGAGTGTTTTTACTGACTCAGAACTAATAGTAAGACACATTAGGAGTCTTTTCCAAACGAAGCATCCTAGACTTAGGGCTTATAGAAATGAGATTTGGGACACTATTGAAAATACCTTTGATGCTTTTAACATCACCTTTATTCCTAGAGATGAAAAATTTCATGCAGAGTCATTAGCTGTTTCAGCTAGTGCCTTCAAGATTCCAGATCATTTTCATATTCAACATCAGAAAAAAATAAAATATAGGCCTTCAATCTCGGACAATCTTAAACATTGACAGATATTTGAGGATGATGAGCAATTAAAATCATTTCTGCAAGTCATTGATGAATTTTCTGTATTGCAGATCGAAGAGGATAATTCAGATAGTAAAGAAGCTACTCAAGAGGAACAAAATTCAAAGGTCGATGATCATGATATAATTCAATTATCAAATAATTTTATCCCCAAGGGACTTGTTCCTTTAGAAAAATTATTTGATCAAAATGATGTTCCCAAAAACCCGTTCTCCGTTTTACCAGAAGATGACATAGAAGACACAAATATTGGCATTGATGGGGAAATTAAAAACATCAAACTTTGTGCATCATTAACCCCAGAACTTAAATCTAAATATGTCAAACTTCTTAAAAATGATAAAGATGTCTTTGCCTGGTCTTATGCTGATCTCAAATATTATGACATATCTTTAATTAAGCATAAAATTCCACTGAAACCAGATGTAAGGCCTTACCAACAGAAGTTAAGAAGGATGAACCCAGTTCTTCTGCCCACCATAGAAAAAGAACCGAAGAAACTTTTAGATGCCCAAATTATTCTCCCATTAAGATACTCTAGTTGGGTTGCAAATTTAGTCCTTGTGAGGAAAAATAATGGTGAAATAAGGCTCTCTGTAGATTTTAGGAACGTTAATGAAGAATCCTTGAAAGATAATTATCCACTTCCAAATATGGATCAATTACTTCAAAAATTGTCAGGTGCTAATAGGCTCTCTATATTAGATGGATTTTCTGGTTATAATCCAATATTGGTGAATTTAGAACACAGTCAGAAGACAAATTTTACCACACCTTGGGGTACATTCATGTATGCCCAGATGCCATTTGGTCTATCAAACGTGGCAGCAACATTTCAGAGAGCCATGGACTTGGCTTTTGTTGGGAAGGTAAATAAATTCATTTTTATTTATCTTGATGATTTAACTGTTTTCTCTGAGTCAGATCCTAAACATCTTAAGCATTTCAAGAAAGTTTTTGAAATATGCAGGGAGTTTGGAATTTCCTTGAATCCCAAAATCTCATTATTTTCCATTAAAGAAGGTAAATTGGTAGATCATATTATTTCTAAATATGGAGTAGTTATTGATCCCAAAAGGGTCTCTACTATTCAATCATTATCATTATCTAGAAATAAGAAAGAGATTCGGGCTTTCTTAGGCAAAATTATTTTTTTGAGAAGGTTTATACCAAATTATGTAGAAATAGTAAAGGACATAACAAACATGCTTAAAAAGAACCACGAAGTTAAATGGAATGTTTCTGCAAGATTTTCTTTTGACCAGATAAAGAAAGCCGTCTTCGAAGCCCCAACCTTAGCCAATCCAAACTATTCAAAACCTTTCAACATGTTTTCTTTTTCCTCTAAAACAACCCTTGCAGTTGTCCTTTTGCAAAAGAATGAGGATTACCATGATCAACCTATAACATTCTTTAGTAAAGTCATGAGAGATGCCGAACTGAGATATGATATTATTGAAAAACAAGCCTATGCCTTAGTTCAAGCCCTCAAGTCTTTTATAATGTATATCCTTCATTCAACTATCATTGCCTATGTGCCCAATAACGCTGTCAAAATAATCCTCACATAGCCAGACATTGATGGTAGAAGGGGAAGATGGACAACTCAGATTCTTGAGTTTGATCCTACCATAAAAACTACCAAGCTAGTGAAGGGGCAGGGTTTAGCCAAGTTATAAGCGGAATCCAATTGTAAAGTCTTGGGCATAGAATCTATTTTTGAAGTTTCAGAGAAGCAACCACAAGAACCTTCTTCGAATTTGGAAAGGGAGAATCCACAAGAACCTTCCCATGGAGTGAAAGGAAAGAATACACAAGAACCTTCTCCTTCAACTCTGACAATCCCAATTCATATTGATGAGAAATTTGTTACATTAGATTGGTATGCAGACATTTTTCACTTTCTAATTCATTTTGAGTGTCCAGCTCAGTTTTCAAAGAACCAATGCAAAACACTCAAGTTGAAATCTATCAAGTATTGTATTATCAATGCCAACTTATACTGGAAGGATCCTCTTAATATTTTACTACTTTGCCTAACAGAATCAGAAACTGAAGGAATCATTGATCAGTTTCATGCAGGAATTTTTGGAGGCCATTATGCTTGGAGAGCAACTGCATACAAGATATTGAGAGCATGATTTTATTGTCCTACCTTGTTTTCACAAGTAGGATCAAAAGTCAGAGTCTGTGTTCCATGTCATATGTTTGCTGGTAAGCAAAAATTGGCAGCTCTTCCACTAGTTCCAGTAGTTGTTTCAACACCATTTCTTCAGTGGGGATTAGAATTTATAGGTGAAATTCATCCAGCCTCCAGTATTCAACACAAATGGATCTTGACTGCTACTGACTATTTCACCAAGTGGGTGGAAGCCATTCCAGTAAGAAATGCTACAAATTTAGTTGTAATGAAGTTCATTGAAGAAAATATTTTATCCAGATTTGGTTTCCCACAGTAAATAGTTAGTGATAATGCCACAACATTCAGCAGCATAAAAATGATAGAATTTTGTTAGAAATATCAAATTCTGCTGCTTCACTCAACTCCCTATTATTCACAAGGAAATAGTCTTGCTGAATCATCAAATAAGATTTTAGTGAAAGTAATCAAGAAAACTTTAGAAGACCACAAGAAGAATTGGGACAATCACTTGATTTATGCAGTCTGGGCAAACATAATTTCTCCAAAAATATCAACAGATAAATGCCCATTCCAGTTAGTTTATGGAAAAGATGTTATTTTTCCTACAAATTTAGATTTTCCTGTACTCAATTTTCTACAAGAATCTACTGATGAAACTGATGATTTCTCTAGAAGGATTAATCAGATCATTGAGTTGAATGAAAATAGAGATGAGATATAGTACAAACTAAAGAAATATTCGAATAAAATGAAGAGCCTCTTTGACAGAAAAGCAAGGGAAAGAGATTTTAGAGAAGGGGTTTTAGTCCTAAGATGGGATGCTAGGAGAGAAGATAAAGGAAAACAAGGAAAGTTTGAAAATTTATGGTTTGGGCCACTCAATATTGCAGAGGTGAAAGGAAACAACACATTTGTTCTGCAGAATCTTGAAGGACAGTTTTCAACACTGCCTATCAATGGCAGATTTTTGAAACACTACATCCAATATTGAAATAGATCTCACATCATCATTGTACATAATCATTTTCTTTTATCATTTGAAGTCAGTGTGTTTTGTACAACAAAGACTCCATAGCCTAAGGAGAAGGCACATGGAACTGCATGTTCTTTGCATCCCACAGGGAGAAGCAGTCCCCAGTTGGAGTCGATGTTGTAACATTATTTGTTTTTGATAAGTTAGCATGGTAGTTTTAGAAAATAAAAAATAAAAAATTCTAAGTTAGAACATGGATGAAAAATAAATTGAAAAAAATGTTAGGAAAATATATTTATTACATCCATGTTAGAAAAATGATAGGATAGTTTGCCCTAAATAAAGAAGGCACATAAAAAAATGTTAGGGAAAGCATAAAATAAAATGCAATGATTTAGTGATCAAAATGAAAATGGCCGCCTGTTTAAATGCACCACAATTTCAAAGTGTAATATTTAATTCATATATGCTTAAACCTTCGAAAAATGATTTTGCATATTCATTAATTAAATTCATATATATGCGCGCATATTGATTTTATTATAAATTTGGTAAACGACGAGCGGTAAAATCAAAAGAATTTAAAATGCTTGCAGATTCCAACGGTAGATCTTGAGCTTCCCTCAGATCTACGACGAAGAATGACTTCGTACCCCCTCCGCCTGTTTCTTGCTAACGCGAGGGGGGGTCTGAAATTCGGTTTCAATGGTCACCCATTTTCATGATGTGACAGCGTCTTGTGACTTTGGACCCCATCTGCCAAAAACCAGAAACTAGAGGGTACCCCCCCCCCCCCCCGCCACAAAAATCCACCTCCATTTTTCCATTTCCACTATCGTTCGCCTGCACCATAACCGTCCATCCTTCCATCACTGTTGTGAAACCAACTCCAAAAATAGAAGAAAAGAGATATAAACGCCTTAGAAATAAGCCACTTCGAGGGGGCAACCTCCAATACATTACATGAATGAACAATTCTTGGATGATACAAATGACAAAACCTCCTCTCTATATATAGGAGTCCATGGGGCCACAATGTAATCATAGTGGGGCCACAATGTAATCCTAGCCGACCTAACAATAATAATGTAAGTGCACAATAATAACAATATGGGGGTTATAGGAGTACAAAAATAACAATAAGGGGGGCTATATTAACATAATAAGAGACTACACTAGTAATATAGGAACCTAACATGCCCCTCTCCTTCAAACAAGTGTTGTCCTCAACACTTGATTATTTCTTGATGCTTCTGTATAAAATTCTCGTTCTCCCATGTGGAATCTTCTACAGGAAAGTTCTTCCACTTTTTGAGATACTTTGAAATTGATCGTACTTGTTCAGTTCTTGTTTCTATGACTACTTCAGAACTTCTTTTGATGTGATGTTGATCTTCTTGTTGTTTCATTTGATTCTGCACCAAAGTTAGGTTATCCCTTGAGAGTTGGAGAACTTGTTGTTGATGGTCGATGTGATCTTCCACTACTTTACCATCCATATAAGATTTTATTTGATCATTCAAACCATCCAACTTAGCCTCCATTTTTGCTTTTAAACCATCTATATCATCTTTGGTTGCTCTTCATAAGATCGAAATTTGTTGCACTTGGTACCGTAATTTTGATATCTCATATTGCAATTCTTCCTCTTCACGTGTCATAGTATAGCTTTATAAGGGGTTAATTGGTATTGAATTATTTTTAGGTGGAATTTCAAAACCCATCACTAATATCTATGCTTCAATATGCCCTTGGAATCGCTTCAAACTGATTTTTCACACAAGACTTATGCAATTCGAAAAAAAAAATACACACCTTTTTCTTGCTTTTGAGGAGCTCGATATTGAAACTGAAATATCTCTGTGATTTAGGATCTTCAATATATAAAATTTTTCTTTTAGGTAGCCCTCTGAAACCTCTTTCAAATGCCACAGGTCTAACCTGATTTGGATTTTTCAAGGCAAAGTTATGTCCAATCTCCCACAATGACCTAATTATGGACTGGTTCAGTAGAGAGAACTTGTACGACTTTCCACGTGATAAAGTTTCCTCCTTTGGCTCTGAAATTGATAGATAGAAAACTATAGTCTGTGTACTTGCGGTCACTTTTTACAGAATTTCAATCCGATGCTCAGAGAGAGAGTTATGAAGATTTTCCCACGGTCAACTCTTTGAGATGAAATTTGGGAGCCTGAAAAAGCTCTAATTTCCACAGACCATATCTACGAAAATATTGCGAACCAAGCTCTAAAATTTTGCGACAATGTTCCTCTAGATTTCAGCTTCACACTCTAAAAATTTCAACTTCTGAACCTTCGTAGAAAAATAATTATAGCAAAAATTCCACGATGACCTGTCTAGGTTAAATTCAGGAGCTTGCAAAAAGACTAACTTCCACAGATCATATCTCCGAAAATCTTGCGAACCAAGCTCTGAAATTTTGCGATGATGTTCCTTAGGATTTAGGCTTCGCACTCTAAAAATTTCAGCTTCTGAACCTTCGTAGAAAAAAAATTATAGCGAAAATTCCACGATGACCTGTTTGGAGCAACGAAACCCTAGAATCCAAAGCTCTGATACCAAATGTTGTGAAATCAGCTCCAAAAATAGAAGAAAAGAGATATAAATGCCTTGGAAATAAGCCACTTCGAGGGGGTAACCTCCAATACATTACATGAATGAAAAATTCTTGGATGATACAAATGACAAAACCTCCTCTCTATATATAGGAGTCCATGGGACCACAATGTAATCCTAGTGGGGCCACAATGTAATCCTATCCGACCTAACAATAATAATGTAAGGGCACAATAATAACAATATGGGGGTTATAGGGGTACAACAATAACAATAAGGGGGGCTATATTAACATAATAAGAGACTGCACTAGTAATATAGGGACCTAACAATCACTCATATCCTTCCACATCACCTATCCGTTATCCCTAATCCTCCATTCTACCTGTTAATATTCTCGTTGGCCAATAAATTTGCTCCATTTAGACATTAATCATACCGTTACGCAGTAAATTTTCTTGACTATTAGCCATGACCGTTGAACCTGAACCACAGTATATAAAGTTACCCACAGTCTCCAGCTCAATACTTAATCCCACCTTCAATTCACCTTCATCCTCCATCATTGTTTCATAGTGAATTATCTTCTGTAATTGCCCTTCATATTCCCGAAACCCTATCATTGTTTATGTAACTGAAAGCTGTAAATCCTTGTACCACTTTATTACAGTAAAGCATGGCACCTAAGGCCCAAAAAAAGAAATAAACCACTCCGAAAGGTAAAGGTAATAAAAGTATGACAAAATAAATCTTGAATGTTGACAATATTGCACCAGAGGTTGCTCATCCAGCTGCAAATGTCGTTCCTGAAGCCACCAAAGCCGTTGCAGAAGATGTTCCTGCAGCTCCACAAATCAACCTCGACCTCACTCCCCTGGTCTATGCTTATTTTAAAATTACTGATTATCACAGTGAATTTGAATTCTACGAGCTACACATGTGACTAAAGTAGAAGCACCTGGATAAACAAGACCATATCAGGTTTTGGGATTCCATGTTACCTCTCTTTGCATTCCCTCAAACTCACCCATTCCCAGATTTAATTGCCTCGTGTCAGAAGCAATATGACCCTATAACTAGGTCAGTGGTAGCTCATAATAGAAACGTTCTGATAACCAAATCTCTAAAAACTATTAATCAGATGCTTCTCATCCCTCCTTCTAACTCCTTATCCTATTTCTCCCCTGCTTCCCTCATGGATCTTTATCACACATTATCTTTTCCACAGAGAGCTCAGATATTCGAAATATTTCTACCAGAGGATGTAGATTTACCCAAGAGAAATCCCCCATATGCATCCTCCGTCTTCCCCATTGCTTCCAAACACTATATTTCTCTCCTTTCTTATATGTTAGGATACCCCAACGATGAAACCGTTGATGAACTCATCCTAGGTTTCTTATCCATCTTCAGCCTTGACAAACCACCGTTGAATATGTACAATTACAGTCATTTCTTGTCTGATGTTATACATGAACAATTTATGAATTTCACCACTCAAGGAGCCTTTACTTATTCTTATGTGATTATTCATATGATTTTGTTTCAACAGGAAAATATGTTGCCCATTCACTTCAACAAGTAGGACGTGCAGGGAGTGAATCAATCAATGATTCACTGGACAGAATTGGTTAGAGCATCTTCAACAACTACTTCTTTGTCAAAATTCATAGACTTATTCATTCATCCAGTCAGATAGTTCCTTACCAGTTCACCAGAGCCTAAAATTGGAGAAGATATCAAGAGAATTCTACACCTCAGCGAACAAGAAAAGACAAGTGATTGGTATCTGTACAAGAATTACACAGAGATCAGAGTGTATGGTTGCGAGCTTCCACAATAAAAACTTCCAAAATATGTGCCTATGAGAATTTTCTCATTAGAATACATAAGATAGCTGTTAAATATGGATGAGTTGCATTTTAAATGAGGAAATAGGAAAGCCCAGTTTAAAATCAAAGAAAATATTCGATCATTCATTTGTAATACCAGAGAAGCTGGTGTTGATGCAGACACACTATTAAAGAAGATGGGTTTTCAATCAAGTTTTACTTGGTCATATGACCCTCATGGCATTATTTATACCCTGAGAGTTGAATCCAAGACAATTTCTTACACTCATACCTTTAGAGCAGAAATTGAAAAGTACCTGAATCAGGATGAATGGGTAGAAGGTAGTTTACAAGAAGCAAAGGAACAAGTTATTTCTACTTCAAATGTACAAACACCAGTGCCTGACAGTAAACAAAAAAAGAGGGTCAGAGAAGGGACACCACATTACAACTTAGCTTATGAAGGAATTCATCTTACAACATAAGAAACCAAGGCTTGATTATTCCTTGCTTTCAGAAGATAAACATCCAGAGATCATAGATTTGGGAGAAACTGAAGTCTCCACATCTACAAATATTCCTTAGACTTCTTCATCAACATCACCTGAAAGAGAGCCTTTATAGATCATCCAACATACAGATGCCAACTCTTCAGAAGAGTAGAATATATTCTCCAAATTTCTAGAAATCAAACAAAAGAATGAAGGATTGAAGTCAGATGTTTACAACCAATTTTGGAAACAGACATCTACATCACAACATAGGATTCTCACTACTTTTACAGTGAGAAGGGCAGGATGTAGATGGCCTTCCTGCAAGAAACAGTGCCATTTACGTAAACTCATGCAAACTATAAGAATTTTGTCCTCTCATTTGATGCAAGACACATACATCCAATTGACCAGATGGATATGCATAAGCAGTCAAGAGAAATGTTATTTTTAACCATGACTACAACAACTATGTCTCTTTCAAAATCAAAAGTAGCACTGTCAAATATGAAATCCCAGTTGAAGATTGAGAAAATCTCTTGTTTGTATAAAGACAACAGGATAAAGACGTTGGAAGAACTGGTAGTAAAAGTAGGATATGATCCTGCTAACTGCAAAGCAACTGAAGAAATCATCAAGAAGAAAAATCTAGACATTGTTGCCCTGCGAAAGTAACTTAAGCTGCCTTCGACTGAAGACCCACAGAGCAAAGAGATGGTACAAAATGAATCTGACAAAGTGGAAATGCTTAAGCTAATCACTAATCAAAATATTCAGATCAGAAAAATGGAAGAATAGATTGAAGAACTGCTGAAAGAGAAATCAACACTCCAGGTGATTGCTGATCCTACTCTAATAGCTCAAACATCTTCTGCAGGTGCAAAAACCTCAGCAGCCTTGAACATGATTGATCCATCACAACTTGCCCAAGAATTAGCCACTCAGAAGCAAGCACATGAAAAGCTAAATCAGAAGTTTCAACTACTTCAGTCTCAAAAGATTAAACATGATACTTTGTATCTAGAAGAAATGCAGAAGATACATCCGTTGGAACTTAGAATTAAAGAATTGGAAAGTGAAACTCTAATTCCATCAACTTAAGGAGAAGCTAAGCAGAGTATTTGGAAAAACATCAGTGAATCCATTACTGAAATATGGCCATCCATTCAGATCATATTCGAGCAGCAGGAACTCATCAATAGATGCAGAACAATAATTCAGGAAGGGAAGGATCAACTCCAAAAGAAACCAGGTGAAGCTTCAGAGATTATTAAAGTTCTTAATTCAAAGAACAAGGAGGAATTGGAAACAATAAATATCTTAGATAGGACTGCAACTATTTTGGAGATAAAGAAAGTTTTGCAGAAGAGGAATTTGATCAACTAGTTACAGACCAAGTGTGAAGCCTCAAATGTTATTGTCAAAAGGTTTCATACTAAATTTAATATTTTAAATCAAAAAGGTCTGCCAGGTCTAGTTGGATTAGATGATAAGTTGGCCAAGTTAAAATATTATTGCAAAAAGCTTTATACAATTGCAATAGAAAAAACAGTTTGCAGGTATCAAAGGTCACATCACAGGCAGAGCTTTTCTTGAAGCTCTACAATTTGACTAGATTATTCAACATCAAATCAAACAATTGTTCATCCAAAAACCAACTTTTGACAGATTCACTGAAGTGGATGAAGTTTTCAAGAAAATGATGAATTGTAAAATTCCAAGTGAAGAGCAGTGGGATAAATATGGAGACATAGAAATGCAGGAAGACGAAATGGGCTTCATAGTTGACCCTGGGAATACTCGAGGACAACTATCCCTCTTCCACCAGTCTATACAGACCTATTGAACTTTTAAATGTGTTCTGGAAAAGGCTGTGACAAGTCTGCAAGAGGTGGGAGGAGATCCACATGTGGTCTCTTAGGTGATTTCGGTTCTCCAGTATATCAAGAAGGAACTGCAAGATATTCGGGTTTCTTAGCATCAGGCAACAGCAAGACTTGGAAGAATTGAGAGGCAAATCCAAATGATGCATCAAGTGGACATGCCGAGATCCAGTGTCAAATATCCTACACTGATTGAATCCTCGGATGACTGATAAACTGGTTCTCCTTTAGATGTTTCTTTCTGTTGCTTCATGTTTTTTGTGGATAGCATTTATATTTTCAAGTTGTTGTCAAAATTTGGTAGATATACTAGTATGGATTCTATAGACTATAGGAGGAAAAAAAAATTTCCAATACTGGATTGCTTTTAACTCACTTAGATGGCCAACAGACTTGGTTTCCTTCAGGCAGGTTGAGGCTATCATGTTTTGATATGTAATACTGCTCATATTTTTTGATAAATAGAAAAATGGAACGACACTACTAAACTTACAAAAAAATAAGAGCAGTGGGATAAGTTTTGTGAAACTATCCAGTGAAAATTAATTTTACAGCATGCCAACACACCCAATTTTGTAGAGCTAGGTCAGCAACAGCTTCCAGTGAAAAAAGATAAGTCAGCGAAAACTTTCATCAAAATAGGTCGAATCATCAACAACTTCCAGAATAAAAGAGACACTCCATCCATCTGTCTCCTTCTTTTATTCTTATTATTTTATTATTGTAAGATCAGTTAAGATACTTCCAAAGTTTTGTAAGTTAGTATAAATAACTCTTAGCACGAGTTATGAAGGGTTTCACCCTTGGATAAGGAGATTTTGTAAACATAAATTGTACTAAGTTTTGTTGATCATCAATAATACAAAGCAAGATTCTGAAATCATCTCGTACAACTCTGTCTTCCCTGTGAGTTTTCTAGTTTTCTATCATTATGTTTCTTCATATGTTTAATTATCATCAAAATAATTAGGTGAAGTTGACTGTGTCTCAGCAACCTTATAATTCGTCCCGAAGTTATAATTATTATAAAGAATGATTTAATTGACAATTTTTTAATGTAAATCCCTTTTATCAATAAATTTTCAGTATTTTGGTGATGTTAAATATATTTTGTTGAACTTATAAACACTGTTTAAAAGTTTTCCAGCTTATGGTTTATAAAATAGTTCAATTTGAATGTTTAATAATCATATATTCTTATTATACTTAATCGAATCATGAAATTCTAATTACTGTATGAGATAAACAAGCAACCCTTACTTTAAATTATTGATATTATCAATAAGATTTAAAACCTCAACTGTTTGATTAAAATCAATCTTATGCATTGGTCCTCCAAAATATTTTAAAACACAAACAAACATTATAGATGCTTTGGCATGATTATTGACCAAAATCATCTCAAAGGACAACAGGGTCCAAAAAAAATTCTCCATTAGGGGAATTTTGAGGTCTAAAATGGGCCTCCTAAGGAAATTATAAATAATAGTGGAAATAATAAAATAAGATTAGATTACATCATTTAATTTTAGAGGCAAAAATGAGAAAACTATTTTTTCAACTCGTATTTTCAACTTATCTCCCTATGAGTTTACTCAAATTTCGAGCAGGAACACTTGTTGGATGAAACATTTAATTCCTCATCTAAAGAGTACCCATATTGCATACTTTTGATGGACTTTGCTACACGAAAAATGAGAAAAACATGAAAAATGTGATTGCATTAATGTTTTTTCATGTATTTCTCATTTTTGTGTAGCAAGGTCCATTGAAATTATGCTACATGGGTACTCATTGGATAGAACACCAAATTTAAAATCATAAATAATTCATCAAATTTATGCAAAACTAGGGAGAGAAGAAAGTAGTTGGTTTATTTATTATATTTAACCTTTTAATTTTTACACTTAAAATATGAATTCTACTTCATGATTGACATCATCATCTTGAATCCTAATACACTTATAAAGCATAACTAGGTTGTACATTTTTCTTAGGAGGTCCATTTTAGACCTCAAAGTTCTTTTTTTAATGAGTATAATCGTTAGACTCCCATGGGGGTTACCACCGTATTGTGTGAGGATGCCAGCCCCTTGTCACCCCCTTGTTGTGCTCGACGCAACGAACAAGGGTGGCTATCGCTCTTCCCTGAGACCTCCCCACCCCACGCGTCTGATTAGTTGTGGAAAGAATATAACACACACCGAACATCAGTAAAAAACCTTAAAATACACATAAGTAAACATAAACCTTTGGGGTCTTCAATCATCTTAATGCCACTTATATCAAGTTATTCATATGCAACTAGTCATAATATTTTCTTCTTTAATTTATTCAGAAACACCAAGACATCCTCAATATACATCCCTCCAATTACTTCTTCAAGTTGTCCACCATGACTATTATAATATGCCCTAGATATAATGAGATTGATATCTTGATTGAGTTACTTTAAGTTTTAATGATGTGATCTAGGGTTTATAACAAAACCTGAAAGGATTTTCTATGATATATTGCAAACCCTAGAATCCATTTTTGAGACACTAAACCTTAGATATCAACAATCAAAACCAATCATAGCTCAATCTAAGGTTTCATCAATATGCCCAACTTCTACCCTAGATTTTATCATTACATTGGAAACAATATCACCACATCATAGAATATCAAACTTCTACAAACCCTAGAGCTATCAACAAATAGGTTAGTATATATACATATCTAGAATTTCGAATAGGTTAGTATATATACATATCTAGGATTTCATAATCATGCACACACATTTTACATCTCTAAGGTAAACCCTGAACACAAATATCAATATTAAAATTAGACATATATCAA
Source organism: Pinus albicaulis (assembly GCA_034641835.2). NCBI lineage: Eukaryota > Viridiplantae > Streptophyta > Pinopsida > Pinales > Pinaceae > Pinus > Pinus albicaulis. The sequence goes on from CM076577.1 coordinate 1,205,164,509, forward strand.
TCTTGATTCGGCTAGGGTTTTGATCAGAAGGACAAACATACACATAAGGTTTCATTCCTAGGAGATTACTCTAGATATTATAAGGGTTTTTCTAATAAACCCTAATTTACCAAAAACCCAAAGGTCTAGTATTTCAATACACAACAAACCATAAAGGAATAGGGTTTCTATAATAGTATCAAAACCCTAAACATCAAAGGAATAATATTTTCTGGATTCCATCAATAACACTAAGTAGACTAGGGTTTTCATATTAGCATTGACATGCCCTTAGGTTAGGGTTTTACGATGAAATTTTTATGGTTCCACAGTGATGATTTAATGAGCATAGATTTAATCTAATGATTAATCACCTTAACACGAATATTTGTGATTCAAATTCCTAGACATAACAATGTTAGTAATGTAAAGTAGATTATTAAAAGAAATGAATATACCTTTATTATGAAGAGGACAAAGCTTATGGTCTAAGACATACCTTTGAGTTGTTTCTTAACAAACCTTGTAGGACATTGATTCTTGAAGAGCTTCCTCTGCAACAAAACTTCTATCATGCTTCAAGCTTGTCCTTTGAGGTCTCCTTCATAACCCTTGAGCATTCAACAAACATTCCTAAACAAGGAAAATACGAAAATAAATGTTATTAACATATAATACAAACATATCTAGATAAGAGGGGGAAACCAAATATAAAGGACAATACGTGTAAGATACTCATCTTTGGTAAAATGGTGAAGGTTGTGAAAATTTCTTAATCGAAGAAACCCTACTGCTAACCATTGATTTACTTCTCCTACTTGATTAATCATACAAGTTATTAATCTGAATATTCAGAAAAACAACGAAGTAAGCACAAATAACATCCTACACATACAAATCATTTACTGAATAGCACACTCATATGACAAAGTGACACAATTTTTTCGGACAAATGTCCCTGGAAAAAACTAATGTGGGAAAATCGATGCAGCTAGCTCTGGAGTGTTTTATTATTAAGTAGATTCTGAATACAAAAATTTCTGGGCACCAGAGATGGTTTTCCCTACAGAGAAAATCACAACAGTTATACCTCTTTCTCTCAGAGACAAAATATATGGCTGATTCACACCCTCAAACGAGATTTACAAAACTTGAGCCCTTTCTGGCCCACCAGAAACTCCAATGCTACTCCTCAGCCCTCTGAGTCAGCCTTCCTCAACTGTGTCAGCCTCTCCGCTGCTCTGGAAGGGCCTGCGTCACCCCTAAAGGGCTTATGCTACCCCTGCGCTACCCTGAATGGGCCAGTGTCAGCCCTGCGTTGCTCCTGTTGCCTCTGTGTGGCCTCTACTGGACTGCGTGGCTTTGAATTTCCTCTGTGCTGCTCGATATTTTTCCTCTTTTCCGATGGTGTACTCTTGGCCTAGGATCATATCATCCCCTTGCCAATACTTCCCCTCGCTGCACTGAAAACTCCTCCTGAAATTATTAGCAAACCAAGCCCTATAATATCAGCTTAGCTTCACTGCCCCACCAATGTGTGTGATATGAAATGGGTGGCTGAATTGCTATGCTATGCTAGCACCTCCCACTTGGTTAAACAAAATAAGATCTTGCTTATACTTGATAATGCATAATTGAATACTTGAAACAGGTGTATGTGTTTTTAAATTGTTTTAATGCTTTAAGTGTGAGGAATTAAACATTTTTTTTTTGGTTGATAATAAGCATGCACAACAACCATAAAGTGCAGAAAATAAGCATCAACATATAATAACAAATTTAATAAAGGATTTCACCTGAATGTTGTGGGCTACGTCTCCTTGAGCCCTTGTCAATTGACTTGGCTCTTTGGGATTATGATGGAAAATTTCTTTTACAAGTTACTAAGTCAATTCCAATGGTTATTTGGACTGTACCATTGGGATTAGAATACCATCATACCCCTGGAGTGGCTGCTATCTCTCTGGAAATGGAACTCAGCTCCCTTGGAATTGACCTCTTCTTTCGGTGCCCTTAAGCTTCCCTAAGCTTCTATGTGGTACTAACTCCTTAATAAGTCATTTTTTGTCCCTGAAATATTTTCTATTATCTCCAGCATATATCAAACATCCAAAATAGACTGATCATTTAATCCAAATGAGCTATGGCTCCCTAATCTAGGCCTCCAACTCATGTTGGCCCTGGGCTGCCCGAAAATTCCCTTTGGCTTCTTTGGCTATAGAAGTCTCCAAATGGATCTTCAAATCCTTCCATTGGATTCAGAATGTCCAAAATAGTCAGAATAGACTATTCACTTGCTGAAAGAGGCCTCTGGTTGCTCTGGTTATGCCCCCAACACTTGGTGGCACCCCGTGGCTCTCGGCTCATTGAAAACTTCTCTAAAACATATCGGCCTTCAAAAGTCTTCAAAAGCTTATGAAAATCCCTCCATTGGATTCATAAGGTTCAATATAGTTATAATAGACTATTGGTTTGTTGAAAATGGTCTCTGGCTGCCCTGGATAGGCCTCATTCTCCTGGTGGCCCCTAGAACTTCTTTGAAGAATCTCGACCTTCAAAAGTCTTCTACTGGCTCTGAAAACCTCACCAATGGCTTTAGAATGTCTGAAACATCTTAAAATGACTATTGGTTTCCTGATTAAGGCCTCTAGCTGCCCTGGCTAGGCCTCATTCTGCTACGGGCTCCTGGTGGCCCTAATAGCCCTTGGAACTTCTCTGAAGCAAAATCATGCTTATAAGTCCTCTAATGGCTCTGCAACCCTCACCAACAGCTCTGAAATGTCCAAGAAAGTCTAAATTTACTATTCACACTCCAAGAATGGTCAAAAAATGAGTCTCCAACTCATTTTTCCAGTTTCACCTAAAACAACTCCATTAAATGTGGAGGATTTCAGTTAGTTGGAGTCAAAAATGGAAAATTTGCCTTAAATCTGGGCGCGCTCTAAACAGTCTGCCAGATTAGCCGTGATAATAAATTTTGCGGTTGGGCGGTTGGACACATGTCAAATCCCAATCTGCAGATACCGCTTACGGTTGGCGGAACCATGCTTAAACCTCAGGATAAGGCTCCCATACTTCGGTTTGAAGTCACTGTTAGCGAAAATCACCGGAGAAAACTGCGCATAAAGCATTTCCATGTGACAACTTGTTGCAGAGTATTTAATGTTGGAGGTTATGGTTTCATAAACTGCGCAGAGGACTTAACAATAAATTGTAGCCATGTGACCATACGATATAACGCCAATGGTTTGTGGGTGGTTAACATAACATCGATGGTTTATCCCTTGGGCATGGGCGTGATCCTATGGGGGAGGGACTGGCCCCTCTGCTCCTGCACATCCAAAACCATTCAACATTAAATATAACTCGCAAACCTTATATGTTAAGAAACAATGCATAGCGCGGGTGGTTAAGACTTGGACTTGTCCTGCCAGAGGTCTCGCGCTCGATACCTCCGGCCTCCCAAAATTTTACAATGCCAATTGGAGCCACATGGCGGCCTCAGGGCTGGCCACGTGGCAACCTCTAATTGGTTCCTCCATACCATACCACAAATAATACGCTGACACTTGTCATGATTGGATTGGCCTGGAAGGAAGATTCTAAGGAATATTCTAGGAATATTATTTTTTGCTGACTATACAAATGCCTAGTCAACCCTGGTCAAATGCCAAAATTTGCAGTTTACTAGACTTTTGAAATCACGATAACTTCTTCATACGGTGTCATTTTTTCGAACCGTTCACGGCGCCAAAATCAGGAAGACGAGATCTATCTAGTCGCTCAAGTTTGACACACTTTTGAACACTTTGAAATTTGAGCTAGCACTTAGGTCCTTGATCCAAATCTGATCACTCCTCCCCATTGGGAATCTTTTGGACCTCAAAAGGCTAATTACCTATTCAGTAGATGAGAGTACAACACCCTCACCTTTAAAACCTTCATTCACTTTGCCTTGCTTGGCTTAGTGCCTTTGATCCCCAACTCGAAGGTAGTCAACACTTCCCCTTTTTGATACTCTTGTCCTTCTGTCAAGAATTGTATCTTCTTTGAGCTCAACCTTTGGTGAGAAATATTCAATTGAAGGTAGCTAAACATTACTTTCTTGATCATCGATCCAAGGTGGCTAAAAAAAACATAAGTTTTCAACAGAAATACATGCATACATGACTGAAATTTGCATATGTACAAATAAATGTATGTCTTACTGAGTTAAAAAGTCAAACCACTTCTTACCAAGCCACTTCCATGGCGATTTTTCTTGATGAAATTCTTCTTCATGTGAATCATCTAATCTCACATCGATGGTAGAATCTTTGGTTCCATTTTCTCTAGTCTTTTTATCCTCTTGCTTCAACTGCATGGGATGATTAGTTGGATGCAGTGTCCAACATTGGGCTATGAAATGTCCCTTCTTTTGGAAATGTGTGCAAGTCTTTTGCATCTTCTGTTTAAGTTGCCTTCACTTTGAATATTTCCTATATGCCTTCAATCTCTTCCAGCATCTTGAAACATCATTGTTACACAGACCACAATAGGAACAACAATACTTTCTTCCTTTCATGCATGCAGATTTTCCATGCTTAACATAAACATAATCAACTTGACTATGGGAAGAATTATACCTCAAATGTTGCTTTGCATGTCCATCTTTTTTACCTTCTTGAGGAGATGAACTTGAAGAGGTTCCAACTTTCTTTTGAAGACCAACATCAGTGTTCATGTCATGATAGCTGTTAGAACTCTCTTGCTCGCCATAAGTTGCATGTATACACACATCTTGCTGCAACATAGGCTTCAAACAATGGCATTCAACTTGAAAATAAACTTGAAATTTTTGTGGTTTTGAACTTGCAACAAAAGTTGTTTTTGGAGTTGTCTCAAGTGCCTCCATGGCTTTAAAGTTTTCGCCATAAGATTGAACATAGCCTAGACCAAACTTCTTAGGCCTTTCCTCAACCAAAATAGAATCAGTCATACCTTCTGCATGTTTTCCTAGTCCCTTGCCTTCATAGCCCATTTTTAACATCAACTTGGACCCTATACCTCTAGTGTGCTTTTCAAATGAACCTACACATCTATCTGAAAAGGAATTTAAAGACAAATTTGAGTGATTTACCTGTGCTTCAAGAATGTGTTTGGTTAAGGCCTCTTGGGCATGATGGAGCTGCATCTCCATCTCATGAATTATTTGAAGAAGTCCTTCTTTCTCTCACTTCGTAGCAACCAATTTCTCATGAAGTATAGTGCTTTCCCTTCCATCTTCATATAGAATTTGCACCATAACCTCCAAGATGTAGAAGTCCCGCTTCATCTCTTCGTCAAAGAGTTTTATAAAGGAGGATCTTGAAACCTCACTTGATGAAGTTGTCATCATTATGTAAATGAATTAAAGAACTTCAACAACAATACAAAAATCTTCTCAACAATATGGCTGTAGATTCAAGCTCTTTTCTACAGCTTGTATCTCTTCTTCAAGCAGCCTCTTTTGCAAAAAATCCCTCTTGTGCTTCAAGGGTTGCCTTGAGGTCCTTTGGGTAAGAAGAATGATTCCAACCTTCTTCCTTCTTGTCCTCTTCTGGACTTATCTAACATTATCTCCCCTTATCCTTTAGCAAACTCAAACTTGTAAGTATCAATAAATTTGCAAACAGTTAAATTATTTGCACTGTTAAACACCTTTCAAGTCAAACAAGCAAGCAACCTAGTGCTATGTCAAGAAAGCAACCTAGTGCTTTGTTAAGCAAGAAACCTAGTGCTATGATACCATTTGATCTGAAATGGGTAGCTGACTTGTTATGCTATGCAAACACCTCCCACTCAGTTAAACAAATTAAGATCTTGCTTATACTTGCTAATGCGAAATTGAATACTTGAAACATATGTATGTGTTTTTAAACTGTTTTAATGCTTTAAGTGTAAGGAATTAAACATTTGTTTTTTCTAATTATAAGCATGTAAATAAACCATAAATTGTAGCAAATAATCATCAACACATAACATCAAATTTAATAAAGGAGTTCACCTGAACGTCGTGGGCTACGTCTCCTTGAGCCCTTGTCAATTGACTTGGCTCTTCAGGATTACGATGGAAAATTTATTTACCAGTTACTAACTCAACTCCAATGGTTATTTGGACTGTAAAATTGGGATTAGAATACCATTATACCCCTGGAATGGCTGCTATCTCTCTGGAAATGGAACTCGGCTCCCCTGGAATTGACCTCTTCTATCGATGCCCTTAAGCTTCCTTGAGCTTCTCTATGGCACTAACTCATTAAGAAGTAATTTTATATCCCTGAAACCTTTTCTACTATCTCCAACATATATCATACATCCAAAATAGACTGATCATTTTCTCCAAATGAGCTCTGGCTCTCCAATCTAGGCCTCCAACTCCTGTTGGCCCTGGGTTGCCCAAAAATTCCCTATGGCTTATTCGGCTCTAGAAGTCTCCAAATGGCTCTAGAAATACCTCCATTGGATTCATAATGTCGAAAATAGTTAGAATATACTATTCACTTGCTGAAAAAAGCCTCTGGCTGCTCTAGTTATGCCCCCAACACCTGGTGGCACTGTGTGGCTCTAGGCTCACTGAAAACTTGTCTGAAGCATCTCGACCTTCAGAAGTATTCAAAAGCTTATGAAAATCCCTCCCTTGGATTTATAAGGTTAAAGATAGTCAGAATAGACTATTGGTTTGCTGAGAATGGTCTCTGGCTGCCCTGGATAGGCCTCATTCTCTTGTTGGGCCCTCTGCTCCCCCGCCTACAAAACCGTTCAACATTAAATATAACTAAAAAACCTTATATGTTAGAAAAAAATGAATAGCGTAGTAGGTTAATACTTGGGCTTGTCCTGCCAAAGGTCCCACGCTCGATACCTGTGGCCTCCCAAAATTTTATAATGCCAAATCGTAGTCACGTGGCGGCCTCAGGGCTGGCCACATGGTAGCCTCTGATTGGTTCCTCCATACCATACCACAAATAATAAGTTGACACTTTTCAAGATCGGATTGGCTCGGAAGGAATATTCTGGGGAATATTTTGAGGAATATTCCCTGGAATATTCTTTTTTGCTGACTGTACAAATGCTCAGTCAACCCTGGTCAAATGCCAAAATTTGTAGTTCACTGGACTTTTCAAATAGTGATAAGTTATTCATACAGTGCTAGTTTTCCGAACTATTCACGACGTCGGAATCAACAAGAAGAGATATATTCGGTCGCCTGGGTTTGGCACACTTTCGAACACTTTGAAATTTGAGCTATCACTTAGGTCCTTGATCCAAATATGATCAGTGTGTGTTCTCCAACTGACCCCAAATCATTCTCTTATACTTTTTCCATTGGCAAACCAATGACCATGATCTAATCTCTAATCGAAGTCTAAGATTAGAAGTTGCTTGATCCGCGTCACTTAAGTCAATCTCATCACATGTTTAATTTAATTCACTTTAATCTTTTAGTTTTCTTAAGTTAGCCTCAGTATCCTTAATTAAAAACATTAATTATTTGAATATCTCTTAAACCTGATGGAATTCTTCCAAATGTTTTCTGGGTCTTGGAGATCTCATGTACTCTAGCTCCTCCACAAAATTTGGGAGATAGAGCACATCCGATGTGTTAGTCATCAGTAATTTTTTGCCTTTTTTATAGATGACTATGTTAGCCACCTCTCTGGATTCAGGAAGGCTAGATCCTGGAATCCCAAAGTGGTTCATATGTAGGCTTTGCAGTTTGTATTTTCCAATCTTGCAAATTACAAAGACCTAACAGACTAAATGCTCATCCTAGATTTCTAGAAACAAAATTCATGAATATTGTGAGTTCTAGAAATCTCACTGCCTTCATTATCCTTAGGATCATTTTTTCACTATTTTAATGTCCTATCATATCATGGTCAACCTACCACTCCCAGAAGACCCATCATGGGCTCATGTCACTCATTTTCACTATGTTTTGCCACCTCTGACCTTACCACTATGTTTTGACTTGCCTAACCCTTCCACTTCCACTTTGGATTGCTAAGCAGCCTAACCTTTTCCCCTATTCACCAAGTCCCTCAAGCATTGGTGGTTTCAAGCTACCTTTCTAGGCTCTTTAGATAAATAAAAATCAATATTTTTGGGTCTGCAATGCAGAAGGTTTGTCAAAAGTTTTATTTTACACCTAAAGACCCCAAGTCAAGTTTTCAGTCAAAGGCCAAGTCCAAAAAACCTCCCACTAGGTCATTTAGGGTTTCATAGGTTATAAGATTGTTTTGGTGTTCTGAATCACTGCTTTACATGTGCCAAGAAGATGAAACAAATGGAAATAAGGTCAAGCAACTGTTTTTCCAAATTAGATCAGAAAGACCTTCAAGAAGGATTGCTTTGCCAAAGACAACATTCTGCAAAGGATAACTGTGCATCTTAAACATTTCTGTAGGAATGATTGAGATGGATATCAACAGAAAATGAGGTAAGGTAAGAGGCTAGTTCCTCACTAAAAGATATCCACAAAAAAGAACAGAAATCAGGCCTATGTTTAAAGAGAATTAGGGTTTTTGAGACCGACTGGATAAATAGTGTTGTCAAGAAAGAGGCCAATGCAAAAGACTACAAGGACAAAGGCACATCAACACAACCAAGAACACATTGAATATTCTCATAAATTATAAATGAAGAAGGGAAAAAGGTGAGGTGAACTGAACAGAAATGAATGAACTTGAAAGGGCTATAGAGAACTTAGAAGACAATGCTAATTATTTTTCTTGAACAGCCCTAAAACCTAAAGTTTTGGAAGGATGGGAAAAGTAGGTGAAAAGAAGACCATGAGCCTCCATCATGGCAGGTAGAAGGTTGAAGAAGATATCAAAAGGTGACCTCCATAGTTTTCCAAGGTAACAGTGCTTCACTGCATCAAAAGGAAATAATGCAATGAGTATTAGGGTGAGGGAGGTCAAGTTTTCAAATGCAGATAATTGCCTTCAAAAGGTCAAAGTAATGAAAGTATAGTTTTGGGTTACAAGGTAAAAAACTGATATGAGCATGAGTTCACTGTTGAGTAACTGAAGTTGTCAAAATCCAAACACTAACAAAGGAGACCAAAGCAATTGTGTCATGGCACCTGCAACAAACCAGAAGTGGCCAAGAAGTGACATAGCAGACATGATTTTTAGCCTTAGTCAAAATGGGTACACCACTGTCAAAGATCAGTAAGAAGGTAAGAAAACATGTTTTCAGTTCACTAACACTCAGAGATGCCTAAAGAAATAAAAATTGTTTTTTGGTGTCTCATATGTAAATAAAGGGAGTTTGACAGTGCTAAAACCCTAAAGGTTAAAGGGGACATCTTCATCTCCTCAGCAAGTAATCACCACAGGAAGAAGAAAAGATGCCTTGAAAAGTTTTCAAAACCCCTGCAAAAGATTCAAAAGGATATCAGTCAAAAGGATAAAGTGACAAAAATTAGCAAAAGTGGGTTTTTTATTTTGATTTATTTTTCAAAAGTATAAAGGCATCCTAACTAGCATTCTATCTCATTTTGTGTTTTGAGGAGAGAAAGAAACCCTTCAGGAGAAATTTCTGAAAATTTGGACAGTTTCTGGGTCTGTTGCACTGAAAGATGTCATCCTGACATTCTGCTATGTGTATGAGCTCATTATCACTCATACTTTCTTCTTTGCAAGTCTAACATATCAGTTCCTCATGTCAAGACTTGAAAATAAGAGAAAAGTTCTTAAAAATATCCTTAACTCTGATATCGCACTTTCTCTGTATCTTGCCTGCAGTCCCGCACCTAATGTTCATGACTCCTGCGTACCTGAACGCACTTTATCTGTGTTATGGGTGCGAACCCCTATAAAGATTAAAAAGGCGCAAGTAAACTCAAAAAAACTCACTTTCAGTAAATTCTAGAAGCCTCTAGAAATAATCTTGCGGTGGCAGAACCGCTCTTTTGAGGTTCATGTATCCCTTACCTTATGGAGCTAACTCCTTGATGTGAGGAGCTTATCCCTTTGAAGGAGGATTCTATCTCTTCATATTTGGAACTGAAACCTCCTCTTTTCCACTATAAAAAGAGGCATTGGGTAGCCTCATAGGGAGTTCAAGATTTAGAATTATTTGAGGTTAAGTGTTGTTGGGATTCAGACTCATTTAACTGAGATTTTGTGAGGAGAGATTACATACCTCTATCTGTCTCGGTTGAAGGAGTGCAAGACTTGTCAGAGTAGAGGATATTCCTGCTTCGGACCTCGGGAAGGCCTGTTCAACATCAAGGCTAAGGTTGTAAGGTTTTATTTCTTTCAAAGTTAATATAAATGAATTCATTTTTCTCAATAAGCGGTTAGTTAACTGTTTATTTCATGGATTCTTTGATCACCATGATAAGCATGATTTATGATGTTTAATATACAGGTGCTATTTAATGTTTTCTTGTTTGTGACTGCAGGTTTACAAAGATAACTCCTTCAAGTGCACGAGGGACAACTACTTCGAACAAGCATCGGATCTACGGTAAGTTCTTAAACACCTTTATAGTATTATTTTATGAATCGTATATGTTTAGAGAAAGAGAGGTTTACTTGGCAGTTTTTTTCTAGATTACCTTTTGGTACTAGGGAGATCGATCTTGTCCGCAAGATTGATTAATCCGCCCAACAAATTGGCGACTCCAATGGGGATAGAACTTTTTGTTTTTGGTTCTCTTTTATTTTGATTTGAGGAAAAGTTTTTTCTGGTTTTTGATTGATGGATATCTACCTGGGTAGCTTAGATTTTCTTTGTTTTTGAAAATTTTGAAATCTTTTACGTTTTTCTTGAACTTTTCTGGGGACCGCACTTTGTTCTTTTGCACAGTGCGGGAAGTTTCTCACTTTCCTTGAGTAAACAGTGCGGGACCGCACCTATTACTTCTGGGAGCCTGCGGACCCTGTTAAAATTTTGGAAAAACTCAAGATTTCTTTTTCCACTTTATCTTTATTTTTATTTAGAGTTTTTAGTACTTGCCCAGATTGACGATGTTTCTGTCAGAAGCCTTTTGTGAATGAATTCCAACAGTATTTATGTTTTTGATGATTTTCTAGAAGTTTTGCAAGTTGGATTGCTTTTCGTTTGGTCTATGTAGTGACTCAAAACATTGGAAGTTTGAAATACCTCATATTACATTGGTCTTTTTTGCCTTCTTGCTGAGTCTGACCTGATTGAGAAATCCATCCTTTATTGAGAAATAGATCTATTTGTTTCTTTGCAAATATTTGAAAAACTTTGTTATAGGTTTTGAATTTCATCTTTATAAAAAAAAACATATCTGAATGTTTTTTGATTTGTTTGTTATTCTGGACAAATAGATCCTTAGTTTATTGAACAACTAAGTAAAACATTCTTCAAAAAATATTAAAGCTTTTATTCAATTAGATTTTTAAAGTTTGTAGATCTCAAAATTAGTTTTGTAGTTTTGAGTGCTTATAAAATTTGTAGATTTCTTTTGAAGGAAAATTGTTTTTTGTAGTTTCAGTTTTGAAAGTGAAAGGATTTTTAGTGTGAGCATTGATAATTTGTCTCGTTTTGAGTTATTGTTGAAAAGACAAAAATATTTTCTTCCAGTTATTCTTTATGTTCAAAGAAATATTTGTCTCTTAAAAGAATTTCATTCTTGAACTCTTTCTTTAGCTAGAATTTCATTGAAAGAAAACGAATTGATTATCATTTTTAGGTGCATTTTAGTGTTTTTGGAAGTCGAGTCTTCACACCTTCAAAGTTTCATTTCCGTACCTATTGACTTAAGAAACAACTCATAAAAGTAACGCTTAATTAAAATTCATCTAGTAATCTTTCCCTTTAGCTCTTATCACTTCAATATAACATAGCTTAGGCTAGTATCTTGGAGTAGGGAGTAATTAACTCTCCAAGATAGTTAAAACAAACAAGTAGATAAATCTTGCAGTAGGAAATAAATCCAATTGTAATTGGTACAATCTGGGAAGCTTCTCTTAAAGGAGTTAATCACGAGATCATATCTGAACCTTTGAGATGATCAATTTTGTTTCATTGGAAAAGATAGAGGATTCTACGCGCATTACAAACGGTAAACCTCGGATTAACCATTATCGAGGAGCCTGGGGTCACTTGTCGGTAAACCTCGGATTGACCATGTCGAGGAGCCTTCAAGGGAATTGAGCTTTGTTGCTCTGCCCTTGCGCGTGGGATCGGATCGTAGACTGTTCCCCCAGTTGTATTTGTTACTTTTGGTAACCTTAGTGTCCATAAGCTTAAGATTATTTCCTAAGGTGACGGTGAAGGAAATATCTCACTGTACCTGGAGCAGACGTCGAATAGACTCACTTGGACTCTCTGGGGGGGTTCTCTTCACACGAGATGGTTTTGTGAAGAAACTTGTGCCAGTCTGTTTCATTAAGCATTTTGTCGGGGTAACTGTTACAACCGCCCTTTCTGTATTAAATTTTTACTAAGTTGGATTTCATCACCAACTAGAGTTTTTTAGTACGGGAAGTTTACTTTTTGTGTGTGGTTTGAACTCTTAGATTTTTAGGCGTGTGATTCAGCTGTTTATTTATTTAGAGACTTTAGGTGTTTTTATTGAGATTTTCTTTTTTTGCGTGTGATTGGTTAATATTTAATCATGCCAGAATTACCGAGACAATCCCAGAGACTTTAAGGGAAGCCCCTTGAATATACACCAAGTCAGCTTGAAGGGTTGCGTGCTCAAGTATCATATAGTAGCGGTAGAATTAGATCAAAAGAGATTGGAACTTCGTCTATAGTTGTTCATCCTGATCATCAAATACCCATAATAGAACACATTCAAGAACCGATTTCAGTTTCTGAAGTTATTGGTAGTATTTCTCCGTCCAGTGAACTAGCTGACGAACCTGAAATTTCTGAGCCTGAAACTTAACCTTCTATTTTGGAAACATCCTCAGGATTTATTACACCAACTTCTAGCGATCTTGGTTCACCTAGGGTAAGAAATATTGTTACTGAAGATCTTCCATCTAGCCTCATTTCTATTGAAGAGCTTACTAGTCCAGACGAAGAGTTATCTCTTCCCGAATCCCCTCAGTATTTAAATCTTGGGGAATGTGAATCCATTTTCTACAACCCTATTCAAACTAACGCTTGGTATCTATCTTTGACAAACTTTTTAGAAAAGCCGGGTCTTGCTTTTTCTCCACCTCGAATTCCATTTCATCCTACGCCCAGAGGTTAATATTCTTCATCCATTATGGCAGGAGAGTCATCTATGTTTTCCCAGACACTAGAAGCATTTTTACATGGTGGTCCTTCTGTTCCTTTGGGATATCAGGCTCTGTCTGGTACTTTCTCTAGAGCAGCTCCTCGACCAATTGAACAAGTAGTATCATCTAGTCTTAATGGAATTAAAACTGAAACATTGAATGCAGAGAAAATATTTATGATGTATGGTAATATTCCGAATCCTCAACCTCAAGGTAGTCAGTTGCCGCCTGGAGGAAATTTTCAGGGAAGTCAGTTACCGCCTGGGGGGCAACCTCAAGGTAGTCAATTACCGCCTGGGGGGCAACCTCAAGGTAGTCAATTACCACCTGGGGGGCAACCTTCAAGCAGTCAGTTACCACCTGGGGGGCAACCTCAAGGTAACTTTTTCCTAGGACAAACTGTGGAATCATATTATTTTGGAGGACAACCTCAAGGATAGTACATACCTCAAGGTTATCAACCTTCAGGACAATACATACCCCAAGGTCAACCCCAAACTCAATATGCTCCTTAGGGTCCTTATCAACCCTAGCTTCAGTACTTGCCTCAGGGTTATCAACCTCAAGGTCAGTACCCAATTCAAGGTTTCCAACCACCTTCTGGTCAATCATCTGTACAAGGAGCCGGAAATTTACCACTTACTTATCAACCCTACGTTCAACCAGGCTATGGTCCTTACATTCAACCTTCTAAAGGACAATACTCCAGAATTAATATGGTATGGGATCCGTCCCAATATCAACAGACTATGCAGCCTAATGTGATGTTGTCTTCTCAACCTAGACATCCTTTGGTTTCTGGTCCAATCCAGCAACCTGTCTAGCCTACTATTCAAACTCCTGCACCTAGTTCTGTTCAACAGTCTGAGCCTAGTACACCTAAGACTCTGCCTCAAACTACTGCAACTGTTGCAATGTCTGTTCAACCTATAACACTTGTTTCTGGAGTATCTATAGCTCCAAGTTCTTCTATCCCTGCATCCGTGCAAATCCCTCAAGTCTCTGTACCCCAGTCAGGACCTTCAGTTCAGACTTCGGTTCAGATGCCTGCGAGACAAGATGGTACAAGTAAGTTTGTCACAAGTCAACCACAATTCACGTATCAACCATAGCAGGTATAGCCTCAATTCAGTCCCGTTTCACAAAACCCAGCTTATCAGTATCAACCGTACCCTGGCTATACTTATCAACAGCCTCAACAACCCTAGTTTGGTCCGGTTAATCTCGTTATACTTAGATAGTTACATAATCTTAATGTAACCGATTCTCAATGGTCTCGGTATCTTCCTCTCGAATCGCTTGCTACTCAAGGTTTTCAACAGACCAACTGGGCTGCCACTATTTATTGAATTTGACGTACTGACGAGATTTGCTCTACGAATGATCCAATTTTCTTATTATCCACATCAATGCTAACTTTAAGTTGTTTAAAGGATATACCAAAATTCGAGGGTAAGTCAGGAGAGGATCCATCAAATCACGTTATGACTTATCACCTCTGGTGTGCGTCTAATTCAATAATTTATGATTCAATTCGCTTACGTCTTTTCCAAAGAACTCTTATTGGTCTTGCTTCCAAATGGTACATTGAGTTACCACGAGTCTCTTTTAATAATTTCAGTCAGTTAGAAACTGCCTTCTTGACTCATTTTCAGTTGCCTGTCAGATATGACAATGGCACGGAACTATTAACTTCACTAAAGCAATCCACATCCACATATATTTCTGATCATATTCATGAATGGCGACGTAGAAGGCGTTTGGTGAAAGTTTACATTCCGGATCAAATTTTGGCGGAATGGTTTGTTAAATCATTGTTACCCAAAATCACTGAAGACGTAGCTAAGGCTGGAGTTGTTACTGAGGAGCAAGTAATTGCTCAATCTCAGTACCTTGACCTCGTCTATACGCAGTCAGGTACTTTACATGAAAAAATCCCCGATATTCCAAAACAAGGTCAAATAACTGCAGCTCCTTCAGGGTCTCATGCCGCTGATGGTATGATTGGTACAGTTAATACTAAAATCAAGAAGAAATATTCAAAGAATTCTTCTCCTATTATAACTTTACCTGATTCCCTGAAAGGAGAGTCTTCCCCCGAAATTTCTGCCGACATTCATGTCGTAGAGACATCTACGACTAAATCTAAATCCGGCGATAAAAAGAAAGGGAAGAATAAAAACAAAAAGAATTCAAAAGAGAAAATAGATAAAACTGAATCCAGTGATGAAAAACGCAAGCCTCATTATCTTTGTTACATTTGTGACGAGGATCATTTTACTAAAGAATGCCCACATTGAGCAGAGGTTTCAAAATTCGTTAAAGGTTCACAACAACCTACTGTCTTGAAGGATCCTTTTCCCACTCAAGATAGTAAGATGATTGGTTCTACCTCGAATGCCTTAGAAGAACCTATTCTGATGATGTCTCATGTCAGGATTGTGACGCGATCGCAAGATTATGGTACTAAGAATCCTGTTGATGGTAAAGAAGCAGAATCTTCTAATGCAAACACATCAACTACACCTCCTCTTGTTTCTGGTCTGCTACAGATCGAGAAACCCAATCCAGACTTAATAATCAAATCACCTGCTAAAGGTGTTCTTCGTAAATCAACTTTCAATCCACATGCGAGAGCTACTCAGAATTACAACATTGTTGAGGACTTAGCTATTTCCCCTTTAGCAATGTCGGCTTTGGAAGTGCTGCAATCATGCCCAGCACAGCGTAAATTACTTTTGTCTGCCATAGGAGCTGTCGATATTTAGGATTCGAATCTAATAATCTTCGATTTAGAGAATAGTACACCTCACCTACCTCATCAAATGGCTTTCCAAATTCCAATATTAGTAAAAAACAGACCGATTTTTTGGACTGTGATTGATGAGGTAGCTTCAACGTGTATTATGTCGATCTAGTGTTGGAAATCGCTTGGTTCTCCTACACTCAATCAATCTCCGATGATTCTAAAGGCTTTTGATGGCCGAGGTTTCCACCCTTTTGGTATTTTACAAGATTCATTTTCATGTGTTTAAAGGTAAAATCCGTAATCTAGATAAAATGTTGATGCCTCTGATTAACCTTTCCGGGCTGTAGTTGTTGGTCTTATGCGTGCAATTTCTGCCACTTTTCCGGCTTGGGCAACGACAACATCTGCACCAAGGGAAGGATCATTACAATAGATCAATTAACTTATTTTTCTTCTGACCTAGCCTCTATAGAAACAATCCAGCACGTTGGTAAAGTGGCTATCCCTTACAAGGATGTTGGAGTATGTTTGATTAAAGATTTTGGTTTAATAGGAACTTTTTCCTTTCCTCCTCCTAACGTATCGTCTATCACAAATTCGTCCATCGTACATTATTATGTCGAGCCAGATCTCGGGATCATACCTTCCGATTCTGAGGTGGATTCATTTGATAACGCGATGCCTTTGAGTCCCTTTGAAATTGTATATCAGGCTGTACAGTCATTTTCTGATCCTTCTTCAACCGAACCGATCCAAATCGAATGGGATCCATGAAGAATCACTTATATCTAGCTCCACCACAATGACATTTCCATTTTAAGCCTGCAATTATGAGGCGATTTCATGAACTTTTGTCTCGTTGACAGATTACGCGGGAAGATCTACATCACCATCTTCATTTTTTACCCTAGGCCTTGAAGATATTGAAGATGATCTTTGCCTTTATTTTTACCACCTAATATGCTGA
Organism: Pinus albicaulis; assembly: GCA_034641835.2. NCBI lineage: Eukaryota > Viridiplantae > Streptophyta > Pinopsida > Pinales > Pinaceae > Pinus > Pinus albicaulis. The sequence continues at coordinate 1,205,181,445 of CM076577.1, forward strand.
AAATAATCGTTTTAATCCATTAAAATCTTGACTCGAGTTAAATTTAAAAGAATATCCTCTTAATTAATTGTCGTGAATTGACATTTTAGTAAAGCCAGGAATAATTGAAAAAATTCATATAGGTGCTTGCTGTACGGAATATGAAATTCAAACTTATAAAGCCATATTTCAAGAATTCCATGATGTGTTTGCCTGGTCATATGAAGAAATGCTAGGAATCGATCCGTCAATTGTTGTACATGAAATCAAGACTTACCTGGATGCCAAACTTGTCCGTAAACGTTTACGTCAAATACATCCTAGAAAATCTACTGCTATCAAAGCCGAAGTTGAAAAATTACTTCGTGCAGGTTTCATTTATCCAATTCCTTTAACTGATTGGGTGTCGAATATTGTTCCTATTACCAAAAAACAAGGAACGATACGAGTATGTATCGACTATAGGGATATTAATCGAGCTTGTCCTAAAGACAATTATCCAACCCCCTATATTGATCAAATAATTGATGATTGTGCCGGCAGTGAAATTTTTTCCTTTATGGATGGTTTTTTTGGTTACAATCAAATAAACATACTCCCTGCTGATCAGCCCAAAACAACTTTCATTTGTCCGTGGGGGACATTTTCTTATTGTAAACTACCCTTTGGATTGAAGAACACTGGAGCAACTTTTCAAAGGGCTATGTCTTACACACTTCATGACATTAAGCACATTTTGCAGCCTTATCTTGATGATTTACCTGCTCATTCATCACGTATTGCCGACCATCTCACTCATTTACGAGCAATTTTTATGAGATGTAGGCATTATCGAATTCGGCTGAATCCACACAAATGTGTTTTCTGTGTAGAATTGGGTCGATTACTAGGATTTGTTGTTTCGAAAGCAGTCATTCACATTGATCCGTTGAAGGTCGAAGCTATTATTAATATACCTCCTCCTTCGACTCTGTGCCAACTCCAAAGTTTGTAGGGGAAAGCAAAATTTTTACGTCGGTTCATTCCTAACTACGCTGAGTTAACAAAGGGTTTTAACAGGTTGTTAAAACAAGATCTTCCATTCTTTTGGGATGAGATTGCTAATCGATCTTTTGATGCACTTAAACACACGTTGACCCATGCACCGTTATTGCATCCTCCCAATTACAACCGAGACTACGTTTTGTACCTCGCCGCCTCTCATTCCACCATTGGGATGGTTTTAGTTCAGGAAGACGAATTCAACCATGAACATGTGATTTACTATCTTAGTCGAAATTTGCATCTGACTGAGATCAAATACACACATGTGGAGAAATTGGCCTTGGCAGCTGTTCAAGCTGTCCAAAGATTTAGACACTACATCTTACTATGCAAAACCACAGTAATTTCTGACTGTAACCCTATGATGTACATTTTAACCAAAAAATTGCTAGGGGGCAAGTATTCCAAATGGATAGTTATCCTGCAGGAATTTGACTTGGAATTTGAAAAATCCAAGGCAAAGAAATCTTTGGTTTTTTCCAAACTGATGTGTTATTTCCCCTTTACTGATACTGAAACTGTGGCAGAGCAGCCCATTGCGGACGAATCCTTGTTTCTTATCAGTACACTTGATCCATGGTATGGGAATATTATCGTTTATCTCCAAACCCAATATTTTCGGCCTAAAATCTCATGATCTCAATGACAGAAAATATGTTTCCAATCCCAACAATACAACATTATTAGTGATACACTCTATTGTCGTGGAGCGGATTCTGTTTTCCGACGATGTCTTACTCATGAAGAAGCTGAGAAGGCTTTAAATGACTGCCATTCTGAAGCATGTGGTGGTAATATGTCTGGGTATGCCACAACGCAAAAGATATTGTGCGCTGGTTATTTCTGGCCGTCGTTATTCAAAGATTGTATCTATGCAGTCCGGAAATGCCACAATTGCCAACTCTTTGATCATAAAATGCGTGCACCACCCGCTCATCTTCACCCTATAATTGCTGTCGGTCCTTTCGCAAAATGGGGTATCAACTTTATTACATGTAAGCCTCACTCGGCCAGGGGGCATGCGTATATTATCTTAGCGGTAGATTATTTTACTAAGTGGGCCGAGGCGATGCCTACATTTTCGGCAGACGGAAATACTGCTGCAACTTTTGTATTCAATCACATAATTTCTAGATTCGGTGTTCCTCAAGCCATTATTACAGATCATGGAAGTCATTTTCGAAATATCATGATGATTGAACTGACAGATCAACTTGGCCTGCGCCACAATAGTTCTACTCCATATTATCTGCAGGCTAATGGTCTGGTTGAAGCTATAAATAAAGTTTTAGTCACTATGATCAGCCAAATTATTGGTATTCATAAGTCAAATTGGCATTCGATGTTATTTTCAGCGCTTTGGGCATATCATACCTCGGTAAAAACATCAATTGGTTTCACTCCCTTTCAACTGGTTTATGGTTTGGAAGCTGTGTTGCCGATTGAATGCAAAATTTCTTCATTGAAATTAGCCATAGAATTACTCTCAGCTACGTCTGAAGAGGAGAAACGTTTTTTGTACTTGACTTAGCTAGAGGAGAATCGACGAAATGTTGTAATAGCAAACGAGGCTCATGTTAAACGAATAAAAGCTCAGTATGATAGAAGTGTTACCCCTCGTAATTTTTCAGAAGGATACCTAGTCTTAGTGTATGATCAAGCCAACGATAAGCTAGGAGCTGGAAAATTCATGCCTATGTGGCATGGTCCTTTCATTGTTAAGCGAAAGCTGGCAAAAGGGGCTTATGAGCTGATAGATTTCGATGGTGTCTCTTTAGATAAACCCAGAAATGGGCTTTATCTGAAGAGATATTATGCTTAAACTTGGTGTGAATATTTTTTATTAGATTAGATTTATTTACTGTTGGTGTGTCTTAGATTAGAAAAGTGTGTCTAGTTTAGAAGTGTGTTTTTTATGACTATCCCTGCTTATCTAAGTTTTACTCTTGATATTGCAGATGTTGACGTCTCTTCAAACCTAAATTGGTTTTGCTGATGGTGCTTGTCATAGTACACGGAACATTTCTTCCGCAGCTTGGGTTATCTATTCACCCTCTGACGAGTTAGTATCCATGCATGGGGTAAGCCTTGGTCAAACAACGAATAACATTGCAAAGTATAGTGCAGTGATTGAGTTATTATCTGAATCCATATCATTTGGAATTCGGAGTTTGATTGTTAGGTTGGATTCTTAACTTGTTGTATTACAGCTTAACAGGGTTTATGCCATTAGAAATCCAGTGTTATTATGGTTATTTTTAAGAGTTCGTCTCTTGGAACGTGAATTTGATTACATTGAATATCAACATATTCCAAGACATTTAAATACACTCGCAGATGCAGTTGCTTCTAGTATGATAAATCGACATTTGCAATAATCAAAACAGTAAATTAAATAACATTCATAACATGTACATAGATAGCCGGTAAATAGTGATATATCATAGTATAGAAGTGTTTCAAAAAATATACATCGTCTTCGATCATAGGTTGGAAACAACTTATGATCGGCAAAAATGGTAATACAAAAGGTCAAAAATATGAGTCTACGACACGATCATCCTATCACTGATGATGATCATGATAAGAGACCACTGCCCGGGCCACCCTAAATAGGAACCTCCTAAAAGGTCCTGGGACACCAATCACATATCTCTATAATCTGAGCGGAATATCATCTATGTCGGTCTCTGGAATGTCTAGAGTCAGGCGCTCTAGGTGATGCTCTAAATAAGACAGAATATCTGCTGATTGGCCCGCTGGGGCTGGTACTGCGGCAGCTAGATGCCTCCTCTCATAAGGCTAGAGATGGGCTTGTCACCGTGGGCCTACATCTGCATTTAAAACTTTTGGTTATTAATTTCAAGACGATCAAAATAAATTTTTTTTTAACTTAGAAATTGTTGAAAATGATTTTACCTGATTCTTCCCACTGTTCCCCTGCCGGGAGAGCCATCTCTCGGTCGCCGCGGAAATCTATCCCGGCGTATGGAAAGTCCTCTATAACAAAAAGTTGGCGTTCCAACCAACGAAAATATGAAGGAGGAAATCGAACAATCTCGACGCCCTCAGCAGCGTGACGAGCCATCAATGCAACCGAATGAACCATCCTAGGTTCTCGAGGTCGACCAACATCAACAGGAATTTTCTGAGGAGCTAACATGGGGATCCTCTCTAGAGCAAGGGTGACTACAATGGATCCATATCCAAATTTATTTAGCTTTCCATTCTTTGCTCTGGTTAATTGGCCTTTTACATTGGCCAACACAGCTTCGCACCAGTTGAAAATGGTGTCTCGAAAATAGTCTACAACAATGCACATCTGGGAACTGGTAGCCACATGCAATGTTGCGCTCCCACATAGTCTGGTGACAGTGAATGCAATAAATTTTAGCTCGGGACGGATGATAGTTTTTATTTCAATCCGTTTGTCCTAGGGGTCTGCCTGATCATCACAGACTTCTTGTCGAAGACTAGCGACAATCTGGCCACCTGGCCTAGTCCCAAACAAAGAAATTTGTTCGCCCCTCTTGGACAAACCAGTCAAAAAATAGATATCTTCTAGCTCAATTTCGAGCCGGTGGCCGCCAATAATGAAACAATGGTCCTATACGTTCCCCCTGTTCACCAGCCATGTTAGGAGGTCTACTTGTGCCCTCATGCCCTGAATGGCCCAGAATTTATACAAACCGCATGCTCTTAATGCCTGCATTGTAGAAAAATGATTCATTGCGGCATCATATACGTCTTCATGCTCGCGTTATCTCCAAATAAGCATCTTGTATGTCCAACAATGCATAAAAAGACATATTAGAACAATATTTTTTGAAAATTTTTAGGTGGGAATTGAGAAAATTTAGTTTAAAATTTCATTGCGCGGGGTTCGCACCTGAAGTTCATACACAACGCGTAGATACGCACGCTCACTGTGGAACAGGTGCAGACCTAGGACTTTTTCCCATGTAGAAAAATGTCGGGGTCCGTAGGGTCCGCGTGTTGCACCTGCGGACCCCCGCAGGCGATTTTTTCAACATATTTTTGCTTAAAAAATGAAATCTAAAGCCTAAAAATGAAATGCAAACGGATGAAATGAAAGATTAGGAGGTCGTGGATTACCTGGAGCTGACGGTTCTCGATTTTTCCGGACGGATTTTCCAGAATCTTCATAGGAACTTTTTTACCCAAAAGCTTTTACTTTTCAGTCTGAAATCAAATGGTAAAAATGAAGTTAGAAAAGTCCTTTTTATAAGTTTTTTCGAATAAATGAATTTTTAATTTGTTTATTTTTCACTTTAAAAATGTTATTTTTGAAAGCATTTTTATTTATCTTAAACAGGTATGTGTAATGTTTCGAGTTTTTGTGTAGAAATTGGATTTTTCAGGAAAATTGATCGTTTTCAACAAAGAGCATACTTTTATCACTTTTTCGGACTCTTTCAAAAATTTATGAAAAAGAGAAAACTTGGAGTCCTCTTTTAAACCCTTTTCAGACTCTCTAAACATGAAAAGATTGCCGAGCACTTGATTATTCGAACTCGTTAAAGTAAATGAATGATCGTCCTTTCAGTATAAGTTTACCCCTTTTACGGACTGAAATGGACTATTTATGAAAAAGGTATACGTTGACTAAATACGTTCAATAGAGTTCTCTCTCGCATTATTTTATACTTTTTCGGGCTCGAGAGACTAAATTTCTGAAAAAGTACACCCACGAATTTTTCTTAAGTTTTTCTTCTGACTCCCTAAAATTGAAAAACACCGAGTTTCTCCTATACTGGACTCGTTAAAATGTAACAGTAAAGGACCTGTTCAATTTCAAACAGGAACGAACCACTCCTTCTTAGGGTTTGAATCTTAAACTAATTTGGACTCATCCGAAGGATGAGCTTATAAACAAGCAAATGTTATCCTCCTCAAGCTTGTCAAAAATAAAGAGGTACTTGCCAGAAATGGTGGGGGAAAAGAGAGAAAAATGACTTGTTTGTGGTATTTTGATTTTTCGAAAATCTAGTTAACCACTCTCGAACACGACACTTTGTTCATCCGTTGGGAAAATCCTTTGTTTAACAGCTAATCAAAATACATTGAGAGTCTTCACCTTGCCTTCTCATATTAGATTTGGTCAATTAAGTCACCAAGCCATCTTCGTTGTCGTTATGTGTTCAAGAGGACAGTTCAAATAAACCATTCATCTGCAAAATATCTGTCATCCATTTTGACCATCCCTGAGTCAGTCCTTGCTAATATATTTCTTCAAAACTTGATCTATGATTTCGTGTTGTGGGCTTTCCTACGACGGATCACTTTCTATTGACAACAACTCATTATCTAGGAATTTGATCTAGAAATCGTCAGTACCTTGAAATCTGCATGCCTCAATGGCAGGTTTCTCGCCTTCGACGATAGGTTGCATCATTGACCTTCGATTGAATGATTCCGTGACATGTTCGACTTCAGCTCATTCATTCGCATTTCATGGATTGTACTGAGTACTTTGAGAACCATTGACATTACTAATGGTTACTCTCACACTTTTTAATAGTTTACAATATTGAATGGTAATCAAGTGGTTTCTACCATGTTCGACTTCGACACATTCATTCACATGGATAGAATCGTACTAGTTCAAGATGCGGAAATCAAGACCCTGGATCTAGTTTCTACCATCCAGGCTGCGAGGAATTTTGTTATCATTTATATAGTGGACTATTCATAAACATATGGCTACGTCCATACTGTGTCTACACATGTCTATACTGTTGATGTATTCAAAATCATTCATGTATCAGAACAGTTTGAATTAGTTTCTAGTTAGTTTTGATCTGAGTATGGGAATGCCTACCTCAACGATGATATGTTTATATATATATATTGCATTGAATGTTTTTACAGGTTCTGACTGGGGTGTCCACAGGATGATCCTTGAAATGATAAAGTACTGCACTCTTCATATATGACAGACTTTAGCTTCATTTATTCCAGACTTTGCACTTTAGGGGGCAATTTGTTGCACTGAAAATTGTCATCCTGACATTCTGCTATGTGTATGAGCTCATTATCACTCATACTTCCTCCTTTGCAAGTCTAACATATCAGTTCCTCATGTCAAGCCTTGAAAATAAGAGAAAAGTTCTTAAAAATCTCCTTAACTCTGATATCGCACTTTCTCTGTATCTTGCCTGCGGTCCCGCACCTAATGTTCATGAATCCTGCATACCTGAACGCAATTTATCTATGTTATGGGTGCGGACCCCTGTAAATATTAAAAAGGTGCAAGTAAACTAAAAAAAGCTCACTTTCAGTAAATTCTAGAAGCCTCTAGAAAGAATCTTGCGGTGGCAGAACCGCTCTTTTGAGGTTCATGTATCCCTTACCTTAGGGAGCTAACCCCTTGATGTGAGGAGCTTATGCCTTTGAAGGAGGATTCTATCCCTTCATAGTTGGAACTGAAACCTCCTCTTTTCCACTATAAAAAGAGGCATTGGGTAGACTCAAAGGGAGTTCAAGCTTTAGAATTATTTGAGGTTAAGTGCTGTTGCGATTCAGATTCATTTAACTGAGATTTTGTGAGGAGAGATTACATACCTCTATTTGTCTCGGTTGAAGGAGTGAAAGACTTGTCAGAGTAGAGGAGATTCCTGCTTCGGACCTCGGGAAGGCCTGTTCAACATCAAGGCTAAGGTTGTAAGGTTTTCTTTCTTTCAAAGTTAATACAAATGAATTATTTTTTCTCAATAAGCTGTTAGTTAACTGTTTATTTCATGGATTCCTTGATCACCATGATAAGCATGATTTATGATGTTTACTATACAGGTGCTATTTAATGTTTGCTTGTTTGTGACTGCAGGTTTACAAAGATAACTCCTTCAAGTGCACGAGGGACAACTACTTCGAACAAGCATCGGATCTACGGTAAGTTCTTAAACACCTTTCTAGTATTCTTTTATGAATCGTATATGTTTAGAGAGAGAGAAGTTTATTTTGCTGTTTGTTCCTAGATTACCTTTTGGTACTAGGGAGATCGATCTTGTCCGCAAGATTGATTAATCTACCCAACAGGGCCAAGTCATTGGCACTGTGCGAATACCCTGACGCTATGCTAATAGGTTTTTCCGCCATTCAAATCTACTCAGCGCTGCACAAATAAGAGGTGGCGATGTGCGAATAGGGTGGCGCTACGCACAGGTGAGCACGACATGCCCAGGATATGACACCCAGTTTTTCAGCACGTCCCGCCCAGCGCTGCGCTCACAGACCAACCTGACAGCACATTTACCCTACTGGCACTGCGCACAGAATACATGACAACCCGTTTTCCCCTGTCAGCGCTATGCTCAGACGGAGGCACGACCCGCTCGGCGCTGCACCCACAGGCCGACCCGACAGTGCGGGCAGGGCGCTGCACTAATGCAAAGGTCCTCCAAACTTGCAAAAAAATTTCCCAAAAGGCATAGGTGAAAATAGAAGAGTTCATGGGCATCTAGAGGAGAATTAGGATGAAGAAGGACAACCTAGGAAGAGACCTAGAACCATGGGGTTGAGAAGGGCATTGGAAAAGAAAAGAGAACAAGAAGCAACCCTAGCAGAACAAATATCTCTTGATGAGCCTTGGTTGGAAAGAGCCAACATACACTTGGAGGCTAAATTGGAGAAGGCCAACAAGAATCTTGACCTCCAAAGAAGGATGACTAAGCATTATTCCCAGAGAAACCAAGTTGTAAGGGCCAAACTGAAGACTGCCCAAGTCAAGATCTAGGCACTAAAAGAAGAAAAAGGCCAAGCTAGACTTGGAATTTTGGCACAAGCTTCTCTATAGGTCTCTCAAACCCCTTGAAGGAGACATCCACCAATTTTGAAGGAATTTGGACAAATTTTGGTTTTTTGAGAATTTGAAGGTCTATAAGCATAGCGCCACTGGCGCTACGATTTTCCCTCAGGATTCCTCAGAGGTAAAAATATACATTTTTGGATTTCTCATGACTAGCACACTATTCTCACCAAATTTCAGAGCAATTGGAGCATTTTTTATCCCTCAAAAGGTCAAAAAATACCTCATTTTTCACCATTCTGCCTCCATTTCAGGCCTGGTGCTGCGCTTAGAGAAGTGTTGGTATTTTGACCTTGGACCGGTTACAGGAGCTGTATCAAGAAACCAAGAGTATTTTTGGAAATTAGACTCATCAGGCTTTCCAACGAGCCATCACAGAGAAAAATCTGATATCGGGAAGGTCCCCAAAACTTGGCCGCAACAGGACCTATTTTGTGCCTAAGGTGGTGCTGCGCTTATGGACAACACTGTGTTTTGGGCCAAAAGTCAACAAAACACACTCATTTATTGCAAAATCATATTTTAGTGTTTTTTTAGGAAAATCACTCTAGAATTAGGTGCTAGAAGTTATTTTGGCATTTATTTCATGGTATATTTTGTGCCTTGGTCCTTGCATGGTCTCTTGGGCATTATTGACATTTATGAGTGATTTTCACATTTTCCAACCCTATCTATGGTTTTTCCCTCCTTTTCTAGATAAATAGAGCATGAGGGCTTTCATTGTAAATGTTGGCATTTGATGACTTTTTGGAGCAATACATATTCTTTTGGAGGTTGAAGAGAAATTGGTGTTGTGGAGCTTGTGAATGGCTTGTTTTGCTTGTTGATGGAGGAGGCTTGCTTGCAGGATCCCTGAGCTTTGTTAATGGTGAAGTGATTCTATTCAATTATTTTTTTTCTCATGTTTCATTATGTTTCCATATTTCTATGTTGCAATAGAACAAAGGATTTAGACTAAGAAATGTTCTTCAAAGGCACCTTAGCTCTATTTGTTATTCATTGCCTCTATGTTTTCCTCTACTAGGTCAGTTTAGAGAACCCTAATTTCTCTCTAGACGCACCCAAGCTTGTTTATCTCATGAATGGTTTAATACAGTATATATCATTGATGTTTTATGGTTAGCCCTGCTTGTTTGATATCACTAAAACACTATCTTGAGGTCTCTCTTTGAAGTACCATTGTTTAGGTTTGCCAAAGAGGCTATGTTTCGATCATACCCTTTGTCCATGCTTGAAAAATTGTTTCAGAGATATTTATAGCTGTGATCAATGATGTTTAGGAGTTCCCTCTTCCTTGATTAAAGTTATGTGTTATCTTAAATGTTTTCTAACCTTTAAGGTGAAATCACTATAAGTTAAATGAGTTTCTCACCTTCTATATTTCATTGGAATGTTTGACTTGAATGCTTATTTGCTTGAGCTGAATCAAATAGTTACTGGTTTGCCTTTTCTATTGATTGCTTCTTTATGATAATGGTATTTAAGTCCCTTCTTGTTAAAAAAGTACATGATAAAGGATTCTTGATTTCCCTTTTCCCTACTTTTGTTCACAAACTTGATGTCCATCTCATTTCCCATAAACCTTGAAAATCCATTGACCATGCTAGATTGTCCCTGTGATGCTCCCCGATCCATTGTTGAACTTTCCATGAATTTTATAGACTCCATAGCCCAATGACTTGAATATTTCCTCATTCCATCAATTCTACTTGACCATCCTACCCAACCAAAACAATCAAACAAACCCTACACTTAACAACTAGCCTAAAACCAAACCCTAAAAAGCAAACAAGTTCACATCCTTTGCATACAATAAGAGAGCCCTCTCTGTGTCCAGGAAGGCTAGGTCCTAGGACTCCAAATGCTAGTCTAATGTTACCCTATGAATTTGGTCTACCAATCTGATAAATCACGGGAACCTAACACGATGCTACCCCAAAATCTCTACAAGGGCTCCCTCTTAATCCAATCTTGAGGGATACCTATAAATTTATCAAAACAATTCAAAAATGTTTTACCAAAGCAAGTTAGACCTATAAGTACTAGAAATCAAAACATAAAGGAAAACAATTCAAAACTTAGAGTAGAAGGATATGTAAGGGATGGAGTGCCTATTAGTCCCTAGAAAATATGTCTTTGACTTTGGATTCTTCCATCTTGTTCTTATTTTGTGAACCTTCATCGAAAATTTTTTCTTGATCCATATCTCTTCTTTTATTCCTTGGATTCTTAGGAAAATTGTTTCTATAATGACCCATTTTGTGACATTTGTAACATTCAATATTGGATAGGTCTATATTCTTCCTTGGCCCTTTGAACTTCTTGAAGGTTCCTTTATTCTTGTGATGAGTGGAATAGGCATTTGAGATGTTCTCCACTTCATTCTCCTTGTTTCTTACTAATGATATTTTGGCTACATCTTGACTACATGCATTCCATAATTGTTCGAATGTAGGAGCATCCTTCCATCTGTTGATCCCTAATGCAAAGAAACTCTAAGATGATGGTAATCCTAAAAGAGCAATAATCACGAGCTCCTTTTCAGGTACTATTTCATCAATTTCTTGCAGTTTGTATCTGATTCTAGATATCCTTAAAAATAAGGATGCCACAGTATCATATTTTGTCATTTTTGTATTTCTTAGTTCATTCTTGAGGCTTGCAATTTGACCAACTTTCTTGATTGTGAATAATTTGGATAGGGCCTCATACATTTCTTGAGCGGAATCTATGTTGGATACATATGGAAAGTGGTTGTCCTTAATTCCATCCACTATTAGAGTCATAGCCAATATTTATGCTTCTTTGATCTTTGCTCTCTCTGCTTCACTTGATTCATCTATAGGCTTCCTTTTCCTTTGAATAGATTCAAAACTTTATTCTTCTCAAGGATGAGATCTATCCCCTTTTTCCATGCCCTGTAGTTGGAGGCTCCTTCTACTTTGTTTTCTCCCTTTAATGAGTTAGACATGGTTCTTGTAGATAGTAGGCCTATACCCTTATATGATCCATTTTCTTGATGACCCTTATTCAACTTATTAAAACTCCTTATTCTCCTTTCAATAGATCTTTAGGCTGCCTTTTTCCTCCTTCTTCGTCTTAACTCTAATACCATGTTGGAAAATTAGAAAGGAAGAAATATTTTCTTATGTTGATAATTACATGTGATATTCTTGTGTTCTTATTAAATTTCTTATGTTCTTCGTTTATATTTGTTTCATCAAGAAATATAAAGTACAAAACATGAAGATCAAGGACACCAGATGTAGTAGGGAAGCTAGGGAAAAACCCCTACATAGGGAAAACCGTGTCAATAACTCTTCCTTTAGTAGATTCATATGACAATGAGACAACCAAGACCATAGAACAACAAAGCTTCCTCCTCCACTAAGTCATCTTTCTATGATGAAACAATATTCACTCTTATCTTCTTGTTCAGCAACTTCAGCCCCACAATATCCAAAAATTTCGATCCTAGTTTCAGCTTGATGACTTCGCACGTGTGAGAGAAAGGTAGCCCAAAAACTTGTTTTTCTTATTCCAACTTCTCTCCTTCTTCTCCTGCAACTTCGCACTATTTTTTGCAACCAATTTACTACACTTTTTACTGCAAATCGAACTTTATGAGAGTGTGTGTAAAATGAGGTCACGTTGTTCCAATATATAGGCTTCCAGTGAGGTCGAATTACCCTGTTTGAGGCCGACTTAGTGGAGGAGGCCTAATTGACCTAATTTACAATAAAATAATTTTTTTCTTTGAAAAATAATTGCCAAGAAGGATTCTTTACAATATGACATGGACAAAGACACTTGACATAAGACCTAAAGGTATACAATGGAGACCTTGACCTAAAAAAAATTGAACCAATCATGAAACCCATGCTTTAATAAGTCAATCTATATAATGTGAAAATTCCAAAACTAAAATCCTATTGCAGCAACTGTTATTATTTATTCTAATCGATAAATTAATTATTAAATTTATTGCTACGAAAACATCGAAGTAAACACACTGCAACCTTCACAAATAAAATTCTGCGAAAATTAAATAGCACTGGAAACTGAGAAAATACTAAGACACACATAATAAAATTCACACCATTATTTTTGGAAAAATGTCTCCGGAAAGACCCAACCTGGGAAAAAAGGTGCAACAGTGAGGGTTTTTATTATGATGCAACAATGAAAATCTAATTACAGTATGGATGCCTAAACTAAAAATCCATAACAAGAAAAAAATCTGGGCAAAATTATTGAAGGGAATTGCCCTTCCTCCACAAGCAATCCCGACACAACTTGCCTTCAGAAAACTCGGCATCTTAGACCCTCTGCGTCAACCTCTATGCATTCACTATGACATCAAACATGAAACCATTCTATGATGAAGTCGTTCTTCCTTCCGTTGTTGAGGAAATCGTCTCTTCGGCCCTCTGGAACCTTAGCCGACCTCTGAAACTGAGAACGAATTTCTCTCTAGCAAATCGAATTTCCCTCTCCAAAGCAACTACAGAGTCCTCTACACTGCCTCATTGGGAAAAAACTGGCCCTCTTGCTGCTGCCTCTTCGGATCTGGAATTTTTTTTCCATATCACTGTCCGTACCCCTCACTCACTGCTTCGACTTCTGGCTTCTCCAACAGCTGACTGCTACTACCCTGAAAATCGATCTGCCAAGGAAATCAAATTGCTTAAGTGTTTTCTCCCTCACCACATCGATCTCTTAAAAACCATTGTTGGAGAACCAATGACCAAGATTAAAACATAATCTATGGGTAATATAATATTTGGATCGATATGTGTAAGTTTCTAGACTATTCTCACCTTATCTCAATTAATAATGATTAGTTAACCATATTTCCTAAGTTTAGACTTAAGAAATATTTAAAAAATGGTTAATAATCTAATTAAGACATTTCTAAGTGGAATTTCTAGAAACGATTTCTGGGTTTTGGATATCTCATGTATTCTAGCATCACCACCAAATTTCGTGGCTAGAAAAAATCCGATGCTACAAAAAAAATCACTCCCTCTTAGCAAGGAATGTGTTCTAGTGTTGCACACCCTGTCACAAAAACCTATCTCTGTATCATCTCTTGTCACACTGTTGATGTCTAGCCACTATTTCCCACCAACTACTGTGCAACTTTTATATACGCTAAATTTGTGTAGTTACTGACCCTGATGTACTGTTTCCAACACTGCATTTGCACTGCAATTCTATTGTTGTTGCTACTGCACCATCTGCAACCTAAAAAAATCCAAAATACTGAATCAAATGTGATCAGTATGATGCACCTGTCATCTGAGTTTCTGACTACTACTAGCTAGTGCATTTTCCACTTAGGACTCTGCGTTGCTGCTGACCTTGCTCTGTGCCATTTGCACTGCTGCCAACTCTGCACTGTGCTCCCCAACATCTGACTGCTACTAGTCATTGCAACTGTCACTCTGGTTTCTAACTGCATCAACTGCCATTTATCCATCCTACTACTGAATACTTTGGGCCCTCACAGTGAGGTACTGATCCATGAGGTGTACCCCTCAAGGAACCTTCCCATCTCTGTAGCTCTCTCGGGAAACAAATCCAAATCACCCCACCTCACTCCTGGAGGTATATGGAAAATCATAGCAAAGTCTTCCTCCAATATGGAGGACAACCTATTAATCTATGCTGAAGCTTCCTGCTGGTCTTGCTTCTCTGTCTTGTCCTTCTTCCTGAGTGGATAATTCATGTTGTAGTGACCAAGCTCACCACACTTGTAGCACTTGACCTTTGACAGGTCCTTCTTCTTCTTATTTTTTCTCCCCCTACCCATTACTGGGACCCTTAGATGCGAGGGCCACATTCTCCTCTTCCTTCACCACCTTCGATCTGCTGTTATTTCTACCATTGATGGATCTCTCTAACAGAGCTCATCTCAAATCTTCCTGCGATAAATCGGACCACATCCTGTCCAACCTTGGCAAGGTATATCTACCCAAGATACTTTGGATGAATACTTGCCACTCCTCTCAGACACTGTGGAGTGCAAATTGCACTATATTTGTAGGTTGAGGCGCTGCCCCTACAACTGTTAGCTGGTCTCAAACCTCCTGAATCTTGGTGAGGAAGGGATCTATGCCTTCCCCCTTCTGCATCATGATGCATCTCAGATTCTCCTCTAAAAACATGTGAGACAATATTGTCTCGAACTCCATCTAGGATCAATCGCTTCGCCCGACCATCTCCTTCCTATATTCTTTCAGCTGATCTGCATCCTGAATTTGCCACTACATTATCAATGTATGGTTTCAGGCCATATTCATCTAGAAGGAAGGAAATCCTAGCCTTCCAAATGACGTAGTTGGATGATACGTCCAACCTATCCTGATCTCGAAGCCTTGTAGTGGCCATCTCAAAAATTGTCAAAAAATCCCTCTTTCCATTTGCTTGGAAGTTGCTCTACTACTTGCACTCCCTTCTAGAATACGTGGCTCTACTAGCTGCTACTGCCAATCTGCCTGTAAATTCAAACTTCTAAGACTCGAAGTTCCCTGAGGAAAATTTTCCCTCTGCTGTGTGTGATTTTCTCTCTTCCCCCTGATGTTGGATTTGCTATATAAAACTACTGCAAAACCCTCTATGTCCAACCAAAAATCTTCCCAACGAAAATTTGAGCCGCTCCCTCTTCCTGTTGTAATCACACAAATTGGAAAATCGAATTTTTCTGCCTCACTCCACCAAAAAATCGAACATTCCCCAAGAAACTTGACCTACGTGGCAATGGATTGTGTTGCCTCTAGGAATTTCAGTTTGCTTCTCTTACGGAACAATGAAATTCCTTCTTTCGCTTTGTGATCTCCCCAGCTGATCAATTAGACTCTGATACCATGTCAACATTAAAAAATTGAAATCCTATTGCAACAAATGGTATTATTTCTTCTAACTGATAAATTAGTTATTCAGTTATTGCTATGACAACATCGAAATAAAAAAAAAAAAAATTGCAACCTTCAAAAATAAAATTATGTGGAAATTAAATAGCGCCGTAAACTGAGAAAATACTAGCACGCACATAATAAAATTGACACCATTATTTTTGGACAAATGTCCCTGGAAAAACCCAACTTGGGAAAACTAGTGCAACAGTGAGGGTTTTTATTATTATGAAAGAATGAAAATATGAGTACAATATGGATGCTTGAACTAGAAAAACACAACAAGAGAAAATGTGGGCAAAATTATTGAAGGGAATTACCCTTCCTCCACAAGAAATCTCAACACAACCTTCCTTCATAAAACTCGGCCTCTTGGACCCTCTTCGTCAGCCTTTGCGCTGGTTTCACAGTCATTATGACGTCAAGCCTCCAACCAATCTCTGATGAAGTCGTTATTCCTTATGCTATTGAGGAAATCGTCTCTCCGACCCTTTAGAACCTCTGTCCAGCCTATTGAACTAAGAACAAATTTCTCTCCATCAAATTGAACTGTCCTCTCTAAAGCAACTGCACAGTCCTCGACACTGCCTCACTGGGAATGACTTGACCCTCTTGCTGCTACCTCTATGGATTTGGAAAAATTCCTCTGGATCATTGTCCTTACCCCTCACTCACCACTTCAACTTCTAGCTTCTCTGATAGCTGATTTCTGCTACTCTGGAAATCGATATACTAAGGAAATCAAACTGCTCAAGTGTATTCTCCATCACCTCAGCGATCTCCTCTTATAATCCATGGTTGTAGCACCAACGACCAAGATTAAAACATATCAATGGCTAGGATCATATATGGATCGATCCATGTGAGTTTCTAGACTATTCTCACGTTATCTCAATTAATATTGATTAATTAACCATATTCCCTAAGTTTAGACTTAGGAAATATTTAAAAAATGGTTAATAATCTAATTGAGACATTTCTAGGTGGAATTTTCCAGAAAATATTTCTGGGTTTTGGAGATCTCATGTATTCTAGCCTCTCCACCAAATTTTGTGGCTAGAACACATCCAATGCTACAAAAACTAAAATATAATAGTAATTTTTTTATTTCTTTCTTTTGATAAATACATTTAATTATGGCTCAAGTACCATTGTGAAGACCGAACCTAGTTGCATTCTTCAACACCAATGGCCACCCATATATGGTTGGGAAAAATGTTATTATTTAGAATCAATCACACCAACACCAAATTTCCACGTTTATGATTAGCGGTGTTTTGGCTATCAAGGTTTTCAACCATTGTTCCTCTCTTTCATCATGTTATCACACAAATATGTATTGAAAACCTACATGAAATTTTTAGACAGTCAACCTTGTCACGATTGAAAGTTTATCTATTCATATTTATGTTTTCCAGTCTCTACAGGGTGTCCCTAGATGATGTATGCTGTAATGAACAAGGTTTGTATACTCAAAGAAATTCTTTGATACCACTGTAACGAAAAAAGTTCGTATACACAGTAATAATATTCAGAATACTTCAAAGACAAACACATTCATTTTAGGACATGTAATTATATATTGAATATTATAAAAGAATTGATATGAGCTAATTACAATGCTGGTGAGGGTCTGCTTATATACCCTAGGTAGGTACCTCTTCACAACAGTTACGTCCTTAGGGACATACCTCTTCATTACTAACCATTTGGTTAATTAATCATTAATTGTGATCATTATTGTTTACATTATTTTCTATTATTTTACTACAAATTATATTCGTAACATATGCTATATTATTCGCTTAATATTCTTGCATAAAACTTCAATTTGATTAGCATACTAAAAAGTTTCACTTTTGATTTATCAACAAGCAACCAAAAGTAAAGTAGTTCTTGAGAATGAATTTATAATGGTCGAAATTAGATTTTTGAGAGTAATAGTAGCAAAAAAATTGAAAGAGATGTGAGAAACAAATGTGCATTGAGTGGAATAATTCAAAACAAGTGCACTTCAATATATAGCCACACTGCAAAAAAAATACATTCAATGGCCTCAAATACATTCAATGAGTTAGAATCAAACATAATTGAGTGAATTTACAAATTACCCAATAATTTGGTTGCACCATAATGAGTACTGAGTGACAGGCTACTCTGAGTTTTATCACTTGCTATGGAGGTAATGGTCTAAGAACTAGAACATAGAAAGGCCAGATCTTCCTTTCTACCAAAGCATATAAGAAAACTTTTCCGACCCGCGTATTTGTGATCCAATATGCATATATGGTTGAAACATTTCCTCTCTCAAAATAGTTGATCCAATGACTCAAATAGCACCCGAATAGGCACATCCAATGAAACACTAGAGTTAGCACAATTTTAGACTCAATTGGTAGTCCTCACATAGCAGATTTAGGAATTAGCAAAAGAAAATACCAATTGAGATAATGAAGGTGTACTATTTATAAGATAGATGGTCAACATGCTAAATAATTCTCAATGTTATGGGGAGTTGTATACAAACCTTTATCTAACCCTTTTCTTGGAAAAAAATTAGGGGTTTCCTAAGGTATATGATGGGAAATCCCAAGCTAGTATACTCACTGATTCTAGTGCCTCAATTCCCATACACATGCCCTACAATGTGTTTGGGATTTCAACCTCATATGTCATTGGATTGCTAGTGATATGACATCTACATATCATTTCTTTGATCTCACGCGGTGTGCCTCAATTGCATATCATTGGTGGTATATGTCCTCACATTCTTCCTCATATGGACTAGTATTGTAAGCCCTGATTAATTAAGTGACCTAGATACCCGAAATATCATCAATGATAGGACATGACTTGCCTAAAATTTATCCAAGATATCTCATGTATATTAGAAATTTCTTTAGGATAGGGTGACCTCAATAGTGCTTAGTGGGACCTAAGGGGTTTTGTTCATATCAGTAACTCTAGTAGTAGCAATAAGTTGAGGGTTTAGAAAGAATATACTTCAAGATTACTTGAGTCTTTAGGAAATGGAAATGGAGACATATAGAAATATTGGCTCCTTTGTAATGCTACTTGGAATGCTAAAGGACCAACATAAGATTCCAAAATGGTGGGATTCCATAAAATCATGAGTATAAATTTAAAATGGTATATTAAGTTTATGTCACTCCACTGGGGTCGAGTTTCTTGAACTTTGAGTGCATTGAAATAACAATTCACTATTAAATTTCAAAAGCCTAAATATATTCATTAATGTCATGCTAAATTGAATAATATCAAGCAGATTGTGGGGGAAACTACTTGGAGTACAATCAAAGGTTTAATGATTTGATGAGTGGGTGGTATTGCTAGAGCCATGCTACCCAACATAAGAAATGGTTCATTTGAGATCTCCTCCCACTAAGTATAATCCTTTTGATGCACTGATAAATGATAACCCATGGAGAGGCTTTGGAGTAGCCCATGTGAAAAAATTCAATTATAGGTACCTTGGTAGCACCCGAATAGGCACATCCAATGAAACACTAGAGTTAGCACAATTTTAGACTCAATTGGTAGTCCTCACATAGCAGATTTAGGAATTATCAAAAGAAAATACCATTTGAGATAATGAAGGTGTACTATTTATAAGATAGATGGTCAACATGCTAAAGAATTTTCAATGTTGTGGGGAGTTGTATACAAACCTTTATATAACCCTTTTCTTGGAAAAAATTTAGGGGTTTCCTAAGATATATGATGGGAAATCCCAAGCTAGTATACTCACTGATTTAGTTATAGAAATATGTGTTGAATTTTCCCAATTGGAGGGCTAAAGAATGTTGAAGTTAACCTTTAAGAGGGAAAAATGGCAGACTTCAATGCAATTGAGATAGTGGATGATACTGATCCCTACCTTTGTTATTTAGGGATATAATGGGCATGTAACAACAACTCGGTCATCAACCTAAAGAAGGAAAAAAATTCCTTTGAAGAAAATTGTATGTGAGTGGTGCAACCCGTGGACCCATACTAATGCCCCTAGTATACTGAGCCTATTGGTGATAAATTTGAATGTTCAATATTGGGAATATATCTAACTTAATCTTGTGCATATTTTTATAGTTATTCATATTGTAAGATGGATTTTTGGAAAAAAACTATGTTTTTTAATTTAGTTTCTGTAATGTCCCATCATCATGGACATAAAATTTTTGAGATGATGTGAACGAGTGTTGTGTGAGAATAAATAGAATGGGGAGGAAATTAGGTACAATTGAAAAATTTGAATAATTTAAAAAAATAATATTAAAAATGATTCAAATTTCATAAAAAGGGGGGGAACAAAATCAAAGGAGAGGAAGGCATTGGTCAAGAGTTATATGAGAAAAAATATTAAATTTAGGACCTTTTACCCTACCCTATCATATTTTTAATATTTTCTTCTCCTATAACTCTTGATCAATCCCTTCCTCCCCTTCCTTTGATTTCGTTCCCCTTTTTTCAAGATATTTGACTCCTTTTTAATAATTTTTAATAATTTATTCAATTTCTTCACAACAACTAATTTCCTCCCCATTATTTTTATTCTCCTCATGACACCTATTCACATCATCTCAAAGCTTTTATTTCCTTGATTATGGGTGGAGTGTCCACCCAAAACATTAGACGAACTAAATCTTAGAGTTAAAATATCTTTCTGGGCAGTAGGAAGGTGGGAGGATTATGTGAACCCCATAGCAGATGGATTTTTTGGCTGGAGAAACATTCACTATTTTTACATTTATTTTGAGAAATCTTCAAACAATTGGAAATATTGTAGCACGTGTTATATTCCAAAGGTTGCATATATGTTAAAGTTATTCATTGGATTTGGATATATATATTTAGGATTTTTTTTATGATGGTACTAAAAAGGTAGAAAATTTCTTGGAAGAAATGGAACAAAAAGTTGCGAAAGACCAACATATACATGCATTATACATTGATTTGAGGGATGCCCTAGCATATCACAATAATATTGGAGATGATCAGGGTTGAAAGGCTATTATACCCCTCTAAATTTGTGGAAGATAAATATTGGGATAGAAGAGTTGCTTAAGATAGTACCAATTAGGGACTACTGAGATGAATAAAATATTTCAAATGTTGTAGCACCATTAAAAGAATAAAATACATATTCTCATGGAGCTTCATAAAGATGATATCCATTAAGAGGGAGTTGAGAGAAATGAAAATTGAGTTGTGACTATATGCTAAACCAATTACCCAATGGCCTTAACAACTCAACCATAGAGTTATAAGAGAAGGGGAAAAATGGAAAAAACATAATAATGGTATTAGGTCTCCTTTTCCTTGTACAAGAGTTGGATTGGATCATCCCTGTTGTTATTTAGAATATGAAGCACCTGAAATATATTGAAGTATGTGTGGTACTTGAATGGTTTAAATTTTACACACATACATGACTCTTTCCCTACCCCATTCAATGATGATGTGTTGGATCAAGTTGTGAATAAGGAAACTTACTCCTTTATAGACGGGTTTTAGGGGCATCACCATCAAATTTCTAAATAAGACAAGAGGAAGACCACCTTCACTATATAACGGGATTAATTTCCCTATAATGTGATTTCTTTTGGTTGTAAGATTGTGTTTGCTATATTACCTCACATAGTGATTGCAAGGCTTTAGGATTACAATTATAAGTTCTTAGAACTTATTTCAGATTACTAGATGTTGTATAGGTTGTTCAAGGATCATGTGGCTATGTTGTGACTCATGTTTGAACCATGCAAGAAGTTGTAAATTTCCTCAAACATGAAGTGTGTATTTTACAACCCCTTTTGTGGACATTATTAGGGCATAATGTTTGCAAGGAGGATGTCTTAGTAGACGTTGTTAAGTTGTTTACTAAATTTCAATTAACGTAGGACACTTATTAGCCAACAATGTGACCTAATTTGGGTGATATAGGGTAATGCGTTAGATGCATTTGCAACTACACTCTATCAAAAAACCATGGATAAATTGTTGAAGACATAAAAATTTGAATGAATTGAATAGTGTGAATTTTTTTTCATCCTAATTTAAGGGGAATTTGATCGTTTCTCCAATCTTGGTATTTCTTAACTTTTTTTGGAATTTCATGTGCATGTTGATGCCTCAAGAATTTCCCTTCAAGTGTTGTGATAGTATAAATAGGTGAAGAAGAGATAAACCACCTCATGTATTTTGCTAATTGCAGTTGTCCTGATTAGAATGCAAATCTAAAATGATAAAACAAGCATGAGGTCTTCATTCATTCAACCAATGTCATAGAAATTACATTTGTCGCATATTAAAGAATACCTTTGATCACACTAGAGATTGATAAAAAACTCCAAATTTCCTTTTATTGGATCCCCTCCAAATACATCTCTCTAATAAAAATAATCCCTATTCTTAATAGACGTCCCCTGTTTTAATTGAATACCCCTTTAATACCCCCTATCACTTATAAACCCCCCCCCCCCTCTTCAACATTTATGCCTCCAAAACCTACAATATATTGACTCTATTTTGGACAATCATTAGGGGAATTTTGAGGTATAAAATGGGCCTCCTAAGAAAAATGTAAAACCAAAATAAAATTTATAGGAACCAACAAGATTCAATATGATGATGTCAACAATGGGGCATGATTCGCCATTTTTGGAGTAAAAAAGTAAAAAGATTAAAAAATAATAAGATAATAAAAATATTTTTTAACTCGTATTTTAAACTTATCTCCTAAAGGTTTTAGTCAAATTTTGAGCAGGAGTACTCTTTGGATGTAAAATTTAATTCCTCATCCAAGGAGTTTCCATGTTGCATACTTTCGATGGATCCTACTACACGAAAAATGAGAAATACATGAAAAATTGTGATTGTAATCACATTTTTCATGTATTTTTCTTTTTTCCTGTAGCAGAGTCTATCGAAAGTATGAAACCTAGGTACTCCTTGGATGAGGAATCAATTTCAACATCCAATGAGTGTTCTCGCTCGAAATTTGAGTAGACCCATAGGGAGATAAGTTGAAAATACGAGTTGCAATTTTTTATTTTTATTTTTTCCCTCTAAAATTTGATGATGTAATCCAATATTATTTTATTATTTCCACCGTTATTTTATAATTTCCTTTGGAGGCCTATTTTAGACCTCAAAATTCTTCTAATGTTTAAAACCTCTTCATGAATGAACATGTAAGATATTGGTGAACAAGTTAAAGCTCCCATGAGAACAAGAAGGGATATCTATGGTATTTGGATTACAAAAGTTCCGTCACTACTTATTGGGAAGTCATTTCAAGTTTTTCACAAATCGTTCAACATTAAAGTACTTTGGTTAGTAACCTTACTTTAGAGGGAAATATTTGTCGATGGCTAATGTAATTTCTTGCATTTAACTTTGAGGTCATAGTGAATGCTAATAATCAGAATGTGGGACTTGATGACTTTTCATAAATGACTCTAGAGAATTTGATGGAGTAGTTGATGATAAATACCCATATGATGAATTATATAATGACGAGGCCATGCCGATTTATTTAGAAGAAATTTTGTTTTTTTTAACCATTGGTAGCTTATTCTAAACACTTGGTAGCCAAATTTGTTAATTATAAGTTGCTTTTTGGATAAATTTATGTGCAAATAGTGATGTCATACTTAGATGATGTGTTTTGGTCATGATAAACTTGTTATCTTAGAGGAATATAATAATGGAGTCTATTGATGGTGCTAGATGTCTTGCCAACAACTATGGGGTCTCGTTGGTGTGGAGTCCCAATTGGACCTCACACCATTTGGGATAGGAGCCTCATCCACTATGTGGGACTGAATGCCACCATGAATGTTTCGCCCTTAGCTATAAAATGTGATGATGTTAGAGTGGGGGAAAGAAAGAAATGTATGAACAATAGGAACGAGGTCAACCCACGATTGATAACCTACAAAATGAGATACAATAATGCAACAACAAAGAAACATGAATAAGCATGCCACAAGAAGGGTTAGTAAGATAAAACCATTTTAGGCATATATGAACATGAACATGTTAGAGGTTAATTGCAAAAAAATTCACAATAAGTTACTAGCATGGCATTTAATAAGAAGCATATATTAAAAAACAAACACACATGCAACAACTATAAACTAGTCCATAACATATTGCATGTATGAAAACACACATACAAATAAAGTGAAAATATAATATAACCAATACGGCCACTATGAGTAAGCATGGGAATCAATTACTAAATGAATAACTTCTTATTGCTATTGCTGCAAATACAAGTACATATCCAGCAAACCATCAAATCCCAATATTGAAACATGGGGTGTCCATACCATCATCCAAAGTAAAACCCTAGCCTCACCAAAACTCACCCTATTAGCTACCAAAAGCTAAGTGCCTCTAGCTCTCAAGCAAAAATAAACTATCTACTGCTAGTCCAAGCTCAAGTGCTAAAGTCTCTTCAAATGATCCATGAGGGCATACTTGTAGAAATGAGGTGACTCTTCACCTATTGTGACCTTTCACCTACCCTCACGACTCTTGAACTTCCTCATCTCTCTATCGTGTCTAATGACTAATACAAACCCAATTTATATCAACATAGTTATTGGAATCACGATGATAAATATTTACATTATGTCAGAGGATTAGTTATGAGGAGAGTGCAAAGTTTTCTTGGAAACCCTAGAATCCTTGTTGCCAATATGGCTACAATGATACAAAGACTTGTATAGGTTGATGAACTGGGTGGAAATGTTCATTTGTTGTGTTAAATGTCTATGTGCTTGCCACTGGCACTTCTTTGCATCCAAACAAATTTGATGTTGTGTGTTTGAGCTTGTTGAAAGGTTCTTGAAGCTTGTAAGGAACCAATTCGCCTGTTAATGGAAACCCTAATTGTGTAGTCTCTTGTGAGAAACCCTTGACTCCTCCACATAGGTCGAAATTCTCGTCCTTCTTTTCTACATGCAAACAAATTACATGGGTCATACATATTTGTAGTCAAATAATAATGTTAGAAACATCAAACAATTTACTAAAAGTAAGACATTTATTTGGACCCATGTGTGGTCCCATTCTACACCACAATATAATTACAGTATATATAGCCTGCAAAAGAGTCGGGCCATAATTCAAAATTGTAGAAATTATATACAAGTGCATGTATATATCCAGATTCTCCTGATCTAACAATCTTTATCTTCTTGATAAATACAGAATCCTTCCACTGTTAATCTTTTGCAGAAATTAAAATCAATTGCAAACACATGAAGCAATAAAAGAAATCGCACATAACACAATTGTTTAACGGGAAAGCCTGAAGCTAAAAACCCCAAATATCATATATTATGTATCATGGAGATCATGTAACAATCTCATACAAAGCTTAGTATATCAAGCTCTCAGTACAATCAATCGTCACACACTAATCAGAAGAAACCTGCAAATCCATGCACCGATTTCTTGCCACTTGATAGCCTGCCTCCATTGTGCGATCCCTGTTGAAGAATAGCTCTGAATGAATTTGAATTACCCTTGCCTTGACTACACAATCCTCATTGGCAACTCCAATGTGCGTGTGGTGCAATCAATGCATCACTATAGTCACAACAGATAGTCCATCTTGCCCTTTCACCTATCTCTCCATTGGGTCTCCACTGGAACTGACATACACTGTAGTTAACTGCTGTATTGTTTAGTTGATTAATGAGTTATTATTTGTGAATTAATTAACTAATTAATTCACTCCACTCTATGTTGATCAACGCTTGTCATTGATGTCAACCCAAGCAGCACCAGGGGCTAACCTAATATTGCATGGGAATTTTGACCTACCAAATTAATATATTCTGGGTCAATAATGCTTTTGATGGTTTCTACTTGTAGAGATGTTTCCGTTGATATATGGCACGCCATGTAATTCTTCACGGTTTGAGAGATATTCATGTTTGAAGTTTGTACCCCCAATTAGTGGGCTAAAACCCCATGGGGTTGGGGCATGGGTCATTGAAAAGTCATGATTAATATTTTTTAAGCTCCTAAAATCCCTCCCAAATTCACTTGTTGAAGCCCCTCTCAACTTAAGCATTTATATAAATTTTGATCTTCGTTTCCTCCTTAGGCAAGGAATTCGGCCATTTGAAACAGGTCATCGTGGAATTTTCGCTCTAAATTTTTTTTCTACAAAGGTTCAGAAGCTGAAATTTTTATGAGGTGAAGCCCAAATCTCGAGGAAGCTACTGTAAAAATTTCAGATCAAGGTGCGCAATATTTTTGGAGATATGATCTGTGGAAGTCAGGGTTTTTGCAAGCTCCTGAAATTCATCTCAAAGAAGTGACCTTGTTAAATTCGTCATAACTCTCTCTCTGAGTATCGGATTGGAATTATGTAAAAAGTGGCAGATAGTGCATAGTATTTAATTTTAGATCTATCAATTTCAAAGCCAAATGAAGAAACAATGACACGTGGCACGTTGTACAAGTGCACTATGCTGAAACATTCCATATTTAGGGCATTGTGAGAGATTGGGTATAAATCTCCCTTGAAGAATCCAAATTGGGTTAGACCCATGGCATTGGAAAGACGACTCAGAGGACTACTATAGGATTGAAAATCAAATATTGAGGATCTGAAATAACATAGATACACCAGATTCAATATCGAGCTCCTAGAAGGCAAGAAAAAGCTAGATCATGTGTTGTCAAGGGTTGCAAAGGACCAGACTTTCTACGGCAGAAAAGAAAAGCAAGGTGCAACAGAGGGTAGCATGATAAGAGAAACAACCAAGGTGCATAACAATAGTAAGAAGTTCATCATATGAAGTCTTCAAGTGGGAAACACTGCATACAATCATTGTAAAGGTATCATTGTACTTAGTCATTGTAAATACATTATTGTACAAATTGTACTAGTATCTATCTGTCAAGGGTTGAAGAGGTAGTGTTGGGAGGTCTAGGATCATCATTAGGTGTTTGTGTCAAATTTGGGGTTATGGTCTAGTATATCTTCTTCTTCTACATCATTCTATATCATTGTAAAGTGGACTATTTTCCTTGGTACGGGAGTCCATTCTTCTTTTATTCTTCTATAGGGTGGTAGGGTGGTGCTAGGGTGAGTTGTAGCTCATTGGGTGTTGGGGCATCCGTTCAGTTGACTATTGAAGAATCGCAGGCGTTGGAGCGTCCATCCAGTGGGAGATGGAGAAGAATGCTTTTCTAGATTCTAGGAAGTTGGAGCTTTATTTTCAATTGGAGATGAATATTAAAGAATTATTAGAAAAGCATTAGGTGGTTTTTTTCCCGGAGTGGGTTTCCACCTTAAAAACTGTGTGCATTTTTGTTCCTCTTGTTTTCTGCCATCATTGTACAAACATTGATAATAATTGAAGATTAACTAATGCTCTAATTGAAAGGAATACTGATTCAACCCCCCCCCCCCCCCTCAGTATTTCCAGCAATTGGTATCAGAGCTTGGTTCCTTCAATATCAGTTTAATAGCTGGAAGGAGGTCATGGAGCATACCAAGAATGGTGTACCTCTATTCAATGAAAATAATTATGCACTTTGGAAAGGAAGAATGGAGGTCTATCTCTTGGCGCAAGGTTATGAAGTATGGGACACTGTTTAAAATGGATTTACATCAACCGCGGATGAACAAGGTAAGAAGAATTTGGTAAATGATGAAAAAGCAAAGAATATTATTATCAGTGGACTTATTGAATCTTCTTATCATAAGGTGTTGGGTTGTAAAACCGCCAAAAATGTATGGGACAAGCTTGAGAATATATATGCAGGTGACTCAAATTTCAAAGAAGCAAAGCTTCAAATCTATAGAGCAAAATTTGAGCAACTCAGAATGAAAGAAGATTGCAACATTGCTGCATACTTCCAATACGTTGATGAAATAACCAATACTCTGGAAGTATTGGGAGAGCCAGTTGACGAGAAGACTATTATATGGAAGATTCTTAGAACGTTAACAGGGAGATTCAACCCAAAGGTATCGGTCTTAGAATACAGTGCAAATCTAGACAAACTCAGCAAAGAGGAATCACATGGAGTTCTCATAGCATATGAAATGAGACTTGATGAAGAAGAGGGTACTTCGCATCTAGAAATTGTGTTCGTTGCATCTAAGAAAACCAATAAGGATAAACAACCTTCAATTGAAAAGACATGCACTTGCAAGTGTGAAGAAAAGGGAGATGATGAAGAAGGTCTTTCAGATGAAAAATATGCTTACTTCACAAGAAAACTAAAAATTGGTAAGGGACAATTAAAAGGTAAAATTCCATTGATATGTTTCAGCTATAATGAGGTTGGGAATTTTGCAGCAAAATTTCCAAACAGAAGTAATAGCAACTCAAAAGGAAAGAAAGAATTTAAGAAATTCAACAAGCAAGGATCCAAAAGGAACTTTCTCTCTAAAGAAGATAGCTCATCATCCGATGAAGACAATGATAGTGAAGAAGAAGCCAATGAGAGAGTATTTTTTATGGCCAAGCACAATAAACAAGAGGTATCAAACAACGAAGAAGACGGATGGACCATAGAAGAATTTTATGAGGAAGCAATCAAGCTTATAAAAGATCTCAAGGCGGAAAACATTCGTTCCAAAACTCTTGAAGAACAAGTTCAAGGTCTCAAAATTGAAGTTGAAGAACACAAATGCATTGAAGAGTCACTTCAAAAGACGTTGGAAGAAAGCAATCAAGAAAGGGAAGAATTAGAAGCGGAAGTAGTCTCGTTGCGTGAGGAAGTGAACAAAGGAAAAACTATCCAAAACTATGCCAACAACTTAAGGGCATTGGAAGAAATCATCAAAAATCAACGATCTTACAATGAAAAAACTGGAATCGGTTACAAAGAAGAAGAAGCGGGACCTTCTACAACAAAATACAATGAACCTATGAGATCTGACATGCATGTAGAATTCATTGGATAATATTCGCAAGAACAGCCTTGGAAGACAATTCCTTGACGAAAATTTCCATCCAGGTACCAACATATTTTTTATGGCTACTATTATTCATGTGGAAAATTTGGTCATAAAGCTGTAGAATGTCACATGTACCCTAGGAACGAATACAATTCCAGGAGATCTGTCAAATATGAACCTCCCAGGGCTCAGCGAAACATCAATAGATTTGAAAATTTAAGAAATAATACTGAATGTTACAAATGTCGAAACTTTGGACACATAGCCAAAGACTACAGACTTGAAAATCCTCCAGAAGAATCTCCAAAGCCACAGAACGAATGAACATGGAAGAAGAAGAAGAATGATAATTGTGCTCTCGCTTTCAAGGCTCAAAAGAACAAAAATGTGTGGTATGTTGATAGCGGTTACTCAACGCATATGACTGGAGATAGAAATAAATTTGTATCTCTAAAAGAGAAGAAGGACGGAACTGTGTCCTTTGGAAATGATGGATCTTCAAATGTTATAGGATCAGGTACTGTCACTTTCGGAAGCAAATATGCTCTAGCCAAGAATGTTCTATTGGTTGAAAACATGAATCAAAATCTGCTCAGTGTTGGACAAATGTGTGATCAAGGACACACAATACTATTCAACTCCACGAAATGTGAAATCAGGAAAGGCGTGTATGGTGAAATTGTGGCTACAATAAGTCGAGCTCCAAATGACATATATGTTCTGGATGAAGCAACTAAAGCATGTCTAATAGCTAAAGAGGATGATACAATAATTGGTAGCAATGATAATCGACTAAGTAAGAAGTTTTCTACAAAGGTGCAAAGTGATTTCGCGATGTCTTTACTTGGTGAGCTGACATACTTCTTAGGGCTTCAAATATCTCAGCAAGAGAAAGGAATATTTATATGTCAAGCCAAGTACATCAAGGAAATTCTCAAGAAATTTAAAATGGAAGATTGCAAACCCATCCTTATTCCAATGGTAACAGGTTGCAAATTGAGGATAAATGACTCATATAAGGATGTGGATCAAAGGTTGTACAGATCTATGATTAGTAGTTTTCTATATGTAACAGCCTCGCGACCAGATGTTATGCAAGAAGTTGGAAAAGTAGCAAGATTCCAAGCAACACCAAAAGAATTACATATTAAATATTCACCAGCATTGGAATATCTTCGCCAGAAGCTTGGGATTCTTCCAAGTTCTCATTAGATTTTCCTTTTTCAGAACATAAAGGGGGAGTGGAATTAGATTACAGGTCTGCAGGATGGTTGTGTTTCAGGGGTAGTGGAAGTGTGTACAGGTCCGCAGGATGGTTGTGTTTCAGGGGGAGTTACCCTTTGCCATTGATTTCAAAGGGGGAGAGAATTTTGTAGGAAGAGGTGTCATGATCGCAGGGGGAGTACTTGTGTTGCCATCAATGCCAAAGGGGGAGATTGTTGATCAACGGTTGTCATTGATGTCAACCCAAGCAGCACCAGGGGCTAACCTAATATTGCATGGGAATTTTTACCTACCAAATTAATATATTCTGGGTCAATAATGCTTTTGATGGTTTCTACTTGTCGAGATGTTTCCGTTGATATATGGCACACCATGTAATTCTTCATGGTTTGAGAGATATTCATGTTTGAAGTTTGTACCCCCAGTTAGTGGGCTAAAACCCCATGGGGTTGGGGCATGGATCATTGAAAAGTCATAATTAATATTTTTTAAGCTCCTAAAATCCCTCCCACATTCACTTGTTGAAGCCCCTCTCAACTTAAGCATATATATAAATTGTGATCTTCATTTCCTCTTTAGGCAAGGGATTCAGCCATCTGAAATAGGTCATCAAGGAATTTTCACTCTAAATTTTTTTTCTACGAAGGTTCAGAAGCTGAAATTTTTATGAGGTGAATCCGAAATCCTGAGGAAGCTGCTGTAAAAATTTCAGATCAAGGTGCACAACATTTTTGGAGATATGATCTGTGGAAATCAGGGTTTTTGCAGGCTCCTGAAATTCATCTCAAATAAGTGACCTTGTTAAATTAATCATAAAACTCTCTCCGAGTATCGGATTGGAATTTTGTAAAAAGTGGCAGATAGTGCACAGTCTGTACTTTTTGATCTATCAATTTCAGAGCCAAATTAAGAAACAATGACACATGGCACGTTGTACAAGTGCACTCTGCTGAAACAATCCATAATTAGGGAATTGTGAGAGATTGGGTATAACTCTCCCTTGAAGAATCCAAATTGGGTTAGACCTATGGAATTGGAAAGAGGACTCAGAGGACTACTACAAGACCGAAAATCAGATATTGAACATCTAAAATACCAGAGATACACCAGATTCAATATCGAGCTCCTAGAAGGCAATAAAAAGCTAGATCATGTGTTGTCAAGGGTTGCAAAGGACCAGACTTTCTACGGCAGAAAAGAAAAGCAAGGTGCAAAAAAGGGTAGCATGATAAGAGCAACAACCAAGGTGCATAACAGTAGCAATAAGTTCATCATATGAAGTCTTCAAGTGTGCAGAACTGCATATAATCATTGTAAAGGTATCATTGTACTTATTCATTGTAAATACATTATTGTACAAATTGTACTAGTATCTATCTGCCAAGGGTTGAAGAGGAAGTGTTGGGAGGTATAGGATCATCATTAGGTGGTTGTGTCAAAGTTGGGGTTATGGTCTAGTATATCTTCTTCTTCTACATCATTATATATCATTGTAAAGTGGACTATTTTCCCTGGTACGGGAGTCCATTCTTCTTTTATTCTTCTATAGGGTGGTAGAGTGGTGCTAGGGTGACTTGTAGCTCATTGGGTGTTGGGGCATCTGTTCAGTTGACTACTGAAGAATCTCGGGCATTGGAGCATCCATCCAGTAGGAGCTGGAGAAGAATGATTTTCTAGATTCTAGGAAGTTGGAGCTTTATTTTCAATTGGAGTTGAATATTAAAGAATTATTAGAAAAGCATTACGTGGTTTTTGTCCCGGAGTGGGTTTCCACCTTAAAAACTGTGCATTTTTTTTCCACTTGTTTTCTGCTATCATTGTACAAACACTGATAATAATTGAAGATTAAGTAATGCTCTAATTGAAAGGAATACTGATTCACCCCCCCTCTTAGTATTTCCAACACTCTCATTAGTGTATCATTCAGTTAGACTAGATACAACTAGCTCAACTGAGTTTAACTCCATTAACTGAGTTAAACTAAATAACAACTCCATGAACTACTCTTCCAACTTTGTCATAACTTTGCCACTTCAGTTCTAACTGAGTCCTCCATGCATGAACCACCAGTAAACCCTAGGAAATGTGTAATTCCTCCAGCCCACTGATTTGACAAATCTGTACACTGAAATTAAGTGCTCCAAGAGAATAAGTTGTTGTTTATTTCCGGATTATTATTAAGAGTTAATAATAATCGACACTTCTATTTTTAGATCGAAGATCTATAAACAGACTTCGCCCAATATTCTAAAAATAGAATTTCATCTATTTTTCCAACTTGACCAACCATGCACAAATATCATCCTGCAACTTCTGAAATATGATCACCATGTCTAAAAATGGACTTGCACCTAATAATATCCTGCGGGCCCACTTAGTGAAGGCGACTCATTTTCACTAAGCTCATCATCTTGTTGAATCTCAACAAAAATGTACTCCATATTCTGGTGTTTTATGCAAAATGACCTAGGGATTTTCCATTTTCCATAGATATGAATAAGAATTCCTAAACAATGCCTCTTTGGGTAAAAGTATAAATATTTTGTAATGGCCACAAGTGTTTCCTCCATTATAATGTGTGCCAGTATGTGATCTGTAATAAAATTCTTTGGTTATCATATTCTTGGAAAGTGCTTCCTTTGTCAAGTCCCTGGTCTCTTGCATTTTTCCTCCCTTAGGACACTAAGGATATAGCCAATTCACATTGGAATGCACATCCACAACTCTAATTATGCATTTTGAGACAACATAATTCTTACATACATTTTTTTCTATGCAATTCCCCAACTAATTTTGGGAATCTTTTTTTACCTAGGAAATTTAAATTGCATTTGGTCCATCACCATTTTATGCTAGTGTTTGGATTTTGTGGTGTCTCCCTAGCATTCCCAACTTATCCATACATAACAAGATCCTACGATCTGACCTTATTTTTTCCAAGTATTCTTGTGTATATACAAGGTAATTAGTTGAGCTCACCAAATGATTAAAAGTATCCCTAATTATCCTTAGGGTTTGCACCATGGATGGAGGTTGTCATGAAATATGGAAAAGCTATCTCTATGCAAGATGGGGACTACGTTGGGCCTTCCACATAAACTCCTACCCACTATTATAGCTTGCATTCATCCAATGACACAATGGTAAAATATTATTGGTTGTGTGAAAACCTCCCACGTATCAAAGTCGAATACTTTGGAAATGAAATCCTTGACTGAATAGACAACCCGAGTTTTCTTGTTGCATCCTTCATCACAAGGATTTCCCTTTTGTTGATATTTCCTGTGCGAAGCACATTTTGTTACATCTTCTTTTTGTATTGTTACCGGACTTGAATCCATAGTCGTACTGAAAACCAATATCACTCACATTAATGGGTTTTTCACTTTCTTAATGGAATCTATCCTCATTGCGAAAGTACAATTCTTTGTATATTTTCTTTCAGACTAGCTGCATTGGATGTCTTCACCTTTCCATTATCTTTCCTCTTCTTACTTTGTTTTTTATCACCTTGAGCCTTTTCACTTCCTCTCAATTCACCCTTAGCTTCATAATGACATATGCATCATCACGTGACTGCATCATTTCCCATCTTAACACATGTTAGAAGGATGCTCTCAATTGTGGCTGTGGGAAGGCTCGTATAAAGGTTTTGTATATGTTGAAAGGAAGCCAAAGGTTCATTATAGTGTCTATTAAATGTCTTCACCAGACTGTAAAGCTACCAAATATACGCATGCTAGGAGTAAAACTAGAGACCATGGTATTTACATTAGACTGTTGCATTTGCTTGAAGGACACCAAGGCCTCATTTGGACAACCATTCAAGTGCATACTTGGAAATCATGGCACTCCATGATGTGAAAAATCTTTTATTCTATGTAATTCTAGGCGCCTTGGATTTTTGTTTAACTCTTGCACTTGAGAATAGAGTTTGAGAGTTCCTTTAGGTATTGCATCCCTAATAACTCCAAATGATATAAATGTTTCCCTTGCAAAACTAGGTAATCCTTTAATTTTCTCATGCTTTCAAACTAAGTAATTCAGAGGTGAAACAAGTTGATCACTCTGCTTAATGATGGCCCAATACATCATATGAAGAGCCCTCTTTCCATAAACACTATCATGGTTATATGCATTCAATGATGGAAAAACCCTAGAGTCACCTAACATTAATGTTTCAAGAGATTATAATCTCTTAGAAACCACTTGTTATATAAACCGAGGCATGTGCAAAAGGAGGTCACATTCCTAGGTCACAATGTTGGTCCTAGGTTCCAATTTCAGTCTTGGGGACAAGAATGTGATTTGTGATCTCAAAGGAAAAAATACTACTAGGTCGCAATATCACTTTGTAGGGTTGGTCACATTCTTTCTCTACAAAGTCAGTTGCACCATCAGGCCTCTTGCATGCAAGTAACAGTTTGAGGGAGGTCACAAGAAAGTGCAACTTATGGAGGTCGTATGATCCAGGTGGATGTTGGTGGCCACCCTCCTACTCCACTTGGACCCCCACCATTGTCTCTTTCAATGTTTCAGTTTCCTTAATTATAGCACAATTTACTATTTTTGGCAATTTGTAAGTTCCTGAACTTCCGGACCCTTTTGAGGCCCTAAACCTCATTTTTTGGGAAAACTGAGGAAAAAAATTAGATCGTTCATTATAATGTATCATACGTGTTAAATGGAGATCATATGCCAAATTTACAACCCTGGGAAGTTGATGTACCAATTTACCCAAATGGGGCCCATAGTTTTGGCGCTTCATCTCCGAGGGTTAGGTTTTTGGATGTTTAGGGATTTCCATTATTTCTCAATAATAAATAAGCCTTTGAGCCTCATTATAAGATAGTTCAGAGGCATTTATCCACCACATATATTCTCCAAGATAAGCTACCATCACCCGAGATAGTTTATTTCCATTATTTTTGTAAGCATATTTCAGTTCTTTGATATTAATGAAATGAAGTGTTATTTCTGCTGCATCTTTATATTTATAGTTATATTTTTATTCTGTTGTGTTCTTGTCTAAGTTTGGATCAATGGTATCAAAGTGGTCCGCTCTTTCTTTATTTTTCTTTTCATGTCCTCAATGAGGTCAGGGTATAAAGAGTTAGGGATCGAATTGGTTGAACCTTTGCAAGACCAGCCCCACAAAACTCAACGACCTCCCATGGCGGAAGAAAAGAAAGACGAGGGAGCAGGAGATCCTTTCAAATTATTTCTCAAAGAAGCCCTCGAGGGACATAGGAATGTGATGATGGACAAATTTTCCCATATCCTTTGGTGGATGCCCACAGGCGACGCATCTTCATCCGGTAATCACTCTAGAGGCACCACTCCCTTCAAGGTACAATTCAAATTTAACATTCCCATATTTGAAGGCCAGATATGTTCAGATGCCATAGAAAAATTGTTAAATCTGTTAGAAGGATATTTTTTAGTTCATGATTTTTCGAATAGGGGAAATATTACTTTTGCGCTACTCAAAGACGCCCCCATGTCAAGGACTGGTGGGAAACCTACTGTGAATAGAAGGACGAGAGATAACCCTCACTGTTTTCAGCAGAACCCACTTGTAATTCTTTTTTAGATTCCATCAAGGAACAATATTACCCTGCGGGGAGATATGAGGACAAGTACATACAATGGATTGCACTACGACAACAAAGGGATCAAGATGTGCATGAGTTTACATATCTATTCCATACTCTGCGCACAAAGTTGGGTATCAAAGATTTGAAGAAAAATTTGGTGCTTAAGTATCGTATTTTTTTTCAAATATACATTCAGGAGGAAATGGAGTTTCTCGAAATCTCCTTGCTTGGTGTACCCTATCAATATGCTTCCAAGATCAAGAAAAAATTTAAACAGAAGAAGCGGGGTTTTGGATCTATGAATCTGAAGTAAGGGAAGGATGCCCCCAAACCACAAAACAAAGGACAAATCCAAGACGGGGTGACCTAGGACAACCTACCGAAGCCACAAGAAAACAACAACACCACGAAGACAAAGAAGGACACGAGAAAGTGGTGTGAGTTCCATAAGATCCCCACTCACAACAAAAGTGAGTGTTAGAACAAGCAGTTAGTGGTGGCTGAGCTAAAGGCTTCCGAATCAGATGCATGCTGTTAACACCTAATTTGAACCTTAGGCTAAAGGAAGGCAAATCAGGGTAACTCTCAAACCACGCTCAGCCTTGTAGCTAGCCCTACAAGGTCAGGAGAGGGCTCTCTCCATGAAAATATTCAATGAAGTATAACTGAAAATTGATTTTAGGCTAGGTATAATAATACTTGATATGTTTTTCATAAATTTTTAGGGTTGCATGAACATATGGGGTTGGGCAGTTTGAATCTGGGGAATTAAATCAGAGATACAGGGTATTTTATGGGGCAGGGTAGGTAGGATTTTAAAAACTTAGTTTTAATAAATATGGAATGTGTAAGACTGGTGAGAAGCTGAAAAGGGCATAGGATATGGGTCCTTTTCAAAGAGTGGAAAACATCAAGTATTGAATGATTTCCCAAGGCAGATCATTATACAATGGATTCTACCTATCTATCTTGAAAGCATTCAACCAGAGATATGAATGAATGAATGGCAAACATAACAATCAACATATGAACACAAAGGAAAGAACAGTGCTAAAATCCATACCACAGGGATCCCACAAATTAGTGTTGCATTTCTTTATTAATTCCCTGCCAAACTATTACAAACGGAGCACAGAGCGTCCTCAAAGATTTCCAAATTATTCCACACTTTATTCCCCCCTTACAAATGACTCAAAAATTACATTAAATAGGCAGAATTTGACGGGGGTAGATCCATAAAAGGAGGGGCTATTTCAACAGCCCAGAAACCAAAATCTAAACATAGGAAAAAGACCAACAATCTACCCCTGAAAAGAAGGATCAAAAAAACATTTTTACCATCTTGAGGATTCGTTATTACACCCAAAAAATGAAAATAAGAAATCTGAAGAACAGATCCCTTCTTCATCGCTGTTGTAGATGTCTCTGGTTCACAATTAGTTCACGGCCTTGATTGTTTCTTTTTCTTCGTCAAAAATCCCTTTGTCGAAGAAATAATGCCTTTAAAACCAATATGAAATGAAATCTGCTTTTTAATGTAGAAAAGTCCCTTTTTTATGGACAAAGAGCGAAAGGAAGGATGGTGGGCCCAAATCGCGATCGCAAATCACAAGCGGAAGGGGGGAGGGGTATGGGAACGATGCGATTGGAGTTTTTCGATGCGATAGGAAATGGGTCTTTATGGGGAAATCGCAATCGCAAATCAGGAATCGCAGTAGGAGGGCGCATTGGAAGAAATACGATGGGGGTAAAGGATAAGCTGAAGGAGTAAAGGGGAAATCCTTTTAAAACAAATTAAAACAAGATTTGCGCTTTTACAAAGGAAAACCCCCTTTTTCATTGAAAAGGCGGAAGGCTTTATGGTGGGGCCCAGGCAAATCGCAATCGCAAATCAGCGGAGGAGTGGAGTGGGGGCAAGTGCTGTGGGAAATGCCGATTGTGATTGTGCGATCACTTGTGAGCCATCCGATCAGAAGGGTGGATTGACAGTGGAGATGCAATCGGCGGGAGTCAATCACATCAGAAGTTGTCATGGGAGCGGGGACAAAGTTGGGAGCGCTGCGAAATTGTGATGCGATCAAGCGATTGCAATCAGATGTGGGCCGTCGGATCGCTGAGAAGATCAACGGTCGGGATACGATCGGGGGAGATCAATCGCATCGGAAGTTTTTCAATCGGAGCTGGATCAATCAAGAGTATGTGATTTTAATGGTGCAATTGGATTGGGGGAAAAGGGATTTATAATGAAAAAATTCAAAATTATATGAAAAGGGTAAAGTTACAAAGTCTAAGGGACAAATGAAAAAAGGGGTAAGGTTAGGCTTTGGGGACTTTTATTCACTTAGGCATATTTTCCAATATAGGATTCATTTTGGAGAGTATAACATATCGTTGGAAAGCTCTTTCCAGGCTCTTTTTGATGGATATACTTAGAACATGATTCTGCACTGAAAATACTGTGGAAATCACCTTTGAAAAGCAGGGTGGTGGCTTTGTGGAGATAGCAGCTTCTGAAACTCAACTTATTACATATGAAGACATAAAATTACATAAAAGATAATATTGAAAGCAAAGTACCATGTTTTCACCTCAAAACATGTTTTGAGGTGAAAATTACATCAAGTTTAATAGAACTACTCTTTGATTTTTCCAGATACTATGCCTTTGAGTTTATTTGACCTCCTCATGACCTTGTTGATATTTATTGACACTTGACTCATTAATTTGACCATGATGAGACCATAGAACCTAATGAGACCAACCCTATGACCTAATAATATGAATTGTGAAGTGAGAGTGAGTCATGACTGAAGACCATAGAGAGGAGAATCAACAAGTTTCTGCATGAGGGAAAATTGATGAAAAACCACTACCATCAATGAATCCATGACCTAATGGAATGATGAAAATTTATGGTATGGGACTCCTACTTTGCAAATGAAAAAGAGTAAATTTGATCACTGATGGCAGTATGACAAGACTAACACTAAAATTGGCTCCAATGGGGATGGTAGCTCCTTGGAGGTGCCAAGAACATCGTAGACCAAGTAGCCTTATCCATTGGGGAAATATGGTCAAAATACTGAAAACTGACACAATGCAGACTGACTCTGACTCAACTATGACTGAAAACTAAATTAAAACTAGCAATCCTTACACATATCATTCAATTTTTATAGCCTTCACCTCGGGCCCCAAACTTCAATGACTGTGTACTTGAAATCTGACCAGCTATGGCAATGGTATATACAATGACTGTGACATAGTTTTGGATCCATTATCTCAAAAGTGGTAGTGCTTCAAAAGCCTACCATTCACTGGCCCTCCAGGGCATTCTTGGTTGTCCATCTCTATGAGAAAGAAAGCATTATGTCCTTTGTACGCTGAAATCTTATACGGTCCTTTCCACAGGTTGTCGAACTTACCATGCTTTCCTTTGTCCTCGTTTCGTGCATCCCATCTCAACACTACATCTTCCAACTGAATTTTTTCTGCTTTGGCTTTACGGTCGTAGATTTTCTTTATCTTCTCTTGCAACTGAATAGCGTTCTAAGAAAATTCCTCTCTTTTTTGCTGAAGATGGATCATTTGATTGATCCTTCGCTGATTATCGTCCTCTTCGCTGCCAGCCTCTTGCAATAGTCTCATGACCGGAACTGTAAGCGATGTAGGAAACACAGTGTCAGTGCCATATACTAACTCAAATGGTGACATACCTATGGATTTCTTGTTGCTGACTCTATCTGCCCATAACGCATTGATGAGATTTCAATGCCAATTCCTCTTATTTTCTTCCAGTATTTTCTTGATTATGTTTATCAGAAATTTATTTGATGATTCTGCCAAGCCGTTGCCTTGTGGGTAGTATGTTGTTGAATGGCCCAACACAATATTGTATTTGTCGCAGAATTCCACCATCTTCTTGGATCTAAATGTTGTTGCGTTATCTGTTATGATTTTGTGAGGGAAACCAAAACGAGACAAGATATTTGATTCTATGAATTGACTTATTATCGTATCCATGGCTTGTCTTTCTAGAATGGCCTCGATCCATTTGGTGAAGTAATCAGTACCTGTCAAGATCCATCGATGCTATGCTGATGATGCGGGATGGATTTCCCCTATGAAATCAAGTCCCCACTATTGAAAAGGAGCATTTACTGAAACTGGTTTCAAAGGAAGAGGAAGCAGTTTCCTTTTCCCTTGGAAAACTTGACACTCATGGCAGCTCATCACTGTTTTATACAAATCTGAAAATAAAGAGGGCCAATAATATTCTGCTCTCAACACTTTTTTATCTATTGTTTTCCAAAACAAATGACCACCACAATCATCTTTGTGAAATTCATGCATCACCTGTTGAGCTTCATCTTCAACCAAACAATTAAGCAAAATACCTCCTGGATCCTTCCAATAAAGAGCACTTTTCAAAATACAGAATTTAGCAAACTTAAGTTTTAGTGATCTACCTTGGCTTCTAGACATCCTGGGAGGTGGTGAAAGATGCTAAAGAACATAAAATATGTTTGAATACCATGGGGATTGTAGAAAAATGTCTAAAACTGGAACAAGCGAACCATCATCGTCATCCTCCGACATTGCTGCTATGAGATTTATATCCAGGGCGTGCAGGTTGGATTGTGCCATTAGTTTTGCTAAACCTTGTCTTTTGATTAACTTTGTGGGTTTGATCTCCAAATCATATTCCAACATTGCTGCTATCCACTTACCTCTTCTTCCCTCCGGATCAGTTTGCATCAGACATGTTTCACTGTTGCATTAGGAACATATGCTATAGTATGTGAATGCAGAATGTATACTCTAAAATCCTTCAATGCTTTTATAAGATCCAATGCTTGTTTCTCAATAATATTATACCGCAAGGCAGCATCTCGAATGTTCCTACTGAAAAAGGCAATGGGTTGTTCAATCTGATCTCTTTTTTGCATCAATACCGGAGCCATGGTATGCTCCAATGCAAATGAGAATATAATGAAATCTTGAGTGTAGTCAGGACTAATCAAGACTAGGGCATTGGACAGAGCAAACTTTAATAGATTAAATGACTTGATAGCCTCCTCACTCCATTTGAAAGTGCTATCCTTTTTCAACATGTTAGTCATTTCTCTTAAATGTTCAGCCAAATTGGGTATAAATCTGCCCAAGAAGTTCATCTTATCGTTAAATATCTGAATTTCCTTTTTGTTGTGTGGGAGGTCTATGTGCTGAATCACCTCCACTCTCGAAGGATCGATGCGAATACCGTCTTTAGAGATGATATGCCCCAACAGCTTGCCTTCATCCATAGCAAACAAAATTTTCTTGGGATTAAGAGAAATCCCAAATTTTCTGCATCGCTAAAATACAACCCTCAAGTGGTGTAAATGTTCATCATCAGACCCAGAAAACACTGTCAGATCATCCAAATAAACAACCAGAAAAACATCCTTTTCATTGGCAAAAGTGATATCCATTGCTCGATGGAATGTGGCTCCAGCGTTCTTCAGTCCAAATGGCATTTTGGCATATTGGAAGGTTCCCCATGGCATTGTGAAAGCAGTTTTGTCTTGATCTTTTTCATGCACCAAGATCTGATTATAGCCTGAGTAACCATCGAGTAGTGACATCCTTGATGCTCCAACTACTCTTTGCAGAATATGATCCATCTTCAGAAGTGGATAGTTACCCTTCAAGGATACTCTATTCAGATTTTGGAAATCTATACACAACCTTATCTCTCCTGTCTTTTTACGTACCG
The DNA here is from genome assembly GCA_034641835.2 of Pinus albicaulis. Taxonomy (NCBI): domain Eukaryota; kingdom Viridiplantae; phylum Streptophyta; class Pinopsida; order Pinales; family Pinaceae; genus Pinus; species Pinus albicaulis. The sequence goes on from CM076577.1 coordinate 1,205,222,750, forward strand.
GGACCAAATTCGAAATCCAATCAGAAAATATAATTGGGACAATGATACCAGCTTTATACAATCTGTTTACCTCTTTTTCAATAGATGGAAGCAACTTTGGGTTGATCCTTCTTAGCTTCTGTCTAAATGGCTTCTGATCCGGCTGATGGAAATAGTATGCTAGATTATATTTTTGTCATACACCTTCAAATCTGAATAATCCCACGCAAACACATAAGAAAATTCAGAAAGTAATTTAACATACTATTCCTTTACCTCAGGGGACAATGCTTTTGACAAATTCACAGGCTTAGGCTTGTCAACAGTTCAAAGGTTCACATCTTCAACTCCTTTATCAGTAGGCACCAAGCTCGGTTTCTTTGCAACATCATCTTGATCAAAAAGCTCCTCTAAAGGTATGAGACCTCTGTGAATTACATTGTCTTTCAACTGCAATACATCCATCTGATTTGCTTCAATTTCTTGATCTTCGACCTCATAATCACCCTCTAAGAAAGTGTCTTTGAATTTTCCTTCATTATGCAAAAACGCATTGATTTCATTGTCATCCCAAAACACTTGCCAATACCTTAAATTATCGGGAACAACAGGCCAATATTTGACATAAATTTCAAATTTGTTGCTGGAATTCATTGGGATCTTCAAATTGCTTGTAGTAGTGGCAAGATAATTTGCAATAAGATTATGCATTCAGGGTACTGCTGTCAAAGTGTACTCAGAAAACATCCTCAAGATGTCTAGGACTGCATTTTTGTAGGCCCTCAATCACGGATGTTTTTCTTGGTACTCTCCTTTTACCTGTTTGATTATCAACTCCGAATCTCCATAGACAGAAAATCTCTTTGCCTTTAGCTTCTTCAAAATTTTCAGAGCTGCAATTAAAGTTTCATACTCTGCTTCATTGTTAGAGCAGTCAAAAGCCAATTTGTAAGCACATAATCTAACATTACTAGGAAATTTTTCAGGCTGGAAAACAGGGCTCTGAATCCATATTCCTATACTAGCACCATCCTTACCAACAGCTCCGTCAAAGTCCATGCTCCAAAGGCCTTCTTCTTCTTCTTCTAAATGCTGAAATTTTGCTTCTTTCTCTACTTTATCTTGAATGATTTCTGCATTTTTCTGCTGTTCAATGTCCCTTTGCTGCTGGCAGGCAGGAAGCTCAGAAATACTTACTGCTTTATCTTTTTCATGTCTAAGGACTTCCCTAAAATTTTCTGAAATTTTAGGTACGTCATCTACTTCTACCAACTAAACATTTTCATCATTCAAACCACCATCTGAATATAATACGAATGACTCTAAATCTGTGTGGACTGTATTAATTGGATGATTAATTGGCTTCTCTTTGCTAGTGATCATGTATTTCATTTTCTTCTCCCTGTATAGTTTTCTCAACTGACCGAACACGGGAATAGTGGAATAAGAGAACTCAAGTTGTATGGTTCCTTTCAGTTTCTCACCCCATGACCTGGACAAAAGCATTCAAAACCGTGGTGGAACATCGGCAACAACCACATCCATCAAAACATTCTTGGCTGGGATTTGATCTAAAGACACCACCAAGTCTTTGATAAGACCGATACAATGGACCCTACTGGAGTCAAAGGAATACAGGTCATGGTACTTGTGGGTAATGTCAAGATCCAAATTCTCCATAATGGCTTTGGGCATCAAGTTGTGCGAGGCTCCGGAATCCAACATGGCATTATGTAAAATGAACTCATGTAATCTAAGGCTCAGGTAGAAGGGAGGGACTTCACTTTCTTCTAACTGACCTTCTATGGCTGGACCAAAAATGAGTTCAGGATAGTCATCTTCAACATTTACCATATCTGATACAGATATGGTTTGCAAAATTCTAGACACCTGATGTTTATAAGTGCTATTTTTTACCAACTCACTCAAGGTCATGGACACCTTCGGCTTAGCAATTTCATTTTCCAAATTAAAATATGGAACTTTTTCTACCTCTTTGATGGGAGGATCTTTCTTCTCTACTTGCTCCTTTGTTGCACTATGCTGGTTCTTTTCATTTGCAATGTTAGTCACTGAGGATGCCTTGCTGGGAGAGGGATCAGCAGGCTCTTTACCTTTTCTTTGAGTATTTGAGGGGTCATTTTTTTATTGCTGCTCTTTCCTTTTCTGAATGGGATTGATGGGCACATCTCTGCTCCTCAAAGAATACTGCTTCTATTGCGCTGATAAAGCGTTGATGTATCCTCTTTGATAATCATCAGACTCTTCCTCTAGCACTACATCATTGGCCAGAATGAAATCATCATCTCTTCGAGTGTCTGAAATTGCTGTATATTCTTCATATTCTGTGAGAAAAATGGGCGCACCATCGGCAGTGAAGAAATGATTAGCTTCAACTACTGGATCATCATCATCATCTGTTTCTGTTCCCTAAACATAATTTTGCTGCAAACGAGTTTTGATCTGCTGATGTTGCGTTGCTTGGTCCTACGCTTTATGTTCCCTTTGCTTAATTTGGAATTGTGGCTGCTGCTGTCCTCTGAAATTCAGATTCCTGATTTGTGCTTCAGGTCTGTATGAAATAGTCAACCGATCGACTATTTTCTCCATTGTTCAGATCAAAGTGTCCATCTTACTATCTTAAGGGGATGCTTCTTCTTTCACAGTTACCCTCTTTTTGGCTTTTGTCCACACTCTTTTGGCCAGCAAATTAGCTTCTACACTCACAACTATCTTCTGCATGTCTTCAAGTGTGGTAGGATCTCGTTCTCGTAGCTGATATGCCATATCAACATCAAAGCCATCTGGAAAATTGAGCAAGGCTAATCCCATGGGGGGTTTTAGGTTGGCCGGAATAGCATTGTACACAGCATTAAATCTCACACAATAATCTTGTACACTTTCACCTAGATTCCTTTTAATATTTTCATATTCAGACAAGATTTGGAGTGGGTTTTTCTTTACCTCCCACCGGTCTAGGAACTATCTATGTAACTCCTGCAAATTTTGAATAAAGGCTGCTGGTAAGGCTCTGAACCATTTTCGAACTTCACCTCCAAAATTTTTTACAAACAATCTTGTGGTTACATTCTCTGCCTCTACCTCATGAAGGTCAAAGAAGTCATTCATATTATCAACATGCTGCTGAGCTGTGAAGCTTTGAGTGGCATCAAAGATAGGTATTTTACTTTGATATTTAGCAGGCATATCATTCAGATTATGAGGTAAAACTAGGGGTGCATACCGAGCAGCCATGATTCGAGGTGGATTAATAACAACGTTTGTGATACTAGGATTCAAGGGAGGTGTTGATAGAGGAGTCGAAAGCTGAGAATTGATTTCTGAAACTGATGGGAATGTTGATGAATTAAGGGTAGGAAATGTTGTTTCTGATAACTCTGAAGGCTTAGGGATATTGGTTACAGTGATAGAAGTATGAGGGGAATTCAAAATATAATCATCAATTGACGTGTTTTCCCTTTGAATTTCGATATCTACAAGAAATTATGGATCTAAAACTGTGTCATCAAGTGCAGTTTCAGATTTACTTTTGAATAAAGAAATCTCAAAACACTCATCAAAAGAGAGGTCTTCTACAAATGACCACTCATTGGGCCAGGCATGGGATCTAAAAATATGTCTAGGGCTTAGTGAACCTTCTTGTCTTCTGATTATTCTTGGAATGAGATTAGGATTTTCAAACACAGGGGGAGGATTTGGATTAGGGTTGGCCCATGTGTATCTCCTTGAAGCCAGTGTGGTCAAATTTCTACTTTACAATGTTTTATTTCAGCCTAGAAAACTCTGAATCTCATCATCCAGAGTCCAGGAACTTATATGGAAGATATTACAGGGGTGATCAGTATTTCGCTTAAAATAGTTCCCCAGTATGGTTTCCATAAATGTTAGCACCTAATTTGAACCTTAGGCTGAAGGAAGTAAAATCAGGGTAACTCTCAAACCACGCTCAACCTTGTAGCTAGCCCTACAAGGTCAGGAGAGGGCTCTCTCTATGAAAATATTCAATGAAGTATAACTGCAAACTAATTTTAGGCTAGGTATAATAATACTTGATATGTTTTTCATAAATTTTCAGGGTTGCATGAACAGATGGGGTTGGGAAGTTTGAATCTGGGGAATTAAATCAGAGATACAGGGTAATTTATGGGGCAAGGTAGGTGGGATTTTAACAACTTAGTTTTAATAAAGATGGAATGTGTAAGACTGGTGAGAAGTTGAAAAGGGCATAGGAGATGGGTCCTTTTCAAACAACGGAAAACATCAAGTATTGAATGATTTCCCAAGGCATAGCATTATACAATGGATTCTACCTATCTATCTTGAAAGCATTCAACCAGAGATATTAATGAATGAATGGAAAACATAACAATTAACAGATGAACACAAAGGAAAGAACAATGCTAAAATCCATACCACAGGGATCCCACAAATCAGGGCTGCATTTCTTTATTAATTCCCTGCCAAACTGTTACAAATGGAGTGTAGAGCATCCTCAAATATTTACAACTTATTCCACACTTTATTCCCCCCTTACAAATGACTCAAATATCACATTAAATAGGCAGAATTTGAGGGGGGTAGATCCATAGAAGGAGGGGTTGTTTCAACAGCCCAGAAACCAAAATATGAACATAGGAAAAAGACCAAAAATCTACCCCTGAAAAGAAGGAGCAACAAAACATTTTGACCATCTTGAGGATTCGCTATTACACCCAATAAATGAAAATAGGAAATCTAAAGAACAGATCCTTCTTCATTGCTATTGTAGATGTCTCTGGTTCACAATTAGTTCATGACCTTGATCGTTTCTTTTTCTTTGTCAAAAATCCCTTTGCCAAAGAAATAATGCCTTTGAAACCAATATGAAATGAAATCTATTTTTTAATGAAGAAACGTCCATTTTTTATGGACAAAGAGTGAAAGGAAGGATGGTGGGCCCAAATCACGATCGCAAATCGCAATCGGAAGGGGGGAGGGGTATGGGAACGATGCGATTGGAGTTTTGCGATGCGATAGGAAATGGGTCTTTATGGGGAAATCACAATCGCAAATCAGGAATCGCAGTGGGAGGGCGCATTGGAAGAAATGTGATGGGGGTAATGGATAAGCCGAAGGAGTAAAGGGGAAATCCTTTTAAAACAAATTAAAACAAGATTTGCGCTTTTACAAAGGAAAACCCCATTTTTCATTGAAAAGGGGGAAGGGTTTATGGTGGGGCCTAGGCAAATCACAATCGCAAATCGGCGGACGAGTGGAGTGGGGGAAAGTGTTGTGGGAAATGCCGGTTACGATTGTGCGATCACTTGTGAGCCGTCTGATCGGAAGGGCAGATCGACAGTGGAGATGCAATCGGTGGGAGTCAATCGCATCAGAAGTTGTCATAGGAGCGGGGACAAATATGGGGGCACTGCGAAATTGCGATGCGATCAAGTGATTGCGATCAGATGTGGGTCGTCGGATCGTTGAGAAGATCAATGGTCAGGATACGATCGAGGGAGATCAATCGCATCGGAAGTTTTTCAATCGAAGGTGGATCAATCAAGAGTATGTGATTTGAATGGTGCAATTGGATCAGGGGAAAAGGGATTTATAATGAAAAACTTCAAAATTATATGAAAAGGGTCAAGTTACAAAGTCTAAGGGAAAAATGAGAAAAGGGGTAAGGTTAGGCTTTGGGGACTTTTATTCACTTAGGCATATTTTCCAATCCAGGAGACAGTTTTGAGAGTATAACATATCGTTGGAAAGCTCTTTCTAGGCTCTTTCTGATGGATATATTTAGAACATGATTCTACACTGAAAATACTATGGAAATCACCTTTGAAAAGCAGGGTGGTGGCTTTGTGGAGATAGTAGCTTCTAAAACTCAACTTATTACATATGAAGACATAAAATTACATAAAATATAATAATAAAAGAAAAGTACCATGTTTTCACCTCAAAACATGTTTTGAGGTGAAAATTACATCAAGTTAATGGAACTACTCTTTGATTTTTCCAGATACTATGCCTTTGAGTTTATTTGACCTCCTTATGGCCTTGCTGATATTTATTGACACTTGATTCATTAATTTGACCATGATGAGACCCTAGAACCTAATGAGACCAACCCTATGACCTAATAATATGAATTGTGAAGTGAGAGTGAGTCATGACTGAAGACCATAGAGAGGAGAATCAACAAGTTTTTGCATGAGGGAAAACTAATGAAAAACCACAACCATCAATGTATCCATGACCTAATGGAATGCTGAAAATTTATGGTATGGGACTCCTACTTTGCAAATGCAAAAGAGTAAATTTGATCACTGATGGCAGTATGACAAGACTGACACTAACACATGCTATGACTCTTAGTTAGATCCTGCCAAGGGGAATGACAAAGGGAAGTATATTATTGACACGGAGCCCATTTCCATCACTGCCACCACCAAGATCCATAAGGATGAGCTCGAATATCCAGAGGAGGGGGAGCACCTCTTATACTCCAAGATATGGTTGAAGGGTTCTCCACTGTAGTTCATTGTCATTAACCTAAGCCAAAAGAACCTAATTTCAGTAGAGGTCGTGAAGCAGTTGGGCCTACTAACCATAGAACACCCACAATCATACATCATTGGGTGGCTTCACCAAGGACGAGATCTCTGTGTCAGCCAACAGTGTCATCTTACCTACAAAATCAAACCCTTCACAGATAAGGAATTGTGTGATGTTGCTCCTCTTGAATTTTTTTTATGTATTATGACGCCAGCCATACTTGTGGAAGCGACATGTTGTGTATGAGTCTAGGACTCACATTGCTATTATTACTATGGAAAATAATTTGTACAGGATATCAGAGGTAGCACCACCCACCATCATCTCTTTGATCACTACGGAGCAATGTAGTAAGCTCATTTCATAGACCGGGAATTTTTTTTTCTCCTTATGATTCACTCTCAGGGAAAGAAGAAGATTGTGGCCACGACCTCCAGAAAGGGATCCTCTGCACGGAAACAACAGATGGAAAAGGTGATGGAGGAGTAGAGGGACATCTTCACCTCACCCATAGGGGTACCTCTACACTTTTAGGTAAAGCACCTCATTGATCTAACCCCAGGTGCGCCACTGCCTAAGGGAAAAATCCATTGATGCACTATTCTAGAGAACCATGAAATCAAGAGGCAGATTTAGGAGTTTTTATAGAAAGGGCACATCAGGCCAAGTTCATCACCCTGTGGGAGCCCAATCGTGTTGGTACAGAAGAAGGACGAGCCCTGGAGACTCTGTATTGACTATCAGGCGCTGAACAAGATCACTGTCTGGAATAGGTATCCAATCCCACAAAATGATGACCTTTTGGACCAAATCAAGGGGGAAAAATATTTCAGCAAGATCGACTTGAAGTCTGGGTATCACCGGGTACTAATCAAACCCTCTGATGTGTGCAAGACTTCCCTGAAATCCAAGGAGGGCCTTTTCGAATGGCTAGTCATGCTTTTCGGGTTGACGAATTCCCCCGCAACCTTCATGAGGCTAATGGAAGAGATCTTGTGACCCTTCACCAACTAATTCGTGGTGGTGTGTTTGGATGAAATTATTATCTTCAACCATAGTTGGGAAGAGCACCTCTTCCATATTCAACAAGTCCTTAAAACTCTACGACAACACAAGCTATGTGCCAATTTAGAGAAATGCACTTTTGGTATGACCTAGGTTCAATATATGGGGTACATCACTAATGATCAGGGTGTGAATGTGGACCCAACTAATATACAATTCATTCAGGATTGGCCAACCCCAACTAATCTAGCAGAGCTCCATAACTTTCTGGGTTTTTCCAATTTCTACCGCAGGTTCGTGTTGGGGTTATCTCATATTACTTGGCCTTTGAGTAAAGTCACTAAGGGCAGAGGAAAAGTAAAACTATTTTGGTATGAATCCAAAAAAAATGATTTTTATGAGTTGAAGAATCACCTCTGCTCCTCACCAATGCTCACATTACTAGAGCTACAACAACCATTTGAGACTGAGACAGATGCTTCTTACTATACTATCAGTGCAATTATTACTCAGTAGGGGCATCCAATGGGATATCAAAGTGAGACACTTTCAGACACAGTATGAAAGCATCCCACCTATTAGCTAGATATGCATTCCATTGTGAAAGCCTACCGACAATGGAAGAATTACATTATGGAGAAGGAAACAATCATCCACATAGACCACTGAACCTTGTAGTTTGTACAAAAACAAGGGAAGTTGTAGAATGATCACCATCAAAAATTTTCCACATGGCTACAACAGTTCTACTTGAACATTAAGTACAAGAAGGGAAACCTAAATAATGTGTTGGGAAAAATACTAAGAGGGGGGGGGAGGGTGGGGGGTGAATCAGTATTTAAAAAATCACACAAATTATTATTTTTATTTTTTGAATTCTATACGTGACTTGAATTAAGCCAACTTGCATATGTATGTGATTGTCATTAAGAAAACTAGCATATGCCCGGGTAATTTATAATTCAGATAAATCATTAGTAACTTGATTTAGAAAAGTGCATCATTGATTCATCAGACATTAATAAGTAGTAAAAATGTGCAGTAAGAACAGAGTAAATCATCACACATAAGTAATAGACATGAACACCAGGATTTAAGGTGGAAACCCAATGTGGGAGAAAATCATCGTTGTTGTCGTCTCTGTCTTCAATATTTATTATAAAGAAAACTGATTACAATATTTTACTAGCGCATACTCATACCAGAACGCAATCACCCACTTGCATAATGTTGCAACCTTCACTTATTCTCCAGCACCCACTGGAAGGGAGCTCCAACCGTCTGATCTCGTTTACCAGCACCCATTGGAAGGGATCTACGACCCCCTGATATTTTTTACCAACACCCACTGGAAATGAGCTACGACCCCCTGATCTTGTTTACCAACACCCATTGCAAGGGAACTATGATCCCCTCACTGAAGGATCAAACCCTCAGCACCACTCAGGACCATGTTTCATAAATTTTCACACTGGATCCACATTCTTCAATACGTCACAACTTCCAAGAATCTTTTCACCATATTTTCAGACTAGACCCACTACACTCATTTAAGCCCAATACCATACATCAAAATCAAACATATCAGTGTACCAAATCAACCACCGAATCACCAATAAACCAAACAATCACTGATATTCAATCACATAAAACTAGTAGCATCATAAATACTCTAAACAACCCAGATCTATATGAAGACATCATTGATAGACAACAAAAACACAACAATACTAAATAAATTGATGATACATATTCTTATGCAAAACCCTGTGTTATAACTAGAAAATCAGACAAGCAAAGATGACATTATTAAATTTCAGACATAAGGATTTATAGGGTTGAGGCACATTAGAGAATCTGAAGAATTTAAAAAATCTCTAAGGTCTAGAAGAAAAATCAAATTGCGCACTCAAGAAACTAGCAGAATGTGCCTTCGCATGCATTTTTCTTGGATAGGCACGCCTTTGCACGGATTTCCCTCAAAAAGCCACGCAGACCTGAGAGTGGCAGAAGTCACTTTCTGGGACCACAAGGCACACTCCAAGAAATTGATCCCACACTTGAGGCCACCCAAGGACAGTCTCCTAAGGCTCCTTGGGACATCAAGGGAGCACACAATGGAATCATCCCCCTCCCTTGGGTCACCATCCATCAATGTACCAAGAGAGGTAAGGAGAGTTTGAATTCATCTATAAAAGGCCACCAAGAGATGAAAAAAGGGAGAGCACATTGTTATGCTAGCCAAAATTTCTTTCAAGAAATCTAGTAGTGTGTGATCTCAAGCAGAAGTAGATAGGGGATTTAGTTGTTGGCCACCCAACAAATCCAATCCTTTGGAGTAGAGAGAGGGACCTTGCACCAAGGCGACTAGGAGGTAAAAACATCCTTGCATCGGGTCTTAGAACTCCATAGGTCTAAGGGCCCCTTGGAAAGTGTGTAAACGTTCTATATTTTATTCCTAATAGCACATAATAAGAGGGGACATAGACGCCACCATTGGTATTATTGTGTTGTTTGACTCTATATGAGCTTCCATGTTATTTTTTTAGTTTAGCTTTGTTTTATCTCTACATATGCATACTATATCATTATCTAGTGTGTTTTGCTTTATGGCATGTTCACTAACCTGCTAAATCTTTTGTTTATCTTCCTGTGACCATAAAATTAAGAGGCAGCTACCACTGCTCTTAAGTAAGTGTGGATTGGTACAATCGTGCACCAAATACACCAACACAGGATTGGCAACTCCACTGATTTTACTTCCTAGTTAATGTGGTTGTGCCATTTGCAGAGATCTCTTTCTCTGCTCTGGAGTTTGGCTTGAATAACCCCTCTTCTCTTCTTCCCTGCCTGTTCACCCTCATTGAGAGGTCGAAGCTTAGAAGCTCCAAAACATTTTTTGGGGGAAATTCACGCGGATTTTACACAGATAGACACGCCCGACCGCACGCGTTCAAAAATGACCTATGTGAAGACTGCTTGCCTGTGTGAGACTTTTGCACGTGGAAACCAGAGGCAGAAAATTTCTGTTATTTCCCTTCATTTCCTATTTTTAAAGTGACTGGAAACCTATAAGAAATCTTCCAGCACTGTGTGAGGTGTCCCATGACTGGTTAAAACTCACTTTTGGCTACATTTGAGTAGTTTTAGGTGTTAGTTTTAAAATTTCCAAGTTTATTTTCACAAAGGAACCACATAGTTTAAGTAGGGGGAAATTAACTTGCATTTTGAAATAACTTATGTTTTGCAAATTTAGACACCAAAAACACATAGGTAATTAGCCAAAGTAAGTGGCCCTAGTCCACACATGCTTAACTAAATTTTTTCATTTTTCCTAGTTTAAATTCATTAATTTTAGTTCAATTTTTGGCACTAGGATTCAGAACTATGATTTAATTATCCTTAGAGAGAAAGTAATATTTTCTACCTTTGCACCTTTGGGTGACCTTAGGCAAGCATGTGAATACTATCTGCTGATAATTAGCTACCTCACTTTAGTTGATAACTTAGATTAACTAGGCAACATTTTAAGCGGCCCATATTTGCAGATGTTTTTCTTTTGAGAAAGGAACAACCAAACATAGCTTAATAGGGGATTTGAAAAGGATCACCGCATATCCAGATGCTAAAACTATGCGATTTTTAAATATTTCTCACACACTTTAACACCTTATTTTAATCAAAGCCACCTTAAAACTAACTTAAATAAAATCATTAAACTCTCCCCACAGGGACCACAAGAGAATTTATAGTTTAAGTTATGACCAAGGGGGTAGGCATCCAATAAGCAACCTTAGTTAGTTTACATCTTGAAACATAGAAGTTGAATTTTTATGTAACTTTTAAAATAGTCTATCCACCCATGGAAAAGAAAACCCGAGCGCCACTGAGAGCCAATTCAGAGGGGGTTAAGCTTAGGCCTAGTGCATGTGATATTATTCGGGGTTACCTGACCCATCTAATACTTCGTACTGGTAGCTGAATTACCAAGAATATCAAGACTAGAATGCTCACATGGGACGATGATACTTAGTGGCCAAAACTAGGGCATCCTTCCCTATAGGTGACAGTACAGGAAACACTAGATCCTCTACCCTTACCTTGGTCGATTTTCTTCATTTTACTGGGGCGTTGCCAATTATTTTGGATGTTGTGCCAACATTCGCAAGATATCTTCTCAATGCCTACTTACATTTGAGCATGTGAGGACGATTAGGTCTTCTAGGATTTGAGTATCATACACAAAAACAACAACAAAAATATTTTTTGATTTACTGGTCACATAGGATTAATTAAAGGGAAAATTTATCTTTCATTTTCGCTTTGTTTTATGTATGCGATCGGAATTTTTCTTTGATTATAATATCTATCCTCTCAAATATTTCCAAAACCATACCTAGTTGACACCATAACATACCCAATGGGACCTCGTCATTTTAGAAGTCTTTTGGACCTCCCCCCATTACCGGGAGGGGTTCCAGGTCTTTCGCCATTTAGGCGTCAGAGATGGAACACTACCGACCTTATTGATTTATATTTTATAGGGGCATCGTGAGTTGGGAACCCTCGTCGGTCACCCAACGACACACTAGTGGGCACCCCCACAAGGTCGCCACATTCCACTCCTCCCACAACCCATAGGGGGTAGAGGAGCGCTACACATTTAGAAAGCCAAGTGAACTCATAGCCAGGTACATCGTAGAAAAACCCTATACCTAACTAGAACATTGTGCCTTCACAGTGTGTAATGGCTCTCAACTCGCAATCACCATTCTTAGATTTGTTAAACTTGTCAGATTTAACCTAGTTAACAAACAACCCTATTGCACACAACCCTACATGGCCACCCATGCCCACGAATATCCCTTCAAACATTCCAAAATTTGAAGGGAATCAAGCGGAAGGGCCTGGAAATCATATAATGACTTTCCACCTATGGTGTTCATCGAATAGCATCATTGATGATACTATTCGACTGAGACTATTTCAATGCACCCTAATCGGGGTAGCCGCGAAATGGTATGTGGAGAAACCATCTGCTATGCATGGAATGTTTAACGCCCTCGCTACTACGTTCCTTACCTATTTTTAGTTACCCATCCACCACGATTCCGGGATGGAATTACTAACCCACTTTAGGCAAACATCTGCCGTCCATATCTCGGACCATCTCCACGAATGGCAGTGACGTCGTAGTTTGTGCAAAGCCAAACTTGATGATCAAATTTTGTTAGACTTGTTCCTGAAAACTCTCACCATAGAGATTTCAGAGGATGTGGCAACAAAAAAGCCTATATTCAAAGAGGTCGCCATTAGCAAGGCCCAATAGCTCGAGTTGATCTATACGCAATCAAGATATATTTACAATATCCTACCTAATGCCCCGCGCCTACAAAATTACAAAGAATTTCCAGGCACGTTGAACTCCTCAAACGGTTTGATTGGGTCATTGACCCAAAATCACCTAAGGAACAACTTTTAGTACCCTGTTTACACATATGATTCTAACCAGAACATCGCGCAACCCGGCTATTAGATTCATCATGAACCTTCTCAAAACATGACCAAAAGGGCTCCCCCCCAACAACCATTCATAAACTAGGGACAAGGACCGCAATATACCCATTCCCTAACAAAAAACCCACCCATACAGAATAATGCACAGGTTAAATTTGTACAACCTTCCCAAGCACAATTGCGCCAACCATACAATCAAGAGAATCTAAACTATCCTCCTAATGTGGAAAAAGAAAAAGGAAAAAACAAGCCAAAGGGAAATCTTGGATAGGGGGGCAACAACCCTCAACGCCCTCTGCGATCTCAGGTTGGAGGCAACTCTAACTGGAATCAAAACCAGGAACCTAACAACTCCCAAGGGCAGAACAAGAGGGAAAATATTCGGACCAACCACTCTTGTTCAATCTGTGGTGAGTACGAACATTACAATCACCACTGTCCCAATCTCCCTGAGCTGAAGAAGCTTCAAGATAATTGTGGAAAAGGGGGATCCTCACAGAAGACACTCATCATGCGGAAGCCTTCCCCCCATCAAGGGACAGATAGCACCCAACAACAACAAATAACTCCCGATGATTCTAGAAAAAACAACAATGAAATCTACATGACTGGTGAAGAAATGTTTTTTCAGACATGAAATCAAAATTGTGATACCCCACCAGACACCAATTCGTCAGGGGCTAGTACAAGTACACCAACAACACCTTTGACCATATCAAAGATACCTATTGAACCATTGCCAAAGATGGCTAAGGGACCAACTAGGTGGGCATGAAACCATTCCAAAGCAGCCCATAACTATAGCATTGTGGATGATTTAGCCCAATCTCCCGCTGCCATGTTAGCTTTATAGGTATTACAATCATGCCCAAAAAAAAGGAAAGCCTTACTTTCCGCATTAGGTTCCATCGACCCTGTCTATTCGTGCCTAATGGCTTTCGATTTAGATAAAGCCACCCCTAGGCTTCCTTCGATGGTCGCCTTCCAGATACCGGTGTCAGTTCAAAACATAGCCATTCACCGATGTATCATTGATGAGGGTGCATCCACATGCATCATGTCCAAGAACGTCTGGAAAAAGTTAGGGTCTCCCAAGCTAAAACCATCAGACATCACGCTTAGAGCATACGACGGACACCCTTCAGCTCCTGCCGGTCTCTTCCAAAACGTCCCGGTCTACTTAGTTGGTGAGATGGTCCTTATAGACATTGAAGTCTTGGGTTATCAACTAGATTACAATATACTCCTTGGCCGAAGTTATGTGTATGCCATGTCAGCCATAACCTCCTCTGTCTTCTTAACTATGATGTTCCCTCACGAGGAACACATAATTACTGTTGACCAATTGACATACCACGAAAAACAATCCCGAACAAATACTGATGTCATGCTACCCTATGTAGACACATCTGCTGAGATGCTTACACAGTACCAAGAATACGGCCCCAGCCTCTTTAAACCGTCGTCCATCCTGGGATCATTCTTAGGAGACCCCCCTGTGATACCATAATCATCATCGACTGTCACAAAAGCTCTGGTGTGCATGATGTCCACATCAGCGCCGAAGCCAGCCAAGAGATGGAGACGAGTAGTAACGACACCTATTCCTCAGCCACGACAACCTCTCTAGCCTACGTCATCTCCCAAACGCCTTTCCTCTATCTCCCAGCTGGTTTTGTATCCCAATAAGTCTTGGCCACCGTGGTGTTACCAAATGTATCCTTTTCAATCCCAATTTGGTACTTGGTCCCACCTACTGGGACAGGAGCCACACACATCACCTCTATAGGGTTAATCCCCCTCAGTCCCGAGGAGGCCCCACCCATTTAGGAGAATGTTGAAAACATACACGCGAATTAAATTCCCATCATAAAGTCGATGATTACGACCAAGAACACCAATAAAAGAGGGAAGAAGTTTGATAATTCCACAATGCAACGTGAGTTACAACCTTGTGCCATATGTGACATAGTAGGCCACCCTACCCACATTTTCCCAGAATTAGATGAGTTAAAATTGCTCCTTAGCTCTACGGTAGATATCACGGCAAAAAGTTCCCATAAAAATAAAACTTCCACAAAAAATGAAGGCAATGCATTATGTACGAATCATGCATGTGTTATCTGCAGCAATTATGGGCACTATACCCAACATTTCCCATAAATTCTGTGATACAGGGATGCCTTACACGCCATAGAGCAATCCTACCAAGAGGATCCCTCCATCCAATCAGCTGGAGATGAACCTCGCATCATTTTATACCTACAGGAGGAACGACAGTTACCTGAAAGACTCCCAGCCATTCCCCCTCCCCCTATCGAGCATTGTGTACTCTGTGATGAACGTGATCATCTCATTGCTAAGTGATCATCCATGGAATTGTTTCAGCGATGGTATCTAGTCCATGTACTATATTGCATTGACCAAGCCACCCAGTATTCATGTCAAATATGTGGAGGAAATCACTCGTTACACCACTGTCACTATGTACCTAGATTCCATGCGGCGCTAGCTAGTATGTGCACCTCCATAGTTCACCTCTCCCTAGAAGATGACTCGAAAATTGAGTCCATGAAAAACTTGAAAACCCAAGAAGATCTGATGAGTGGATCCATCCTCTTCCTGTTAGCTGAAAAGCGATTAGCTGGGGAACCTTAGTCACCCCCAACCGCCCTCCATAGCGAAGACCAAAATGTTTGTTATGTAACACACGCACTCACATGGTCACCACTTGCCCTGACTTAGAAGTGTTACATCGCTGGTACCCAGTCATGTCATCAAACAAACAAGATGAGAACCCTATTTCTAGGATGTTTTTCCTAGTATGTCAGGGAAATCACCATGAATAGTGTTGCACCTATATCCTGGAAGTTTGTCCTCTAATTGACATGATACATCTATTAGAGACAAAACGCCAGGACCTTATCAATTTGGAACCTAACAACCAACATGGAAGGCATATTTCCCACAGGTAGTCTACTCTATACCCATTTCGGCATAATGGGCAGGTTAGGAAGGCGCACCAACCAAGCATGACCCAGGTTAAACCTAGGATAACATGCACACTATGCGACAGAATTGGCCACTAGGTAAATCATTGCAAAGAACTGAATCACCTCGCAAACAAATCTCGCATGGTATCTTCTCTCTCACAAAGACATCTCTCTAACCAAAAGAAAATCATGCACTGTTATTGCCAGATTTGCTCACACTTTCATCATACAATAAAATGTGATCATATCCCAAAGCTTAGAGTGGCAAGAGCGGTGTTAATTCTACACTCCCCAAGAGATTTAGACATACCCAAGACACAAATTTAGATATGGCAGCAGAGGACCCTCTCCTCTACGTCTGATCCCTTCCGAGCTTCCACTTCTAGGATGAAGAGTAGTGTATATTCCCACACAATCGAATCAGTTGGCATAGTGGTACCGTGCACCATTTGCACCGGCCATAACCAAGAACCAGAGGTGTTCCCACTAATGGAAACATTCAGGTACATCTATACCAAGCATAACTTCCATCTACCAGAAAGTGCCTAGCCTAACAAGGAATCTAGTCTTGTGACCACGCAAGCCCCCGTGATGGAAATTACTCCCCCACCAAATGATGATGACACGATACACCATATACGATTCATATCATCATATATCGGAACTATGAATTGGGTTTTCTGCTCATCTTTCATAGGTGTCAAGTCAGCTGCAACTACGAGAGTAGTTGTACCAATGACGGTGCAAGCCTAATATGTATGCACTCTATCAACTGTGTTTGGTTCCACCATGTCGACAATGGAATCCTTTTCGTGTCTATCAACCAACTTCGTTTTGACCAAATTTCTTCTGCACAACCATGCACAGAAAAAATCTCCCTTAGGATCCCTATTTTATTTATATGAGGACATCTTGGAGGCCATGACGGAGCCAGATTATCCATGGGATGCTATGCATCACCGTTCGTTTTTTCTCCGAAGAAAAACATTTAGTCCTGACAAGATAGGGGAACAAGAGATTTATGCTTTTGAATCAAAATATTTCCTCCCATTAGGAAAATTTTTTTGGTTCAAGAAACCCATCCCGGCGCCCGATGCGTTCGAGGAAGGAAACATGTCAAACATTTCACCTACCATCAAGGTGAACATATCTCAAAATCCTGGAAAGGTCGAAGAAATCTCACTGGGGGAAACATGTTCACCAGAATAAATAATCTAATATACCCAATTGCTACAAGAGTATAGAGATATATTTGTGTGGGACTACTCAGAGATGCCTGGGCTTAGTCCCACTATCGTAGAGCACCATATTGACACCTGGCCTAACGTACCTCCAATACACCAGAAACAGCGTCAAATGCACCCATCCAATGCAGAAGTAATAAAACGAGAAATCGACAAGCTTCACAAAGCCGAGTTTATCTACCCCATCGCTTATACATCTTGGGTTTCCAACCCTGTTCTTGAAATGAAAAAATAGGGCACCATACGTGTTTGCACCGATTTCTGTGATTTGAACAAAGCATGTCCCAAGGAAAATTACCCTACCCCATTCATTGACCAAGTCATCGATGCCTGTGCAGGTGATGAGGCCCTATCCTTTATGGACAGATTCTTGAGGTACAATCAAATTCAAATCCGCCACACCGACCGGTACAAAACCGCGTTCACTACCCCCTGGGCACATTCGCATACAAGGTAATTCCATTTCGCCTAAAACACATGGAAGCCACCTTCCGGAGGGCCATGAATTACATATTTCATGACTTGGCACACCTTATCCTCGCCTACTTGGACGACCTCACTGTCTGATCCAAGAAGTGCTCATACCACCTCGAGGATCTGCGACTGGTATTCCAACGATGTAGAAAATACAACCTATGCTTGAACCCCCTCAAGTGCATCTTTTGCGTCACAATGGGAATAATTTTAGGTTTTATCATGTCCCAACGAGGAATTCGAGTGGACCCCCTCAAGGTCCAAGCCATCAAAGATGTACCCCCACCTCGAACCCTCAAGAAACTGCAAAGCTTGCAAGGAAAGGCTAATTTTCTGAGACATTTCGTTTCAGATTATGCCACTTGCGCTCAAGGGTTCATGCGCCTCCTTCTCAAGGAAATCCCATTCAAATGGGACAACCACACCCAGCAAGCATTCGACGCACTAAAAGACACATTTTCTTTAGCACCGCTGATCAGTCCCCCAGACTACAAAAAGGATTACATCCTGTATCTCTCAACATCTAAGACCGCGTTGGTTGGAATATTGATCCAGGAGGGCCCATATGGGAAGGAACATGTAATATACTATGTGAGAAAAACCTTATCAGGCTCGACATTAATATATGAACCCGAAGAAAATACTGCCCTAGCGCTAATTCATGCAGTCCAAAATCTTCGCCACTACATCATCTTAAAGACCACAACAGTCATCGTGGATATTAATCCCATCAAATATCTACTCACACGCCATGTAATGAACCAAAAATATGCCCATTGGATAGTCATTCTACAAGAATACAGCTTATAGTTTCGCTCCCCCAAGAGAAAAAAGGCGTTGATCTTAACAGAGTTCATTACGGACCTCCCAAGTAATACCAAAGGATCACTAGTAAACGATTCGCTACTAGATGAACATCTCTTCCTTGTAGCAACCGACGACCCTTGGTACAGAGACATCCTTCTCTTCTTATGAACCCAAAAGTTCAGACCCCATATCACTCGAGATGAATTTCGACGTATTCTCCATCAGGCCCCCCGATACCTCCTTAAAGGTGATGTATTATACCGACAGGGCATCGACACCATCTTACGTCGATGCCTTACCCACGATTAAGCAGAACAAGCCCTTAATAATTGCCACAACGCAGCTTGTGGTGGCCACATTTCCACAATGGCCACCACCCAAAAGTCTTATGAGCAGGATATTTCTGGCCCACGTTATTTCACGACTATATTTCAGTAGTCAATAGGTGTGAACGATGTCAGCGCTTCGATCATAAGGTAAGAGCCCCTCCCGTTCCCTTGCACCCTGTCATTTTCGTTGGTCCCTTTTGTAAATTGGGGATCGAATTCATGACTTGAAACCCTGCATCATCGGGGAATCACAAATACATCATTGTGGTTGTCGATTATTTCACCAAATGGGCGGAGGATATGCCCACATATGACAAAACCACAGAAACTGCCGCACTATTTCTATTTAACCATGTCATTGCCTGGTTCAGAGTTCCCAAGGAGTTAGTCTCCGACCATGGGAAACACTTCGAGAATGAATTTTTCCAGGAGCTATCTCACCATCTCAGATTCACTCATGAATTCGCATCACCATACTAACCCCAATCTAATGGACATATAGAAGCCATGAGCAAATTCATCAAAACTATGTTACAATGTATGGTGAATAACCACAAAACAAACTAGCACCACATGCTTTTCTCGGCCCTGTGGGCATATCGCACAGCCATGAAAACATCCATTGGTTTCACACCCTTCCACTTGGTATGCAGAGTCAAAGTAGTGATTCCCATAGAATGCAAGATCCCAAATTTACATGCCACCATCGAACTTCGCGATGATACCCAACCTCTAGAACAGTGTCTAGTACAACTAGAGTACGTCGAAGAAAGCCGACAACAATCATTGTAACATAGTGAGGCCCACAAGAAATGGGTAAAAGCATCATTCGACTGCCACATCAACCCTCGTTCATTCACTGAGGGAGAGTTAGTCCTCCGCTACTATGTCACAAAGGAATCCCTAGGGTCAGGGAAGTTCGAAACTTTGTGGAAAGGACCCTACATCATAAAACATTGTCTCCTCAAGGGGGCATACATCTTGACAGAGTCGGACGGAACATGCCTCAGCAACCCTGTAAACGACATTTACCTCAAGAAATTCTACCCTTAAGGGCCCACAAGGCCCACTCCTAGAGTCAAAGTACACATACCAAACAATTTAAATTTTTGACCAAAAGACTTGTCACAAAATACGCTCTAGTGTCATAGTCGATTCTCAACCCGACCAGTACTTTGGATTCGACGATGGAGCATCACAATGGTCTCAAAGTTTAGTAGTAGCCACCTGGGTAATCTAATACCCTGACCAATCCCCATTCTTCTCCAATGGTGTATGCATCGGCTCAACGACAAACAATCCGGAAGAATATGACGTTGTCATCAGACTTATTTGTGACACCATCAATCAGGGCATTCGCCTTATGCATATCTACCTCGATTCCCAGTTAGTGGTGTCTGAGTTAAACCAAGGGTTTGAAGTACAAGATTCACATATGTTTATAAAATATTTGCGTACAAAAATATTAAGCCATCAATTTGATCACATTACATTCACAGACTATACCAAGAAGTCAGAACCAAACAGCTAATCACATAGCTAAAAATATTGTAAACTAGAATGCATCTTGGATAAAACATCATACATAAAAAAATATATAGAAAACATAGATATCCATAAGCACAACACATAATCCATAAGAAAGGCACACACCATGTAGAGTTGCAAAAAATATCTCTCTCATATATACCAAAAAATATGTGTGTTTGAGTACAAAAAATATAGTGTCTCTGACCCGTAAGTCAGCCCAATGATACAAATATAGAAGTCGACAACAATAATGGAAGCATCCTCATAATGGGTGCTTTCCTTGTGTACAATAAAGACTCTAGGGAGGTGTTCCCCCATATGGGGCACTTGGACCCACAGTCGCCCCTGGTACCAACACTGGAGCTGCTGTCAAAACAGAGATCATCTCCCAGCGCAAAGTCGGCCAATAGCCCCTCTCCTGGGCCATCAGAGTCTCTAACCATGGATCTTTGAGGTCATCCACAAAGCCTCGAGTAGGAATCCCCTGGGTCAAGTGGTCCACTATACCCCATGCATTCTCCAAAACCCAAGCTTTGAACTCTAGAGAAGCCATCTGCTCCGTCAACTTTGCAACGCGAGCCTCCGCTGCCTTGGCACGATCACGCTCAACAGCGCTCTTGGAAGCAACCGAGCTGCTATCCTCCCTTGAAGGACCTGCCTCCCCACCAGGTATTCCTCCCTGAGGCTGTTTTGGAGCTTCTCCCTCGCCTACGCGAGAAACACGTCGAGGCCTCCGGATTGGCTCATGTCCCACCAACCAAGCTATGGGACAGCCGACCTCACCAACATCTACAAGAGTAACAAAACTATGTCAGTGTCATCATAATATACATACGAAACATAAATATTCAAGTAAATGCAGAATAAAACACAAAAACATACCTGCTGGCCCCCATGCGTACCCAGCAGGAAGAACCATATATGGGTCTCCACGGAAGTCCATCCCCGCATAAGGGAATGGAAGAAACATCGAAGGATTGGCTTGAAACCAAGCCGCCATTGTGGTGTTCCAATAAAACCCCACCCTACCTCCACCTCTGCGAGGCATCACAGGGGACCACCTCCTCATGCGAGGCTCTCGAGGCCCCCCAGCAGGCACAACCGGCATAGGTCTCAACATCACCAATCGCTCATACATGATGTGACATATAATTCTAGCATATTTAAACAACTTTGATCCATCCCGAACCTTGGAAAGCTAAGCTAACATCCTGTAGTAGCAAAAACTAGAAAAATCCAAAAAGTGTCCAGCCCTCAGTCGGCGCAAAACACTAATCTATGAGCCTGACGCCCGATTGGGCGCAAATGACACCGATAGTTGCACAATAGCAGCCAGAGTAGACCTCTTAGCTAGGTCAGTCACAAAAGCTATCAAAATGCACCCCTCCGTAAGGGGCGCCCCACCACAATGGCCTACTGAGAACCACTCAAGATCCACTCTCCCAGGGGGAAGCATGTAAGGAAGCGCCTCACCCAGAGGCAGTAGCCTGCTCACAAAATAAATATCTATCTTGGGATGGATAGTAAGGTCACACCCCCGCATCACCATGACCTTGCGTTGCCTGTTCCAACATCGGATAAGGTAATGTAGAAGATGATCCTATGATCGTAAGAGGTCATTCTCCATGAATTTGAGAAGACCCTAGCGCGCCAACTATTGGCGCACGTCATCATCAGCTTCCAAAGCAGCCCGAAGGTCAGGAAAATCCATCTCCCTCCACAACATCTTGTCATCAAACAGGCACACATAAATGACACTAAAAGCACAAACAATGGACAAAATTTCCAAAAATAAAAATAAAAATAAAAAAGAAGCTTCGGCCTTTCGCACGCCTGTTCCTCAGACAGGCATAAGAGAAGCACATCTATTTATCCCACAGAAGCAGAAAAGGTGCGCCCAAAGCCAGTACAGGTGCAATAAGTTCACCCAAAACCCTAAGTTTTGTGCGAAAAATGCACGCCTATGCCATGATCGCCCGCATAGTCAAGGCAAAAAACTGACCTCGAATCCGTACAAGCCCATCCTATACGGACACTAACACCGACACACTGAAAAATTAGAATGCAGGATGTCATGGGGCCTACTTGGCTCAAGAATCATGATTCCTAGGTACTCAGGCTGACTGCAATGACAAGAACAACTCCACAAAAGCCTCTAACCTCTCAAAACCTCAAACACTCAAATGTCACAAATGAATCAAAATGAGCCATATTCACCTATATGTCGCCCTTTTCAGAATTTTTAGAGGACCATAATGAGAGCTCAGAGGGCCCAATTGCATAACTGAAAGAAACACAGTTATCAACACCTCATAATTCCCAAAGGAGGTGCCACACATTCACACCTCCGAAAAAATAAATTTTCAGTGCCGACAGGTATGCCCTCTCTCATATTATTTTTTAGCACATATCTTTCAATAATATTTGAATAAAGAAGAGGCTTTAACTTGGGTTATTTTGTTGCATGTATTTTTCAAACCATCTATTGCTCCATCCATTGAAAGTTCTAGAGCAGGCATCATTCTACCCTCAGCATGATAGAGTCCCAGAAAAACTCTGCATATCTTGACATCATTTCTCCATAAGAAATTAACCATAGGTTCCAAGCACCCAAACATGTCTATCATCCCCCCACCTTGCACATGATAAACATCCTTTTTGGAGGGTAGAACCTCCCCTCCATGGCATCCATCACTCAAGTAGACCATATATTAGAACAATCATGACGCCATGGCCATACCACTTTAGTCCAAGAAGCACTTCATGCCCATTCACCTACCATGCATCAAGTCAAGTTTTACATATCAAAATAAAACCCCTTTTCTCAGACTACCAGGTTCTGCAAGCAAATCGAAAGCACACCACCACATCTCGCATTTGGCCTACCATACCCCCATCAGCATAGCCCATCTGCAATACTTTCCATTTGCTTCTTCACCCCCACACAAGAGACCAACGAATGGGGCCCCCACCCTCAGCAAAAACACCTTCCTCACATCATCAATGAGCGAACACTTTCATGTTTTCGGGCATCCATCTCTGTGTTTTGTACAATCCAAATCCAATTGTTTCATTCTTTTGGTAAGTGGACAAAGCCCGCAAACAGTGCACAATGTCCCCCACTCATCCATCCATTTTTTCTATCATGGCAGCAATCCCTGGTCACCCTTGGTCGGAGTATCATACCCTTCACTCATAAGTCACCATGACATTCATAACCAACATATACCCACCCTGGACGTCCTACCAACTCTAGGAATTTCCCCATCAAAAATAGTTATGACTTCCGTCAAGTTGCTTTTTATACTCCAACCTTGGGCCACTGAATCCCCATCATTAGTTTTCAGTCACCCCTCTCCATCATGCCTATGTTAAACCTATCACAACCAGGATCTTGATCCCTTGCATCAGTGACTCTCGTTTGTTTGAGGCTTCCTTTTTTTCAACGTCAAAACCTATTTTCCAAAAAGGAAGCAGTACCTTGGATCACCCCTCACCACAAAAGGGACATCCTCAGGTGGCAATGTGGGAAACATCATTGCCCATAGATGTCATCAATCCCCCAACATTCGACTACGACATAAGATTTCATGTCAAGATGGTATCGTACCTTACAACCATTTCACTTTGATAAAATTCGTCAAATACCCATGCCTTTATAAGCATCTCTTTCAGCAATGCTTACACGGGAAGGTCCCAGTCACACACCCATGCATACAATGAGCATTTATTTTCCATACCAAGCTTATGCATGTGGGTACCACATTCCACCTATCGTCAAAGAAAAAATGCCCCTGAGGGCATCAGCAATCATCGTCATCAACTAGTAGATCACTACCATACTAGTGACACAGAGAGAATATCTGTCTGTCAAATAGATTTGTTTAGCTAGCAATTGCATCATGAGAATGGGAAATTCCTGCCTCGTAGAAATATTGTATTTATTGTATCATACCATTTCTTTCAGGGTTCCCACAGGACATGGTCACTCTTCAACCTAGTGTAAGGTGTTTCCAACTCCTTGTTACACACAGGTCTCTCTCTCTCTCTCCACACAGTACACAGAAAAGAAACTATAATGTATTTCGACTATACAGTTCTTCCTAGAACTCACACATTAGGGGGAAACTGTTATCACTGGAAAATTGGACAAGAAAAGGTGACATTATTAAATGTCAAGCAGAAGGATTTATAGGGCTGAGACACATTAGAGAATATAAAGAATTTAAAAAATGTCTAAGGTGCAGAAGAAAAATGAAATTTCTCACTCAAGAAACTAGCAGAATGCGCCTTCATGCACATTTTTCTTCAATAGGTGCACCTTTGCGCAAATTTCCCTCAAAAATCCGCGTGGACCTAAGAGTGGCGGAAGTCAATTTTCGGGACCACAAGGCACACTCCAAGAAATTGATCCCACACTTGAGGCCGCCCAAGGAAAACTGCCTAAGCCTCCTTGGGACCTCAAGGAAGCACACAATGGAATCATCCCCCTATATTGGATCACCATCCACCAATGTACCAAGAGAGGGAAGGAGAGTTTGAATTCATCTATAAAAGGCCACTAAGAGATGAACAAAGGGAAAGCACATTGTTATGCTGGCCAAAATTGCTTCCAAGAAATCCAATAGTGTGTGATCTAGAGCAGAAGTAGAGAGGGGAATCAGTTGTTGGACACCCAACGACTCCAATCCTTTGGAGTAGAGAGAGGGACCTTGCACTAAGGCGATTATGAGGTAAAAACATCCTTGCATCAGGTCTTAGAACTCCATAGTTTTAAGGGTTGTAAATGTTCTATCTTTTATTCCTAATAGCACACAATAAGAGGGGACATAGATGCCACCGTTGGTATTATTGTGTTGTTTGACTCTATATGAGCTTTCATGTTATTTGTTTAGTTTAGCTTTTTTTTCTCTCTACATATGCATACTATATCATTATCTAGCGTGTTTTGTTTTATGGCATATTCACTAACCTGCTAACTCTTTTATTTATCTGCCTGTGACCATAAACTTAAGAGGCAGCGACCACTCTTAAGTGTGGATTGGTACACTCTTGCACCAAATCCACCAACACACCCTGGTTTGCATACACACCTTCCATAAGGATTTTATGTGTACATACACACTTATCCATAACACAGTCCGTGTATAGATCTCAAAATACTTCAGAATAGATACACGACTCTATAGAGAAAAACCAACGTGTATACGAGTCTTCCATGTGTCGAACTCGCGTACATATCTGCAACTAATTCATGACTGCACAGCGCTTCATAACTTCAAACATACTCAGATCATAACCTTCACTGCAACAAAAATGTGCTAGACCACATATCCAAACAACTCATAAATAGATCATGCAATACATAGTCATTTCAGGTCTAATGATCCTGATCCATTGTTGTATTCATGGGTGAATCATTATTTCATATCAGACAATCAACTATACCCAATACCATGCAAATATACTTTAGCTTGAAGTATCCATTCATTAACCCTTACTCATGCACACTTAGCACTTTGATCTTCAC
The DNA here is from genome assembly GCA_034641835.2 of Pinus albicaulis. NCBI lineage: Eukaryota > Viridiplantae > Streptophyta > Pinopsida > Pinales > Pinaceae > Pinus > Pinus albicaulis. Next base: position 1,205,248,716 of record CM076577.1, read on the forward strand.
CTCCTTATATAGTCAGAGCCTTAGCCATTAACATGAGCCAAAAGCACACTAGTGTTGGTGGTAATATTGGATGGGATCAAATAGTTGTTACTGCACTCAATATTTTGGGCTAATACCATGGTAAATACACTTGGTATTAATAAATTAGAGTGCCAACATGTACATGATTTTGATTCTTCGTACCCGCGTGTATACGTGACTTGGCTTTGACGAACCTGCATATATTTCTTCAAATATTCACCTTCATCAAACTTCTGATTCTAATGTGCAAACATCTGTCCCATCATTTTGTTATTCTATTCCATCACTTTTTCACCTCTAAACTAATCCATGAACTCATTCAGTTACCATATACTTGTTCTGTTATAAGTGGGTTGCCATAAAGGACAACACATACATTAATAATTACGACAATCTCCCCCTTTGGACTTGATGGAAACCATGTTGGTGTTTGATCAAAACTACCTGTAGATACCTGATTAGACACATCAACCAAGATAAAATCCCCCTTTGACATCAATGGCAAAGGGCGGACCAATGCTGCAACAAGGTTTTCTCTTTCCTTGTAGATACAAGAGCTCTATAGATATGATCTGCACTATACTGACCATGCTCCCCCTGAGCACATGTTGAATCTTCAAAAATATTTTCAATGAAGTACATGAATCTATAACTCAACTGAGTATGACCTTCCTATCACTAAGGACTCAAACTTACATCAATCACCCAACCAAGTGGGGTTACATATTTGACTCAATCACCCAACCAAGTGGTGTTACATAACATCATCTTCCCTTCTTGTGATTACATACATAAATGACTTGACCTTTTATAGTCCAAAAATGACTAAATATTATAAGTATTACATCATAGGTATCTTCATGACCTTTAAATCAAGACACTAATATGAAATTCATAACAAGACCTTAATAGTGAGAGATCATAACATCATGAAATAAGATAAGGCAATGAAGTATCATCCATATCAACAATATCATCAATAAAACACATGAGCATCTTCAACAAAATCTTAAACATAATGGAAACAATGCATTATAATCAGCAAGGCTAATGCTCACATGAACCTGTGCTACAGGTTCACTATCAAGTCTGACCCCATAAAATCATATGTCAAAGCATCTTCACGAAACATATAATCATCAATGTAAAACTCATAGATCATCATAGCTCAATATTACATCAGGAGACTGTAAGCATCAACATCAGACCAACAAAATCAAATCATAACTGTCAGAATCATATCCAAGTCTGTCCTTGAGTCTGTCCCACTATTTTTATGTTATTACATACACGACTGTATGTAAAGGAACTCATGTATATATGCGACTATGGTTCATGAAATCAGCATACATAAAGTGAAATACTGAAAATTTCAAAGATTCATCTCCCCATAAGCTTGTACAGTCTTTACATGTCTTCTTTTGACACATCAGATGCACTGTCAGAAATATAAACAACCAACATTAAAAAAGAAACCATCAGATATTGCAGTTATTGTTAATAATATTCTTTCAAGAATGATGGACTGCAATGGGCATTGTCTTCTTTCGGTCTCAGTTTGAATCCTCCTTATATATGTGAGAGTTCAGATATTTAAACACATATAATTTATCCGTGTTTATGTATCCCCTTGTTATGACCTTTCCATTTTCTTCATCCATGACCTTGCAATTGGTTAATGTGAACACAATTAAATTTCCTTTATATTCCATTTTGCCTACACTCAATATGTTTTGTTTTAGGCCTTGAACTAATAAAGTATCAAATTCCTTTCTATTTTTGTTAATTATGGCTCTACCTTTTCCCAAAATTTTTGTTGGAGCATCATTTAAAATAATAACCTTACCATCTTGATTTTTCTTGAGAGAATCCATCTTACTCTTATCACCAGTCATGTGAGGAGAAAATCTGTTTTCAATGTACCATTCATCCTCATTTTTAAATGCACAGAAGGCAAGACCACATCTTATCTCTTCTTCTTTATGCTTGTTATCAGGAACATTGGTGGATCCATATTTCTTTGTTCTCATGATATCATATGTTTGTCTTCCATGTTGTCTTTTGTGATTCATTGATCTGTTCCTTCATTCTTTTTCTACATGCCCAAACATGTTACAAGCATAACATCATATGTGACTAGAAAAGGGAGCAGAGGAATCATAATATGTCTGTCTCATGTTCCTTCTATTGAAATCAATGACTCTGTTTCCAAATACGTTGTACGAAAAAAAATGTCCCTTAAAGAAGCCTGACTACCTAGGAGATGATGGAATTTTTGTGTAGTGTCTATTTTTCTGCAACTGAAACAATCTGCTTCTGACATTGGATGAAACTTGTCCATAGTTATGACATATAAATAACTGAACATTATTGATCAGAGGAGAGAATCGATTGATACTTCTATAGTTAGGTGCGAATGATTTCCTTTGAGGATTCATGATTCTTGGTTGTTTATCAGGTTGGATTTTTGTCTCTTTAACTACCTCAGGTTTTGCATTTTTATCCTTTGGATCTTTAGCACTAGCTTGAGAACTATATTCTCCCTTAACAGTTTCATGAAAACCAAGACAAAATTAAATAGAAGGAGACCTTTGACTACTAAAAATATTATCCAAAATGTTATTACTATCTTGAAATCGCAAATATTTATCTTTTTCTTCTAATTTACCTTTTAAAATGTTTACCTCAACCTCCGTTATTTGGTATTACTTCTTCTTACCTTCTTCGAATCTTCTTCCTTCTTCTACTTGCTCTTTTAAGTTGAGAATTTCTTCTTTCAGCCCATTTTATTATTCCTCAAATGTTTGAAGTAGTTATTCATTCTTCTTACTTGATTTTTTCAGACATGATTTGAGAGAGATGATTTCTGCTTCAAGTCCTTCACTGTGATTGGTTACTCATCCTAAAACCTTTGAAATTGGTCTATCTTTTCTTTTTTCATCTACTCAATTGAGTTTCTTTCCTGTAACTGATTATTCAATCTAGTAATCACATATTTTTATATACATTTTCTTTCATTAAATAAAATTTTATGATATTCAATTTCATTTTTGAGCTTTGAAACTTATTCTTCTAGATCCATAACATTACTTTCACTTTCATATTCACTATCTTCAATATTGCATGAAAAAGGAAGTGGATCACAAGAACAACAATCAATACATGTTTTATCTTCTTGATTCATTGTTGCACATGTTTTCTAAGTTGTCTTCTTCCTTTGAGTAGCCTTCTTCTTTTGCTTCCTTCCCATCATGACAGATCTCCTTCAAGCAATCAAACTTCTTCAGAAGGACTTGTAAACCTATATCCCATCATTCTGTTATTTGTTTCCATCACTCTATCACCTATGAACTGATTTGAACTCATCCAATTACCATATAATTATTCAGTTACAAGTGGTTTTCCATCAATGACAACACATACATTTATAATACCAACATAATGTTGCAGACTTCCTCAACCGACCACCGGTCATGGCGCTGACAACTCTGCTTGACTCTTGTGGGCACGAGACTTTAGAGTGGCCACATTTGTACAAGAGCGATCCAAAATTTGACAACACATACTAGACACTCCTGAAAGGAAAAAAAAATCCAAATTTTCACCTCCAGGATACACTGCTATGTCACCTAGGACACTTCTATGTTACTTCAAGCGAGCGTGCCAAGATGATTTGGGAGGTGCACTATAATCGGGTTGCTGGACACTTTGGAGTAGAGAATGTAGAAAATAACTAACACGACTATAATACCATGTAGAAATTATGTCAATGGACACAATCTGATCATGCAATGTACTTAAGCAAGATATTGATTCCTTCTACAATATTTGCGGAATATAAAACATGATCGCTCAATCACATGCAAGTAAGAGAAATGAAATTATCAATCACACAACACAAGATTTTTTTGGGGAAAGCACCTGATCAAAACCCCTGTATCATATATTGTACATAGTCTAATAATCATGAAACAATACAATGATTTCTCACATTGAGAAAATCCCGCACTATCCAGACTGTCTCACTCTGATCTTGCTCAAGAATGTCTAGCAATTCTTAGGAAAAATTGACCAACACTTAGCCAATTCTCAGCCCATCCTTAGCCTATCCTTGCTCATGCAATCCCTAGGAAATTAATCCCTATTAAATAGGATAATTAGTCGTCCTTGACTACACAATCCCTATGGAGCCTTCCTTTGACTTTATAACTGCACCTGGGAAGTTCGCCAAAAATACAACTGATAGTTTACTTGTCTTAAACCTTTGTCTCAACTTGGTCTCCATCATAATTGACCTGCATGTGGCTATTAATAGTGACTCATCAGTTACTTGGTAAATCACTACTTGTGATTTAAATCTATTTTAATTTACTTGATCTTCCACTAGCTCATCAATCATTCAGAACTAGTTAAACTGATTTTAACTCAATTAATGTGAGTTAACTGATTACATTCACACCACACTAGTACATTAACTGCAACTGGACCCTGAAAATGATGGGATCACTCTACATTCCTATTCTTGACCCTCAACTCTAAATTCTTGAGCTAACTAAGTCTATCACACTTAGTTAACTATTACAAGTTGTTATGAGATAAGATTACAATTAATTTTCCAATTTATTTAAAAAATTGGTTGCACACTAATGTGTCGCTAGGATCCATCACTATGTGACCTGTGATCCCACACTAGTGTGTGTGAATTTTCATCTTGTTTCTAGATGAAAATTTCACTATTTCTTGTTGCAAATTTCAACACTCCCTCTCAACAAGAAAGGAATCAATCTATCCCAATCCGGTACCTTTGGAATTTTCTGCATGCAACACTGCTCTAGTGTTGTTCACACATGAACTCTCCTGAAACTGAATAGCCTCCAAATAACTGAATCAGTATAATGCATCTGAAATTAGAGTCTTCTAACTGCTATTGGCTACTGCACATGTCTACTAGACTCTCTGCACTATTGCAGACATCTGCATCCATGCACTTTGCACTGCTGCCAACTCTGATCTGTGCTCCAGTATCTGACACCTGTCACTCTGATTTCTATCTTCCTGACTTCTAACTGCATCAATCTAACCAATAATTCCTGCTACTATTGTAATTTGGGCTACTCTTATCCAGGTTTGATCCATGAGACACACCATCTCAATGGACCTTGCCCAAATTTATTTTTGGGATCATATTTTCACATCGCCCCACCTCACACCTGGAGGTATAGATGAATGTACTCCCTTTGCCCATCTGGCTCGAAATTTCCCCCTCCTAGAGGTCTCTTCTTGAGTGGAATCTTCCACTCAGTCTCCTCTCTGCTTCTCCAATTGTGGATGCTCCACAAACTTATGAGACTGCTTTTGAGGCTGCATGTTGAGAGATAATTGCTCCCTCTCAACCACCAAGTCATTAACCACTGCTTTGCTCGTCAAAGAATTGCATGCATCCTCAACCTCGAGAGCATACAGGTTATTGACTCTTCAACCAATCTACTTCACCTGTCTCATGGCTATGTGTTTAAGGAATACCTTTCCTTTTCTAAACATCACCTCATAACCATAGTCTTCCAATACCGCTACGAAGACAAGATTCTTCCTTAGGCCCGGAACATACAAAACATCTGCTAGTCTGAGAGGGGAGCCATAATCCCTTTGAAAGGTAACTATACCTATTCCGGTCACACTATACCTCTTTTCATCTCCAAACTCTATGTTCTGCTAGAGGTCCTTCTCCTCCAAGTCACTAAAGAGATCTCTATTCCCCATCATATGGAACAAGGCACTACTATCTAGATACCACATTCATCCCATTACAGTGATGTCCATGCATGCAATGAGAGTAAAATCAAGCTTGAATTGTGAAGCCATTGATTCACTTGCTATAACTACAGGCTCATTCTTGCTTGCATTCTTCTGTGGACAATTCGAAGCATAGTTCCCATGCTTGTGACAGTGAAAACATCTGCTCTTGGACAAGTCTCTCTTGCCGTCTTCGCCTTGGGATTTATTTCCCTTGGCCTTATTTTTTTTTCCCACTAATGCACAATATTCTTATTTTTTGGTGCTAGAGGTCCCGTCTCTGGTGCTCCACCTTATCTCTTCTATTACCAAATCCAACCATAGTAGCTCCCAATATGGTAACTTCTCCCTCCCATTCACAGAGCCCTGGTAACTATGCCAACTCTTGGGAAGGCCGAGAAGTGCTAGGCTCACCAAGTAATCATTGGCTATGGTCACACCAACACTTCCAAGCTCATATTGACATTGAGTGAACTTTGCCAAGTATGCTGGTACCATCTCGCCCTCCTCCTTCTTGATCTTTCTGAGCTTGTCATTCAACACCAACTTCCTTTGGTCACTGTTGTTCTGAAACAGATTTGTCAAGGCCTTCCACATAAAATATGGATTTGAATTTCCATGTAGACTTGAGACATTATGATCTCAAATTCCCTCCAATAATATCCTCCTCGCCTTTGCTACCTTCTTCTTCCATGCATCAAGAAGTTGGGCATCTATTGTTGCGGGCTTGGGAATATCATTATCTATGAATTACTTCAACCCATTGTCCTCCAACACTACCTCTATCCTATCCTTCCATGCAATAAAATTTGAACTTCCCTCGAGTGCATATTCGATTCTCAAGCCATTGAAAGAAATCTTGATCCACTTCTAGCTCCAAATAAAGTATCTGCAAATTTGAATACCGTTCAACACAAACTCATTTTCTTCTCCACTATTGTGATTCCTGGCGCTCTGATACCATGTAGAAAATCTGTAACACAACTATAATACCATATAGAAATTATATCAATGGATTCAATACAATCATGCAATGTACTAAAGAAAGATATTGAATCCTTCTATAATATTTGCGGAATATAAAACACAATCGCTCAATCACAGGTAAGTAAGAGAAAGGAAATTATCAATCACACAACAAAAAATGTTCTTGGGGAAAGAAATTGCTTAAAAACCCTATATCATATATTTTACATAGTCAAGGAATCATGAAACAATACAATGACTTCTCACACTGAGAAATTTCTGCACAATCCTGACTGTCTCACTCTAATCCTGCTCAAAACTATCTAGCAATTTTTAGGCAAAATTAACCAACACTTAGCCAATTCTCAACCCATCCTTAGCCTAGCCTTGCTCACGCAATCCATAGGAAATAATACCTATTAAATAGGCTAATTAGCCTTCCTTGAATATGTAATCCCTATGGAGCCTTCCTCTGACTTTATAACTATACCTGGGCAGCTTGCCAAAAATACAACTGATAGTTTACTTGTCTTAAACCTTTGTCTCAACTGGGTCTCCATCGGAATTGACATGCATGCAACTATTAATAGTGAATCATCAGTTACTTGGTAGATCACTACTTGTGAATTAGATCTATTTTAATTCACTTGATCTTCCACTAGCTCATTAATCAGTTAGAAATAGTTAAACTAATTTTAACTCAATTAATGTGAGTTAACTGATTACACTCACACCACGCTAGTGCATTAACTAAAATTGGACCCTAAAAATAATAGAATCACTCTACATGCCTATTCTTTGACCCTTAATTCAAAATTATTGAGCTAACTAAGTCTATCACACTTAGTTAACTATTACAAGTTGTTACGAGATAAGATTACAATTAATTTTCCAATTTATTTAAAAATTAGTTGCACAATAATGTGTCACTAGGATCCATCACTGTGTGACCTGTGATCCCACACCAGTGTGTGTGCATTTTCTTGTTATTTATGGATTCCAATTTCACTGTTTCTTGTTGCAAATTTCAATAGAGAAAACAATGGAAGTAGAAGTATTTATATTGGCATAACATTAGAAAATATGTTGGGAAGAACATCAAATCCTACACTGCTTGCGCCATTTCTAAACCGACCATCAAGAATCAAGGCCTATATACTCCTATGCCTACTCCTAGTCGACCTTGGAAATCCATCTCCATGGATTACATGTCGGGCCTCCCTTCGACTAAGCATGGAAATGATTACATTTTTGAGGTTGTCGACAGGTTCTCTAAGATGGCCATTCTGGTGGCCTACAAGAAGAGTATCACAACAGAAGCCAGTTCTAAGATATTCTTTGAATGAGTGTAGGTATACTTTGGGATCCCACAGTCCATTATCTCAGATCGAGACAATGCGTTCCTAATTACATTTTGGTCAAGTCTCTGGTCGATGATGGATAACAAGTTCACTAAGTCTACAAATTTCCACCCCCAAATTGATGGCCAAACAAAGGTTGTCAACAGGATGATCGTACACATTCTTCTCATGTACAACTCGACGCATCCTCACACATGGGTTGTAAAAAATGTCCCCTATGTACAACAAAGCTATAACTGGCCATAAACCCTTTTAGGTGGGGTTGGGATTCCATCCACTATGTCCTATTGATGTGGCCATACCATTCCCAACTACTCAGGAAGCTTCGAACCATGTCTACTCTGAAAATGACAAGGCTAACAGCTTCATTGAGTGCATTCAACACATTCGCCAACAAGTTCATGAAATATTGGACAAAGCCAATGCTAATTACAAGAAATGACATGATCAACATCGAGTGCCGCACAATTTCCAGGTGGACGATAAAGTTTGGCTAAATTTATAGAAGAAGCACCTCACTGGGCCCCACTATAAGCTTCGACTACTCTGATATGGGCCATAAACCATCACCAAGGTTGTAGGGAACAATGATTTCGAGCTTGATATTCCACCGTTCTTTGGCCTACACCCAATTTTCAATGTGGACCACCTTCGACCATACTTTCCACCATTACTAGACATATTCGACATTGCAGAACAACTCACACCTACAGAGTTAAACCCATATTACATGGAACAGGACACCACTAATTGGATCATGGACACATAGATCGATAACACTCGCTGTCAGAAGATCCAACTATAACTAGTTGTCAAAGCTGGCCAACTCTTGCACTAAGGCCATTGGCTCACCATGGACCAAGTTCAGCAGAAGTTTACCTATCTCATGGAGGCACTCAATGCAATGGAGACAAATGCTTCATAAGGGGGGAGGATTTGTCCAGGTGGATTTTGGTGGCCACCCACCTATTCTACTTGGACCCCCACCACTGTCTCTTTCAATTTTTAAGTTTTATTAATTGTAGCACAATTTATTATTTTTTGGCAGTTTTTCGGGTCCTGAACTTCCGGAGCTGTTTTGAGGCCCTAAACAATGTTTTTTTGGGAAAATTGGGGAAAAAATGAGTTTGCGATTGATTTTTTCCACTTGAGATTTGTATTCCTTGGATATATCTTACTAACAAGGTATTGTGTGCGTCAAATGGAGATCGTATGCCAAAGTTATGACCCCGGGAAGTTAATGTACCAATTTACCTAAACGGAGCCCATAGTTTTGGTGTTTTGTCTCCTAGGGTTATGTTTTTTGATGTTTATGGTTTCCAATCATTTCTCAATAATAAATAAGCCTTCTATCCTCATTGTAAGATATTGCAAAGGCATGTATCTACCACATCTCTTCTCAGATATAAGCTGCCATCGCCCGAGCTAGTTTATTTACCTTGTGTTCATAAGCATATTTCAGTTATTTGATATTAATGAGATGAAGTGTTATTTCTACCACATCTCTATCTTTATGGTTATATTTTTATTTTGTTGAATTCTTTTCCAACTTCGAATCATCACATAGTCGCACTATAATGAAGGATGCACTTTCAGTCTTAATTTTTGAAGCTTACAAATGTGATTGTTCGACCTAGATGGTCATATATGAAGGATGTGACTAGGTTCAGTCACATAGTCATATTATAATGAAGGTCGCACTTTCTGGTGGCTTGTATGAGGCTTTGCAATGCGATTTTATGACTTGGTTATAGAAAGGAACTGTGACCTATGAAGAGGTCACAAACTAAAATTATGACTCGTAGGGCACATTTGGGAAGGTTACTTATGCCCAATCGCAAATAGAAATGTGACTTGCAAGTTATTGGCCTTCATTGCTAATATCCAATGCGGTTTTTCAACATGACCTTTTGAATAATTACTTGAAGCATCACTCAAAATTTTCATTGCAAGACATTTACTCCCAACCCAAGTTTCTTCTTCATTATCTAATAGTTTTTAAGGGTCTGATTCTGCGACCAATAAAAGCTCACACCCTGGAGTTTTATTCCCAATAGGAATTTTATTTAGTGGTTTATATCCTAAGAACCTTGGCAAAAATTCATAGTCGAAATATGCACCGTCCCATGAAATTTTTGTAGTGCCATATCAGTTTGGAACACGTAAGAAGTTCTGAACAGAGCTTCCATGAGAAGATTGTAAAGAAAACAATACTTCCGAGATAAGTGATTGAACAACTATTAACCGTGTCAAATATTATGCCTTATAAATATCCAAACTAATAGAGGATTTCCTCTCAACTCTTTGAAAGGAGGTATAACCAAAGTTGTAGAAGAAAGTATAGGTCCAAGTATCTCAGAAAAATGGTCGATAAAACTTAATGCAGTCTTGAGGAATGAAATATCATCATCAAGTAGAGGATATAGTGTCTCCATCCATAAAAAGAGATTTAGAAGTCCTTTCTTTGTACCACATACACCCTTATTTTTTCCAGTTGAGTATGAATTGGGCATAACATACCAATACAACCTCTTCTCTTTCTTTGGAAATCACATCGTGCCATTTTTCATAATTTCCAATACTTCTTTTAATGAATGTTTCAGTGGATTTTAACCACTTCCTTTAGTATCTTTTGAATACAACGGTAGAATAGACAATGCAAACTATCAAGAAGGAAATTTACCAAGTACCCGCTCTTTTGAGGTAGCAAAAAATCATCCAATTTTGAAAAGTGTTGAATCAGAATGCACATTATTTTTTTTGCATATTTTTTACACTTATAATTTTATTTTTTTTATCTATCAAATATGAACATTTTTTTTAAAATATTAGTGATTTTCATGCTGATTTTGAAAAGTGTTGATGTAACATCAACCCCTTTTTTTAGAGGGCTTATTTTTGAAATTTTAAATTTTCTAATGTATTAAGCGTGGATATTTTTTTTAAATGTTAGTGATTTTCATGCGGATTTTGAAAAACACCAACATTTTTTTTAAGATATATTTTTTGACACTTTAAATTTTTATATGTCGTAAGTATGCAATTTTTTTTTTTTTGAATAATCACACACCATTAATAAACATAAAAAACACACCAAAAACATAGAAACACAGACATGGCGGAAAAGGTCTCAGCCTCACAGCATTCCTCACTATCCTTTCATTATTAAAAGAATGCAATAATACATTTAAATAGATGAGGAGAATGTGTCTCAAGATAGTGCGTCTATCTTGGACACTTTGGTTGAGACAATTTCTCAACCATACACCAATCTAGGACCCTAGTTAGGTGGAGAGAATCTCCAGATCTAAACTAACTCCTAACTTAGATGAACAACCCAATCTAGAAATTTAGGCATAAATTCCTAACTTTTAATATTTATTTAATTTAATTTATTTTGGATTTATAATTGTTTATAAGAGAGGCTAACGTTTTTTTTAAATGTTGATTATTTAACTATTTTTCAAGTTGTCTTATTTTTCTTCTAGTTTTTCGTCCTAAAATGTTTGTTTTCTTAAGGTCTTCCAAACATGTAATTTTTGTTTTCTTTGCAATTTTTTTTTATCATAAAATTTTTAATTTTTTTTACAAAGTAAAAAATAATAATAATATTAATATTTTGAGGTTGAGATTTTTTATATTTTTATATATTTATATATCATTAATTAATACTTTCCCGGATGTAGGTGCATTCGAAAGTTAGCATTGCGATGGGACCTGGGTGCGGCAAATGGTGGAGACACTTGCCCACCCAAGTCGCTGCCAGAGGGGAGCACTCAAATCAAAACACCATCATATCAAGAGCATTTAATCCTTGCGTTGGTCGAGATCCGACCTTAATTCCTGACCGCGCCTCCGTATGCTCCTCATTGCATCAGCCTTCAGCTCTCATCAATGTGATTTTAATGCAGGGTGATCCTCGAGGTGTTTCCAGTCTGGTTTTAAAGATGGAGAGTGGATCTGGCTACTCGGGCGTTCCTCCTCCGCTGAACAACCGGTGCTCTCCGAATGCTGGGCTCCCCAGTCATTGCACTACTACAGGGAGGAGAAGCCTTCTGAATTGCTATTTAGACTTTGGAGACGATTTGCATATCTCTCGCTCTGGCCTTTGTTTGTCTGCCTCAGTTTCTCTGTATTTTTTCACTAACCTGCTCCCTTCCATCCCTATTCCTCTATCACCTCTCTTTCCCTCCGTGGATTCCGACACCATGCCTCAGTTGCGTCAACACATGCGTTGCCGCAGGGGAAGCACAAGAAGCCAACCCCTGCGCCCCCCCTCAAGCTCCACCTCTGAGTCGTCTTCTCAATCCAATGATTATTTCTCTGGCCGTTATCCAAATACTAGAAGTGGGAGGGGCAGACTCCATGAAACCGGCCATCGTTTGGGTTCCTCCGCTCCTACCAATCCCATCGCTCAGGCCACTAACTCGCCCCAAACTGCACAATTCTTCTTCAATTGTTCCTTGAATCGACCTCGCATAATTGCCTCAGTTACAGTTGTTTTCAAGGAAGGGGCCCAGGAGGGTGAGCCAAGCATGTGTCAGAAGGGGCCTCGCTCTGAGATTGCTCAGGATTTGGACAATCAGCCTAGGTTTTTGAACAAGAATCAGGGCCAGGATCCGGGCGAGGATGTTCGAGTCAGCAGGGATCGTGAGGAGGAGCTGGCTCATGGCAGTCCAGGGCCATCCACGCAAGGAGGTGCTTCCACTGCGGACCTGTCAAAGGAGGACGATGACATGGCAGCATACAGGTGTCGCATAATTGAAGAACCTCCTGATGAGTAATCATTCTATTCTTGTCTGGTTTTCGTGCTTCGGGGCCCATACTATTGGGATTGTTTTTGACTCTCTAGATATGTCAGTCTATAATTTTTGTTTTACAGTTCATAATCAATGTAACCTTCAGACGAATCCATGGTTGTTACCCCTGTGTGGGCAGCACAATAGACTGAGAACTGATCGAGACTGGTTTCCCCTTGCGGGCAATCTTTTTTCTGGTAATCTTGCTAATTATGCCACACGTCTAGGCAAAGACTCGGCTTCGGCCACGATGTAATATATATATATATATATATATATATATATATATATATTCTTGTTAATAGATTTAAACTAACTTAGAAAAAAAAAATCATTAATTAATACTTCAATACGCATAAAATAATTGTCATTAAAAAATAATAATTTTAAACGTTCGACAAAAAATACATATTTTTCATATAACTATAATTAAAAAATATGAATTTTAGGACTATTTTAGTAAAAATGACGTTAAATAAAATATTTTTATGAAAATTTGAAAAAAAAAATATTATCAAAAATTATATATATATATATATATATATATATATATATATATATATATATATATATATATATATATATATATATAACCAAAATAATGATTCTCATACAATTTTAAGTAAAAATACACACATATCTTAAAAATAAAAAATTAGAACCATATAAAATAAAAAAATAACATAATAAAAACATATTAAAACAATTAAAAAAATAAAAATTAAATAATTAAATAATTAAAATTAAATTAAAAAAACGCCATTAAATAAAAACATATTAAAAATAATTAAGAAAAAAAAATGAGGGCCCACGGGCCTAGGTAGGGTAAAGGTGATTTGGGGAATTTTTTAAATTTTTTTCTTATTATTATTTTTTAATTGTTTTAAAATGTTTTTTTTTTAATTGTTTTTAAGATTTTGCTTTAATGTTTTTTATTTTAATGTTTATTTTCTTATAAATCCAATTACTCTTTTTTTTTCTATTTTATTTGTTTTCTTGTTAAATTTTTAAATTGTTTTCTTAAGTGTTTGATTTCTTTTGTTTTTTTTTAGCATTTGATATTTTTTTGTTATGTGTATTTTTATGTTTTAATATATATTTTTATTTAGTTGTTATTATTTTTTAAAATTTTTGTATTTTTATTTTTATTTTTTATTATTATTTTTTTCTTCATGGTCTATCTCGATCATCGACTAACAACTTGATTTTATTATGTCTCACTAACCAAGCCACGGGACGCTCGACCTCGCTAACATCTGCAAGAGTAACAAAAATATGTCATTGTCATCTTAATACACATACAAAACATAATACTCAAGTAAATGTAGAATAAAACACAAAAACATACCTACTGGCCTCCATGCTTACACGGCAAGAAGAACCGTGTCTAGGTCTCCACGGAAGTCCATCCCCGTATAAGGGAATGGCAGAAACATCTAAGGATTGGCTTGAAACCAAGTCCCTGTGGTGGCGTTCCAATAATGCCCCACCCTACCTACACCTCCGCGAGGCATCACAGGGGCCCACCTCCTCATGCAAGGCTCTCGAGGCTCCCTATCAGGCACAACCATGAGCCACCATAGGTCTTAGCAGCACCACTCATTCATACATGATGCTACATAGAATGCTAGCATATGTAAACAACTTCGATCCATCCCGGACCTTGGAAAGCTGAGCCAACATCCTATCATAGCAAAAATGGGGAAAACCCAAAAAGTGTCCAACCCTCAGCTGGCGCAAAACACTAATCTGTGGGTCTGAAGCCCAATTGGGCGCATATGACCCTGACGGTCGCACAATAGCAGCCAAAGAAAACCACTCGGCTAGGTCAATCACAAAAGCTATCGAAATGCACCCCTCTATAAGGGGTGCCCCACTACAATGGTCCACTGAGAACCGCTCAAGATCCACTCTCCCAGGGGGAAGCGGATAAGGAAGTGCCTCACCCTAAGGTAGTAGCCCAGTCGCAAAATAGATATCCGTCTCAGGACAGATAGTAAGGTCGTACCCCTGCACACCATAACCTTGCATCGCCTGTTCCAACATCAGATAAGGTAACACAAAATATGATCCTGTGATCGTAAGAGGTAATTCTCCATGAATTTGAGAAGATCCTAGCGCGCCAACTGCTGGCGCACATGAGCATCAGCTGCCAAAATAGCCCGGAGGTCAGGCCAATACCTCTCCCTCCACAACATCTTGTCATCAAATAGGCACACATCAGTGACACTAAAAGCACCAAAATTTGACAAAATTCCCAAAAACAATTTCAAAAAAAAAAAGCTTCGACCTTCCGCGTGCCTGTTCATCAAACAAGCACGAGAGGAGCACATTTTTTTTCCCACATATGTGGAAAAGGCGCACCCAAAGCTAGTACAGGCGCGATAATTTCATGCAAAACACTCATTTTTGTGCTAAAAATCGGCGCCTATGCCATGATCGCCCACACAGTCAAGGCAAAAAACTGACTTGGAATCTGTACAAGCCCATCTTGTACAGACCATGACACCGACACATTGAAAAAATTAGAATGCAGGACTTCATGGGGCCTACCTGGCTCAATAATTGCGATTCCCGGGTACTCAGGCTAACCACAACGACAAAAACAACTCCACAAAAGCCTCTGACATCTCAAAACCTCAAACACTCAAATGTCACAAATGAACCAAAATGAGCCATATCTGCCTATATGTTGCCCTTTTTAAAATGTTTGAAGGACCATAACGAGAGCTCAGAGGGCCCAATTGCAGAACTGAAAGAAACACAATGATCAACACATCATAATGCCCAAAGGAGGTGCCACACATTCACACCTTCGAAAAAATAAATTTTTAGTGCTGACAGGTATGCCCTCTCTCATCTTCTTTTTTAGCACATGTCTTTCAATAATATTTGAATAAAGAAGAGGCTTTCACTTGGGTTATTTTGTTGCAAGTATTTTTCAAACCATCTATTGCTCCATCCACTGAAAGTTCTAGAGCAATTATCATGCTACACTCAACATGATAGAGTCCCATAAATACTCTGCATATCCTAACATCATTTCTCCACAAGAAATTAACCATAGGTTTCAAGCACTCGACCATGTTTATCATCCCCCCACCTTGCACATGATAAACATCCTCGTTGGTCAGTAAAACCTCCCCTCCATAGCATCTGTCACTCAAGTAGACCATATATTAGAAACTCATGATGCCATGGCCATACCACTTTAGTCTGAGAAGCACTGCATGCCCATTAACCCACCATGCATTAAGTCAAGTTTTACCATATCAAAATAAAACCCCTTTCCTGGACTACCAGGTTTTGCAAGCAGATCGAAAGCACACCACTGTGTCTCATATTTGGCCTACCATACCCCCATCAGCATAGCCCATCTGCAATACTTTCCATCACTTCATCACCCCCACATAAGATACCAACCAATGGGCCCCCCACCCTCAGCAAAAACACCTTCCTCAATGATCATCAGTGAGCGAACACTTTCATGTTTTGGGGCACCCGTCTATGTGTTTTGTACCATCCAAATCCAATTATTTCGTTTTTTTGGTAAGTGTACAAAGCCCACAAACGGTGCACAATGTCCCCCACTCATCCATCCATTTTTTCTCCCATGGCAACAATCTCTGGTCACCCTTGGTCGGAGTATCACACCCTTCACACATAAGACACCATGACATTCATAACCAACATATACCCACCCTGGACGTCCTACCAACTCCAGGAATTTCCCCATTAGAAATAGTTATGACTGTCGCCAAGCTTCTTTTTATCCTCCAACCTTGGGCCACTGAATCCCCATCATCAGTTTTCAGTCACCCTTCACCATCATGCCTATGTTAAACCTATCACAACCAGGATCCTGATCCCTTGCATCAGTGACTCTCGTTCGGTTGAGGATTCCTTTTTGTTGACATCAACACCTATTTTCCAAAAAGGAATCAATACCTTGGATCACCCCTCACCACAAAAGAGACACCCTCGGGTGGCACTATGGGAA
Organism: Pinus albicaulis; assembly: GCA_034641835.2. Classification (NCBI taxonomy): domain Eukaryota; kingdom Viridiplantae; phylum Streptophyta; class Pinopsida; order Pinales; family Pinaceae; genus Pinus; species Pinus albicaulis. The sequence goes on from CM076577.1 coordinate 1,205,265,656, forward strand.
ACATCATTTCCCATAGATGTCATCGATCCTCCTAACATTTGACTACAACACAAGCTTTCATGTCAGGATGGTATTGTACCTTACAACCATTGCACCTTGATCAAATTCGTCAAAGACCCGTGCCTTTATAAGCATCTCTTTCAAAAATTCTTACACGGGAAGGTCCCAGTCACAAACCCATGCGTACAATGAGCATTTATATGCCATACCAAGCTTACACATTTCGGTACCACATTCCACCTATCGTCAAAGAAAAAATGCCCCTGAGGGCATCAGCAATCGTTGTCATCAACCAGCAGATCACTACCATATTGGTGACATAGACAGAATCTGTATCTGTCAAATAGATTTGCTTAGCTAGCCAAAGAATCACAAGCATGGGAAATGCCCGCCTCGTAGAAAAATTGTATTCATTGTATCATACCATTTCTTTCATGGTTCCCATAGGACATGGTCGCTCTTCAACTCGGTGTAAGGTGTTTCCAACCCCTTGTCACACACATGTCTCTCTCTCTCTCTCCACACAGTACACATAAAATAAACTATAATGTATTTAGACTATACAGTTCTTCCTAGACCTCACACATTAGGGGGCAACTGTTATCACTGGAAAATCAGACAAGAAAAGATGACATTATTAAATGTCAGGTAGAAGGATTTATAGGGCTAAGGCATAGTAGAGAATCTGAAGAATTTAAAAAATCTCTAATGTCCAGAAGAAAAATCAAACTGCGCACTCAAGAAACTAGCAGAACGCACCTTCACACACATTTTTCTTCGATAGGCATGCCTTTGCGTGACTTTCCCTCAAAAAGCCACGTGGACCTGAGAGTGGCAGAAGTCAATTTCGGGGACCACAAGGCACACTCCAGGAAATTCATCCCACACTTGAGGCCGCCCAAGGAAACTGCCTAAGCCTCCTTAGGACCTTAAGGGAGCACACAATGGAATCATGTGGCATACAATGGAATCATCCCCCTCTTTTGGTTCACCATCCACCGATGTACCAAGAGAGGGAAGGATATTTTGAATTCATCTATAAAAGGCCACTCAGAGATGAACAAAGGGAGAGCACATTGTTATGCTGGCCAAAATTGCTTCCAAGTAATCAAACAGTGTGTGATCTGGAGCAGAAGTAGAGAGGGGATTCAGTTGTTGGCCACCCAGCAAATCTTATCCTTTGGAGTAGAGAGAGGGACCTTGCACCAAGGTGACTAGGAGGTAAAAACATCCTTGCATCGGGTCTTAGAACTCCATAGTTCTAAGGGCCCCTTGGCAAGTGTGTAAATGTTTTATCTTTTATTCCTAATAGCACACAATAAGAGGGGACATAGACGCCACCGTTGGTATTATTGTGTTGTTTGACTCTATATGAGCTTTCATGTTATTTGTTTAGTTTAGCTTTTTTTTCTCTCTACATATGCATACTATATCATTATCTAGTGTGTTTTGTTTTATGGCATGTTCACTAACCTGCTAACTCTTTTGTTTATCTGCCTGTGACCATAAACTTAAGAGGCAACGACCGCTCCTCTTAAGTAAGTGTGGATTGGTACACTCATGCACCAAATCCACAATCACACCCTGGCTTACATACACGCCTTCCATAAGGATTTTTTGTGTACATACACACTTATCGAGAACACAGTCCGTGTACAGATCTCAAAATACTTCAGAATAGAGATGTGATTCTATAGAAAAGAAACAACGTGTATATGCGTCTTCCATGTATCGAACTCGCGTACATATCTACAACTAATTCATGACTGCGCAACGCTTTAGAACTTAAAACATACTTAGATCATAACCTTCACTACAACAAGCATGCGCTAGACCACAGATCTAAACAACTCATAAACAAATCATGCAATACATATTCATTTCAGCTCTACTGATCATGATCCATTATTGTATTCATGTGTGAATC